>OZ038469.1:9635090-10835090 GCA_964036295.1 Plumapathes pennacea | reverse complement strand
GAAGGAGCAGTCACAAGTCATTATGAACGAGACCACGATGGGAACGCCGACAAACATTTCGTCTACGGCTCATCACTTGAGCGAATGCCTGCTGCCTTTAAGCCACATCGTCCCTATGATATTCATCAACGCTTTATCGATCATCGTGGGAAGCGTTGGAAATGTGCTGGTCGTGGCTACAGTATATACTACATTAAATCTCCACACCATCTCAAACTACTTCCTCGCCAGCATGGCTGTGGCGGATTTGCTGGTGACCGCGTTTGCTCAGCCGTTTTTCATCGCTTTCCTCGGTGCACAGACGGAGCTTGTTTGTTCTGATACAGTGGAGTTGGTTTTCCGACTGCTGGCCAATATGTCCTCCTCGGCGTCTGTCCTGCATCTTTGCCTCGTGAGCGTCGACCGTTGTTTGATAGTAATCAAACCCCATACGTTCAACCAAATCCTCTCCAAGTCACGATTCCACTTCATGCTGGTCTTGTCCTGGCTCCTGCCCGCCATCTACGCCATCCTTCGATTAACCGTCAGCAAAAGTGCAACGTCGTACTTTACCGTCATTACGGCGGGCGTTTGTTACATCGTCATTATCGTTTGCTACGGCCTAATCGTCTCCGAGGTCCACAAACAACGAAGAACGACCCGCGCTAGACTTCGTGGTCAAGCCAAGCCGTCTGCCTTGCGTGACGAAGTCGAGCGTCGCGTGACGGTCACAATAGCCATTGTGATCGTAGTTTTCACCGTTTGCTGGTTTCCCATTCTTTATCTTCGCTCTGTGGACGCGGAGACCAACTCTGGATGGGCGTACAATTGGGCCCGAACTTTAGCACTTTGTAACTCGGCCATGAATCCTTTGATCTATTGCTACAGGATCCAAGAATTTCGTGCTGCTTACAAGAGGTTGTTCTGCAAGTGTCGCTGGGGCATTCACAAGAGTTCAGGTAGTACACCAGAACCTAACACCACTCATACAAGCGAGTCAGGCCTCGGCAGCCAGAACATCGTTTGAGATCGCAAACCTGAATGTCCGGTTTACATTATCTTTGCAGGAGAACTAGATGCAGAAAGGGCGGGAATTTCCTGACATTATTTCACTTTGTAGGAGGTGAGGCGGTCTTCTTAAGCAATAACGTTTCGTGTCTCGTTCTCTTAGAGATCCAGTTTTACTAGTTGTCGTCGTCAGTGCTCAATTTAACGTTTGGTTTCTCGAGCGTTTTCCTCTTTTCGCCCAACAAAAGATGACTTTTAAAATGTCGACTGACATTCACATCGTGTCGTGCGTATCCCCTAAACTGTTAGTAAAAACATAGGCAGAGGTTAAGACGCAAAATTAACACAATAGGAACTAGTAACAATTCAAACATAACTACTTGTAGTGTAGTGTGTTTTGGAAGACATATGCTGTTCCGGTCTGTGTTAAAAAATATTATTTCATTGGCTGACGCGATCTATTTGTAATAAACCCTTCTTTTTTACCAGTTTGTGTGCATTTTTCGTGTGCGTTACAACCTTTGTACATTATGTATACAGGGAATATAAAAAGATTATAATAACCGACATTATTTTTAGCAAGTAATAACAGCTGAAACTCTGTGCATTTCACAACTCAATTACAACAACATTTGACGTATCAGATGGTATTCGAATCGAAAAGTAGGAAGTGGATTGAAAAATACACGCATTTAAACAAACCACCACACACAGTCTATTAAATGCTAAAATACAAACACAGATCAGTAAGCCGGAAAATACAGGAAAGTCATTCTCAGGCTTCCAAGCTTAACTTTTCAATGGATATGATTGCTTATGGTCAATGTCACTCTGATATACCTGAATCTGCAATGTTGTAAAAATTCCTGCACCTTAAAGTTTTTAAATAAAACATCTTATACTATTTAAACTGATGAACTGTACTACTTATGGAGTTTTCACCTAGTTTGGAAGGTGGAACTAGTAGTTTCAAAGAAATATCAGTTTCAAGTAGCAAAAAATCCAGGAGGCAGTTTGCAATACTCAAAACGTGACCTTCGGTCTGCATGAAACTTATAATACAATTGTCAGCTGTAATCAGAATTGCGGAGTAACCAAATGTCTTGAGAGGTTTTAGTCGACCACGGCACATGGTGTGCAAAAACAGCCAGGTAGTGACGGACGGATATAACAAAAAAAAAAAGTATAAATAGAAAAGGCTGTTCCTTATATTAGTACTCCCTGTAGCATTCAATATCTAATAGTTATTCATTTTGGACACTGAATTGGTAAACACTGTGTTTAATATTTAATGCTACCGACTTACCAACACTCAAGGAACAGTAGCGAAACGAAAATGACATTTCAAAACGATAACCTTCCTGAGGATAAAATACAAATAAAACTTTTTTTTTTTTTTTTTTTTGCAGAACTATAGGGTATGTGTGTGGTACATGTAAATTTATTAAATCACATGTCCTGTTTATAGCCCATGTATAAGCCATATAAGTATGTGACGCCCCAACGCATATGTATGTATGTATTGTGTATGTGTATGTATGTATGTATGTATGTATGTATGTATGTATCGCATGTATTTTCCTTTCCCATTGTATGATCCCGCTTTGTGCCTTAAGTTTCCTGGTTGTTGTAGGTGCCCTGTGGGCACAGTAGCTACTGTGATAAGAGCCATGTCGGTTTCGATCTCGTCGGGAGCAGAAGCGAGAGGGTTATTTTATGAATCGCCATGCACCACTGATGATACTACATTGGAATATTATGACAGTTATCGCGGAATAAGAAAACGCCCAAAAGAAAACTAGCGGATAGAAAAAGTGATGAGTTGAATGAACATCAACGAAATCTTCTACTAGTAAATCAGCACTGTTTTGTGTTGGAAAAAAGAAAACCTTTTTTGGGCTCAATCCTATATTTTCTTGAATGGCTAAATGTGTATGACCCGAACGTCACCATTTTGCACGCGATCTTTAAAGACTAATAGATAAATTCAAAATTACTTGCATCTTAGCTCAAAATGTATCGTAATATTGCAAATAAATGTATATATAGTTTATAAAGTTATTTTGCTTTACGTGCAAACGTAAAAGACATGTTTGCACATGACGTATTTAATATAGTCATCCACGTCAAAATAGAAGAATGTTGGTCTAACGAAATCTACTCTCCCGGACAATATTATTAATAATTCGTGAAGCATTTATACTGAGCATACGCATAACGTACTAATTGGTCCATAGATAAAGTTCTGAAAAGTAGAGCATCAACTTTAGCAAGAAGATCGTATGTGTACTACAGGTCGTCGGTCTGCACATTCGCTAGAGATAAGTCAACGTGGCCGAGCCTAATATGGTGTTGTGTGCATTTCGACTCCCCTGTAGGCAGAAGTTATATTGATTTAAAACTCGACCCTTGAATCCTATAAGTCATAAGAGGTGATAAATCTTACTGAGTGAATCCCTTGTATCAACCATTAAACATGTCAACCATCCGGACATGACTAAAAGTGTCGGAACATATTGATAAAAGAACTACAATCAACTCAAAGTATCGTATTGGCTCGAGTGTAACCAAGCCTTCAATAACAAACGAGGACCGAACGGGCCTACATTTATGCTGCATGATTGTTGTCTAGTCTCTTAGTCTGCCATAAAAATAGCAAGTTTTATCACTTTATGAAAATTACGATTAATCATGAAACGAGCTAGAATGAGCTGAAGCTGAGCTAATAATGCCAAAAATGTAAATTTAGAATTGTGCTTTATAGTATGGAAGCCCGGCCTTTTCTTCTGTGATTAAAGACACAGATAACACGTATCCTGGTATTGTAAATGATAAATATCAAATACAAAGCAGACAACTGGCACCAGCCCTCAATCTCTGAGTGCTGACAGCAGCTGCATTCTCACTGAGTTCAAATATTGAGTGGAATGCGAGTGAGACTGATGATAAAGCATCCGAAGGAACCAGTTCACACCTGAGCTGGGCTTCAGAACTTATTTGTGAGAAATAATGGATGAAGAACTAAGCAGTAGGACACATATAGAATTAAGGCGATAATTTTGAGATACATATAAAAAGGCACCGTACGCAATCATATACATACGGTAGACTGCAGATACAGCTCACAACTTGTTTACACACAGTTTTACAAATAGCCGTATATGCATACATCTTGGTCAATTATATCCAATCCAAAAGTCACTCCACACCTTATAAAAACTAGTAATTATAAAAAATGCATCGCTTAGTTTGAAATACATGCAGTTAAATCCACAATCTCTTTCTATCCATGCGTGCACCCCTTGTATAGGAATGATAAGCATATTCATTTTGCAGTAAGATATTCAGTACTGGGTTGTCTTGTAATATTACTACCCGATCTCGTGGTTGCTTTACAAATAAAACATCTACATTCAGCTTTGGAAGTAAATAGTATCCAACCATTAGCAGGTCGTTCTTGCATGCAAAACTCGGCTTGTTGTTTCACTTTTATTGCTTATGAGACACATGCCCAGGAAATTTGACTGTCTCGTTAATCCACCACTTCTTAATGAATACACACTGAAAGCTGCGTGCATGACCCCCCCCCCCCCTCTTAGTGTACGTCGGTAATTTTGATTTGGACAGAAAAACTTTGGCATTGGAAGTGTTAAACGACTATAAATTGTTTATTGTACAATGAGCTAAAACAAAGGCATGCTACACATCAATTTTGTTTTATAAGGCTATTGCTTAACATGGCATTTTATGGGAACCATGATACATTTGGCTGTGCCTTAGTGTAGTTACCGACGCAACATAGTGAGTTGTTTGTTTGAGGGGAATCAACTGTAATTGCAAAATATTCCTTGAAGTGTCTTCTGTATGTAGACAACGACCTTGTGCGTAAACCGTGTTGACCGCCACGAATACTGTGGCATGCACTTGTCAATGTCTTGTCTGGTGTTTGGCGGAAACACTTGGAAGGTGCGCAGGGAAGGCTATATGTCCTTGCTAAATTAAATCTAGAACAGCTTCCTTAGGCCAGCACCAGTAACTGTACCCCGGCTTAACAAAGTTTAGAACGTGGAAGTCAAGCTGTGGCCTCGTTTGCAGTTTTCCGAGCCGCTCCAATCTTTTATTAGCACTGACGTTTAATAAGTATTTTCCAGCCACTACGTCACAATTTTCATAGTTATAAAGCAGTTTTCGCGCGACTGAATGTCGGAAACAAAACCAAAATATTTGCTTTTCTAATCACAGAGGCTGTAAGGCCTGCTAAGGAACAGTTTCAACCAATCAAAAGCCAAATTAATTTGGTCTCACTGTGAAGAAGAAACCAATCAAATTGTGAGGAAACACCATCGCCACCCCCACCACAATGTTACAAGGATTTCTTTAACTGCAAATATTCATCGGTTTGACCTGAAAAGTACTGTGTAGAACATGAATACAGTGTAGTTCCGTACAATAAATTATGGATTTTGCCTTTGATCAAATTTTGCAGGGTTAAGGGTCTGATATATGCTTTTCCATGGTAACAGCAACATTTTCCAACAAATCAAAATATCCATGATTCATTGCACCGAAGTATGCTAGTCATTTCTGCATACAAAATTCCTGGATAAATTTATGAATACATATATATTTTGCAGTATAATAGTAACGGTAATTATACTTTTTAGTTGTATTAATAATGTTTGCCTCAATAAGTGATTTTCAATATATTTTATCGATACTCTTTATTGGTTTTGCATTCGGCAAATCATATTTATTTATTCAGGTAGTGGGTTTAAACCCCGTTTTGTAACTTCTTACTATACAGGCTATAATATTGTTTATCCACAGGTTTATAATGTATAAGTTTTGCATGGCAGTATAAAACCATTTAATGGGACTTTTGCGGTTCCTCTAGTTGGACATAGTTCGTTACCCCGACCTCTCAGTCAGTTTGACGTCTATGAAATATAGTTTGCCTGTTTTCTATATCCTTTGCTTCAGCTAAAAAAAAACATAACTAAACTCAAATCATGCCCAATCAGCTTTAAATCAAGCAAAGTGACACAGGAGTTAATTCAATGCGGGAAAGGTACTACCCTTTTTAGTTTTTTTTTTTCTGTTAATTGTTAATTGTTTGTTGTCTTTTTTTGCTTAGTATTGCTTAGTTTCAGGTTAAACAACAAATAATAGTTTGTAACATTGGAACTTTTACTGATCAACATCAAACATCATAATTCGGGCTCTTACATGTTTAAACTCTGATTAAAACTCCGTACAGCTACACACAACATGCGGGGGCAGGAATGGCGCACAGCACTATCACAAATTGGCGTCTGTCTCCGCCCCTGCATTTGCATGAAAACATTAAAATATTCAATGCGAGAAGAGATATAATTTAACTCAAGTTCTCCCAAGTTGATCAAATTGCCTCGGATAAAAGGTTTTCCTATATACACAATGGTTTGCTTCCGATTTGAGGGATAACACTTATTCAGAAAAATTCAGCCTCCACTTCAGTTCACTGCTACAAGAACGCAAACATGCGTTCTACAAAATAATATTAGATATAAAATTTACAAGCAGAGTAAGGTGCATATTTTCTCCTTGCCTTTTCAGCATCCAAAAGTTTGATTTGTTGTGCTCGTCTTACTGTACTGGATGCAATAATAACATTGTTTATTATATAGACACGAGTGTTTTACTGGAAAGTATACCGTGCGTAAATCCATACAAAACTACATCCGGGATCCGAGTGGCGTATTTTCCATATCCTTCTAGTGAGGATATCGATGGCATCATTTTCCGCTTTTGCACGGTTGTTTGTGCATTTTCTCGTAAAACACTCGTGTCTATATATATAAAAAAGAAAATTACACGGAGACTTGAAGATATGGAATATATATGGTATATATATATATATATATATATATATATATATACCACTCGATAATAAAATTCATATCTTTGCGCCGCCGTGTAATATCCTCTATATAATACATTATAGTCAGTACAATATACCATATTTTGTCTTCTTATGGGGCCTGCTCAACCGACAGTCAATGCTCCGCGGAGATCCCAGTATTTTCGAACTAATAGAAAATCAATGACAATCCTTTTCAACCAGACCCATTAAGAAGAAGATCGATTTGTTTCTGTTGCCTTAAAATTGCTACTTAATACCTAGGAATTTGCCATATATTTAATAAGATAAATGGTTTTTCACACATTTTCAGGAGAAAATGAAGGCCTCGGTCTGGCTGAGAGGGCCACTTTAAAGAGCCTGCCGGCAAGACATCATTTTCCTACGATATAACAGGAGAACTAGTTCTTTCCTGAAGTCTTTTTTAAAAAAAGCATACGCAATAGGATTAGCTGCAGAGTTCGTTAGAATGATAATTACATGTACCGGCTCGAGAGTGTCATGGAGTGTACATAATCCAACACACCAACAAGAAGTTATGTACACGTCCAGAAAACTGCAAATGACAAAGACTGCCACCAGAGTGCCAATCATCTTTGATGCTGTAACTTCGTGAGGCTCCGAAGCTTTTCCATGATGCTTTCTATAGTTGAAATCAAGCTGCGCAACCAGCGCGGTATTTTGTCTCGCTACTCTCTGAGCGATTTGAAAAACTCGCGTCGACGCGAAAGCCAGGAAAACACCAACGCAAAGGCCCAACAAAGTGCAACAAATGCACGCAGCTTTTTTCATGATCTCTTGACTTTCTCCCGAAGATGCGAGAAAAATTAAGAGAAATGAAATGAAAAGTATGCTTGGTGTAATCCAAGTCACGAATATTAGGAGGGCAACGCGTTTCTTCGTCATAAAGGGGATGTACCTCAGCGGCTTAACAATGGCGAGGTAACGGTCAAGCGTTAAAGCACAAAGATTAGTCACAGAGCCGTAAATAAAGAAAATCCCCAAAGAGTATCCGAAAAATACTGCATAATTAACGCAACCAGTCTGAGAATTAATTTGGCAGAATGAGAAGCGTGGAAAGTAAACTGCTCCAACGCCAAAGTCGGCCACAGACAGCGATAGCACAAACCAATTCGTCGTTGTTCTCAGGTTCCGCCTTGTTGTGATTAGAAATATAACCAGGCCATTGCCAAAGATTACTGTAGCGGTTAAAATCCACCCAATAATATCGCTCCAAAAGGGCATTATCTTGGTATTTTAGTGTTGCTTCCTTACGCGGTTATAGAACGCCCAAACGGCGATGATCCTGGCATCAAAAGGAAAAAAGAAATGAAAGGGCAGTTAGAGGAAGCGGATACTTTATAAAGCCATACATAGGAAGTCTGTGCAAAGACTCATAAAAGCAGATCAAAATGAAGACTAATATCTCATTTAGAATCAAGGCAGCTCGCATTAAACTGATCATAAAATATACCTTAAAGTCTCAGAGTCGTGATGTGATCTACGTTTTACAAGGAAGTGCCTTCCTTCTGATTATGGAGAAGAAAAATGATTGATTATGTTGATGGGCAGACAGTTTCTGGTGCATCGAATTACTTATCAGAGGAAACATCATCAAAAAATCAGGACCTGGGGGAGTAAATGTTCTGTAATCAATAAACTAAAATGAATCCTCGGACAAAAGTGCTCTAAAAATGCCAAAACCTTCATATTTACTACGAATATCTATTTTAATCTGTTTGTGTTTGATGCATGCAATATATGATAATGTTTAATATAATGTATATAGTGATTTAGATATGAAAAAACATATTTATATGCACTGCGGATATGTCATTAACGTAAAAGTGATATTCTGACATTTTTTTTTTAATTTTATCTTCAAACAGTTGCTTCCTATCGGAGAAGATCACTCATTTTCAGGCGATAATATTATTCAGAAACGGGAAACGAAAAGCAACTGTCAATTATTTTTTTCATCGAGATGTTTTATTATTTTACTGAACATATTCACGCATGTGGCATGTCCGCGGTGCTTATCAGATTGGTTAGCGATCAAAATCGAAAAGCATGGTCTAGTTGATTGAAGTTTGCAAGTGGCACTCTGGAAATGTGTACTTTTCACAAACCTTTTTGATTGTGAAACATTACTTTTTCCGGACATCATTAAATAGTTTGCTATTTTGTCAATTGGCAAAAGGATGAACTAGTGATTGACAGCGGCTTCCGCAAACTCGCAGTATGTTACTAATGTCGTTTTGTTCTCGCGACTAGTCGAAAAATTAATTTACTATTTTAATGCTACGGAGTGTTCTGTTGGTACCGCAGTGAATAAACTCGGCCTCATTATAGTAAGTGTCGTGGTAGTCGATCGAGTTGCCTGACTTATCGGTTTGGGTTGACAGGGGTACGACTCTGTATTGGTAAAGTTGTGCATGAAAACACCTGTATTTTATTAACCGAGTGGGCGGTCCATGTATAGAGGATATTACCTGGCCGTGCGGATATACGAGTTTTATCTTCGAGTGCAGGTTAATAATATCTCTTATGAACCGAGTTCTTTTCTTATCAAGGAAAAAAAAATGAGCTTCAATCCATAACTTACAGCGCAGACCAAGCAAACTAGGTTACTAAGATAGATACGATTTGAAATGATTGTATGGACCGCTATAAATTGACCAATCAGAGCCGCTGAAACTCCTTACATGAAGTATAAAACACAAAGCTAGCTATTGATTTAGTCTCAGCCTTGCAATAAGATGTCCAGAGTGACGCTTCAAAATTCAACAATTTCGCCAAAACGACCAACAATCCACCGCGTATTTTGTCAGGTTTGCTATGTACCCTTGTAAGTGCTTTTTGTGTCTACTGCTTCGAAGAAGCGTAGACACTATGTTATCGGTCGTGTAATGTAAATAATGTAATGTAAGAATCGATAAATGATCGCGCGTTGATATTCGGGACCACACGAACTTCACCATTGGTCGAGGAAACAATGACAGGGCGGCGAAGGCTGGTTCGTGACAAACTCGTGATCACGAGAAACCCATGAGGTCACAGCGTTTTCAGCGAGGCGATCGGGTTAGTGAATATTTCATATGAATTGCTTCAAGCTTACCAGGATAACTTACCACAGCTTTCGAAATATGTGTCAAACCGGTCAAACGAAAGGTTTCTTCAGTGTTGGAATCGACGAACTTGGCGTCAACTGAACCGATACGGAGTTAGAGCGACGAGTTGCCTTGCCGAGGGAAAACTGCGGACGCTTGACGCGGATACGCAGAACAACATCGAGCCCCTTTTGGGGAAACTAAAGCCCCTTGTCAATTTTGTCTCAAATCACAGTTTTTGGAAATATGTGTGCCGAAGACGCTCGAATGAAAGGTTCTGGCCAGTACTATGCATCGCCCGATTTTCCTGATGAACTGTGTACGGTATGACAACATGTTGCAACGGTACGTAAGTCGACCAGTTATTATTTTGTGTCGATGTTTCAGTCGACAGAGACAGTAAAATGTGAAGCACATGAATCTTCCATTTGGTCATTCGCGTACGAGTTAAAATAAATATATACTTTACTTGAGCCTAGTTCTGCTTGTCGTTACTAATTTTATTTGGACGGCTGTGGGGTGAAATGTTTACAAAAACCGCCAATGGCAACTGAATAGTCATATTTCCTATCAATGGCTACTGCATCCTCAAGCACCTTCATCTCCGGGAACCTATATTTCTCCAATAGTTCAGCCTCGCCACGCGGCGCTCTCGGAATCGAGGTAACGCAAGTGCTTCTTTGTGCTGATTCGAGATCATCATTCCCTCTGTTCCTGCATTAAGTGTGTGCGTTTTCCCTATTCTTAAATTTCCCCAGTTTCCTCAGAAAAAAAAATTGTTTCTTATACAAGTTTAGCGTAAACACAGATGCGACGCGACATTTTGGCAGCGGGCTAGCTGATTCAAGCTAACGGAAATACGTCACAAATTATCTTGTGGTGCAAGAGGGTGGCCTGTGGCAAATGCCATTTCTTTATTCAAAAAATAGAAGAAAAAATGCAGTAGACACATGCGCTTAACAGGTGCCTATTTTTTTGTTTTTTTTGTTTTTTTTTTTTGTGATGACGTAAAAACAGAAACGGCAGCCAAGGTTCGTGCGCATGCCAAATCTGAAATAACTTGTTGACTACTGCTTCCACTGCTAAAAGAGTACTACTTCGGTCAGGTTAGAAGAAACGCATAACCCACCAAAGTTTTCTCAATGGTCGGCGCTGGTAACAGGTTGCTATTGCCGACTGAGGAAATTATCACCTCGTGGTGATGCACTTCAACGCTTCTTGTATCATTTTAGCAACGGTATCAGCTTCTTGCAGTCGATGTTTATATATATCTTTTACACAGCTAATTTTCTCCTTTCAGTGCTTTTTATTCTCTTAGTCAACAAGGAAATTATCGACATTTGGTATTTTTTGTGTGTTGACCAAAGGCAGAAACAGGATTGAAGCGCTCAAAATGGGCTTGCGACATGCACCGCTGAAGCTGGAACCCTTGGTCAGCAACATTCGTTAATCTTATTTATATAGCAGTTTGTATTATGACTATGACAAGCAATTTAGTAAGCGAATAAAACAAACCACTGAAACAGCTCCAGAATGTACTATTTGTTAAACGGACAGGGTTACATAATTTGATAAAAGCAACTGCCTTAGCATACCATTGTTTATAGGTGCTGCTATCGTAACTCGTTAGAACTCATTTAGTGCAGTTTTATAATCATTTTAATCTTGAATTTAAGTATCATCAAAGAGCCAATTTTAACTAGAGAGTCGGAAGTGCCTCCACGATGTATTAATTCGGACTTTTAGGAAATCTCATAGCTTGCGAATTTGTCACAAACTATGAAAATTAGGTTATCTAGGCAATTGCAGTGCTAATTTTAACTCGGTAGAGAATTCAAGCCTAAAATAGTTTTGAATTGCACTTTCGATCAATGCATTATCTACCAGTTAATCCATTTTAGCTAGGCTTTTCTGCTTTTTAACTTGAAGTGAAATGTTACAATGAGTAAAAGGAAAGTCTTTTGTGAAGACGTGTACCTAACATATTCATAAAGCCAACACATGTACACTAATATATATCCATTCAGCCGTGGTCCAATATGTGAATGAATGTCTTCGACACATTAATAAATACAAATAAATGCTAAAAGCACAGAAAATGCTCGCACGGGACTTTCTGAATAATAGAATTTACGGCGCATTTGTCCCTACAAAATGGATAAGATGAAGCTTCACAAAACACTTGACAAGGAAATAGAACTTGTCACCTGTAACAAACTTGACACTCGGCGGACACTAGTTCACGATGACAAGGTATTACACTGTGAGACCACTCTTGATACTGAACGCCAACTGATAACTCCTATTCATCCAAATCCAAGCTCCAAGAAGGATTATCTATCATAGATCATCACCCGCACAAAAGGTCGCAGAGGATTTAGATAAAGTGTTTCTGCTCTTTTATCGGGTACGAAACCTGTCATTTAGTTTCAGTGCCATAGAGTTTACCAATGCGGCATTATTTTTAGACGCGTCGAACTTTCGAACTGTCACGCTTTGAGCACGTGGGTGAATATCACTACTTTCGGTCGTAACTTCAGCAAGCAGCTAGCACGATCTAACACGACGTTTCCGTGTTATTAAAGCACACAGGCTGTAAGCCCTTTGGCTTACTGTTGCAGAGATTGAGCGCAGAATACAAGGCAAATCCACCATTCCGATATAAGTGATATAGTGAGCCGCGATGTTCGATGAAGCATATAAAATATATCTGAAACGGTCAACCGCTTTCAAAAGAAAGTAGCAATGCAGAGATTCTGCTACAAAAGCTGCAGGTAGATAAATATTATGCGCAGGTTTTCGAACGTCGTCGGTGCCTCGTGCAATATGATGTCATCCTGGCGAAGAGCAGATCGCAGGTCCCGACTGACTCGAACCCAATGAGCCAACGCCACACAAGATGACAGTGAAAGTGATCACGCAAAATATGGATGCAAAAAGAGATAATGGATAGTAACGACAAACAAACAATAGAATAGAACGATCCGGCTATTACTGGTTATATTCATGGCCTGGACTATAGCATCTACAAGTGTAAGATGTACAGTATAGAAAACGTGTCACATTACCGCATATACTCTCTCCACCTATAATAAACGATAACCACTAATATAAAATAGAATATTCATACCGGCTTTCGTTTCTTAGTTGGGATCCACGGCAGCTGTCATTGCACAGCCCCGCTGGCCAGTTGCACTGCTTCTCAGCCCGTCTGGTCAACGGCCGCAGAAAAAAGGAAGATAGCCTCGACTCTTCTTGTTCATTAGAAAATTCCACTTGTTCCCAGAGGGGCAGAGTGTCCTATTTAATAACCTTGCGACTCAGACGTTTACGCTGGGGCCGGTGAGGTCAAAGTCCAATATGGCGGCCCACGTATAACCGCTGATCTGACGTGACGTCACTGCGCCCCCTGTGAAAATGGTGCATATTTTCCTCTAACAAGCAGAACATACTGCATATCAAACTGTTTCAGGTAGTCATTATATAGCGGATGAGCTGAATGAGGCTGCTACACGAAAAGTGTACCACACTACGAATAACAGCGTACTAAAAGGAATGACCTTTGAACAACTTACAGTGGAACCTCTCGTAAAAGAACGCCCTTCGTTCGGCTTTAAGTGGTCGCTTACAGGAGGTGTTCGCTTACGGGAATTTCTCACCATGGGAGGCTTAAATAATCTCTAGCTCCACAACCAGTGTTAAATAATGCAGTTTTATTGAATGAATAAAACCTTGAGTTTAAAGAAATCAACCTTGTGTCCTGTTGTTACAGTACATCAAGGAAATTAGCCCTTGATCAAAAAATTGCTCTTTGGGAGCATAGGGTGGTCACTTACCAGAGGTAAGAAAAAAGATACAATCACTCAAACGGTGAGCCTTAAAGGTGGTTGCGGCCGCTTGCTCAGAGATGATCGCTTACAAAAGGTTTCACTAACATAAATTTGACTGAGGAACCAATCGGTCATTCGGAAGTGGTCGCTTCAGAGAGGTGGCTGCTTACGGGAGGTTCCACTGTATCTATACGAAATCAGTTATTTATATTGAACACGCGCAAGCTTCCCAGTTTCCTGTCGTATATCAACCTTGCTGAAGAAGGAATTTAAATATCTATCTGATCACACGCATAATATATTTTATAGATAGCGCTAACTCACAGATATTAGCACTATGGCATTATCGCGGATAATGCGTTGCGGTGTCTTGTTGCCCCAGCGATATTTTGTAATACGGCGTCGTCCAATTACGTCCCGTAACATGGCACAGTTTGAATCAGATAAACTGAATGTTGACGCGTCTTTTTTTTATGCAAATGATGTTCACATTGCACCAATTTAACAGCCGGAACCAGGCATTGTTTGTGCGCAAGATTACTGTGGCCATTATTTAGAAATCTTTCAATTCCATACAGTCATTTCCTACTTTGACTGATTAGGGTTTTTTCAGAGACACCGCGGTATAAGCTATATTTAATCTGTACGTATGTAGCTATCAATCATTGCCGCAACGGAAAAGGAAAGGTTATGGTGTCGTGACCGGCGCTTCTTCAAAGGCCGACACAGCTGGCGCAAACTTCCCAAGTCAGAGAGGATCCGGTCAGGGTATTAGAACTTTCACCAGATGGATCAGTTATTTATATTTCATAGCTAACAGGTGGTACTGGCAACGTATAGTACATAATTCGTCTAACTCTTGATAGTTTCGAACGTTGCTGTTGGGGCTTCACGTGGAAGAAATACCGCGGGTCCAAAACCTTCGTATGACGGGTTTTCATTTAATACGCTGCTAAACTTAGCAGGGATTATATTTACAATTCCCCAGACAGAATATTTTTGTTGTGTTTTCTCCTTCTTAGTGGCTGCACCGTGACGTGGAAATGGGTGTACTGTACGTTGTAACCCTTCAGCCGGTTTAACTCTTTAGTTTACGACCTCAAGTGCGCAGCTTTCGCGCTATTTATATAGAAAACACTAGCGGAGCGCGTTTGAAAAAGCGCGAAGTATATTCTCCCGTGCCGCGCGCTTGCGTACTTGTCAAAACCAGTCAAGGCACAAAACAGAATTTCATGTCGAGGTTCGCGATTCGGTATCGCATAAGCATTTCACAAAGAAGTGCCGAGCGGAGAACAATAAAAAGGACTGAAAGGTCAACGCCGTCACGACTGTCGCGTGATAAATGCCTCGCCTAATAGTCCAGCAGAGGGAGTGTCCCTCCCCTAGCCCTCCCCCCCTAACACCCCCCCCCCCCCCCGAACCGCTGCGAAAGTAAAGATCAGAATCTGCCGTTTGGTTTTGAACCGCAAAGGGGTGTGCCAACATAGACTCCGCGCTCAAAACGTTCGGCGGGGGCAGCATCTGGGTCACGCACACCTGAGCGTGACACTGTTCTTCACGACAGAGACTAATGAATGACAGGTCCGACTGCCCACGAATCTTTGGAAAGCAACTGCTAAGTCTACTAACTGTTTTAACCAGTTCCTAACGGAGAAATTTCAAAGAAGCATTGCAAGTTTCTAATAATATATATGTCACTACTAAATGCATGTACGCGAGCTTCATTTTTAAAATGCCGGTTGACCGACCATTCACTGTTTTTTGCAGGCGCTGCGAGCTGAACAATTACCAAAACACTGACTGCTTCTTCTTCGCTGGGGACCGAGCATGGACTAGAGCATTACAACAGTAGCTGAGTGTAACACAAGGCTGTGATGATATTCAGTTATCAGTGGTTTGCATGTGACGTCATAAAAAATTATCTCGAAAGTTATGCATTCTACAAAACCAACACGTAGGTATTTTGTAGAACACCATACGAAGTTTCTGTCGACAAGGCCGTGTGTCACGCTTTCCGCCGCGGAAATCCTTATGTTTGTGTGCGAATTTCAATGTTTTAGCTCTGGAATCATTTTAAAATGGATGGGAAATAATTCCAAGCAATACAGAATCAAATCAGTAATCAAATCAGCTTTTAGCTCGTGCCGCAAGAAAAAGGTCGCCACGTTGGTGTACAGAAGCTGTACACCAACATGGCGGCTCCATACAAAGCCTTATTGAATTTCGTCGGAGATCAAGTCTCGATAAACTCACACCGCAGTATGCAAGTTCTCTATAATGTTGCCTAGTGATGTATTTTCAACATATCTATCGATTCGAGACATCAAAGTATGTTTGAGATCAATGATTTAGAAGATAATTTTCCGATGCCCGATCGTGCAAACCACCAATAGTTTAATATTGGACTGAAATTGACTGGAATGATTAGTGGCTATTATCTCATATTGTCCAGACATAATGTTAAAAATATATTCCATAGGAAATGACAGCAAAAATTATGTAACTTTCAAAATTGTCGGAGCTCAGAAGTTCCGTGTTTTCTTTTATGTTAGGACCTGTTCCCAGATAACTTAAGAAGAGTATCGATCGTGCACAGGCAGTCTTGTCAGAAACTAGCTTTACTTAACAAAAATCGTGTTCAATATTTAGGAATATTGCGAGTGCGACTGGATAATTCCAGACACCAGAGAAGGTCATTAGCACTGCGGCCCAACATCAACAGATACGTGAACATTTAAGTAATGTCTGGGAATAGGTGTTTCCGAATTTTTACATAGTTTAAAAATATTGCATAAAAAGAGAACACCGGATTCCTGATATTTTAATATCTACAGCAAGATGCATTTGCCTGTGCACACTTTGGGCGTTTCACGAAGATTGATTCTCTCCAGTCGAAGCCGACACACTGCAACTGACAGATGAAGCCAAAATTCGCCTTTTCAATTTGACAGCCGATGAAAAGCACCAGGGTTCTCGCTTGATGTTCAGCCAGGTCGAAACCCTTTCACCAAAAAAAAAAAAAAAAAAAAAAAAAAAAGGAAAGAAAAAACAATCCGCCAAGTCAGTCGATTCAGCGTCGATTCAGCACCAAGAGTTTCAGTGCCTTTATTTGCACCTTATAAACGAAGTGGACAAGGAGGAAAAAGCTACTAAAATATCGCAAGTATGTCAGATCATCGTTATTGTGCCGTGACAGTCACACCTGTAGAGTAAACTCAGGGCTATAGAAAATGAAGTTTTATTGGCTAAAACGGACAGAAACAACTTGGTTCAGTTCTTTTTTAATTTTACTGAGCCACTTTCACAATCATGTGCAATGGCTACTTTGCCAGCAACGGACAATAAAACCGCAGCTTATGAGTGTCATACATCGTTCTGATTAGTAACAGGACCATATTAAGTCTTTTGGAAAATCATCACTTCCTGATGCCTATACTGGTTGATGTTTTTCAGTAAACAACACACCCTTAGGAATGCTAATCGAGAAAGATGCTGCTACAGAAAATGCATCCAATATAACAGATATAAACTAGAAACGACGTAAACAGATTTGTTGAGAGCTCATGGCGTTGATTTTCACCAGATTCACATCGGACGCGGGTTTCAAGAATGAAAACTTATAACAAGGTCCACACGAGCAAGTAAGTTAGAACGCTCCACAAGATTTATCTTCCACGGCCGTTTGTCTTCTCTCTCGCACAACGCCGACGTCCGGTCATTAACAGTGCTTATCGTGAATAATAAGGTCAAATGACGTAGTTAGACACCATGGGGACTGATGAAAATAGACTATAAAGTTGCAGAAATAACTTGCGGCTGCTGCCAGTCTCTTCCCGAGCACGTACGGAACGCGTGAAAAAAATGGGGCTGCTCTATTATTTCGAGAGCACCGTTGACTATCATGGAATGGGCCAGAAGGATTTCTTCAAGCTTTGGGCAAAGCACGGAGGAGAAGCCGCTGCACTATTTCAGAAGGGCATCATCAAGTATGCTTACAAGGTATAAATTTGCTTCGTTCGCTCGATGCAGAGTTCGACCACCCAAAGCAGATGTATGATGTTCTCTTAATTGCTATTAGTTCAGCAATGCAATTGCAGCAAATGGCTTTATAATAATCCATATAATCTCCTTGCGCTTGGGGTTATTAAATTTTAGGGTTTGCGCAAGTTACCGATTTACGGAGCGCTTGATCAGAATGGCAAGTACCCCCCTTCGACAACGGACAGAAGCGGCTTACGTACTGTAACCTAATTTCTTCCGAATGACCGCGGTTTGATCACTGCTAGTTGCCACTAACAGTGATTGGTTGTTTTTGTTCCTCAAGCTGAGAATGAATTTAACTGTTTTCAGCCCCATGTATCTCCAGAAACGTCGGCTCTAGTTCGGAATCTCACTTACTCATTTCATGCGCACAGACAAAGTTTGGAGAAGAAATTGGGCGGCAGACAGTCCAATATGAAATAACGTTGCGACTTGAACGAACATATCCGTTCTCACTGAAGTATAATGTAAAGGTACGACTTGCTTTAGTGAGGATAAAGATTGCTTCTGGATCATACAAAATCACTACAAAAATGTCCCCTATTCTTGTAAAAATGCAAAGAATATTGAAGCAAGTTGTTGAGGTACGTGAGTTGGGGATAAGCTCCTTTCATCACTTGTCAAATTTTTGAGGACTATTTTCATTTGACGAGGATGATTTCCATGTTACAAACAATTGCTCAATAACCATTCTACAGTATATTCCCACAGAAATATTTTCAATCAACAAAACATGAACAGAATTCTGCCGTCTCAAGTGCACTGTTTATTCGCGTGGCAGTGCATATGTTCTTCGTGACCTACCTGCCCCAGGCCCTACCCTGCCCAGCTCGGACGATTCTCTAACATGAAAAATTATGTGACTGCATGTCGTCAATCGTTTCGGGACTACAAGATTTACTGATTCACAAAAAAACAAAAAAACATGCCAAACGCGGCAACCATCCTCTTTAACACTTGGCCTGGAAAATATATCTCTCGACCAATGGGATTATAGGATAACGCAGACCTTATCACACAGGCAAATGACGCCGAGACATCTCACACGAGTAAAGTGTGCTCAAACACGTTGGCATTTTCGATGACTTTGTGATCCAGGCGAGAAGCACGAAACTCTTAAGATAGTCTGCACTCATACAATACAAGAATCATTTTTGCTATTCCATACATAGAATCAGTGATAAAATATTCGATACCCAAAGCGCGTTATGTAAGGTCTAACGTATGGAAACAGCACTTAAACTGCAACTAATCACAGTTGGTCATCTACTTCTACTATTGTTTTTCTTTTCTGCCTCTGTATCATGCAACCAATCGCAGGCTGACTTCCATGTATTTATATCTTTTTGTGTCACTAGGAAGGCGCGGACGATACACCGAGTACTAAAAAATATTTCGCTTATCAAACCAGTACATCAGTTTTAAGAGTTATTTTTGGTATTAAACCCATACCTCAATACCACGTCTTAATAGCTTCCGTATTAAGAAACTGTCGTTCCGTCTGCGTCTGGTAAAAATTCTCTAGCACAAATCGGCCGATAGAAGATGCAGCCATTATTCTTTGAAGACACATCGGGATAAACCCTTCATATTTGATGAATCGCAGACTTAACTGATAACTTAATTTGTGCGCACAAAAACGTTTTAAAACCAAAAATAAAGGATAACACTTGATCTGTGAATTACTAAAGCCCCCCCCCCCCCCCCTTTTTTTTTACAATGCTGGTTACTGCGTAGTGACATGCAGATAGCCTATTGATATTTTTTGTAAGGTCTCAAAGTATCGCATATCAGGGGGTTGCTTTGTAAAGAGTAATCCGCGCTGAAAAAATAAACATCAATAGTTGGCATAGACGCAGTCATCGTGCGTCCCGTTCCTTGTTAATGGCTTCTTGTGCTCTTGTAAATCATCCAAGGTCGACTTTTGAGTAGAATATTTGCCAATTACAACTTTAAAAAACCTGATAGGTGCTTGAAACTCGTTAAACCGTGAACGGGCTCGGGATTAAACGAGATTAAAATGATCAGGAGAAATAGGTTCCTGCCCAAACAAAGGCTCATAGATTTATACTTTACAGTAATTTTACCCTCAGTAACTTTATACGTGTTACCCGTGTGGGGCGGTTTCACTTGCAAGGTCAATTTTAAGTCATTAGATCCTTACACTGCAGAGCAGCAAACTAATCTTTTAAGTCTTCCGTGGGAAATGCCAACGGTGGATGTTCTGAGAACGGCTAAATGGCAGAATCTATTTATGTATAAAATTAGCCTAGCGAAATTAGTGTACAAGTTGTACAATGATTTAGTACCGAACAGCATGTCTCACATAAAGACCAACAATAATTTCAACTTTAGAAACCGTAGTAACCTGAAGTGCTCCGTTTAATACCTATTTTATGAAAACCTCATCACCCACAGAGGCTCTATAGTGTAGAACGCACTTCAAGCGACGAAACAGTTTCTGCTCCTGCGTACGTGAAAATGGCTAAAAAGTATATATTTTAGGAATTTATATGTATCGAACAAATACAGTAACTTCGTTTAGCCTTTTAAACCTATACTGTATGTTTACATTATTATTTCATTGCTCGCGAGCGTGGCCCGTCGAGCTTAAAATCACACGGCGTGTCTTTAGCGTCATGTTAGTTTTTGTCTGGGTTACGAATCTACACACCATGATTGGTTCAGATTATCACGTGATATGCAATGACGTAATTGACTTCGAAACAACTCGATTGTGGCCAGTGAAATGCTCGGTACTTGTGTGTAAAAGTTAACTGCATTTAATCCAAACTCCACCGTTTGGGTTTGTGGAACACGCACTGATAAACTGGATGTTGGGGAACGATTTTGGCTTGCGTTCTTTAGTTCACCGCGGAAGCTTCGAGAATAGCCGTAAACAGATGTTTGATCAGATACCGCTGGGGGATTGCAAATATCTCTGTCGCCGCTAAATATTTAGTCCCGACGAAACTTTCTGTGGCGACACGAAATACTTCTGGGAAGAAAACAGGCCGAAAACGGAAACCAAAGCTACGATGAGCTTTAACCGCAAAACAATGGCGATTTATGCTTTACTCTGTTCATGACATCTGTTGCCTCATACGATTCTTCTGCTTATCGTACATTGCCTGTTGAAATGTTTCTTTCATTCGATCATGTAGCCTTTGTTTTGCAATGGTCATTGTATACCAGAAATGAAAAATACACCGAAATAGTCCTGAGTATTAAGTTTGCAGTCGCAAATGGACTGAACGCACTGTGAACAAAACCGTCTCGCGTTACATTCCTCGCTTTCAATTTTATATTTGTTACAAAGCACGAATACTCGAAAGCCTAATAGAAGTGAAACGCATGTTAGTAAATAATAATAAATAAATAAATAAAATTAAAAAAAAGAAGAAGTGAAACGCATTCAGTTAAAAAACAAGACAGACTAGTATTGAAGCGAAGGCTGGAATAATCGTGGCCTCGAGGTCAAACTGTCAAAGACAAGTCACGCATTACTCAGATTTACTCGGTGGGTAACCGTTTCGCTTCTAAGTTCAAAATGCAGAGTCGCTCAACCTTTAAGAACCAAGTGTATGAGTGTTGTAATGATAGCCAAGTTCTCTATACTGTGAGAAACTGGAAGTCTCCTGGTCTTCCGCTCTTGTCCTTGCTTTCCATTTTAGTTTATTCTGCTCTCGACCCAACTAACCGGCCGCGAGCTCACTGGCAACGCCAGTCTAGTTAAATTTAAAACGAAAATCTTAGTTGTATAAGGACTAACAAGCTCTGCTTGATTGTACATGGGTCGTTCTCCATTATTCCAACTGAAGTTGCTGAGTGACTTAGTATTGCACATGCATGTTTAATGTTATAGTTTAAAGTAAATAGTGATAAATTAAATGATATTGATTCGATACAATATTCTCAGGACCTCTCTGGTTGAGTGACAGATTTTTAGACAGTTAATATCCAGGGCTATGTTCAACTTTCAAATGTCCATATATGGTATTTGAAGTTACGAGAAACAACCAGTGAACAATCTAAAGTTCCGGTTAGTTCCGTTTGATAATTTCATGTGCAAAATTTGCTTACCACTTACACAAAAGGTTATTTCCGTCCTTTCTGTTGGAAAATTCCGCTCGACAAAACTTGTTTACCATAAAAAGTCAGTCAATTCGGTTGAAAAAGTTCGTACAAGTGGTTCTATTCGTTCTATTCGTCTTTTACCTCATGTTATTTTAGCTTTTTAAGAGGGCTCCCGTTGATAGCAGCGACTTTAGACACTGATGGAGTTACCCTCAAAAAATAAAGGCGTTTGTTTGTTTGTCTGTCTGTCTGTCTGTCTGTCTGTCTTCACACGGAAGGCCTGGCGCGCAACGAACCAAATCAGTGTTGAATTTACATTCCAACCGAAATATTCGGGCTTTTACAACTCATTCTAAATGTTCCAACGGAAAATTGGTACTCAGATCTCCGAAAATGTTCGCTGAGATGTTCTTCGTGTCTCGAGCTTCGTCTTCTGAATACTGGAACGATTATTATTTTTCACAAACATATCTACCGACGATACGTAATGTATGCGTAACGATATATCCGTCCGTTACATTTTCAGGTCGCAGGAGAGCGCAAGATGATAGGAGGTCAGTGATGCCCGGCTGGAATTGAAGGCACGCGGCTCGTGAATATGTTTTTGTGAAAATATACCAACGTGTATAGGTCCTACGTGTCTAAACGAAGTGTGTGTCAAACGAAAGCCGAATATAGTATCTTTAGATTATAGACAAGATAATTTATGTTCTTTGGTTGGTTGGTTTGACTTACTGGCCAGTTGATTGGCTGGTTGTTGACTATTTTGATCGATTGACTAATTGATTGACTGATTGGCTAGTTGGTTTATTAGTATACAGTCACTCTCTCTAAGCGGACACCTCTCTAAGGCGGACAGCATGCAGATTTGGTCTTTGCCGATTTTCACTTGTTTCTCTGTAAGGCAGACACCTCTCTAAGGCGGACACTAAATCTAGTCCCGAGGGTGTCCGCCTTAGAGAGAGTTCACTGTATTAGATTAGGGTTAATTCATTGATGATTGTTAATTGACTGGTTGTTTGATACATTCGATGATAACTCATTGATTGGTCGCTTTAGTTGGCTAGATGGGTTGGTTGGTTCGTGTTATTAATTCAGTGAGTGAGTAGGCGATTGGTTCGTTAGCTGATTGAAAAGTTGATATATTTACTGATTGGTTGGTTGAGTGGTTTGTTGATTGGCTATTCGATAGAAGAATAATTCACAAAGAATAATTAATTGCCCAGAAAAAAGTTAAGAAATTGGGTAATCACCGGTTGGTTGATTGATTGATTGGTCTGCTGGCTGGTTGATTATTTGGTTTGTTGGCTAGTTCGTTTGTTGGTCAAGGGATTGATTGGTGGATGAACAATTAACTGAATGAACCTCTAGCTGTTGCTCTAATGTGTTCGTGGTCGTCATTTTAGTTCTCGAGGTGGACAACCCTGGCGTCCTGGACACTGTATTTGCCCAACTGCCCATGTACCAGTCAATGGGCGACCAAATCAGCACGAAGTTCACCCCACTGCGGTCCTATGAAAGCTTCGCCTCGGATATCAGCAAGAGGGTTGGTGACGAAACTGGCAATGGCGACATTTCCCCGGTGGAAAAGAAAGGGCTTTACTACCTTGTCACCTTCAGTGTTGAATACAGCGGTATGTAGGAAAACCACGTAATGCTTACGCGAGGAAAATATGGGGGCACCACACAAGGCTATCATTTATTGCGCATAATCAGTGAATATGATTTATGCCTCACACTTCATATTGTCATGAATCAAGATACATCCATTCTATTTTCTAGGACTGTCTCAGCAAGAATTTTTTAAAAACTGGACAGAGGAGGTTAAGGCTGCCATGGAAGCAAAGAAAGCTGGACTCGTCCTCGATTTCTGGAAAGTTATAGCTGAACGAAAGGTATATCTTGCTGGTATTGGTTGACTGTCAAAAATAACTGATAGCTTTGGTTTTGCGTTCGCTTAGTCTGGTAAGTTTTGCGAAATTCGCGGCCAATCACGAGAGAAGGAAAAACCAACTGTGATTGGTTTAGCCGGTTGTTAAGTGGCAAATACAGTGGAACCTCACTGAGCGACGACTGTAAGAAGATTTGGTAAACCAATACGGCGGCCAAAAAAGTACACAAGAAGTAACACAGGTGTTTACCATAACTATAATTAGTTTTCACTTTGGAACACTGGATATCACTTGAAAACTAAAAACAAAAAGTGCCAAAGCATTAGCTTTTGTTCCAGCTGGGAAACACGTCGAGAAAGAATTATGCAAGTGGCAAATCAGAAGATGACCCCTCTCCCCCCCCCCCCCCCCCCCCCCCCAACGTACACTAAACGGCAAACAATCCAAATATCAAAAATATAACGCAATATGTATTTTTCGTACCAATGTAACAATCTGTTTGCTTACACAAAAAAAAAAAAAAAAAAAAACAGCAACAAATTTAGGTCTTAAAGATTAGGTGGGTTGAAATGACTTTGCCAAACTTTGGCACAATAGTGTCCCTTACAAGTTATTTGGAAAATGTTTGGAAAACTTAGTATGCGTCCACCATTGATTGTTGTGGCGGCCACAAAGTACAGAAGAGGAAAAAGATATTTTTACCATCATTATGTTTTTCCTTTGGAACACTTATTTAAGCTATCACTTTTATATTTAAAAATGTTTTAAAAAAGTGCACTTTTTTTTTTTTTGTGACAGTTGAGAAACACGTGCCGTCGCATATTTCAAAACGTTATATCCAAAACAAAGCACTGCATCGATATGAAAATTTACTTGGAATTAACGTTACTGATGACTGAAGCATGTAAAAAGAGCAGCTTTGTAGGATCAGTAGTTTAGATTTTAGAACGTTGATGACGTCACACAAAAAGTCATACCGCAACCACCGTCTCATAAAACACACCTGTCACTTTGTTTGCAGGTTATCGTGATTGCGTGCGTTGAAGATCCTGCAGAACTGGACCGCGTGTCAATGGACCTCCCCATCATGAAGTCCATGGGTGACAAAGTCAATGTCAAGTGCAAGTCCATCCGACCATCCAGTGAGTGGTCTGTGGACCTCAAGAAGCTTGCGGCATAGTAGAGCGGCTTTCGGATGACTGTCGAAAGTAATTGTGTGATTGCTTTGGTTTTGCGTTTGCTTCGCTTTCGGATTGGTCCACACGAGTTTGTCAGCATGCTCAGCCAATCAAGAACAAAACCAAAACCAAAAACCAAACACTTCTCACGCAAGCGATGGCGTGTACTCGCACTGCTGATTGGAAAGTAAAACCAAACGCAAATTTACTTTGGCTTCCAATTGGCTGAACTGTTTTCTCTCAGTCTCTGTGATTGGCCTGTGTGATCACTTTGGTTTAGGTTTTCGACAGTCATCCGAAAACGGCTCTAATGTTTACATTGTTGTTAGTGCATGATAAATAGGAATATTGAGTGATACTGATGAAGTTAGATCGATAGTGAAATATAGCTGTGGCTGTAATTAGTAGGTGTAAAGATAATAAATACATGAAGTAACTAGTGTATAAAACGGACCTGCGTGTGTATTTTGTTTGTAGAGTAAGTTTCAAGCTTCACTGCAGCTTATGTCGAAAGATCGCACGAACCACCGAATCTGTTCCATACAATGGACACGAGAACAGCTCCTGGCAAATTACAAAATTACAGTGGTGCCCTCCTCAGCGACCATGTCCCGTAAGCGACCACCTAACGAATGTGCCGATTGGTTCCTCAGTCATATAGTAGTGAAATCTCTCGTAAGGGGCTACGACCACTTTTAAGACTCGCCGTTTTTCAGTTGTTTTTTTCCCTTTTTTTATTTATTTTTTTAACCTCCGGTAAGCGACCACCCTTTGTACCCGAAGAGCAAGTCCTTTGCAGAAACACCGACCGGATAAAACACTGACATACATAACGTGACGTGTAACAAGAGAATGGGTTGATTACTTCTTGTTATTCAGTCGAGAAAATGGCGGCATTTGATATTGGTTGTGGATCAAAACCGGATCCCACGCACGGGATCTTATTTAGGCCTCCTGTGGTGACAAATTCCCGTAAGCGATCACCATAGCCAGAAACCAGGGATGGTCGCGTAAAGGAGGTTCCACTGGAGATCGTCCTTTCAGCCAACCAACGCCCGTAAAGTATAATCAGGAACAAGAAATCCCTCCTCGTACCATGTGTCGGTCGAGATGAATTCGAACAAATTTTCGTTATTTTCGCCACTGAATCCGTTGTAGTACGAAAAGACCTCGAGGGACAAGATTCGAGAAAATGTAGGAGACAATATACCATCAAAACTCCTCTGTATTTATAATTCCGGGAGCTTCTCACTCGGATGGCCCTAGGGGCGAGGTAGCCAAGAGCCTTGCTTTCATACCCGCGCTGTAAAAAGTGAGAGGTCTCTGGGCACGAGATTGCTTCAAAAACATGAACATGTGTTTGGCAGACTAAATTGACTTGACAGACTATATACATTACAATGATACAACGACGACATGTCTATGCGGACATTTCTATTGCCAACAAAAGAAATATTCTACGCACAAAAGTTCCCCCTGGCATTTTATCCCATTCCACTTCTGAGAAGTCACTTCCTAAAACGCTCCATTTCTTGTCGGTGAGAAGACTGGGGACAGTGTCGTCATCTGAGGTACGGGGGTACTTGACAGATACTGAGACACCGCTGGACGGACCAGCACGAATCGCAACCACCCTGTTAACAACAACAACAACATTACGTTGGTTGTGATCGTCAGGGTTAGAGTAGTCTCTACAAAGACTGTTGTCGTTGACTGACGTTTCGACTCCCTGAGCGAAAGTCATCTTCAGAGTCAAGTGAAGAATCAACAACAACAACAACAACAACAACGGGACGAGAAATAGATACCCAATGGATACATGTTGTACTGCTTGTAGTTTGCCGGAGTGAATTTCCACGGGCAGTGAAAGTGATTGCTTCTACCTTCCTTGCATTTCTCCACATCTTTATGTATAAATAGTGTATTATCATGAGTACCGCGGCTAAAACCATTCTTTGCGTAAAGCAACGTGAGTCGCCAAAGAAAAACAAATGAGCGGTAACGACAGCAACAGCGAACCCTTTGAGGA
Organism: Plumapathes pennacea; assembly: GCA_964036295.1. Lineage (NCBI taxonomy): Eukaryota > Metazoa > Cnidaria > Anthozoa > Antipatharia > Myriopathidae > Plumapathes > Plumapathes pennacea. The sequence continues at coordinate 10,808,047 of OZ038469.1, read as the reverse complement.
TTCATGGGTGTTTCCCCTTGGGTCTCGGCCGACTGATGAAACAGACAAACGTTTGTGCGTTTTGTCGCGGATCGTGTATGGATCGTCGTTATCCCGACCTCTTTTGGTCGCCTCTGCTTTGACTGGATTGCCAGGAGTGGACAAAATGTTCTTTGCTTTGACTGGTTTCGATTGGTTCCATTGTTTTATTTACCTGAACACTAATTTCGCAGGATAAAAGTGTCTAAATGCGCATGCACAGTAGACACAATAAAAAGAGAACAACGAATGGACGGGATCACTCCCTCAAAATCGAGGAAACGTCAAATGAATGGAAGTATAAGCACGAACAAAAGTTCTACACAAGCTAGAAAACATGCAAAAATAAACAAACAAGAGCATCAGCACACACACATAACATTTTCAGCAATATGGCAACAATCAAGAAAGACGATGAACAACAACGGCAACAATAGCAACAACAAGAATACGGTTACAAATTAAAAAATAATTACAGACGATAGAGAGGCAGAAAAAGAGTAAAATGATCTCACCTCGCTCCGTCCGGTGACGTCACAACTACGCCAGCTGCGTGACCGCGCTCTTCTAAACTTCCTGTGCCCACGTGATGACTGAAGTGATTGACGTGCCAACCCATGTTCAGTGCGAGTGCACGGGCAATAGAAACACGATGACTACAAACCTATTGGAAGGATAATGGCGGAAAGAGTTCCGAGTCAAGGCTCTCGCTGCTGAAGGTGAATTCAACTGACTTAACTTTGAACATTCTCTAATTCCTGAATGGTCAAATGAAACCAAAAGAAAGCGCATTGCTCTGACAAGGAGCTAGCGCTAGAAACTTCAGCCAACACTTATTTACGGCGTTCAACATATCCACATCAACTATATGTTGATATATCGACACACAACGCCTTTTAGTTAAAACAAGCACTAATAAACTAAACAAACACCGATTAGAGTGGATGGGCACTGACCTGGGCACGAATAAAATCCTCCAGATCACGCACGTGAGTTGAGAAGTCGACACGTGCACCTTCTGACGTCACAATGTGAAGACCGCTGTCCCTCATCTTCAAATGGAACGACACCCTGGTGTACAGACAAAAAAACTTCAGCTCACTCAGGACCTTGAAGAGGTTCGTGTGCATTCCCCTCACATCTCACGCTCTTTTCCTTTGTCAAGTGAGCCGCACAAAACCAATCATTTCACCTTAAAGAAACCCTTGGTTCGCCAAAATTCTCCACCGTAAATCGAAATCAAATAAATTCCATTCTTATCCAATCAATTGAGAAGATTTGAAGCGAAATCAGCCTTTTTTAACACATTTCCAGATAAAAACAAAAACATGGACTTTGACTCAAACTAAAACTGGCAATTCCTCAAGTATTAAATAGAACTGGTTACAATGGTTACCCATTACAAAGCAAAGCTCTGAATGAAACGATAATTTACATTCTAATGAAAGAGTCCACGTTATTGTTGAGTGGAGTTCGTGTCAAATCCGTACGAAAACTTGTCTATTTATTTATTTTTCACTTCGTACTTCATGTAAAGAGCATTTTAGATTCATTTGTGTAAGCTCGTCCCACCTGGACAGATCTGGCACTTCCGGTGAGAAAATATGGACGGCAACCGACGAACTGTTGCTGGTGCTGACGCTGCTGCAGTTGCACAGCACACACGGGTCCGTTATTTCTGACGTCACAGTCTCAATTACCTTGGTCACTCTGAAGAATAATACAATAAGGAGCTTCAGCATACTGTACTGTGAAGAGTCCATTACAACGGAGCGTCCATCTGCATTACATGCGTAAGCCAACCCTGGCCCGCCTTCAGTTACTTCTAGAAATGCCCTTGATTAATGGTGGGAAAGGTTGGGGTTAGTTTGATTATTTGAATGAGGCTGTGGTGTATGGGGACCTGAATACGTTGTAGGGGACTGAAGACAATGGTATGTCCCAGCAAACGATAGCGGATACATAATTTCACGGGAAACAAATTCTAAAAAATGCTCAAGAAGGGGCAGGGTTGGCTCCCAGACTCATTATGGGAGATGGACGTTGTGGGCTGCCTTCTGGTGGTGTTTGCATAACCATCTCATGAACTTTGATCTGGCGACTTTGCTCCCAGCACACTCTTTACGTCGTTAAAAATATCCACCTCAACCCGAGGTTGACACACCGAACTTCATGACCTCTTAACGCACACATATTCCAGTGGCTAAAATTACTCAAACTGAGAAGAGAAGCTGGGGAAACGGGGAAGAGAAGCTTATAACAGTGCGGCCTCGCTCCCGCTGACCTCGACATGTCATGCAAAAACATCGCGCGAACCTCACGAGAGCTCAAAGCTATTACGGCAATATTTTAGCATACATGTGCATATCCCACTCAGTGAATAAGCACCCGTTTATAATGGCTAGTATTCACTTTCCAGGAGAAAACAGCTAATTGAACGTAAATGAGCCGGGCATTTTCGTACACAGCTGATTTCACAAATCATACCTCTCTCTGAAACTATTCGTTAACACCATCTCTCCCCCTCCTTCCTAAATTTAGGTCGCCAGTCTTCAGAGTAAGTGGCAAAAACCAAACAAAATTCAAATCCCAAAACAGTTCCTATCCACCGCGTCAATAGGTAGCCATCTCACCTCTTCTGCAGCACCGTGTGTCTTGATATTTTGAGAAGCGACTCTAGAATGGTATCACTGCATAAAGAAAGTAAAAACAAGAAATTGATGTAAAAATAAAACAATCAGGGTTTGGTTTCATTTCTTGAAGGCAATGCATGAATCTACCCTGCAGTGAAAACATTACTCTAGACGCAAAAACGTCGTCAAACACGACTTAAGTCCGATTTACACAGTGCGATTTTCTTACGGCACAAATCACATCACGTAAACCAACACTACGACTTGTGGCATATGTCGAATTCGACATGTTTTAAAACCTTATTCTAAAAACAATTACAGAGTTAAGTAAGGTGTAATGTGATTCAAGCTCCCGTAAGCGCGTCCAGGCCGCGTGCAACTCTTAAGCGGCCAGTTCCAATTACGGGTACTTCTTCCGTTTCCCGAGGGTTTCCCCGTTATGGGAGCTTCGACTGTAGATTCAAAGTGTGCATACTGTAAAGTAAACGAACCTCTTAAACGCAAGTGTCACTTCAGAAGCTGTAAGTGCCTCCGCACCGGCGAGACGAAGCCGCTTGCCACCTCCAGGTATGGGATAGGACGTGGGGGGCCCGGGACTTGGCGCTGATTGGTCGGTTCTGTGCCGCTTTCTCAGAAGAGCGTGGAGGCCGTAGTGGAGAGACTGAGCACGAGGAACTGCCTTCTGTTGTTGATAAAAGAGAAAAACGAAGTAAAATGATAAGCAACAAACTGCATGTGTAATTAAGGAAACAAAGAGTTGAATCAACCCTTAAGAGCAAGGTGACTAGATAACCAAACAAATTGAAAATAGTTGGCCTTCACCATCACGGGTTTATGGAGCTTTGAGCAACTAGCCAAGGTGATTAGATAAACCAAAAATGTATTCCAGATGGTCATAAATAGAATTGTGAATGACTACACTGTGTTTCTGCGCTTGTGTTGCGAAGTAACGGTCCACACTACTGTATCTTTCAATTTTAGGAAGCAGACTTACAACAGGACTAAAGCGTTGAATCATAAAATATATTGCTGTAAACTTCCATGACTTCTAACTTCAATCTATTCTAAGTTTATTTTGGCATATCAGAAGTATGATAACTTCAACCAAATCCAGGGACGCTACATTTGAAATGGGGCGAACTTCGGGTGCGTTCGGTTGAGTCTATTCCGGAAAAGGAATAGCTAAAATGACCCAAAGTGTTACTTGTTGCGGGGGGAATTTAGTTCGAAATTGTTTTGAAAGCCTTTACGCTAGCATTTCGAACAGCTCCCGATGCATCTTTACCCAAGTCAGTTCCAAACCAAAGCATTTTACCGATCAACATCGCTATTCCTATTCCGGAATAGACCCTGAATGCGCCTTAGAGTTCGTGGTGCCCCAGTACTTTAGATAAAACTATGCCACCCCATCATTCTCTATCTGTGCTACTGAATTGCAAAATAGTAATACAATCTCACTTACCTTGGAGTCATCTTTCACTGTAGTGCTCTCGTTTGTGGAGTTGTATGATATACAAAGGTCTGTTCCCGGAAAGACCTACGAACAAGAAAATAGAACCAGGATCTTACCAGGATTCTTCAAAGTACTAAGAACATTGGACTACCACAAATACATAGAGACACAGAAAGCACACTTAAAATAAATAAATAAATAAATAATAAAAACAAACAAACAAACAAACAAACAAACAAACAATCAAAAAACGCAAATAGAAACATCGGTATCCAGTTTGCTGTTGACAATATGTTGAGTAGAATTTGCAAATGCTCTAATCTGAATATAACAAAACAGTCATCGTCTGGGTAAATGTGAACAAGTTGCATTGGTTGGTATGTGGTCGGTACGTAGTCAATAACAAGGCGAAGTGTAGCTACACTGTAACCTGATTACCACCTGAGCTCGAATTTCTTTTCCCATCACAAAGTTCTGGCTTTCTTTACTGTTGTATGCCTCCTGGCAGAGCTGGAAAAAGAAACCAATAAGAGGTTGAGGTTACAGTGAAAATGAGAGATCCAACGAAACATTTTTACAGTGTATTTTCCAAGTTGGCCCATTTTCCCTGCATATTGAATCATTTCAATAACAATACCATGGCCAAATACTGTTGCAGCTGTGCACTTGAGACTCTTGAGCTATGCACTTGGTTTTTATGAGCGTTGCAAGTGCAAGCACAAGAATAATGCCCAGGCAGCCTCAGCACCCCTACCGTAGGATTTCAGGCACCAGTAAAGTTTGGACTGTGCCATTTACACAAGATGAATTAAAGCACTGACTGCCCACTTTAGGGTTCCCGGGGTGCCGTGCCATTTTTTTAGCACATGTAAATGGGGTTTAATTTTTAAATTCCATGACTTTTCTATAGCCAAACCTTGTCTACTAAAGAGTTCAAGTAAACCAACCTGTGTGAAAAGTTCTTTGCAGAAGAGATTTGCCTGGGCAGACTCAAGCTTTCTTTGCCAAGGAGGTGTATCTGTACTTGTCCAGACATTGGGCATCAAAACAGGAGGACCTGTAATGGTAAAGGATTGTCACTTGCTGCACATTATCTTTGTGCAGCACCAGCATTTCACAGGAATCCAAGTTTACAGAGCCCAGGGTGTTGAGCTGCATAGATATGTCTAATGCCAGCACAGTATCAAAACAAATCAACGCATGTTTTCATACTCACATGGAAATCAGTGCATAGAGATACTACTGCACATGGCCGCACAAAGATGCCAATTTGACGATATCTCTCATGAGTGAGTAGAGCAAATGAGTCACATATATCAACATGAAAATATAAAATTCATGTTTCCAAGCGGCCATGTTTATTATATATTTTTGAAGAAATATCCAGACACAGATATACCTCACAGTCTTCTAGGGTGCTGATATACTACAGTGTATAAAAATGTAAACAGTACACACACAGTACATTGTACATACTGTGGATAATGCGTAGGCCAGTGCAGGGAATCCCCGAAAATGTGCAGAAATGAGAAAAGGTATCGTACTGTACTAAATACATTGTATCTTGAACTCTAATGTAGTGTCTGGCATAAATTATGCTCTGGATGATTGTTCACAAATAATTGAACATGCATGGGATGTGGTACATTACAGTGGCCACACCTTCTGACTTTTTTCTTACAAAGTAGACTTACCTGTAACCACAGCATTTTCAATTTGTACTCCTGCATCGACAATACTGACAGACAGTTGGGTCGACCCCTCCAGGTCGCTGCCTACAGTCACTTCTAACGCTCTGTATTCACTGACCTCCTCTTGGTCACAGTCATCTGGTTTTGTTGCTTTGGTCACTTCAAACAGGCCAGGGTTCCTGAACATGGAACCAGCTGCAGAAGAAAAGAAAGAAAACTCAGAATAGAACAGTTTTCATTCAGATAACTTTCAAAATTCATGTTTGGTTTACTTTAAAGAAACCAATATTAGCAGCATGAGGAAATACTGTGCCATCACAATTTGTTTGCTTGCAAGAGAAGATTGTAATCAGGTTTGCTTTTGCTTGTAGTTGGCCAAGAATGTTTGGACTCTGGACAGGACTAATGTTCAAATGATCTTGATCAACTACCATTAGTATCAACACAACACAACGAGTCCAGTATTTACACTACCACAACCAGTCCTTTCCAAAGCCCTTCATTTTGGTCAAGCATGTACCAGGCTCTAGATGTAAAGCCTGGTCCAAACTAGTGCATATGCATAAGCATAAGCATAAGCACAAGCACAAAATAAGAATAAGAATAAGAAAGACAGTGGCGACATAAGCATAAGCATAAGGATTAAATGCGTCCACTCCATATGCTTATGCTTATGTCACCACTGTTGCTCTCTTGTGCTTATGCTTATGCTTATGCACTAGTGAGGACCAGGCTTAACAAATGAACCTTATGTAGACAGTCAATTTTATTGACTCTCTTAGAACTAAACTTGAGGAAACTCTCTAACTGATTTGTGCAAAGTTACAGTAATAGCCACCTGAGTCTCTTTATGCACTCAGTCTCACCTGAGCAATAGGTTAAGTCCCCGGTTATCGACGCCCCGGTCTTTTTGACACGCCACCTCTGTCTCAGCCTCATTAACTCTGAGTGAAAGTCCTGTGCATTTTCTCCTGGTGATAAACAGTGCTGCTCCCTCTCCTTGATAGCCTCCCCCATCCTCTTAGCCCCCTGGAGAATTATCTCTGATGCACTTGCAAGACTCTACAAAAACAACACATTAACTATGATCACAATCTTTGATACACTTTGCTTCCTTCAAGCTTAGAAGAAAGAGTTCTGTAATTTATTATTTGACCACTATACAGGACATTTTGACTTCTTCAAGACTACTGGGACAGTGTAAAACTTTGTAAAAATGTTTTGGAACTGTTCTGGAATTTCAGGTTCAACACCTTGGCAAGATTTTGTAAGATTATACAAGATCTTGCTAAGATCTTGTCTTACCAAAATCTTGCCTAATCTTGGCTGATCTTGCCTAATTACACTAATGTGTATATTGTGAGATCTTACAAGCTCTTGTCATAATCTTGCCAAGAAGATTCTGCTAAGATCTTAGATCTTGGTAAGGATTTTCAATCTGGGATGCGACTGGCATGGAAAAGATGCAAGAAATTCTTTTTGGTGACATTTCTATTCTGGACTGAACAGTACTATTGCAAGAGAGGAATGAACAGAATCACTCTGAAATCATTTTATTCCATGCAGAGGAATGAACAGAATCACTCTGAAATCATTTTATTCCATGCAGAGAAATGAACAGAATCACTCTGAAATCATTTTATTCCATGCAGCGGAATGAACAGAATCACTCTGAAATCATTTTATTCCATGCAGAGGAATGAACAGAATCACTCTGAAATCATTTTATTCCATGCAGAAGAATGAACAGAATCACTCTGAAATCATTTTATTCCATGCAGAGGAATGAACAGAATCACTCTGAAATCATTTTATTCCATGCAGCAGAATGAACAGAATCACTCTGAAATCATTTTATTCCATGCAGCGGAATGGTCCATAAATGTGTTTTTTTTTTTTTTTTTTTTTTTTGTTGTTGTACAAACAAGCCATGTATTTTCGTTCCAGAATTAGTATCAAAAGAATGCACCCTAGGGAATTATCATGTAACAAAGAGAGTACTGAGAATAAATGCACCCAGTTGGTCAACAGTTGGTCAAAATTTGTATAGATAATCGCATGATTTCGAGTGCAATTTGGAATAAATTAGCATGAGTAAATTTTTCAAAGACCACAAAATTGCACGAGCAAAAAATTTACGAGTGCTTATTTATTCCAAAATTGCATGAGAAATCGTGTGATTACTTGTTAATAACATGCATACAATAATTTACATCACGCAATTTTGTTCAATTTCGTTACAATTCACAAGTAGTCTACAAGTGTCTCTCAAGAACTTTGTTCTCTCGCAAAAAGAATCGGAATCGTCCTGAGGAATGAAAACATGCCCTTTTGTTTTGCTTGGCTTCGCAAATACGCGCGCCAGCTGTCGGCAATTTTTAATTTCAAATTTCTGCACTCTTAATTTCACATTTCTGCACTGTTAATTTCACATTTTTGCACTGTTTGGGATAAATTGATGTGCATTCAGCCAGAAATTATTGTATGCACGTTATTAGTGATTTAATTTATCTTAACATATTGTCAAACTACAGTATGATCTCTGTATGATCTCTCAGTATCTTCACTCTCACCTCAAAGGGATAAAATGGTTCATGTCAATTAGATTTTATTAATACCCATACCTTTCTTTTAGCCAGTAATGACATGACAGGTTTGGGTGTGGCAGGGGCTTGGGGCACAGGATCCAGAACCATGTACTTTTTGTCTCGTACAACATTCAACACGTCTGATAACACACAGATCTCTGTCAAAGCATTTCTGAAAATATAACAATAAAGCAATATGACATATAGTCTGTATCTTGGGCCTCTTATATTATATTTGAACAGCAAAAACTTGATTTCTTGAACAGTTGAACAAATCCAGGTGTCCGTGTTGTACAGAGGTTGCCTGGAAGGGAAGATGGGGGGGCAGGGGGGGGAGGAGGTAAAACAGCTGCAACTGATCAATACAGTAGAACCCTGCTTTCTCAAACTCTGTTATCTTGAACTCCTCGCTTATCTCGAACAGAATCCGATTTCCCTCGGGAATGAACTTGGTAGAAACTTACCTTGGTAGAACTCCGCTATCTCGATCCCCCACTATCTCAAACTATCTCTCACTTCCTTTGAGAGTTCGAGATAGCGGGGTTCTACTGTATGTTCATAATTTCAAATCAAGTTAATTGGACCTTGCAAACATGTTGATTGAAACAGCCTTGATGGTACCTTAGCTTGGTCCTGACGGAATCCCAAGGCCATAGAGATGGTTGAAATGTCACCAGCGCTTTCTCTTCGTCCTCCTCTTTTTCGTCCACCTCAGCAGTCTTCTTCTCTGACAGGAAGTCAATTTTACCGGCCAACTTTGCCAGTTCCTCTGACATAGATAACTGTCTGCAATACGAACAAATTTAATCCTAAAATTGTGCACTGTAATGCATCAAACATGCTGCAATTTTATAAAGAACTGCATAAAGACATCCGACATTTCAGTCTGATCTGTTATTAAATATGTACAGTGTTGTACCAATGCACGAGTCGTAATCAATTTCTCGTTTAGCTAAATTGCCCATGCGAAACGTAACTAACACCAAGAAAAACAGGTATGATATATTACATTGGGTTCAACTAAAAAAACTTAAATACAAAAGTACGTGTATATATGATCGCATGAATCAAAAGCTCTCGCGGTCAGTGCGTTTTTGTGGCGGATTCAGATTTGTGAGCTCGCTTTCTACAGAGATCACTGGTGGTGAAAAAATGTTAACTAAGGCTTACTTACGGGACGTATTTTTCCTGGCCATCTCTGGCGATCTCTTCCACTTGGTTCTCCAAAAGACCCTCGACGCCGATGTTGACAGAAAGGGACGCCATTTTGAATTCTCGAAGCAAGTGCGCATGCTCCCGCCGTAAGAACGCTGACTTTCAATGGATTGAGCCCGAAAGAATAGGGCCGCCCGGGCCTGGGGACGAGGTGGTGACTGGAAGCCAAACGTCGTTTTGCCCCCGGGTTTGTCAAGCCCACTCACTGATTTCAGACAAATGTTGGGTCTATTCAGACTGCCAAACGTTGTTCAGTGCGACAGATTTGAAAACTCCTTCCAGTTTCAGTCTGCGCGCCGAAAAGGGCGCGTGCTTCCAACTGGAGTCGAATTTTGTGCGTGCTGCGCCGCATTGAACCTTTGAACCCTGGACCCTGGACTCTGTACCTGTATCGACTGACTGGACACTGCCTTCCTTTCTACCCATTTCCGGCATCCAGTTTCTCGCCAGATCGCGCGTCTCCCCTTCCCATCTTCCCCCGCGCGCCCCACTAAGAGAGGTGGTGCGACAGATAATAATAATAATAATAATAATAATAATAATAATAATAATTGTCAATTTCTCTTCCACGGCAGCTGCGATGACAAGTGCGACTCCCAGTCTCGAGATAATCAGCCACAGCAGAATGTTTTGAATCGGCAGATAAACATTTGGACCGTGACTAACATTCATCTGGTTCACTGATAGCACGACGTGAGACCACTGAAAGAGAGTCCCTCACTGTTAAATGATGGGTGAGGTAGCCATGGGAATCTTTTACCATTACAATGCAAGTAGCAAGTCGTCATGTGGGGACTCTGTGGCACATATGGCCGCGTAAAATTGTCACACTCGCGCTAATCTGCCGCCTTGCCGAAAGGAAATATCCAATTTGCGGTTTGTTTATTTTGACAAGTAATACAGAAAATGGATACAAGAAACTTTTCTGTCGAAACGATGATTTGTTTCCAAATTATCTATAAAAAGTGTCAGTATCGCATCAAAGAAATAATAATGCGAATTTTTGATTGACATTTCGGTGGTGAAGCTCCATAAGTTTATATATCTGTCTCTAGCTCTCTGATCCAAAGTCAAGCACACTGACGCAAGCCCGCGTGCATGTGTTTAACGTCGGAATAACATGATAAACTGCCAGGGCCCGGTTGTTCGAAGCGCGGATAGCTCTATCCACTGGATGAATACTTATCCAGTTGACTGAATTACGATCCTCTGGATAGCGATTCATCAGACGAATAGCGCTATCCACTCTTTGAACAACCAGGCCCAGATAAATTGCTATCCAGATTAAGCCTAATTCAGTCAACAGGATAAAGATTTATTCAGTGGATAGCGCTATCCGCGATTTGAACAACCGGGCCCAGAACTGAAAATAGATGTGCACTGCAAGGTTCAAATCCGGTGTATATTGTAAACTAGAGATTCAATTGGACGTATATTAATTACGTGAGAGCTGTATAAGCTTCAAAGCTTACTACTGTTTCAACACCCTGTCAATAAAACAAAAGCAAAAACTTGAGTGGGGCTTCTCATTCGCGAGATTAAAACTAAATAAGGCTTTGTTGTTCTAAAGCAATTTTTCAAGCATTTTAACATCTGCGGCGCTTCTATTTTCAGGTATGTAATCATCCCAGCCACAGCATAAATTATAAACGAATATTGGTTTATGCAAATCGGGAGACACGTTTCGCTTTTAGTCGATTGTTATTTGCAACTGGTGTTGACCACTGTCACCTCTGTTCGAGCTGACAGATGCAAAGTCCGCCACATTCGATGTAATTTTCTTTATCGCTTGATTCTAGTGACTGTCAAAGTGTACTATTTTATGAATTTGCGAGCCAATGAGGCAGAGCCTCGTGACAAATTCTACGTCTGAGGTTATTATTGAGTGAATCAATGTACCTGCATCACGTGATGGAAATTGATCGTTTGACAAACTGCAACATGTGTGCTGCGTTCGGTTGAGAGATCGCCACGAGAAACTGAAAAAAAATTTTTTTTTTCTTCTGCTTGTCAAGAATTCTATGGAGGGATTATATTTGAAAATAACCGAGGATTTCGCTCCCGACGCTAAGGAAGCGAGGTTCGGTGGCAAAGACGCTCTCATAGCAGTCGAAAAAGGTGACATAATATTCGACGTGAAAAGAGTTGGTAGCGGATGGCTATACGGGAAAAACCTAAACAGTGGAAAAGCTGGGAAATTTCCCGCAAAGTGTTCTTCGGATTTTTCAGGCAATGACAACACCAAGCCCAAATCGACAATCAGTCCTTTTGGACTCCGGAAAACGGAGCCGAGAAAATCGGAAGCGAAGGAAGTACAAGTACCAACAAAAATCACTGGCGCGGGTGAATCAGCGGGAAATCAACTGAAACGAAACATACCATCTCGTCCGTTCAAAACGTTTGGTAAGGAACCACAAAAGAGCGAGAAACCTGTTGATAAAGATAGCTCCGGTGACTCTGGAGTCGTCACAGAGGAACTCGCACAAATCCGCAAACCAGTTGCGAAGAATCGAGCGGAAGAAGATGGATCAAGTGACGGTTCTCGCGCGCGCGATAATTTGTCCCGGGGGAGCTTAGGACAAACAGCGAATGTAAAACAGCCACCGTCAGACAAGAACGCCAAGAAAGTTGTGAATACAATGGAAAAGGCCAAAGATCAGCCAGTGATGTCTTCTGATCAGATTCCTGTCGATCAGCAAAAAGCGAAATCGACCGAAGTGAAATTCGGAAAAGTTGCGAAGCTTCCCTCGACAGACCATGACCAAACATCAAAGTCACACAACACAGGGAAAGACGTAAAGCAGCTTGGTGCAGCCGTGAACGTTCAAGAGAACCCACTCACTAAACAACTGGCTAAAGACGTCGAAGAGGGGATATATCAAGTGCCCAATGTAACACTCCCTCCGCCCAAACCACCGCATGTGCTTCCTGAACGAGTTCCACATGAGTACGCAACACCAGAGAATGACTTCTCTCCACCAGAGTCGCCTACAGAAGCTTCTAAGGATCACAAAACGACAAAGAAGACTAAAAAGAAACCTGATAAGAAGCCAGGCTCAAAACTGAAACAAAAGGCACAGGAAAAGAAAGTCGACAAACCCGAGAAAAAGCCGACCTCTCGAGAGAATCTTAAAGTGACGGAAAGTCTCTCCACCGGAGGGAGGAAAGAAGCGATTAAACCCGCCAAGAAGAGAAATTGCAGCGCAGAAAGATGCCCAAAGATGAGGATTTTATTTGGTATAGGTTTGGGTTTCGCTGTGGGTGTGTTTTGCTTTTTGATCATTTATCTACTGTTCAGTCGCCATGTTTTGACAGCCGTCGCCGTCGCTCTTACCAGTGGAGTGATAATCGCTGTTGTGCTTGGGTTTCTGGATGCGACCCGACTGAAGTGCATCGTTTTGCTGATTTTCCCAAGTCTCTGCTCCTCTGGTGCAAAGCTGTCGCTGTGGATTCTAATCACGTACTTTCTTATTTCTGGTCCGCTTTGCAATTTTATTGACAATGTTCGGATCACGGCGCTGACACGAGGCTGCATGATGGAGCCCAGAAACAACAGTGCTGAAGGGAAAACCATGACAGCTTATCTCACTGACAATATTGAGAAATTTGAAAAAGTAAACAGCGAACTGGGACGCTTTTTGAATGAGACACTGATCGAAAGTAAACGCAACAATGGAGGGAACATGTCATCCAGCCTAATTTGCATGCGTCAGCTTTTCAAGGCCCAGAACACCTGTTCATTGGCGTTTGAGTCAATTTACAAAAACTGTACCACAATCCTGGAGCAATCAAATCCCCGCGAAAGATGCAGCGCCTTTTTATCCCGAAGAAGTGTGTGTCAACATTTATCGGAATCATTCATAAGGACTACTTGTGGAAGTATAAATTCTGCTCATCTCAAGGATCTGATGAAGATGACTGTGATTCTCCAAAAGCAACCAACCCCCATGGTGAAATCAGACAATTCAACGAGAAATCGTACAGACCAATTCAACGGAGTCCACTTGGCCAGGGTGAAGATAGAGAATTTATGTCATTGCCTTGAAGATATAAAAGTACTTCTTCTGCTACTTATCCTTGTGGTTTTGTATGAAGCGTATCGATATCAGAAGCATTATCTCGTCTACAATGAGTTTGACAATTGCTACCTCACCCTCCACTTCAAATCTATAGAGGACACTCGAAAGGCAAGTGGAGCGAACGATGGCTTGGTCCCTCTCAAGAAAAGCGAGCTACAAAAGTACGTGCAGCCAACTTCATGCCGGCTTTCGCGAGCAGAGAAGAAGAGCTTCTTGAGGTACTTGATTATCTTCCTGGTTTATGCAACATTTGCCTTGCTCTTGCTTTTGTGCGATTTCTTCTTTTATCAAGCAGTTACCAGCAAAGAATCCGCGGTCCTGGATACCACCTTGTCTGGCTGTAAAGGTGCACTAAAGAACCCGGATGAGGTCCATACCATAATAATCTCTGTACTGCTTGGCCTGCTGCTCTTGCTGATCATACTTCAAGCCTATGTTTTACGTCTGAGGCGCTACATAGCCGCCCGCTTCTACAGAACCAGAGAGCGCAAGCGTGTCACTTACCTGTACTACAGGCTTCTGGAGGAGAGGAAGAGGTTCTTCAAGTCAACCATCGAGAAAATCAACAGCGTGTCCGAAGAGAACGACATACTGAACCGACTTGACGCAATGATGGTGCTGGCCCATCACTTCCCTGCATTTGGAAAAGTGATGGAGTTCCTTGGGCTGAGCCTGAAGAGATGTATGGTGTGTGGGACTGGGCTCAACAGGAAGTACGTCACTTGTGATACTGAGGATTGTGGTGCGGTCTACTGCCGAACGTGCTTCTGGGATGTGGAAAGCAACTGTCTGGGCTGCATGAGCAGCAGCAAGCTGTCGTCGCCATCTTGGGGTTCCACGACAGAAGCGGCGGACGCGAAAAAGAGCGATCACGGCAAACAAGTTTGAACAACTCCAAATGCAAGACTGATTGAGTGTGCCATAAGGGCCCATTAGAACTGCACGAATCGAGTGAGATCCGCAGAACATTGCGAACTCTGAACTGTGTGTGTAAAATATTCGCTTTGAGTTAGCGTTTCTCGTACTATGAAACATTGTCACTGAATTCTACCCGAAGGGTTTGATTATGTTTGCGGACTTGGTTCAGTTGATCGTTTCTGGTCATTGGGCTGGAAACACTTGTGGTCTGCTATTGAGTGCTAGATGTTCGGTACAGTAATTATCTTAACGTTTGAACAAATTCCACTACCTGTGGTCATCAGAGAGATGCCGCGCAGTCTAAAAATCTGTTTTGTTTATGACAAATTTGTAGATGTCTCGGCACAGTAACTTCTCCTTTCAATCCACAGTTCCACAGTCACTGAGCTATATGCAGTTCAATAGGTGACAGGTTATTTGTTGCTTTGGATTCAATTAGTTCAACAAAAAGTACACATACACATTATTCATAAGAGAATTAGGTTTAAGCTAAACATGAAGCAAATGTGTTGTTTCTGGATCAGTGCGTCAGCAATATGCTTTTATGCAATCCATAACTAGCATTAAATGTAAAACTTGGACAACTCTAAGGACACTTTCGCGCACATGCGCAGTAGCTGAAAGTACTTTCCTACGTCCCTTATATAATATGATTGGCTATGAAGTAAATATCTCAGTCTGTGCTTAATTGCATCTTGATCAATGTAGCAGCGGTTGTCCGCTCTGCCTGCAAAGTGGCCCTCCAGAATTCCTGATCCTCAACAACTGCGCATGAGTGAAAACGTGATTTATTTAATGTTTCGTTTGACAAGTCATTGTCCCGATACGAGCCCGTATGTTTAAATTGTAGTAAAATACTTAGAATTTAAAACAACTAGTTCTGAGAGCGTATCAGATTTTCTGCTCAGGATGGCCCAATATATGTTGAAGATTAATATAATGCTTAATTTAACTATTAAAATCATATGTACATAAAATGCTCGTAAAATTAGTTATTTAGTTAGGACTGATATTTAAGTGAAAAAGTAGCGAAGACCGTGGATGTGACAATGAAAATTCTCAATGTATACGCGGTTTAGTTAAAAATAAATGTTGGCAAAGCAACAAAGTTTAAAGCATAACACTGACTAGTTCGGCCAGCTCATTTTATATAAAATGGCTTTCATTTGGCGTAAGAATAGAGTAGTTGCTGGAAGTTCCATAATGCGGAAAGTGAAATGCTGCCTGTCCGCACACATTGATACAGCATCTCGTTGCTGTATTTTTCATTTGCACACACTAAATCGGTAAAACGCGATTATGCAACTGGTTTCGTTTGAGACCACATCGGTTCAGTTAACTCAAAGACAACGGACACTCTGCAGACGTTTCTGATCAGTCTAACATCGAGTCTCTGCTGCTGGCGCTTACTGTCGTCTTGCGAATGTGCATATGGCCGCGTCCAATTGGCCAGAATACATCATGTGAGGAATCCGGACAGACCCCCCCCCCCCCCCCCCCCCTCCCCACACACACACACACACACACACACACACACACACACACACACACACACACACACACACACACACGCACCCACGCACCCACGCACGCACACGCATTCCATACAAATTTTGTTGTTGTTGTTGTTGTTTTCTGATAGTTTTAAAGCTCGCCATTCAGATCGTGCTGAAACGTAAACCACTTACTGACTTGGATGCGCTCTTTCTTGTGGCATCTTTAATTTGATTTATTTGCACACAACTGAAAATTGCTAATACCGGTTCCTTTTCCAAGCTGAGGGCATGCAACACATTATGTACAATATACGAGACAAGCACAGCTGCTTCAATCGATATTAGCCGTTTCGTTCGAATCGGGATTCGGAACTTTAAGCCATCGCTTCCATCGCACTGCTGGCCTTGAATTCAGTATAGTGCCGAGTTCCAGTCACCAACACAGAGTCATGAATACTCACAAGAGGCTCTTTATGTATTCATTGTATGTATATATACATTCAACACAAGACTGTTTCAATGCCTTATGGCTGAGTGCCCAATCAGTGATAAACTCACAATGTTAAGTTAAAGTCGGATTCCTGTGGCTCACCCAAAACTGCGCTTTAAGTTTAACTCCTCTCAACCTTTGAAGAAAAACGTGCAGCAAATAGATAAGGAGAACGTAACATTTGCTCACCCAAATCGAGCAAAAGCAGTTGATTCAACATGATAAATCCAGCAAACAAAATTTTACAAGCAGCTGTTGCAATCATAAATTCTCCTAAATGTCCGCCATGCTGCCTGTTTGTCAATACGGTGTGCAAAAGTTCCGATACAAGTCTGTTAAATGTTCACAAAATGTCAAGAGGGGGAGCGGAGGGCTGCACGTAAGACCCCGGTAATATCGGGTACTCTGTTGGTGGACCTCCTGAGAGGAGAGATTGATGTGACACCGCGCCTCCTGGTTGTGAGTACGTTGGACACAACAACCCGGTCGATGGACTCCTCCATACTTGTCCGCCTGAATTTGAAATGTCCTTTTGTGACTGTCCTGCTGCACCAACCCCTGCTGCCAGATTTCCTTCCGAATGCCACCTCGACATCGTAGGCCGCATACGGTTTTTCTGGGGACTTGGCGATTGGATCTTGATAACTGGCAATGGATGGGGAACTGGCACTGATGCCGAATGTGGTACTTGAACCCCGGAAGGTTGGTGGATCGGGAAAGGTAGATTCCCTTGGGACAGCTGTTCCTCTGATGGGTAATAGAGAGGTGTGTGTGCTGGATGTAGATGTCCCGTTGATGCGTAGAACCTGGAAGGCACATTCCCCAAAGCTTGGTTTGGTGCGAGTATCCCAGGTCCAGGACTCCCCGGTATGCCTGTCTGCATCCTTCCCGTGGAGTGGTAACGCCACAGCGAATGAATGGGTGCTAAATATTGAGAAGTGTCAAAAACCTGCCCAGCAGCAATGTCTTGTTGACTTAACGACTCGGGACCCAGAAATATGGACCTGGAAACTGCTGGTGATGATCGTGGGGAAGGCTGTCGAGATGTTTGACCGGTAGGCTGCTCAAGATTACCACCCATATTGAGTTGCGAACTCACTGTCGCCACATTGACAAGGGGAGGAGGCCCGGCATCGCTAGTTCCACAGGACATTTGACAGGAGTGTGTTTTGCAATAGAAACCCAGCATGGTGAGTAGGATAATTCCCAGGAGACATGTTCCAGTGATAAAGAGAATACGACCTTTATTGTCCAAGGTATCGTAGAATGAATAGTCTTTCCCAGGTTGTGTTGTCAGAAGGTTTGTGTCATCGTAATTGTCTGAAAAAGTACAGATAAGAATTCGGAAGAAAAAATCAACCGTGTTCAGTAAACTGAGTTTCCCACCCCACCCCCCACCCCCTGCCTCCTATGCAATTCTCGCTGACAAATTATTAAATCAAGCAACCCCCTTAATTCCTCCCCTTCGCCTCCTTCCGGCCCAGTTAGGTGGCTCATATAAGCGGTAGTACGCTGAATAAATAACTGGTAGATTAGTTCCAGGTGTTTTTAATATCAATACTTACAGCTACTGACTAACTTAAATTAATAAGCACGTGCTCCAACTCTCTCGTGACATAGCGTTTAAGGAAATTATATTAGGTCCAGTTTTCATTTTATTATATTTTAGGCAGTTTATCTCTAATTGAGAAGTAGGTGCGCGTTTAATGAAGAGTTATGGCTCTTCATCATGGCCAACCTATTCACTCCCAAGAATGCTCAACTTCAAGTTTCTTTTTCAGTTCAGTTTTTTCATCTGAGATATATAATTCGGTATTGAAAACGTGGATTTTGATAGCTTGCTCAGCTGGAAGTTGATCTATCAAGTATCAATTCTCATTACATCACTCACATACGTTTTCTTCTTGAATGATTGGGAGAAATTGTAGTTTGAGCTTGTGAGCGAAAGATAAAGTAGAAAAGTAAACAATTCATGTGTGGCGAGTACAATCAGAACATGAATACGTTGTCAATTCGGTGGCTTAGACTCTTCAATCATTTTGGTTCATTTAAATATGCAAATGTCTGAGTCAATTAGTCGTTGCCGACTTATCTTTTAAACTTCACAATCGATCAATCGAAACAACTACTTGCCAATGGCAATAGATTTTGCATCTGTCAACCATAGCTGTGAAAATAGACGAGAATCGGTTAAACTTGCTCAAGTAAGCAGAAATAAGTTGGACAATGCAAAAATCAAACCAAGCAAGACGATACACAACTGCTGAGAAAAACCTAACATTCAATTAACTAACATTAACTCGGCTATGGTCATTACGCACCGTTTATTCTCACTCAGTTGTTCAACCGCTGAACATGAAAGCCACATGCGCATAAAATTTGCGCTAGCGCATTTCTCGCACATTATCACTTTGGCACCTCATGCTGCAAGAGCGGAATAATTGCCAGAAGCTGCTAAAGTAAAATCGCTAATTTAGTACGATAGACTATAGGAAATAGGAAGCCTCAAGTGAAGTAAATAAAATGAATTATCCCTTCATTGCCAGGCGGCGAATTACTCCAACATATAGGCTTCCGATTCCTAAAGTTCAAAACCTAAAGCTCTCACAGAAAGCAAATCAAATGAACGCTTTAATTATGTGCAAAACCAAGAGCATCACCGAGTCGGTTTGTGTTTAATGTTATTCAAATGAGAGCAATGTAGTAATTTTTTTTGTCATTTTGCCTCGATCATTGGTTTCGGCAATTCATGAACGCAGCAGTCGATAAAGATATATACATGATCGCTTCTCTTGTTGCTCCCATTGCATCAAATCATTTCGCTCATCTCATTGAGCAAATGCCATAACTCACCTACAATCCCATATTTGGAGCTGTGGTTATAGCTCTGACTGCACTGCCCTTGAGGTATTTGAAGAAGATATACCAAGGATAGTACAACCGGTAAAGTGTACGTCCCCATCATCGATCATTGACTCTAGAACTAACGCGTGTCCCCTTCATGTTTCAGTTGGCTACTGAATAAACAGCACCTCATCCGTGGACTCAGTGAGTTTATAAGCAGTCTTTTTCAATTTACGGGAGATACACAAAAGCCGAGTTTTGCAATTCTAAGTATCTCGGTGTTAAAATTCCAGAAGATTGTTATGCGCACTATAACACAAAGAGTGTTCTGATTTGTGCAATTGTTCCCAACCGTACCTATTCACACTGTCCATCCCATTGTGTCGCAGTGACATATCTGATGAGTGATACTGCTGACCAGCGTGGACTGCAGTGAACTTTGCTATCACGGGAAATTCAAAGATATTCAAACCTGGTACATATTCAACAAAGTATAACATGGCGCCCCACAAAGAAATTGTTGCTTACAACATTTGTTGATTAGTTCAGGATACACGTTTTTCAGTTTAAATACTGGATCACGAAATGCTACCAAGTCTTCTGTAAGCCGCCTATTTTAAAGATATAAATAGAAAAGGACAGCAAAAATAAACACACGCACCCAACATGTATATATCACTTTATTTTAAAAGTTACTAGTAGCCAAATATACCTGTCAGCTTTTCTTCGCATTTGTCTTCTTTCCCGTAATGTACATAACAATTATCGGTAAAGCGGAACTATGCTGACAACTGCAACTGAAACAAACTCTTAGTAAAATTATTCGCCTATCGAAATATCAAAATACTGATCAATATATAAAATAGCAACAAAGCATCCTATTGCGCAAATTTACGTGCCAGAGACCAAAATGGACGTATTATTTTGAGATTCGTAAGACCAAAACCTTGTGTGCTTCTGAGGTACTCTTTCGCAAAGCCAAAAAGTGGTCTAAAAATTATCCACCAATCTATTGTTTTGAAATATGTTTGTACCATGCATTGCCGGGTACTGAAGCAATCAAATTATGTTACTGATTTGTCCTGAACACTAATGCGAGGGGGATACTCCTTATAATTCTGGGTGGGAGTGTGGCGCCAGGTTCTGAAAATCCTAGTCACCCGAACTATTTCAGACAAAAAATATACGACTGATTGACCGTGTTTCCGACCTGCATTTGAAAATATTGTACCCTATTTCAGACCAAAGAACCAAAATAAGCAAAATATATACCACCCTATTCCAAACCAAAGAGACAACATCTTTACCCAGCGTTTCGGAGTAAAATGCTTGAAAGTGAAACCCTTTGGGGCAGCGCATACCTACATGGCTAAAATATGGCACACCCCCTCCCTTTATGTCTCCACACCCCCTCCCTTTCCTTTTAGTTTACAATTACCTATAAAAAGGCTTAGTCTGGATTTCTTGCCAGCGTTAAATTTCTAACAAAACATCTAGGTAGCCACTGGGCTTAGCACTTCCTTATTAGTTATTCTAATCTTCTTAATGTAAAACTAAAAACTTTCCTATCATGATCGAGCTGCTAAAACCCAGTTATAACGCCGAACTTCTCATTTGACGAACTCCCAATGCACAATAGGTCAAGAATGGATTTGTGGTCTCGTTTGCCACTAAGCTGATTCATGAGAAGTTTTGGTGTCTGAACCAGCCAGTGGGCCTAATGCAGCTCCTTATGACTTGCTGGCAGTTATTAACGTGTGCAATCGATCATGTCTGTTCAGCCTTGAAGAAACGCCTGTATAGCTTAATAGCCGCCATAAGAGGCATCGAAAGAAGAAGAAAAAAAAAAAAAAAAAAAAAAAGCAGTAAAAACGGAGGGCTGATCCGTTATAAGCCTCTAAGGGCGCGTTCGATTGGGCCTATTCCAGAATAGAAATAGTGATGTTGATCGGTAAAATGATTTGCTTTGGAGCTGTTCTGGGTACAGATGCATCGGTAGCTATTTGCAATGTCAGTGAAAAGGTTTTCAAAACAATTTTGAATAAGACAAATTTTCCACGCAACAAGCAACACTTTGAGACATTTAGCTATTCCGGAATAGACCCAATCAAACGCATGGAGTAAGTTGGCGTTCTTACGAAGGGCCGAACTCTCGAAACTTCAGCTTACTCCATGATAGTGCGGCATGTAACATGTCAGTCCACATCATTATGTTGATACGTTATATACGTTTTAGCACTCTAACAGCTAACGTACACCAAAACTACTGCTGACAAGGACATTGCATCCTCTTTATAATCCAGACAGGGCTTCACTGGTTTACGCGGAAACTGGTCAGATAATTGGAATTTAGTTCCTACCCACCCTAATGGCAGCGGCAAATGGGGAGCTGCAGCTCAACATTTGTCGGGGGAGTATGTGTTCCGACCCCCTAGAAGCTGGCGCACATTGCAAACTGGACAGACTTTCTTCTGGACCCGTCCCCTGCATTTTGAAGCACATTTTCTTTCTTCCATTGTCAGTGGTCTTATATCCCACAAATCACTAAACATAATCGTTCTGTTTACCGTCAGCCGTTTCTCCAGATGACGTTAGCCTTGTTCTCTTGCTCATACAGCCAAGGCAGTTGCTCTCCACATCCCAGAAGCACATGCGACAGTAGACCGCACCACAATCCTCTGTATCACAAGTGACGTACTTCCTGTTGAGCCCAGTCCCACACACCATACATCTCTTCAGGCTCAGCCCAAGGGACTCCATCACTTTTCCAAATGCAGGGAATTCATGAGCCAGCACCAACGTTGCGTCAAGTCGGTTCAGCGTGACATTCTCTTCAGAAATTTTGTTGATTTTCTCGATGGTGGACTTGTAGAACGCCTTCCTCTCCTCCAGAAGCTTGTAGTACAGGTAAGTGACGCGCTTGCGCTCTCTGGTTCTGTAGAAGCGGGCGGCTATGTAGCGCCTCAGACGTAAAACATAGGCTTGAAGTACGATCAGCAAGAGCAGCAGGCCAAGCAGTACAGAGATTATTATGGTATGGACCTCATCAGGGTTCTTTAGTTGACTTTCACAGCCAGAGAACGTCCTGTGAGGATTGTTGTCTAGGACGGGTTCTTTGCTGGCAACTGCTTGATAAAAGAAGAAATCGCACAAAAACAAGAGCAAAGTAAATGTCGCATAAACCAGGAAGATAATCAGGTACTTCAAGAAGCTCTTCTTCTCTGTTCGTGAAAGGCCACACGAGGTCGGCTGCACGTACTTTTGTAGCTCACTTTTCTTTAGTGGCATCAATCCATCAGTCGCTCCACTTGCCTTTCGGGTGTTCTCTATTGAGCCGAAGTGGAGGGTGAGGTAGCAATTGTCAAATTCGTTGTAGACGAGATAATGTTTGTGATATCGATACGCCTCAAAGAGAACCACGAGTAAGAGAAGAGGTAACAGCATCCAAATAATAACCAGAGGTTCGCATGGATTTTCCCGCCAGGCCTCTTCCTTGACAGCATGATCAGCCATATAAGCGAATGTAGTATTATCCTCGCTTGTGCGATTTCCTCGCTTAGAATATCTTGGTTCCATGGTGGGGTTTGGTTGCTTTTGAAGAACCAGCGACATTTCCACCAAAGGTTGTAGTTGAGCAGAATCTACACTCCCACATGTGGTCCGTATGAATGAATCAGATAAGTGCTGACACGCGCTACTTCGTTGCATGAAGGCAGCGCACCTACGATGAAGTCTCCATCGTTTTAGGTCTGTAGTACAATTATTGTAAAGCGACTCAAACGCCAGGGAACACGTGTTTTGGGCCTTGGCAAGCTGACCCTCGCAAATTAGGCCGGATGATAGACCTACTCCATTATTGCGGTTATCTTTATATCCGGTTAATGTTTCATTCAGATAACGTCCCAGTTCGTTGGTTATATTTTGAAACTGCTCGATATTGTCGATGAGATACTGTATTCTGGGGTCTCTCTGGGGTGCCATCTGTTGTTCAGCGGTTGGAGCTGTGGGGGATACGTCGTAAACGCTGTTGTTTCTGGGCTCCATCATGCAGCCTCGGGTCAGCGCCGTGATCCGAACATTCTCAACAAAGTTGCAAAGCGGGCCAGAAATGAGAAAATATGTGATTAGAATCCACAGCGACAGTTTTGCACCAGAGGAGCACAGACTTGGGAAAATCAGCAACGCGATACACTTCAGTCGGGTCGCATCGAGAAATCCAAAGACAACAGCGATTATCACTCCACTGATAAAAGCGACGACGACCGCTGTCAAAGCATGGCGACTGAGCATGGAATAAAGAATCAAAAAGCAGAACAAACCGACGACGAGACCGGCGCCGATGCCAAACACAATCTTCGCCCTGGGACAGCTTGCTACAGAGCATCTTTCTTTCGCCCTCTTGGCTGCCTTGACCGCTTCTTTGATGCTTTCAGTCGACCGTCCGGTCGAGCATCTAGCATCCTCTAGGCTGATGCTTTCGTACGAAGCCAATTTTTCGCGCTTGAACACTTTCTTCTTGTCGAACTTCTGTTTCGGTTTTAATTTTTTGTCGCAGGCTGGTTTATCTTCTCCGTCTTCTACCATTTCGTGGTCATTTGTCAGAGCAGGGAGTGGAGTCTCGAGTGGCGTGTAATCTCCGTCATTGTAAACCTCGTGGTAGACTGGCTGTTCTGCGTTACCCTCTGAAAAATGCAGAGTGTGCGGTGGCTTCGCCGGTGCTTCGTCGGTGCTGCCTTCAATCAGCTCCTCACTAAGTGGGTTCTCACATATATTAACCTCTGTGGTTTTAATCTCATCAGCGCTGTGCGCGCTCACATTTTCCAAGTCGATAGACTTCGAAGTTTCGTCATCATCTTTCGAAGGGCGCTTCAAAATTTCGCTGTAAATTCTTTCGGTTGATTCTGCTCCACGCTGACTCAAGGAATCTCGACTGGACGTGACTGAGGGATCGTTTGCCTCCTGCATAGTTTCTTTGTTGTTTCAGTTATCCGTCGGTATCAGCCTTGGCAGGTGAATTGTTTCCCGGCTAAAACTCTCACGAAGATTATCAAGTGAAACGACAG
Organism: Plumapathes pennacea; assembly: GCA_964036295.1. Taxonomy (NCBI): domain Eukaryota; kingdom Metazoa; phylum Cnidaria; class Anthozoa; order Antipatharia; family Myriopathidae; genus Plumapathes; species Plumapathes pennacea. Next base: position 10,783,559 of record OZ038469.1, on the reverse strand, counting down.
TTGTTCGCTGTTCTGTCTTCTCGCTCCAATGACTTCGACTGACCTCAAGTATACGAAAAGCGAATTATTAACCATCCGTGATAAATGTGCTGCCACTCCTATCAAACCAACCGGAACCTTCTAGTTTCACGTGCCGCTTCGATGGCCACCCTTTTGGCTCTTGGCCAGTCGAAAAAGTGGATAACTGTTTCCTGCAGCTTATTCACTGGCACTGTTTGCCAGCCTAGAGGATTCTTTCTCAGCACCGAGGTCAAGCAAGTATAACCTCCAAATCTCTGGTTTTAATTTACGCTAAGCCTGAAGAGTTATCTTTGTGCACTATTTCCGTCGAGACTGTCAAAACACACGTCACGTCTCACATTTTATCCATATGTGCTGAAAACGGACAAGCAAACAGACGTATTTACAAAAACGACAAGGAATGGCTGATATATCACTTCATATCATGTATAGAAGCGCTTGAGATATCTTCTTACCTTCAATGTTTAGGTATAAAAAGTGAAAGAATGGTTTATTGTCTTTTCTTTTGTTATTACCCTGTCCTCCCCTCTAAACCGGATATTCCGTGAGACCCCGAAAAGCTATAAACCTGTACGTTTTAACCAATCACCATTAGAATCGTCTGGCGATACATTAGTGTACTAAATGCAAGGGTTTAGGGTTAGGTTTGGGGCCAGAGCAATCCACTTTATAGTCACTAACCGGCTGACGATACGTAGTAACCAAAGGAATTGTTTCGCCTCGCAGCCAGTACCGGAACGCCAACTGTCCTTACGCTCCATGCGACGTGATATGTCGTTTCCAGCATATATATATATAACTAGTAGTAATCAGAGATTAGTCAGGTGCGTTCGACTTCTCTTTGCTTGGAGTTGTTTTTGTTCTAAAATGCTTTTCCCTATAACGATCTCGAAAAGTTCGTGGGTTTCGTCTGAAACCGGAAGTGAGCAGCACGAAGACCGTGCGGTCCGGGTTCGAACCCCGGCCAAGCAATATTAAACCAAAACTTTTTCTTTCTTTCTTTCTTTTTCTTTTCTTTTTCTTTCTTTTTATTTTGTTTTAATTCTTTTAGGATATACGAAAATTGTAAGACATGGTCAAATGTTATTTATACCTTCGTCGGAAGAAATAAGTTGAGTTGCACACGAGAGTTTCACAATTCGACCATCCTGTGGCTTGCGATTGAATCACCGCAATACCTATGTCTCCACAAAGCCGTATATTTCTTCCAAATAAGTATCTGGAACATAAGTAAAGTGTCGGTTGCATATTGAGTATATTTTCATCTACGCAGAAACTGAAATACGGCAATCGCGAGTCGAGTTTCATTTTTTCTGTGGAATTCTTGCTGTCGTGCTGCCCTTATTATCCCAGATATTGGCTACTTTCAGTAAAAAGTAGGTGTCTTTGCCTTTGATAGACCTCAGTGTGATCATTCAGAGCCACTCGTGCGACACAGAGCGCTTGTAGTAATTATTCAAAATGGCGCAGATTTGGAACATCGCCCACCAACGAAAAAATCTCGATTCTTCGCGCTGGCCGAAAGCACGTGACACGTATCCCATCGACCCCATAGAACCCACACCAGTTGAGATTAGGGTTGCGTTCTCCTTCGTCGAACGCAAAAAAAAAAAAAAAAAAAAAAAAAAAAAACAGTATGAAAGGTGATCGGAGTTTCCATCAGTCCACTGTTTCCACTATTTCACTTTTGTGATTCCAGTTCTACATGAAGGACTAGCCAGCATTTATTGCAGTCGAACATTCAACGCCGGGCAACCAAAAGCTGCCAAGTCTGTGGAAACATTGATTACAGACGCTACGAAAGACAGAACAAACAAACAAACAAACAAACAATAAAATAAAAAAAAATAAAAATCAGCCCAGTTGCACATGCTTATCGGCCCTCAAGTGCTAAGGAAAACATTGAAATTGATTGTTCACTATACCGTCACGTCGGAAGGTAATTCTTGAGATATTTGAGACCTTAGATAACCACCTTTAATGATTTCCTGTCAAAATCCCGGAAACAAAGATTTCTATGTACTCAGACAATCCGAAGGCATCCGGTTTATTTCGCTTATATCGGCTTCCCAAAAGGAACACAAAACACAGCCCGAGAGCCAGCCCCACGCGGATGGTCCTGGGAAGAGATTTTGGCTCTTTGGAGGGCCTGGAACCGAGTTTAATCTGAGCCTGCAAACACAAATCCAGAGGAATTACGCTTGAGTTTCAAGATGGCGGACGAGGCGCTCCAATCTCGATTCATTACTCTTTTTGCGAGTGGAGACCAGGTCTTTGTTTGGAATGCAGATGAAGCTTTCGTATTGCGATCTAAGCATCGGATAGTTGGCTCTTTGGTGGGCTCACTTCCTCGTAATCCGAAGCAGAACTTGTGTTTTTCCCTTCCACTCGTGTTGATGCGGGAGGAAGCGAGATTATTGCTGGATAAGGGCTTCGCCAGGATTGTTGACAGCTCGAAAGTAGTTTACAAACCATCAGAAGAAGAGGTCAATACGTTCAACAGCCTACGCGACCAGAGTACTAAAAATCAGTTAAAATTGTTTCGGAAGGAAAGACAGGAGAAGGAGAAGGAGTTGTGGGACGTAATCGATTCTGGAAGGAAACGAAAAAGACGAATGGACAAAAATACTGTGCATCTAACTCAAACTAAAGTTCCAAAAGACTCTTATGAACGCGATGACCTCAGTTCTGGCAGAACAAACGAGATTGAGGAACAAAACGAGCGGAAGAAAAGCACACCGGTATCGCACGTGTTAGAGGATTCCTGCAGCGATTCTATACTTCAAGATTATCCTGGACAGTACTTTACTGAGTTGTTTACAGAAGAGAAAGACATGAAGGTCGTGGATCTCGTTAAAGATGACGCTGTTCATCAGGAGCAACCTTGTACACAAGTAAATGAAACTCGAACGATGAAGAGTAGGAAGTTGTTTGTACAAAAGAAAAGTGAAAATGGAGGCGATAATACAGACGTTGTGACCGATAAAGTCGACGTAGAAGGCTCAGATTTTCAATCTTTCGACCTGGGAACTTCAGCTGTGTTGCACCACATTCCCACTGCAGTGCATCCCAAGTCAGTTCCACAGCAAGTGATGGACTGGACATACCCCAACACTGAAGATGAGAAGCTACACTACAAAGCATTCTGGGACTTATGGGAGAAGGGCTATTACATCACATCTGGAGCAAAATTTGGTGGGGATTACCTTGCTTACCCGGGGGACCCTTCAAGATTCCATTCATTCTTCATCATAGTTGTACTTCCACAGGGTAGGAAGGTTACACCACTCGACATTATTTCTCTTGGAAGGTTGGGTTCCACTGTCAAGAAAACAGCTGTGTTTTGTTCAGTTAATGAAGACAGCCAAGTCATCTACACATCAGTGAAGTGGACTGGAATCAGCTAAGTACTGACAAGGGATTGCATGCAGAGCAGTAAATTTACAGTAAGTGAATCTGATAACTATACTGGCAGTATCAGGAACACATCACTGACACTATAAGACAGTGTTATACATTCTTTGCAAACTAATAATCTAATATATATAATGAATTGTTGGTCCCCAACAGGCACCAACCTGCCCCATCCTGTCATCAATTTTGCACCTGCCCATGTGAGACTGGACACAAGACTATATTGTACCTCACTGAGTTTTGGGTTGTTTCAGACCACTTTTTTCGTTAGAATATCCAGTGTGAGCTACCTGAGACCACACTAGTCTTCAATGCCCTCATTTCTGAGGCATCAAATTCAAAATAATCAGACTTACTTTTGCAAAGCTCATTTGTCAGAAATATCATAATTTATTTTCCTATAGACACCTTGCTTGACTTCAGTACAGGAATTTATCAGACAAATATTATTTTTTACCACAAGACACTAGTTTCTCGCTCTCTGATTGGTCGATTTACCGTGGTAAATAAGAGTCCAGACAACGATGCTGACGCCAGCTGACGCCAGCATGTCACGTTTTGCAGCGAAATACAATGAAAGTTTCCTGTATATTTCTAAATGTTGTGGTAAAAAACAAATTTCCACTGGTTTGCCGTGGTGTGGACTCTTATTTATCACGATTTACGTCATCACATGGTCAAAATTAGTTGCGGACTCACTCGGCAAAGCGCCTCGTGAGTCCACAACATTTTGACCATGTGATGACGTAAATCGTGGTAAATAAGAGTCCACACCACGGCAAACCAGTGGAAATTTATTAAATATACTGTAGGCAAACCTCAGAAGCAACAGTCTTTAGTAAGGTCTGGTAGATACAGTTGACTTTCCTGTCACATGCAATTGTCTGGATGGCAGCAGTTGTAGTAAGTTATACAGGAAGACAAAAAGTGAGAAACTTCATGTTTGTAGATAATTTTCTGGGGGTCTAGCTTATAGCTGGACCTCTGTTTCCTCAGAGGTCCAGCTATAAGCTAGAGTGTAGACAGACTTGCATGACATCTACAGTACATGTCGTTTGATAACATTGACATAAAATGACTAACAAGAGATCATAAGACATTTCTGACAACTCTTCCCCATTCAAGACTGAAGATTGTGCATGTTGATCACCACTCTGTTTTATGACGATTCAGCTCCATATTGGTTTGAACACAGCAGTACATGATGATGCACAATGTAGCAGGACCTAATGGGAACCCTGTTTGAAAAATCAGAAAATATAAAACTGATAATAAGAAATATGAGACATAGTATTTATGTAAACTGTGTGTACCGTACATATCCCAAGCAACATAGCTGGATGGGTAATATTCAGCAAATTAAAAGCTGTTAACTTCTGTAAAATATCATAATATAATATCAGAGTCACATTTTGCATAAAACATGGTGCCATGTATAAACTATTTATGGTTGTTATTTAAACTAATAACTTCTTTACATAACATATATGGAGCCACACACTTGTTTCTTTATCAAAATTGTAACTGTTGACAGCCAAGATACTCACCAAGAAAGAATACCTTCTTGACATAAAACCGCACTGGTTCTATGCCGACAAGGAAGACCAAGTTACTTAGGATCAGTGCCACTACAGTAATAGTTCCAAACAGTGCTCTAATGCGTCTGGAGACAACTGAAGCTGAACCAAAAAAAAAAAAAAAAAAAAAAAAACAGAAAAACAGAAAAAACAGTTAGTTCATCAAACTGAATACAGTCCACTCTAATAACAGGCATGTCTTGTGAGTAGACACTGATTTTAAAGAGCTGGATGTTACTATAAGGCAAAACCTGAATTACACAAGATCCATATTTATATTTAGTTCACTGTTTTGAATTTGTACCAGAAATATTATAGAGCATCCCAGAAGCCTGGGCACTGCAGTCTTTTAGGGCAGTCTCTCTTATTACCTACAGGTCTAGCAAGGTAGTCATGCAATAAACATGATTGTATGAAAGACACAATATTTACCTCTTTATTCTTAACAACAGCCATTCGTAGCACTTGTCTGCCAATAGACTCTGCCGCAATCCCCAACCAGTTGGGAATAAACCACCATAGTTGAGGCTGGTGGCCACCATGCCAGCTCCACACAAAAACAAATGTGGAAAAAGAGGCTACCAACTGCATGAAAGAACCACGCTGTGATCCTCCAAGAGGAACATAAATATACCTACAGACAGAAAACAAGAAATAACTTATTCACACAGAAAACTATGGTGTGTTCAATTGCAAGGTCTGTTTTGGAATATAAATAGTGATGCTAATTGGTAAAATTTTCCAGTTTGGCTGCAGCTGTTTAAAATGAGTGTGAAATATCAAAACAATCTCAAACTAAATTTGCTCACACTTGTATTAGTAAGTAGAGTATATTCCTTAATAAACCTGCATGTGTGAACTTTTTTTTTTTTTCTTAACACTTAACTTCATTTTAGGTATTCCTATTTCCAGAATAGGACAAATTGAACACACCCTTTGGAAACAATATTCCAAATTACAGAAAATAAAGAAAATAGAAAATAATAAAATTTAAAAAATGTAAAATTAGCTAAATAATCTATATCTAAAATACTGTTAAATGAGTCAGTAATTTTGAATTTGTTTCTATGTATTTTTATGATCTATACATCTTACTGTGTTTGTTCAGGATGAAACTCCCATAATATGTGACCTATGTGGTCACAGTACAATCACAGATACTCTTTAAATTCAACAAATTATGCCATTAGCCCGTTACATCCCTTCTGCAACTTCCACTGTACTCTTGTGCCGAAGTCTACTTGATGGCTACCTCTCATCAATGGCAACAGCCAGCAAAACAGGTCCCCAACCATCGAATAACCCTTTCCAATCTGGCCACAGGCTACAGAATCAGCAATTTGTTTGGATGTGTTCGCGAAACAAACAAAAAAGAACTAATTCTGCTGAGCTGGAATTTGTTCTTATTGTGGGTTCTAAAACCTGTAGGCTAGTACAACAGAAGATATTGCATATTAAAAACCTAACGATAAAAAATTAACCGCCAATCTGCAAGGAAGCCATTCATGTACAAATCAACCACTCACCAGCGCGATGCATGCTGGTTAAAGGATATTTTGGTTTTATAAAAAATATTCTTGGCCAAAAAGTTTCTAAAAGAACTGGCATGCGCGATGAAACAACAGAGAGCTTGACTAAGTGGTGGGACTTTACGAGAAACAAAGACGTTTTTCACCAAAGGAACAAACAATTCAATATCGGACACAAGTACTACGAACAATGGAGTCTGCTAGATCGGTAACGAATCATGTGAAACTTGGATCTCAGGTTAGGCAGTGTAGTGCAATGTTTCTTTCTTTATACTCAAAATGTGCTTTCTCCTCCTTCTGTTACGGCGTGCAGTATGAAGTAAGTCGTCTTTTGACGCTTATTTTTCGTTTCAATACTTGCGTAGTCATCTCTATCAAAATGTCCTTGGTTTGCTCCAGGAACTTTTCAAAGAAGTTTTGTAGCTGTGCTGTTTTACTATTGAACAAGTAGAATTTTGGTAGCTTCTGTTTTCTCGACTGGTTGTGACGTTTGAGTATATAGGCTAAACTTAACTCCTTTGCGAGTTCAGGAATGATCGTCCTTCGCCATAGTTCACATACGTTGTTCGCCGAACTTAACATATATTAAATTAATTTTGCCGGCACTATGATCAAGCTTCGTCGTTGCGAATATACAGTAAGCAATCACATCACAATTATTAATTCCATGTATTCCAGAGAAACGCTTAAAAGTGTGATGTATATAAGAAACCACCGCATTGAACTAATATTACACAGATTATATTGGCTAAAACAGCTTCCTTTGCGAGTTCAGGAGTGATCGTCTTTCGTTTATAATAGTTCACATACGTTGTTTGCCGAAGTTAAGATATAATTTAATGAGTTTTTCCGGCATTATCATCATGCTTCGTCGTTGCAAATGTACATTTATTATTATTATTATTATTATTATTATTATTATTATTATTATTATTATTATTATTATTATTATTGTTGTTGTTATTATTATTATTATTATTATTATTATTATTATTATTATTATTATTATTATTATTATTATTATTATTATTATTATCATTATTATTATTATTATTATCGTCTAACGTTTGCGTTTCCCAAAGTGCATTCAGGAATAAAAAGCCCATAAACCTGTGTGCCTCGCATATTGAGTGTTGATGATTGCAATGTTGGATAAGAACAGAACTTGTTATTTCTAGGTTAATGCAAAACAATAGGTTCACACTGCGTTATACGGGAATCTACTTGCAAGCTTTACACTAAAAAAGCCACCGTTTCAGTGATTCTACTACACTCTTTAGTGTCTATACAGAATCCTGAATTTAACGCATTCGTGTTCCATACGTGAAGGCTTTTCATCCGCCATGAAAGTGCTTGTGCTTCGAATGCGTCCCATAAACCTCGTCTTATGTATTTACTTTACCGTGGTGACGTCATATGCGTGTACAGACATAAACCCTACATAAAGCTCGTAGTGCCCTGCTGTTTCCGCCAGAATTGAGTCTCCCGGTATCCCGGATGTTGAGACCCGGTTCCTAGGCACGTCGTGTCTATGCATTCAGTGCACCATCCGGTTCTTGTTCCATCTCTTTTAGCGGGATTCAGAGTGGACGCTCAGCAAGCGCGTAGTTCTCCCGAGGCATATTAATGATCGCTTGAAACGCGCTCCGGAAGGTACGAAGCTGCCATGCGTACAAGAATGGATTCAAACAGGAATTTAACAGGACAAACATGAAATGACTGTCTCTTAGCCAGTGGATTAAGTCGCAGCTGCAAGTTGTGCAGAAATTCATGATGTACACCATAGCACACGAGGGGACATAACACAGAGCGTACGCCATCAGGACCAGCAAAAACCCCTTAGTAGCCTGGGCGTCAAACTGCGAGCGTCGGAGTCTCGAGTTTGTAAATCCCACGCTTCTTCTGCAGTTCTGCAACTGGTTCCTGATTTTGCGAAGGATGAGCCAATTGCCGATAAGTAAAACAACCAGGGTAAAACTCACGATAGTGCCAAATACGAACGAGTAACCGATGTAACCAAGTTTTATGTAGATAACGGCCAGCGACGAAGAAATTATCCAGATAATGGCAGACGCAATGAGTACTCTCTTCCCGCTCCGATTCAATCGATAATAAAACGGATAGGCAACGATGACGTATCGATCAATGGTGATCGCTGTAAGACTGAGAACCGAGGCTGTACAAGAAGCGTAGTAGGACATGTGGAAGGCTTTGCTGGCACCTGAAGGCAGCTCCTTTGTGACGTATTCTACTAAGTGCACTGCAACGCAGAGAGGATCAATAACCAGACCGACAAGCAAGTCTGTAAACGCTAAATTGACAATGAAAAAGTTGAATGGAGTACGCAGCCTCTTGTTAGGATCCTTGTACACAGCGAGACAGACCAAAAAGTTGCCCGCGGTCGTTAAGGGGAAGAGCAAGAAGGGAACTATAGAACTCAGAAGGGAAAGAGAGCCTGCAGGAAGAACTCCTGAGCAGTCTCGCCCTCCAAGTTTCATCCTCTAACGGTCTCCAAACTTGTGCTGTTGTTGTTGTTGCTGTTTTGCGGTCGATTGAGTGACTTTTGTGTGAAAAGTCAGACGTCCCAGCCCGGTGATCCTTAATCTGCCATAAATTGGAATAACCTTTATTTGTGTCGAACGCTGATAAACATAATTCATCGGAATGCCACGGAACCTGTAAATCATAAAAAAAAATGTATCCTCGATTGTATGATACGGCACATGTACCGGCTATGATCTCTCTGGGTACTCCCATCACCATTTAGCAAGCGGTCTACAAAACTACAATAATCCATACAGTTTTGCCCCCTAAGAATAGAAACTTGCATAGGAACATTAAATTATTACAAACATTATTATTAGTAGTACTATTTATTCATTTATTTTTTATTTTTTTATTTTTTATTTTTTGCTCTTTTTAGCCAAGGTATATCTTTTCGTCCCAGTATCTTTCCAGGGGTATTCCGTCTCAACACAGAAACTTTGGTCGAGACTAATTATTCAAACCTATAATTCTCCGCGCACCTTTCTACATTAGAACAAAATTATTTCCGCGATCCTCACAGATAATGTCACCGAACGAGAAAAATATATAATACTCTCACTGGCCGAATGCACAAATCCTCAGATATAGACTCTACTTACTTACCGCAATTGGGGACAAGTTAGCGAGTTAAACACATGTTGTTTGGCAGAAGAAAATACGAAATGAAAAATACGAAAAATACTGATATAAATCAATCAAACTCATGACAAGCTTGCTTGATCAAGCTGATCACACAACTCGGAAATGGATTTTCCGGATAAGACCGCATTGGATATCCGGTCACGCAAAACACAGGAGCTGAGTCCCTGTATTTTATGTTCGAAATCTAAACTGTCAATGCTGAAACAGGGTTTCTCATGAAAAGATCTCAAGCTTTGATTTTGAGTACTCCACGAGACCACCGTCATAAGGTTGCAGCTGTTGTTGTTTATTCGTAGTTTTTTGAATGGCTAAACAGGATGAACCCATACCTAAGAAATCGACAAATTTTGAAGAAAGCGTACGATAAAACCACTCCTCCACTGTCAGCCAACAGAATAAAATGGACAGGATAGACAAAAGGTTTCTTCCGCCTATATATCGCTCCACCACTCCGTCTCCGAGACACGTTTATTTACGCATAGATTACGAAGCTTAGAGAAAAAGAGGAGGAGTCTTCGCAGTCTAGACTTAGTCAATCATACGGAACCGTTTGAGAGAAAATTATTTTGCACGCGTTAATTAAGGCCGCGAGTTATACAGCGTACGTGAGAGAAATACTACATATATCTTATTGACCGAGTGCGAGGGCCGTACTGGGAGAATATCGGCCCGAGGTCTTGACAGTACGGACCGAGCGCAGCGAGGTCCGTACAAAAAGACCGAGGGCCGATATTCTCCCAGTACGGTCCCGAGCAAACTCGGTCAATAAAAGATTTATTACATGACTTTGTGATCATTGAAACCTGCACCAATCGGTAAAATGTTATGCCGTGCGTAAGTCGTAAACAAGAAATTTCAGAGTACAAATCTTGCAAGCTTAGGGCATACAGACCCAATCTACACTTTTCTTTTATTTATGTGAACAAAATCATAGAAAGGTATAGGAGAAAGCACTAACTTCAGCGGAGCCAAAGAAAACAAGTAAAACGAGTGGGATGAAAGACAATCAAAGAAGCAAGGCAGCTGTAAGCTCGAGAATTCGTAAAAAGGACTTTTTTTTTTGCGGAAGTAGCTATTTATTTATAGAACTGGCTCAATTGACCACTTCTGGCGTGGCGAACGCGGGCTAAAAAAGTTTTTTATAATAATTGAAAGAAAAGAATTATCGACCCGGTTTTCACGGGTCAGGCGACCGCAGCACTCTCCAAAATAACAGATTGTACCTTTTTGGCTCCAGATCTAAAAAGAGCATGCCTGAATTAGTCCAGATACCAATTTTGGATTGTCTAGGCATCCTTTTGGCGAAGCAGCGGCAATTTGTTTTTTTGAGATTTGATAAGAGTTTGTATGCGGCCGCCATGTTAGTCGAACTCGGAACACGAAATGAAGTTGATCTGTGACTCAGCTTGATGTTTGGTTACTTCACATCTTTCGCAGTGCCAATTTTAAAATGTTTCGCGAAGGACCGATTTTAGTCGGCCACGCGCGTGTACACGGCTTTGTTGTCACGGTAAACGTCCATAGTTTCCGATAGATATTTTGTATCGACTCAGAATTTTGCTTTAAGTCTTAAGGCATGATAGTCTTGAACATATCAATGTATTGGACTTATAGAATACGTTACTTTTGAGATGGCTTTCCAAGAATTGAAATACCTAATAATTTGCATACTGTTAGAACTTGTAAACATGAAATGGAAATGGTATTTTTGGTTTTTTTAAAGCCGAGATTCAATATCTTTCGGCCTAGTATCTTCCAAGCCGTATTTACTGTCACTACAGAAATTTTGGCGGATACTAAACCAACGGCTTCAGATTTGTTTGCAATAACGCCATCGGTGCCATGATTGTTTGACCTTCAGCACCGCGCCAAAATGTCGCAATAACAACGCAAAACACAACAGAGTGAAACACAACCAAACTCAGAATCAATGGCTAAACAAACTTCGAACGCATGGCAAACCTTCAAAATGAGAACACGTTCCGAACAAAAATTCTAGGCCTTTGAATTTCATTTCCGTTTCCGTTATAAATGTGGCCATTTAATATTCCTTATTACCCAAGCTTGGTATGCCATATGGATTATTTTTTTAGTTCAGAAAAACATGCGAAATCTTACGTGACCATACCCGGTCTGATACTTAGAAAATATCAGACCGGCAAAGGAGCGATCTGATTGGTGGATTTTCTATATCGGCCCGCTCAGCAGTCTAGTCGCGTAATAAGGCTGCGTATACACCGCTTGTGGATACTTCACTCTGTTTCCCTTTGCGTTTGGATCGCGCTTAGGGCAACTATGACGTCACACCGACTACTTTTTATCTCGTGTCGATAGGCAAACGATCGAAGTACGCGCGCCATCTTGTTTCCGAAAGAAATAGGAACAAAAGAAACCGTCGTAGCTCCGAAAATAAAACTAACTGTTCCGCGTTTCACAATGGAGTCTTTCAAATGATAAAAGTTGTTTTGGACTCTGCATTTACCATTTACTTATCACCGCACGACTTAAGGCTGGTTCACACGGTCAAGCAAGCGCAAGAGAATAAAAAAGTTTTTCATTCTCTTGCGCTTTTGAGCAAGCTGAATACCTTGGACACCAAAGCAGCGGGAACGCAGACCGAAAAGGGCCCTGATGCAACTAACAGCAAAAAATCCAGTAACAGCAACTTTGAGAGCAATCAAGGAGACGAAGAGGACGATGAATGGGAAGACTGCAGTGATGGCGAGTGGATCGAAATGAGCGAAGACAAACTGGAAGTTTGCAAATCGACCAGTGTAACACCACCTTAATGCAAAGAATCGCTCTTTAAAAGTTTCTACAGGGTCAACATAACTTATCAAGCTTTTGTATACCTGTCCAGTAATTTCAAGCAACCATAACATGATAACTCACTTTCAACATTTCTGTCCCATTAATTTTTACATTCAGATATTCCAAGTGAAACGTGTTGTGGTTTCCATGGTTACCAAGCTTATCGCCGCCATAATTTCCACACTTGGAGGTAGTGCAGAGAAACGCTACTGTACTTTTCCCACTTGTAAAGCTTCTTACTTGACATCCAGCAAGCATTTATACCACCTTCATTTATTTTATTTAGTTGCTTGAAGATTTTGCTAGTGGGGAGGTGAGGGGAGTGCACAGCTACCGAGGCCCTCTCCCTGGATATCCGCCTTTCGCACTGTTTATCAGCTGACACAGTCAGTTTTACGACTTGACTTTTTTGCAATGGGAAGTATTTCTTATCAGTTATTCTATGGCGTTGTTGTGAAACTATGAGCATTGCGTTGCTGGAGTTATTTAACCCAGTGATTAACCAGGTCTTGTACGTTTCGATGTCCGCGCGCGCAAACTGCTTGTTGGATGTGACGTCACAAAGCAATTGCTAAGCTATAGACGCTCAAACAAAGAAAGTTCTTATCGAGAGAGGAGTTTCACTTTCGACACCACTGTTCAACACGTTTTTGTACCGTTTATACCGAGAAAAACACCGCCGATTTCAGTGCAAGAAATGGATAACTTTCTATTTGAAATAGAAAGCGATACTGGTTATGGAGCCTGCAGTGAATTATCCTACGGTTCGACGAAGAGCGACGACAAAATCATCCTGAGCCGAGATGAAGAGGTACTCTGGGCAAACCCAGTGACCATCTACAGGACGGCCAAATATTAAGAAAGGAGACGCAAGCAAATGTACATCAATGACTGGGTCACAAGTGTGAATATGGCGTTGTTCCCCCAGCTGATGGTCGATGATAAAATTAATACAGCGACGAAAGCAAAAACAGTCCTGTCAGATGACGTACAGGCTAATGCCACCCAGAATGAACGGGACCATGAGAGGACTGGTGACTCGGGAAACATGAAAGAAGAGGTCACGGAACTTGGGGAGCTTCGAAAAAAAAGAAAAGAGCTGGCTATTCAGGTTGCTGTTCTGAATAGCGTTCTGTTGAGCAAGCTGAATAACTTGGACACCAAAGCAGCGGGGATGCAGACCGAAAAGAACCCTGATGCAACTAACGGCAAAGAATCCAGTAACAGCGGCTTTGAGAGCAATCAAGGAGACGAAGAGGAAGACGAATGGGAAGACTGTAGTGATAGCGAGTGGATCGAAATGAGCGAAGACAAACTGGAAGAGGATGAAGAGGCAGATGAAGTCAGCACTATCAGCAGCAGCAGCAGCAGCAGCAGCAGGAGGGTGAACATGCATACAGTATCGACTCCTCCATCATCGATTTTCACGGTCGTTGGGAAGGCGAGAGAGCCGAGGCAGACCAAGAAAGCGCACAAAGTGAAAGGGCTGAAGCTCAACATCATATAAAAGTAGAAGAGCAGCGGGACGAAGAGGAGGAAGAAGAGGGTGAAAGCAACAAAGGACGCGGAAGATTTGCAAACTTCTTCAACGCCGTACGACGCGTTTTCCGACAATGTCTTCCAAGACGAAGACGCCAGAGAGATTAGAGACTGTCAAATACTACTAATATCAATTTGAAGATTTTTTTTTAATACATAGTAGGCAATGACGGCTACAATGCATACTGTACACAAGTTGATAGTGTCTAATCTTATGTAGAGGCAGATTAATTATTAAATGAATCAATGATCTTAAAGGTTTTCCCGTGTTCTTCATTCAGGATGAAAAGCTCTACAAAATAGCCCAAGTGGTCAGAATAATAAGATACTCTTCAAATTCTATAAATCACTTCGTCAATCCCCTCGGAACTGTCTAGGGCTGGCGGGTACATTAGATTGATCAGTTAAGTATATGGCAGACTTGCCGAAAACGTAAATCTAAATGACACCTCTTTTATGTCATATAAACTATTATTGAAAGAAGCTATATAAGCAGCTTCTTCAATGCGGGAATTCGATGTCCATGCGCGGGAAGAGCGGCGCAAATGCCAAAGATTTAGGTCAGCTCAATGGCTCGAGGGGGCGAGAACAGACTTGGTTGACGTCGGTTCGCCGGAAAATGACGCAGCGAATGCGGCAAACGAGGCGAATATACGGAAAATCGACGTCAGTTTGCGGAAAGCGAGGCGCAAATGCCAAAGATTGAAGTCAGTACAGTGGGTACGAGGGGCGAAAGCTGCAGATGATCGATGTCTGGAATTTGGCAAACGAGGCGCACATTAAACAAAATATCAACGTCAGTTCGCGGAAAGCGCGACGCAAATGCCGTAGATTGAGGTCATTTCACTTTTTGCGGGAAACGAAGCGCAAATGTGGAAAACGAGGCAGACAAACAGACATCAAAGATTGCCGAGAAGACGAGGCGCGACTGCCGGAAAATCCCGCGTAAAGCAGAAGGGTTGTCAGGTCTGCAAAGAGACCCAATTTAGTATTCTCACCTTTTCATCCAGACATAAAGCCCTCGATCAAAGTACCTTCAAAACAATGAGGTGAAAAATAGATGCATGTAAGTACGTGTGTCATACATAACGTTGATTAAAATATGTAATAATCTTGAGGGCAAATATCACTTTAATAAGAAAAGAACGAGTTGAGATATCATATGGGAGAGGGGTAAAAATCGAAAAAATGTTCCCATGACTGAAGGTGAAGGTGGACTGGAACTAGCCCCCGTTCACTCGTTTATTCCTCCCCCGTTCCCCTCCCCTTCCTCCGGAGGCCAGGCTACGCAGGCTAACTTGTTAGCCCCAGGGTTGAAAATTGCATCATGTACAAGTGTCCAAATTGCTCTTACCTTTTTCAAAACCAGAGAATGATAAGTAAAGTCAAATATATAAAGTCAGGCATCTACAGAGTTGTTCTGAACGACCGCTCACCTCCACATATCGCCAAATAGATACAGGGTCGATACACACCTCGGTGCCTTAGGAGAGTACAATTAAATAGGCTTCCCGTGCGATTTGTTTTTACTCTGTTAATGAGCTCGAATTGTTTTGTATGTGAACCCGCTCAAAACAGCATGATTTCTCCCAGAATCAAAGCAAAACTTGAACGGTTTACTTCAAATTATACACGGGCTTCAGACCTAGTCATACTTCTAAGGGCTTGTGAACGATTCTCGCTACAATCACCGCATGTCAGATTACAGCATTTGTTACAGTTTTAGTCTTGAAAGGAAAAAATAAGACATCTGACTAAATCATTCAAGACTCCAAGTTCCGATTGCTCTGAGCGAATACGGTAGCCGAAACTGGCGACAGAAGCGTATTAAAACAATACTTCGAGGGAAAATGATCAGCATACAGATTCTAAAGTCTTGAAGTGATCGAGTTACAAGATACGGGTAGAATATATTTGGCACGGTAATTGTTCGATTTCCATTGACTAACCTTTGTTGCTTGTCCTTTCTGAATAAGTATCTGAGTTTAACACAAAACGGCGTCTGAAGCTCCCGATTTGCTTTTAAGCGCTGTTCCCTTTGCGGAACCGTTTCTTCGGCACGCTTCCGTCCATGATGCTGTCGGTTGTAACATGTTTGTCGTCTTTTCTCTAGACGTATTTGGCGCTGTTCGATCGTTTCACAATTTCCCCTTGCCCGTGCCTGTTCCCTTCTCTTTTGAAGACAAGCTTCGCGAGACCATTCTGTTTCAAATTTTTCAGTTTTCAAATTCATTTTCGTGAACGCAGTTATGTACAATTATTGCTTCGTTCAAATCTTTTTCTTCCGAATTAAAAACACTGGCGGAGACGCTAATCGATAATTATTACGTCATTGCCTTAGGCACCTGGCCTAAAAAGTCGTACCACACACACACACACACGAATATTAAGGGCGCTTTCCATTTGACCAAAAAACCCGGAAATTCCGGGAAAAATCAAATGGAACCGCAAGTTTTCGGTAAGAAAGTTTCGGAAACTGTGGACAACCTCGCGAGGTTGTCCTCTTTTTTCGAAAATTCCGGAATGACCGATGGTCAAATGGAAAGCGCCCTAAATTTCGAGATGGCGACGCGCTTGGAGTCTTCAAATAAGGCAATTTTGCTGCATTAGCGCCGTGATTATTACCCTCGCTTCGCTCGGGGATAAATGATACAGGATGATTTAATAAGTATGACATCATCTAAAATTACAGGGTAGAACACCCACACAGTCATGTACATACATGTAATATAGAATGATGCATGATTATACATGTATAAAATATACTAGAAATACGATAACCGCAGATATCCCCTCGCTCTGTAGTGTTTTCGGAAAGCGGGATTCTTGTTTATTTTCCCTTCGGAGATTACTTAAATTTTTTTTCCAAAGCACGGCTGTGTAGCGACGTCACCAGTCGGCCGCTAAAAGAAATCTTTGTCGCACGGCAGTCTCGGTTTAGTTCAGACAACGTGCAGTCTGTAATATTCGTAGACGCTAGCTGAACTCCAAAATTCAGTTGCTGAGACAACATTTACACGCAACTACAGAATACTCCCGAGGCTTGAAAGCCAAGCAAAGTCGATCTTGGACACCGAAATTTTTATGAATTTCAAGAAAAGCCTCGATTTCTCCAGCCAACGCTTTATCCTAGCCACTTACGTGTATGTTTTTGTTTTTGTTTTTGTTTTTGTTTTTTAACTTTATCAATTTAATACGCTTCTTCGAGTGTAACAAATTTAGAACCGTCAAAGCGAGTCGCTTGTTTACACGCTTTCGAAGTCTCGGAACCATGTAATATTTGGCAAGGATTCAATTTTGAACACAACTTTTCAAACCGCGTTTGGCGATTTTAAAATCGTTCACAGAAAAAAGAAATCAAGTCACTAAATATATATTGAGCGAGCAAAACCCGGTCACTAAATAATACAAGGTCCGATTGTGTTGAGCGAGCAAATTCGGCCACCCATAGACTAAATAGACAATAATATACAATAGACTGTAATTGTATAATTTGGAAAGCAGTGGCCCCTGGCCGGGTATTTTCTACTTTAATAGCCTTCAGAAAGCAAAAGCACTTCAACCCGGTTACATTTCATCCTTGAATACAGTGTGCCGACAAAACACGGCGAGAAAACTTCACAGCATGCATCAGACTGTCAGCGAAATTTATATGCAAATATGTCAGGATTCGGATGACACAATCTTGTACGAAGGCACTCTGAAATAGCTTTGAAAACTAGCGAAAAGATCACAATATAATCCTACTTGGTCTTCATCACAGTTGCCGGGGCATCAAACGACGAAATATACGACGAATGTTGGAAATACCATAATGATAACACGACTTTAAAATAGCATATGTAATTTCTCAAAACTCACCGGTTCCTGAAAGCCATAGCTCTTTTCCAGCAAAGGAAACAAAACCCAAAACACTATTGTTTACGTCTTCAATGATTTCAAATACACTGTATACAGCAGCTAGTCCTCATACAGTACGAACATTCCACTTTCCATTGTAGTGTGTCGTCATCTTGTCAAACTTGGATTCTGAAAACCACATTCCTGTTATTGTAAAAGGCGAAATTTGCCACGATGATTGTTCGATTTCCACCAACTGTATTTTGCTATTTCTTTCTGAAGAAGTGTCTGCGTCTTAACACAATACTGGCGTCTGGGATTGTGTTCAAGTCGGCCAGTCGATGCTTAAAGAATCCGTTTCACGGCTAGTAAGCTAGCCTCCCATACACTGGCAAAATATCCAGGCAGTTTACAGCCGTCCGCCAAAAAGCTTGGCTTTGTATCTGCATCTTGTTGTTCAAAATCGCTTCCGTTCGTACTCTACCGCATGTCACCAAGAAAATGGCGGTTGCCAGTTAGGCTGCCGATGTAACCTCGCCTGCAGTGGTCGCTCGACGCGGATGGCCCTGGGGACGAGGTCGTACGCCAAACAGACTGACAGACACACGAACATTAAATTTCAAGATGGCGACCCGCTTGAAGTCTCCAAAGAAAGCGATTTTGCTGCATTAGCGTCGTGATTATTACCCTCGCTTCGCTCGGGGATAACGCGTAACCGTGTGATATAACCTCATCTAAACTCGCGGGAAGTTGGGAAAACACGAGAGTAGCGTAAGGAAACCACGAGGCCGCCGAGGCCCCAACTTCCTAAGAGTTTATATTTCTTTTATGAAACAATTAGTCAAGTAAATACATCGCGTATTGCGTCAGCGTGTGATATACTCTCAATATTACACGATTATTTAGCCAGGCAAGGCGCGCGTAGTATCATATTTAATTTATAAAATGATCTGCCATGTGATGTGATGGACAAATTTGATATAACATGGCACAGTACGGAATTATTAATTTACCATAAATATACAGATATCAGCTGAAACATCAAGTACAAACCCCTGAGTAAGATACAATATTGAACTGTACAATAATTTGAACTCACCGTTTTATAGAAAGAGTCAAATGTTACAACAGGACCATTGCCAATTACAGTGGGAAGTAGAAGTTGAAAACCAGCATGTCCAGGAATGTGTATTTGTGTAGTACAACTTTGTCTTTCATTTCTACAGGATCTTTGACCCAACAGAATTCCAGTGCAAAACTGATGCATCGCAAGTTTGACATCAAGCAGAAGAAAAGAATATTATCTCTATGCTCCTCCTCTGAACTCAAGTAGCTCAACTGCAAAGATAAAAAAAGATTGAATTATCAAACATAAACCAATTTTAAGAAACTAAAACGTGCTGTACAATTAAGTGCACTACACAATTTAGCATTTATTGTCAATCATGCAGCAGCTGTATACAATGTACACATATATATGTCATAGTAATACTCTATGGGTTAGGGTTGGGACTCAGACCAAATTTGTAAACATATAGTCTCAGCGTTTTGTCAGTTGATTGTTTCTAAAATACTACATGACTTATCTAAACACTGTTCTAAACTATGTTTGTTTTTGCATGTTGTGACATGGGTGATTGAGTCAAGCATGAATCACTGTTTTGAATTGCTATTTAATAAGAGTAATCAAACATAGCAAAGTAACAATAAGAAATTGCAAAGAAAGTGCAGCCATACCATCTCTCTCCTCACATATGCACACAACACATAAAAACAACATCTGAGTCATAAAACGATATATCTTTTTTACACATACTTGCCAAGCTCTAAATTCATAGTTCAACTGCAAGGACAGAAGCCATTAGACTGAAATGGAACCGATCCACACCACAACAGATGACTGGGTCATGGCATGAAAAGGCAATGACCAACCATAAAGATCACAGGACGAAGGCCATTAGGAAGGCCAGCAGGAAAGACAAAGTGAACACCAGGCAATAATGTGCTTTACACTGAATATTGGAGAAACAAAATACAGTCAACCTTCTCACAATGAACTGTACCAGTATAAGTTGGATGTCTCTAAAAGCCAAACAGGATTTGCTGATCCACCCCGTACGAAACGAGCAGCGCTGTGCAGCGCTGCAACATCGCTTCCAAACCGCTGCACAGCGGTTTTGCAGCTAATTTGCAGCGGTTTTGCAACTGTTTGGCAGCGGAATGCATTTTGCAGCGCGCTGCCAAACCGCTGCGCAGCGCCTACAGCGGTGTGCATCATTTCGCAGCCATTCTGCAGCGCCATCTTTAGCTGTCAAGTGACTGTCATACCGCTACACGGCGCTGCCAAATAGAGCACTTTCGTAAAATCGAGCAGTTCAGTGTGCATCATTTTGCAGCGATTCTGCAGCGCCATCTTTAGCTGTCAAGTGACTGTCATACCGCTACACGGCGCTGCCAAATAGATCACCTTCGCGAAATCGCGCACTCAACCAAATCTTCGTTTGCAGCAATCACGTTAATTTTGGTGTCGCATTTTTTTTATTTCACGCTTTTTACTGTCGCTGTTGTTGTCTTTTTGGTTAGTTGGGTATAAATATGTATATAACACTGGTTTTTTTTTTCGACGCGGATTAAAGTCGTAAACACAAGACTGTGTTCGTGCGTCACAACCAGTCAATAAGTTCTTACCGCCTAGAGAGTGATTTGAGTCATCTCGTACAGTACGTAGATACTTCGGTTTGGACAACAGAAAAGAGAACGAGCAATTAATGAAAAAGAAAATATACAGCGCCTAAAAGGTTTACGACCTTGAAGTAATCAGATGAGACTGTCAAAAATCCTCCTCACACGTGATCCCATTTGTCCAATCACAACAATGAATCTATTTTAACCGAGAGAGCGGGACACGCAATTTTTCCGTTGAGAAGTTTGCGCCTTGTCTCTAACAGTGTTTGCACTAGTCTTTTGGTTATGTGACGAGCAATAGTAATACTAGAGACATTGCTTTGGATCTAAACGATGGAACGAATGAGAGAAGAAAGGCCGTAAACAGTGGAGTCTTTGTACGAAGCAGAGGTGAATCATTTAAGGTACGTTACCACATCATACAAACTGTAACATTTTGGTGGCGAAATAATTATTCCCTATGTAAATTAATGCAGTGAAAGCGGCAAGATTTAGTGACAAAGAGCGTCGCATTGGTAAAAAATCAAGACAATGTAAATCTATCCACAATGAGTCACAACATGATCGCTGGTACAATTGATTTTATATAAGAACACCAAGGCGGCGACGTGTCGAGCGCCAAGTCACACGCTTGCATTGAACGTGTATACATAAATCCGACTCTCTATTTTTATGTTGCAGGCTATGCCAAAGGTGTGCTGCAGTGTAGAAGGTTGATGAAAAGTTGGACTTCGCCAGACCGTCCGTATAACAAGCGTGGATCTGCCAGAGAACACTACAGAGGATTCTAAGACGAAGCCGTGACATAAATAGCAGCTAAGAGACTTCATTATTGTTATACTCACCGCGTCGATCTTTCTCCTATAGCTTTTTGTCGATAAATAAACGGCGACAATGTATTACGCAGGCTACATTTTCACACACGCAATATAACTGAGAAATCCCGTAATAGCGTAGACTCCCGACAGTGGGCTATCGCAGTATAATCTCGGAGGGAAAAGGAGGGAATGTTTGCAGTCTACTGATAGCGAAATCAGATGTTAAATTGCTTGCCATAATTCCCATCAATAAATATTTTTAGAACCTTTTTACTGTCATTTGTGCATGTACGGTTTGTGTACTTTATGTAGCCTTTCTACCCGCTGCCGAACCGCTGTTCCCGCTGCCAAACCGTTCTAAAAATACACATTTTTGTCATTCTTGCAGCCATTCTGCAGCGTCATGCAGCGTTTCTTACGGCCTTAGTTCCGCTGCAGAACGCTGCTATTCGGATGCCAAAGCGCTGCTTTGGCAGCGGTTTGGCAACCAAAATTCGTAACTGCTGCAGCGACCAAATTGGCAGCGCTGTTGCAGCGCTTCCAGAAGCGCTTCTGCAGCGCTGCAACAGCGCTGCTCGTTTCGTACGGGACAGGCTGGCCAAATTTCACATATTTGCCAAAATCTAAACTCTCTGTTAAGACAAATCTACAGTCGAACCCTGCTATTTCGAAGTCACACGGGACATGAAAAAAAGTTCGAATATAGCGGGATTTCAAATAGCCGATAGTAAATGACTGAAAAAATAAATCCAAGAGGGGACTTAATGGCTTGACTTCAAAATAACGAGGAAATTTAATTAACTGAGTTCGAAATAGCGAGGTTCGACTGTATACTTAGTTGGACACCTATAGACCAGGTCCTTTAGGGTGTCCGTCTTAGAGAGGGCGGTTCACTGTATGTCAGACAAGTGGAGATGTGATTACTGTACCATATACTGTAATTATTGCTTGTGACGTCACAAGCTATAAAATGCAGCGATTTTTTATTTTTTTTATTTTTCTGGGTTAGAGATCTGCATGCGATGATTGGTTGATATTATCATGTGATTTGTGATGACGTTGTGATCACGTGACTTGTCGAGCAAGCAGTTTCGCCATTTTGAAGACAGCAAGTTGCTTGCCTTAGTTGGCTCTGTGGATTATTTTATGGACCGCTCATCTTACTTACAAACGCATACGCCGGCTGCGGTAGACCCATACTAAATTTCATTGAGCGGTTTTGGCTTGGGTCGGTCCGTTCAGCCTCAAAAGCCACATTGAAAGCCATGAAAGCAAATGCAATGAATTTATCAATGAACTGCATAACTATGCACAACTGTACAGAAATGTACGAAGAATCTAATATCCAGAACCTTGAGAACTTGAAGGAACAAGCTGAACGAAGGCGCTCGAGATACAAAGACGAGAACCTGTGTAAAGACGGCGATTCTTGACAAGCGCTTGATAGCGGATTATATGGAACTGTTTAGTATGAGGGTGAACTTGAAGGTACTTTGTATTCTTTTACTTTGTATTATTCTTGCTGATACAAGTAAAGCGTCAGAAAATCTGACTTTTGTTTGGAATCAAAATTTCACTCTGCGTGCATTTATGTTGTTGTTGCGAGATTTTGGCTCGGTGCCATGAAGGTCAAACAATCAGTGGAACAGATGGCGTTATTATTTGAAAATTAGGAAATGGCTGAGGAAAAAGTGACCGTTGGTAGATCTTGCTTCGCTCAGTTTTATTGTATTCCCATAAATGTTTATGTGAAAGAAAACCGAAGTCCTCCAAGACGAAGTCGTGAGCCAAGCCACGTACCATTGAATTACCTTTCACGCATTTTGAACAAGAGTAGAAAAAGCAGGCGACTAATACAAGAATACATTTCAAAGAATGTCCCAAAGTCGTCAAAAGTTCATGATTATACCCGAGCTTACGTACTTCACAATGCTAATGCGTTCCGTGAACGTGCATGTAAACAACATGGAAACAATAAAAAGCCACAGATGGAAATGGAAAGAGAAAATTAGGATCAATAAACCATCGCTGCGAGAAAGCTAGAAGCTCAAAAAGAAGATTGCCAAAAGTAACCGAGGTGCTAAGATACGTTTGTATTTTAAAATGTGTTAAAACACAGGCATTGCAAGATCAGACGTATTCAGAGATCAAAATCACAGAACCAAGTACAATGGGTTTTCTCTGTCAAGGGATATAGAAAAAAATTCCGGTCCTTCAGTTGTTGATCCAAACAAAACGATCATCGGTTGGCTTTCTGGATGCACGGAAGCCATACTTTAGGAGCGATTTTGGCTTGCATTGTTTTTAAGCGTCGGAAGACTTGAAAATAGCCGTACCCAAATGCTTGATGTGTTACCAGCGGGACCCCCGTAAAGTACGAAGGGTTGTGTTTTGCAAATGCCCGATTATAGATACCGCTTCAACCAATGTATCTGTGTTCTGAGCAATATTTGTGTGAAAGAACATCGAATAAGTAGTAGAAGACGAGTCGAAACTTGATAGAACTTGAACTTTTCCCTGCGGGCAGAGCGTCTCCCTTTGTCGGAAACTCTGCGGCTTTGTGTAACGCGCGGCGTATACGAACAGTCGGCGTTTAACTTCGTTTTGCGTGCAGTAAAGGTTCTTTGTTTATTGTCTGAGGATATTGAATTACTAATAGGATTGAGGCAAATATCACGCGAGATTAAGATACAAGATCTGTCAATGAAATGTCACGAGCATAATATCATAGAACGGGGAATCCCGAATCATCAGCTACTTAGCTTTCACTCACGCCGCTTTAACAAAAGCAGGAAAGACCGGCAGGCGATTACATCGAGAATATTTGTCACTGAATACCTCGAAGTCTTCAAGGTTGATATCCGACTATCCGAGCCGTAATGTTCGCTCCACAAGCCCGTGATGCACGCCTTTGTTGTCACGGTATTCAAACGTCTGCAGCTTCCGATAGAGATTAATTTCGTATCGACCCAGAATTTTGCGTTAAAGCTTAATGCATAGCAGTCTTGAACATATTAGTGATCAGACTTGTACATGTAGGATGCGTAACGTCTGAGATGGCTTTTTCATACGAAGTAATTTCATCATGGGAAGTGTCATGTTTTAGGCCCCGTCCACACTACGCCGGATAAATTTGAAAACGCAACTTTATTCTTACGGTTAGGAAAACGCTCTTCAAAGTGGATAAATTTGAAAGCGCCGGCTTTGCGTTTTGGTGTGGACGAAAAACATTTTGAAAACGGAACTTTTCGAAAACCCTGACTCACGTGGCCACGTCAAGTGGTTTCAAAGATTGTCAGGGACGTTTGTAGAGCAATAACAATACATTTGGGCCCGGAAACATTTTATCCGTTTTCCAGTGTGGACGGAAAACATTTCTTGCGTTTTCAGAGTGAAAGTTGCGTTTTCAAATTTATCCGGCGTAGTGTGGACGGGGCCTTAATGTGCTACAGCTACTTGAACATGATGCACACGCTGGGAAGATGAGATAAGGCTATTACGCTGTCTTACAGCTACTTAAGATGTCGGGTATTCCCCAGTCAATCCCATTACAAAATGACAACACAGTTCCTCCACAAAACATGTCAGCTTGAAAATTCACTCAACAAGGTTGCCAGGTTGTATAGAAAGCGTCACACAAGTACTGTCACGTGCATCGGAAAGCAATGAAAACTGGATTGTTGCAAACGAAGAATATTCCTACGGGGCCTTCGATAATTGTTTTCTCTCAATTATTATAATACACTTTTTCGTGAATATCTGTTTGACCAAAATTAGAAGAAAAGAGGGCAAGAAAAATAAAGGGAGCTCTTGGATCCGTCATTTGCAAAAACTGACTCGGCTATAATATCTTTTGCATATAAACGCACGACAAAAGTTCCTCTCCCGGGACCCCGCGTGTCTCTATTCATTGTACTAATGACGTCACAAGCGCACTGGCCACGGGCCTGTCTTGTTATACTATACATTACTATACATTACTGTACCATAAGTGCAGTATATAATCATTAAGACAGTCCAGCAAGCAGTTCAGAATCATTTAGTCAAAAAGCTTTTATAGCAAATTAACCATATTGTACACAGGGCATTTTTTAACAAAATAATATAACTATTGTTCACTCTTTTTCTTGTGTTATTCACCAAAGAGTCTGAACCTCCCATGAGTCAGTATCTGTTACATTACCTATGATCTGGAACCCATGCTTGCATGTGTATTATGTGTTGTGAATTTACCTGAGGAAGAGCCCTTGAGATAAGCAGGCCAATGAATGCATGTCAATGACCATAGCAGGAAGCAGGAACTTGGTTGCTTCAAGCCAAAAGTGCCATTCAAAATCAGTACTTATCCTGTAAAACAAAACAAAGGTAATGAGAGTATATTACTGAACATGAACTTCAGTCCAAATTGCAGTACTGACATACTTTATAATAGCTTACAGTAACTAGCTTGTTTAGAGTTGTACTCTTGGGGGACTCATGAGGAGCCCCGAGACCCACATTCCGGTTTTGCGAGGCCAAAATGGACTCGCAAAATCACCACAGGACGCGTATTAATGAAAAGAAAAGTGTGATGAAATATTTGGGGAATGCAAGATTGTCACTTTTTCAAAACAGTGGGTGCCGTGTGTGTTCCATCACCTGCTGATTTATTTTGATCGGTCTGGTTCCCTCGCAAGGTTTAAAAAAAGACTGATAAACATTTTCGTTTCTTCAATAACGTGCGTGCAGACGGAACTCAAGGGCGCTTTATCGAACAGATTCCGGCATGTTCAAAATTGTTTGTGGAAATTTTTTATCGGGCGGCCGGCCTCAGCTCTGGAAAGCCTCTGAAGTACGGATTTAGTCAAAGGCCAGGAAAATTGACGCTTGATTTTCTCAAATACAGCACTGCGTTTATGTGACTACTCTGCAAGGAACATATCAACCGCTGCAAACCATGTCGCATCTATACAATTTCCTGTGCTGCTAAACTGAAAATTGATGAAAATAACATCAGTCGGCATCAATTTTTATGACTTCTTTTTACAGACCATTTTTTTAAATTCGCAGGAATATTATTCTGCTTTAGACATGTCACCCAAGGGGAAACCTCTTTTTTTTTTTGTTAGCAATGAAAATTAGTCGCGCAGAGAATGTTTATACCCACAGAATTTCAGGCGTGTCACCCAATAATTCGTTTCTGCTCCAGGCGTGCCGCCCAAAACAGAAGGGGAAAGCATAACTTAGGTTTACTGTTAGAATCGAGAAATTATCGGCGCGGAGTATGTTTTTACCCACAGAATCTCAGGCGTGTCACCCAATAATTCGTTTCTGCTCCAGGCGTGCCGCCCAAAACAGGAGGGAAAAACCATAACTTTGGTTTGCTGTTAGAATCGAGAAATTATAGGCGCGGAGTATGTTTTTACCCACAGAATCTCAGGCGTGTCACCCAATAATTCGTTTCTGCTCCAGGCGTGCCGCCCAAAACAGGAGGGAAAAACCATAACTTTGGTTTGCTGTTAGAATCGAGAAATTATAGGCGCGGAGTACGTTTATACCCACAGAATCTCAGGCGTGTCACCCAATAATTCGTTTCTGCTCCAGGCGTGCCGCCCAAAACAGAAGGGAAAACCATAACTTAGGTTTGCTGTTAGAATTGAGAAATTATAGGCGCGGAGTATGTTTTTACCCACAGAATCTCAGGCGTGTCACCCAATAATTCGTTTCTGCTTCAGGCGTGCCGCCCAAAACAGAAGGGAAAACCATAACTTAGGTTTGCTGTTAGAATTGATAAATTATAGGCGCGGGGTATGTTTTTACCCACAGAATCTCAGGCGTGTCACCCAATAATTCGTTTCTGCTCCAGGCGTGCCGCCCAAAACAGGAGGGAAAACCATACTTATTTAGGATTAATTTCGCTGTTAGAATTAAAAATTTATAGGTGTACAGTTCGTTTTTGCTCCCCGAACATCACGAGATCAGACAAATATTTTTTGCTGCAGGCGTGCTGCCCAAATAGGAGAGGAAAAACATACGTATTTATACGTTCCACTAATACTCTTGCTTGATAAAACATAATTACATGTTCCTCTCCCAGACCAAAAGGAAAATATTACATACCCAGTATCCCCTGATTTGATCTGGCCTTTTGAGCAGTGGTTCGGATTGCATTCGGCGGGATGGCGGGCTTTCAACCCGATTTTGGCGGGTTATTCAACTTTTGACGGGTTTTCGGTTTTTGCCGAGGCAGTTCGCACATAAACATTGAATAACATGTTCAGAACATTTATCTTCATTCCTAACTACAATTCGGCTTTCTCTTAGGCTTGTTACCTGCGCTTATACTCGTTGTGTGTCGACACGCTGATGTGATAACTCGTGTTTCCAAAGTGGCATATTAGTTTGTATTACCTTCGCTTTGAACCCCTTTTCGTCTATCAGTGTATCAACAATGCGCCGATTGGTGAAGTTGATACATTGATTGTTGCGCAGCTGTCATTTGTTGGCCTCTCTCTTTACATATCAAGTATGGCGAAGAACAAATCCATTGCCAGCTCTCGGAACAGAACCTGTCTCCCGTCATTTGGACACATAGATCTCGCGACAGAAGAACTGCATTCAGCGCGCACCAGTGTTTCCAGTGTTTATGCCGAGCCAATTCCACAATAAAGAACAATCAGCCACGTCGTAATAACGCGCGCCCGCCGAATGAACTCAAAATGGTTTGGAATTTGATTCTACAGGCACTGTACTTGCTCTTCTCTATATTTGGCTTTCAAGACGTCAAAACAATAACATTGCTGACAGACATTTCGCGGGACCGAAAACCACCATGACTATTAGGTGCAATCTAATTAACGCGTTGGACGTAGCAACCCAACGCCTGGTAGGAAACCCTGTTGTGACCGGAATGCAGGCTCTGGGGCTCCTCGTGTTCCATTGGATAGTGTTCTAATCTAATTTTCTTGAGGTGCATATCAATTATCTTCAACACTATTTGCAGTGTGCCAAACACATGTGAGAAAACAATTTATAAAATAACACTATAATGATATTATGCACATTCTGATTGGCTAAACAGCTGTGTAAGATAAGAGTATAATGCTGATGTGATATGTGTGAATGTATTTTATTGACTAATTATTTTATAGAAGAAATATATAACGTGTGGCTGTGTAATATAGCCTCATCTGAACACGCATAACACGTCAATGTAAACAATATTGAAACACAAGATCCCAGGGGGGTTATAATGGGAGGGTCTGCCCAAAATTCACGGTCCTATAATATTTAATTACTTTGTGAAGGGTCAGTAAAAGAAGCTAGACTGATGAAAATCATATCTTAGTATTTTATAGAACTCTTTATAAAACTCCTGCTTTATCAGTTGAGGGCCTTTGCAAAAGTTGCATTATTGTGGATTTCTGGCAGTGCATTATCTTTCTGTTGAATTGGTATAAAAAGGGATTAACTAGAACCAGATGGTATGTTGAAAGGTTAAGGGTTTGAAAGACTTAGAAGAGCTTCCCCATTCCTATCCCTCTCCCCCCCCCCCACCTCCCCATTCCTATCCCTCCCCCCCCCCCACCTCCCACCCAAACCCCAAATGTACTAGTCTATAAGATAGAAGTAATGAAGATGATTTGTTACTAGAAGGACATCAGATTTCTTTTCTGTTTTTTTCTTTTTTTTTTTCTTTCTCTTTTTGAAGTCCACAGTGTCAAAGTACAAACTTCTCTGTAGTGAAGTCAACATCAAAATCTCCTCACATTTTAAACATGTGGTACTATCAGCCCTATACCCAGTAACCTTCCAGTTCAACTTCTCTTTTAAATTAACTCGTTTCCAATTTTGACAAGAACAGTAATGTCGGCATAAAAGGCCAATATTCATATTTTCGCTCCCTCCCTGTTGGCTGCCTGATTAATTTTTTTATGAGGGAGCCTGGGAAAGAGTGTTACAGACTGACAGACAGACAGACCAAACACATCCGTTATTAATATATAGATTTGTACATACCTTTTGATGCTTTGAAAAGGCAATATGTACAATATATTGCAGTTAACCTGTCCACACAGTAATGTAGAAAATTATCTCAACTGATGGCAGTGGACCATGGATGAGCCTCGGCATGTCGGATAAACAGGTTTACTGTGGAGTGGATACAGAAACTGGATCATTGAACACACTACAGGTATATTTGGTTACAGAAACTGGATAAACAGGTTCAACCTGGCTGAAGGGAAAACAGGGTTTTTAGGGTGCATTCTTTTGGGACTATACTGTCTAACCCCTACATGTATACACAGAATACCAGTTCCCAAAAGAACCTGACTTTGCACCAAAGCTGACATGACAAAATACAGCAAAAAAAAATCCCAAAATATCCCAAAAGATTACAATTACCAGCTATTCTGTCCATATGAATAAACTGCTAGGTGTCTATATTCTGTCAATCTTGCTATCGAGAGCAGAATGGACGGAATACTATTCCATTCATTCCGGAATCAGAATAGGTCCCAAAAGAACACAATTACCGCGTCTATTCTGAAATAGGAATAGACGGAATAGTCCCAAAAGAACACGCCCTTAATATAGTACACGAACCCTTCAGTATATATTCAATACAAATTCTCTAAACATTAAACGAAATGAATTAATGAGTGATTTAGTGATATAAATAGGATTTTTTACAATATTGCTATCAAATACCAATTCCCGTTCTACTTGATATCAGGCCATCACGTGTGGAATCAGACCATTTCTATAAAGATATTCAGCGTCTCGTAATTAAGAAATATATAACACGTCAGGATGGGGTGTCTATAAAACGAAGACCGAAGACCGAAGACCCAAAAACGAAGACCCCCCTTTTTTTCTGTTGTATCATCATGAAAAGTCACTAAATGTCGTAAAACACAACTTATACAACGAAAGGACCATTCAGCGTTGAAATAACCAGGGTCTTCGTTTTATAGTTTACCCCCACCCAAACTATAAAACGAAGACCCCCTTCAATTCGGCTCGAGATTTGTAAGACAATGTATAATGCATTCGAAAACTACATTCACTAGAAACGCGCATATCTTAAAAGTTGATAGGGGTCTTTGTTCACCATAGTCTGCAAAGACATTGCCTTGGCCCTGGAGTACCTGCACGGCAAAATTGGAGGGGGTCTTCGTTTTATAGTTTTGGTGGGGGTAAACTATAAAACGAAGACCCTGATCAATTTCTAAGATATGTGCGTTTCTAGTGTTTTTGGTTGCTGAAATGTAGTTTTCGAGCGCATTTGAGGTTGTTTACGAAACTTTGAGCCGATTTGAAGGGGGTCTTCGTTTTGTAGTTTTGGTGGGGGTAAACTATAAAACGAAGACCCTGGTTATTTCAACGTTGAATGGTCCTTTCATTGTATAAGTTGTGTTTTACGCCATTTCGTGACTTTTCATGATGATACAACAGAAAGAAAGGGGGGGTCTTCGTTTTTGGGTCTTCGGTCTTCGGTCTTCGTTTTATAGACACCCCGTCAGGATGGTTACCCCCTCCCGCAGTCTGATTATATTATGTCAGCGGTCGCCCAATTGTATTAATAACTAACTAGTCCCAATTCCGGGTTTAATTTTTTTAGGTTACAAGCCAGGATAGATGAGGTTTTAGAAAAATTTATACGACTTCAAGCAATTGAGGGATAAAATATTAAAGTAGAAATTAAACTGAGCTTCGGCCTACTTTTCTCGGCCTCGATGTGGGATAATACACATACCACTGTTTCAACTATCAGAAATACGACGAGGACAACAGAATACTACCGCAGCAAGCTTTCTCGAGTTTGTTTCGTTTTCACTACAATTACGTTCTAAACATATATATGCGTCAACTTCCCGAAGTGTTAGATCAAGGTCTTAGTTGAGTGCATGTCTTCCACTGAACGTGGGTGATGCCAAGCCGGATGCCAATCTCGCGTACACAAGCTGTTTGTATTTTGTTGCGGACTGTGGGAGAAACCAAGGCAACAAATAAACGGAGACAAGAAAAGGCGGTAAATATGACAATAAGATGCTGAAACAGGAACATGATCAACACGGCGGGAATTTGAAATTTGACCTAAATCAAATTGCTGTTTCTTGTTGATTAGCTCCATTATGGTCAGCTGATGTTAACATTGCCTAAACGCCAGTTTGTAATCGCCGTCATCACTTTCTCTTGATGAGAAGGATGACGAAGATATAAGCAGAAATGTTAAGAAAAGCAAAAAAGAGGCCCTGAAAAATGAAGGACGCAGCTACAAAAAAATGAAGAAAAACCAAACAGAATGCAGACGGCCAGAGAAATGATTAAGACTGAGAGGAAAGAGTACTTCAAATAGGAAGGAAGAAAATAGAAAATGACAGACACCAATATAATGAATAAAAAAGCGGAGGAAGAATGACAAGATGTATACCGGGAAAAATATTAAGAAAAGCCAATAAATGATAGACCCTGAGATATGAATAAAACGAAGGAAGGACGACAAGACAATACGCCGCAACAAAACTAGAAACCCTAAAATGATCCAAGAGAATTGAATTAAGTGGGGAAAGCACGGAAAGTTTGTAGCGCAGACAAAATTAAAAAAGAGGAAAAAGAAATTAATAACAGGAACAGAATTATAATAAAAACATTAAATACAGCCACCTCTCGTCGCCGGCCAGGGTCAACGTAGCCTTCGATGTTAACCGCCAAAGACATCTTGAGAACAAAACAAAACAAGTACATGGTTAGCTGCTTCTGCTTCATTGTCGTTTGCTGAGATGTGATCTGTGACTTGTAGAAGAGTATGCAGTAATGCAATAAAGAGAATCGCAGGTTTAGTACACTACCTTGTGATATTTTTAGGCTGTTTACATATCAGGGGAATTTAGGCGAAATGAAGAAAAGCATCCAACTAGAACTGTCTTGATATCAATTACACGTTTTTAATTGATATCAATTACTGTTTTTCTTCGAGTAAATGGACAGCGGCTTATATTTCGTGTGCAACAAATTAATTAACTCCCGTGCCAACGCCGTGTTTGTTAATGGGTCAGATTAAGATCATTATGAGCAAACTTTTAAAGTTTTGACCTAAAACAAATTGCTGTTTCTTGTTAATTAGCTCCATTATGGTCATCTGGTGTTAACATTGGCTAAACGCCCAGGGCCCGGTTTTTCAAAGCAAGATTAGGCTAATCCTGGATTAGGTCTAAATTTTCTTGTCATTTTTTAGCCAGAAAACGTAAAAGTTTCGTCCACAACGACTTTCTTGATAACGTTTTAAGCTGGAACAAGCTTTCTAATCCATCTTCGGACAAAACCTTGCTGTTTATTGGGAGAGAGGTCGAGAGAAATAATTTCGTTAATCCTTGATTAGCTTAATCGACTTTCGAAAAACCGGACCCAGTTTGTTATCGCCATCATCGCGACTCAAAATGTCTGTTGTGTTTTACAAGTCGAAAGTTATTAAAATGAGTCAGTTGTGTTAGTGCCATCCATTTCTATTGGCAAGTGACTTGATTGTTGTGACCAAACAATGAAAGCAAACGTAAACTGAGTGATAAGAAAGACATCCCAGACCACTGTATAGTTAATAGATTATCAGATGGGTTTGTAGTACTTGGCCAGTGCTATTAGTAGAAACGGTTGCAAACCCTTTGCTCCCACGCAAGTCTTCGGCAGCAACAGGATTATGCAATAATATCAGGCAATACAGTAAGGTAATGCAAAGGCGCAATTTCTACTGCAAAGATGTTGTTAAATTTGCTACAAAGAATCCGTTTGTGTACCGGATTCGAATTTATAAAACTTCGTTTAGTTGCTATTGTGGCCGGAATATCACGCGCTTTCTGCCCGAATAGAACAGTTTACTTATAAGCGCACCAGCTTTGACCGGCCAAATTCCAAAAGAACTGCTCCACACAATTTTTTTCCTTTTTCTTTAAAATGCAGATCTTACGTGTTGAAACCTATACCAAAAAATTCACGGTAGGTCACCGAACTAATGCTTGCGTTTCTGAAATTCGCCTTATCGCACGGCGGCCATGTTGGATTTACGTCATAGTTTGTAACACGAAAAACGATGTGGGGCGCAGAGCATGCACGAAAGTGAACTCTGTTCTGTTTCTTTATGTAAAATTGTAAATGAAAAACATAAAAGATTTCGTAACTTTCAAAGTTGTTAAAATGACAGAAAGTTAGTAAAACCACGCTCGTGTGCGAAAAATGTTGCGCACAAACGCGCGATTGCATTACCTTAACCCACTATGGTGCCGACCGTTTTGTTTAGAAATTAGAAACAATAGTCGGAGCTTTTACTAGACTAAACTAATACGTTTTCGTTGCCATGCGCTATTGCCTTTGTCGTCTACACTAAAAAGATGACAAGTGAAAAGTGTATAGAAGCTTTGCCGTCGGCACTCCTTCTGAAGACAGGTGAACTCGATAAATCGTCGTCACTCAACAACTTCCTGAAGACTACTCTTACCCTGACGATCACAACCAAAAACTTCCCGGCTGGGCTCTGCTGACCATTTGCCAATTTCTCAAAATAATTGAATAGGAAGGTGGATGAGGTTTCGCTGCCAATGGCGATTTTATCTCTTTTAAATTAAAAATCCTTAGCTTGAGGTATGGAGAATTGATTTTCAAACTGTGTCAGTTTGCTAATGCTCCGCTTCCCAAATTAAAATTAATTCCTGGTGTTTTGGGCTCAAACTCCGCGGCGCAAAAGTGGGGTATCAACGGACATTTTCTGAATTCGTGCCGTTTGTTCTAGAAACGGAGGACGAAATGGTAAGGAAGACCTCAAGAACTGTGCGTTGGACGACATAAATTTATGTTTTGTAAGATTCGTTTGCGCTGCTATACATAATAGCGAATACAAACCACATTTTTCTTAACATTTATTTAAATGTTGGATAAACAGTAATATGTAAGCATACCAAATGAATACATTTATAAAACGAGAAGGTGTAAGACAGAAGCCGACTGCAAACTTTGCTGGTTCGATTTTTTCAGCTTGACTTTTTCAATCTTTTTCAATGTCTGGCGATGGTTCTTCCACATCACGACGTTCTCCACAGTTCAGGCTTCTTGCTACACTGCATATCCGGTCCCTCTTGCTAGGCTGAAACTAATCCCATAAAAAAAATATTATGATGTGAACTTTAGAAAGAAGGGATAAATAAACACGCTTGCAGCCGGTTCGTTTACATGCAAAACGCAGTTAACTTTCCGTGCTTTCTCCACTTAATTCAATCCTCTGGGTCCCAACTTAGCGTATTTTTTTGCTTTTCTTTTTTTCTTATTGTTCATTTCTTCGTCATCCCTCTCATCCAGCGGTTCAAATTGTCTGCACAACTCCTTCACAGTACTGTACTGTGAAGGAGTTGTGCAGACAATTTGAACCGCTGGATGAGAGGAAGACGAAGAAATGAACAATAAGAAAAAAAGAAAAGCAAAAAAATACGCTAAGTTGAGACCTAGAGGATTGAATTAAGTGGGGAAAGCACGGAAAGTTTATAGCGCAGACAAAAAGAAGAAGGAGAAGTAATAATAGGAAAGAAATAAAAACATTAAATTCAGCCACCTCTCGTTGCCCGCTTCTTTTACCACCAGGGGCCACGTAGCCTTCGATGTTAACCGCCAAAGACATCATGAGAACAAAACAAAACAAGTACATAGTTAGCTGCTTCTGCTTCATTGTCGTTTGCTGAGTTGCGGTCCGTGACTTGTAGAAGAGAGGAGCTGTGTAATGCAATAAAGAGAATCGCAGGCTTTATACACTTACCTTGTGATATTTTTAGGCTGTTTAATTACATATCAAAGGAGTTAAGGAAAAATGAAGCAAACATCCACTTAGAATTGTCTTATCTTGATATCAATTACACGTTAAGCCTTCACGCAAAGAAAGCCGACCATTAGAAATGAGTGGCAGCTTAATATATCATGAAGGGTGTTTTTAACTGCCGAAATCCTTTTTTTTTTTTTTTTTGGAAGCATCAATATATACTATTCCTTCGCTAACTTTTAGTGGATGATGAACCACAGAATATATGTTAGGTGGAGCCCTTCCTCCCACTTAACCCTGCATCCCGCATGAGACCTAACAATCCATCCGAAACGAGGAAGCATGACAGAATATATATCTTATTTGCGAAAAACAGAAATTGAATAGGCTATTTTGACAACTAGTCCGTAACTTAGGGCAATTACTGAAATTAAACATAATATATACTTAGATTTGACTCAGCGGATTGATAGGACCAAGCATGCCACAACTACCTTACTGACCCAGCAAAATATTTTATTTTAACTGGATGCATGCTCTTCTACAAGGACGCAAGTTAAATATGTTGTTGAATTTAGATTGAAATAGAAGTTACAAGGGGCCCAGAAATGTGGATGTCTACTGATGTCAAATGTCCACAACAAAAAGTTATAGAGACGCGTATAGCGACATATCAATACCTCAGCTCTGTATGGCTTGATGGCAACGTCTTGAATGTAAATGAAAATATGTCGACGACGTATAACTAAAGCACAGCTCTCTTTCAGATCACTAATCACCCTTAATCCCTCCCCCCCCCCCCCCCCCCCCCCCCGCCCTAATCCTCATCTATATATCTCTCTCTACTCCTGATCCCCCAAATTTCTGCAACTGCTAAATTGGTGAAATGTACCTAAAATAACGATGTGACGTACTCAAGAAAATACTCTCACAGAACTTTACATTTTATATTAGTAAAACGAAAGCTGATAATCAGGGGTGGAAAGAGAAAATGTGCTCTAACAAAGATCTGGCGTTCAACCAGCTGTCAAGATATCTCATTTTCCCGGTGTTTACCTTGAACTATAATATATGGATTTTG
Source organism: Plumapathes pennacea (assembly GCA_964036295.1). NCBI lineage: Eukaryota > Metazoa > Cnidaria > Anthozoa > Antipatharia > Myriopathidae > Plumapathes > Plumapathes pennacea. Next base: position 10,747,275 of record OZ038469.1, on the reverse strand, counting down.
AAATGACAAACATTGTTTAATTTAGAACTAATGTCGCGCAGTTTTCTTATATTCCCGCTTTAACAAAGTGGGTAAAAATATATTGACGATCGGTTTTTTCGCAACTTTAAGTTGACCAGTATCCAAATGTGTCACAATTTTCCCCCTAACAGCCTGCAAAATTCAAGATAGCACTCAACGGAATATACGTCATTATCCTGTTTCATTTAACTATAACCATTCATTGCTAGAAATATATTAACACTGTTGGGTCCCCTGACTTGATCTTTTTATAGGAAAGTTCCAGTTAAACCCTCAACTGAAACCCAAAGGACGGTGTGACCAGTCAAATATATGAAATAAAAGTGTATACCCCATGATACCAGATGTTTACGTTGTCAGTCATCTACAGTTTATGATTATTGGTTTTTGAGTTTATTAATTTGAAGGTGGTGATGGCAGTTAAGATGTGTTTAGTAAGCAGCATTTACAGGCTGTAGCTTTGGTAAATTCAACAATGTCTTTTAGTGTCGACGAACAAAATGAAATGTATATTTTAATTAATTCTAGAAAGACATGATCCTGAAGTATGAATGAATTGTGTAGATATAAATTTCAAATGTATTTTGCTTCACACGAAATTTGCCATGGAAGTACCTTGCCATGTTTCTACGTCGCGATATTATTGTGTCTCATGATTCTTAACTCACGATATTGTGAAACCAGAAACATAAGGATTGTACTTGTAGTAGGGACCCCTAGGCCAGCGTCTAAAATGTGAAATATTAGCAAAACACTTCTTGGCTGTACCAGCTGAACAAAAGCTTGTTTTATCCATCACGAGAAAACGTCTTAGCACTATCGAATATGTTTAAAATGCCATCGAGCCATGTCCAGAATTCCCAACAGAAGTTGGACCATTGCGGCAGCACCTGCACCAATCTTATTGCAGCCAGACAAGCCGGATAGGCATTGAAGGCGGCACAGAATAAATATAAATAAGGAAAGGTTTCATATATATATTTCATTTCGGTTTCGTCTCCTAGCGAAATATCTCATAAAAGAGACCTGGTCCTCTGATAGTCTATCCATGTTTGCTAAGCTTGTATTAGCCGCATCCTAAGTCAGACTGTGCTATGATGGCCTTTTAAATTAATGGAACTCTAGCTTACTAAAGCTACAAATCGTAATTGTGAACGTGTTATTTAGAGTCTTCTGTACGATCTATGTGAGTCGGTATCCACCCTGATGTCGCGGCCCTCATCCGTTCCGTTTTGTTTCAGAAATTTCATTTTTGAGCCGGATGGTCTGTGACTAAATTTCATATTAACACCTGCCGTAGATCCGAATTTAAGACACATTATATTTTACTTTAATGTGCCGAAAGCGTCCGGAGCTGAGCGTAAACAGATCAATAAAATAGAAAATATTAATTAAAGTTTCAAGGAGTCACTGCCGTGTTATTTGCAATAATGTGCACTTTAGCCGCTGTTTGCAAATGTTTGTAATGACACGCGTTGGGTTCGGCGAAACCAGCTTTATTTTGCTCTCTCGCAGTGAGCAACAACCAAGTCGACCAGCTAGCCTCGGCAAATTACTTTGTACATATCGTAAAAGACCAATAACCAAAAACCTTTTTTGCCTCTCGTATCCCAGCAATGATTTCTAAACGTACATTTATTGAAATGATTGCCAAATACGCAAAGTTACTTTTCGTAAAGTCATATTACTAAACCCGATTTAACTAAAAATTCAACAGCAGTAAAAGAAATACCGTTCTCTTACACTCAGCTGATGCAAGGACTTTCCTGACACAAACGTACATCGGAGCAGACCTTTGTGTTAACAACTGTACAGCCTCCCCCCTCCCCCCGAGTGAACATTTTAGACGGAGGAAATTACGTGCGATCATTGAAGCAGCGGTCATTTTCGCGCTGTTATGGTTTCTTTCTAGTTGCTGTTTTCTGTGCTCGTGTTATAGGTAGCATCGCTCCAAAATGTAAATAAAAAAAGGATGATCTGTGAATGACTCATTGATGACCCTTGACAACGAAGAGACTTAGGCAAAGCACTAAACATTCAAGTGAACCATTCCCGGTAATAATTCAGGTGTCTTGCGATTACTCGAGCCTTGTAAAAAATGAAATCAAGTTTATATAGCAAAAACCCGCACGATGTCCGCATTAAAAGAGATTTACGGCTACTGCTTTTTAGATGGTACCACGACTTGGACGGTTGTATTAGCTACGTGTAGCTAGCCGTTAAAGGCTCTGTCCCCAAAAACCTCTTTTCGGGGGGCTGGAGGGGGTGAAAGCCTTCATAGTTTTGAGTCGGAGTGTTCTCAAAGCTCTTTCCCTACTTCAAACTAAAACTGTACGATTTCTCTACCCTATTAAAAAAATATGTATGAGATTTTTCGACCCTTTTTCAGACTCTGTATACCAAACAATTTTACCCTATTTCTGCAGACCAAATACCAAAATATACAAAATATGCAAAATCTACTGATTTCAGACCAAAAAGACAAAATTGATCCCCTTTTGCAGCCTCAAAAATGTTAAATAACAATACTGCCTTTGAGGCGGCGTATGGAGTATTGACGGGACCCTCCCCTCCCCTCCTCCCCCTCCTCCCCCCACCCCCTCTGGGATATTTTTCTCTAATTCATGTTGATTTTAGTCACATTCACTAAATTTACACGAAGCGTTAATTTTCTATAAAAGAGTATTGTATGCACGTTTCAAATAAAACGCTTTAGGAACTTAGATATTTTATAGTTTACGTCTTTCTTCGTACACGCTATTTCACTCCGATGTGACGTTTATTTATCACTGGACTTTTGTCAGTCAGTTATTACTATTGAGGGGCGACCGCTGACATAATATAATCAGACTGCGGGAGGGGGTAACCATCCTTACGTGGGAATTCGCTTCCCGTGTAATATAGCCTCATCTAAACACGCCGGAAGTTGGGAGAACACGAGAGTAGCGTAAGGAAACCACGAGGCCGCCGAGTGGTTTCCGGCGCTACTCGAGTGTTCTCCCAACTTCTCAAGTGTTTAGATGAGGCTATATTACACGGGAACACGTTATATATTTCTTTTATAAAATAATTAGCCAAGTAAAAAACATCGCGTATCGCGTCAGCGTGTAATATACTCTCATCTAACACGGTTATTTAGCCAATCAGGGCGCGCGCAGTATCATAGTTATTTTATAAAAATATGCAGTACCCTGCGCACTGCACACTACACGGAATGCCCAGAGTGTTTCGCAGCTCTGATAAACTGTTTCATTCTAAACTAATTGAACAACAAAGAGAAGAGCATAAATCACACCTGGGTCTGCCCCACTCACCTATTACGTTACCAGGACAGATATCAGCTATGTTCTTGAAGGAATGACCGCGTGGAATCCGGGCAATCTCTGGATGGATATGAATCTACATCATTGTCATACAGTTCGTATCTTTCAGAGTGTTGTCTCACTCTTTCGGCTTTCAGCTGACGTGGACTACAAAGCTTACTTAGTTTCACTTTCCATTAGTCACAGCTCTTTAAATAAAGACAATACTAGAGACAATATTCGCTCATCTTGCGGCAATTGAAGTGACAACTTCCGCACAAGCTGAGCAAACACGCGCCTGCAGTACATAGCGGCGACTCATTACCAGGTCTTTCGCAGACAGACAGACATTTGCTTTGATTCCGGTACAAAAATTGTGCTGCTTTGAACTTTGAAGCATTCTACATATCAACATAAATTAAAACAAACCGAATGAGAAAGAAGCTAGAGAAATAGTGAAAATATGTTGGTAGTGGTTGCGTTGTTATTAAAGCAATAACAAATAAAGTTTAGAGTACCCTCAGGCAAAACATTGTAACTTACAGTTGTAAACTGGGATCTGACAGGTCGTGAAGAAGTTCTATTCCTTTTGTGTTGCGTTCTTTTTGTGGGTTTTAATTGTATCAACTAACACAACGGTCCGCAAAAAGCCACAGGCCAAAAACACACACAATTACAGGTACTGGAATTTCCGCGGGTCGATGTCGGTAGCACGAACAATAGTGTTCAAAAAAGCGAACATTTACCGAGTGAGGCACGAACTGCCGACGAAAACTAACAAGCTGGTAACACTTGACTTGTAGCCTAAAATTGCAGGTGGTCCGAGTCCTTTATCAAATAATTAGGCCGAGAATTACTTTCTGCCTGTTCTTCGACCGACGTTGGACGGCCTCGCATTCTTATGATATTGTTTTGAAAGCCCGAATCAATCACAAAAACGGTCTTAATTCGTTGGTTTCCGATTTGCATTTCACTACTTTCTCTTAATATATGTTTAAGCCCGTTCCATGTTTTCTTTGTTCCGTGGCCTTCTTTTACAGCACGGTCTGGTGCAGAAGAGATGCCAGAAAACTGCCGGCGAATAGATCATGTCGGTTTTGAAGTTTCGTGAATCATTTTTGTTGATCGCAGTCGTAAATTTAGATCCATCACATTCTCCCGTCTGCCTTTAATTCGCTTACTCTTTTTTGTTGGTTCTCTAATGACCGACTCTATAAATGTACTAACTGTTCGCTTCTCGGAACAGATAGTATCCTCGGACAATTATCCGTGCATATTTCCGAAGCCAAAAGTAGTTTATTGTTTATATAAGGTGGGGCACTCTACGCGGAAGCTAAGGTCCCTTTCACTCGTTCTCAGGTCGCTTCTTTTGTTTTGGATGGCATCTAAAACAAAAGGAAAACTCTTGCAGTGCCACTGCAGGTCTTTTAAGTCTTTTTAATTTATTAATCAATTAATTGTTACACTTTATTTTAATCCCAATGTATTCAGCACTGCCGCACTTTGGGACACTTGAAATTCAGAGAGCTAATATCATAAACCTAAAACCTAAGCTTTTAAATTCTAAATTAGTAAAGTTTGACCAAATCTACACATAAAATGGGTACATTTTTACTAAAGAGACATACATACTTAACAGGGTCACTGTGTCGATTCCAGGATGGTACCATGTGATCGTCTAAGGATCTAGAGGACCCTCTGTAAATCACGTGACTTTTCTCGGTGAAGTTGACTTCCTCATTAAAGATCATTATTATTATTATTATTATTATTATTATTATTATTATTATCGTCTAACGTTTGCTCATCCAAAGAACTCGGGAATAAAAAGCCCATAAACCTTTGTGTGCCTCGCATATTGAGTATTGATGATTGCAGCGACGAAGAAATTATCTAGATGATGGCAGACGCGATGAGTACTCTTTTCCCGCTCCGATTTGATCGATAATAAAACGGATCGGCAACGACGACGTATCGATCAATGGTGATCGCTGTGAGACTGAGAACCGAGGCTGTACAAGAAGCATATTAGTAGGACATGTGGAAGGCTTTGCTGGCACCTGAAGGCAGCTCGTTTGTGACGTATTCTACTAAGTGCACTGCAACGCAGAGAGGATCAATAACCAGACCGACAAGCAAGTCCTTAAACGCTAAATTGACAATGAACAAGTTGAATGGAGTACGCTGCCTCTTGTTATAGGATCCTTGTACACAGAGAGACAGATCGACCAAAAAGTTGCCCGCGGTCGTTAAGGGGAAGAGCAAGAAGGGAACTATAGAACTCAGAAGGGAAAGAGAGCCTGCAGGAAGGACTCTTGAGCAGTTTCCAAACTTGAGTTGTTGTTGTTGTTGTTGTTGTTGTTTTGCGGTCGATTGAGTGACTTTTGTGTGAAAAGTCAGACGTCCCAGCCCGGTGATGCTTAATCTGCCATAAATTGGAATAAGTTTAGAGTAACCTTTATTTGTGTTGTCCTTGCCAGGGGTATTCCGTCTCAACACAGAAACTTTGGTCGAGACTAATTATTCAAACCTATAACTATTCTCCGGGCATCTTTCTGCATTAGAACAAAATTATTTCCGCGATCCTCACAGATAATGTCATCGAACGAGAAAATACTTAATACTCTCACTGACCGAATGCACAAATCCTCAGATATAAACTCTATACTTACTTACCGCAATTGGGGACAAGTTACCGAGTTAAACACATGTTGTTTGGCAGAAGAAAATACAAAATGGTGTCAGGGGTTGACAATACTGATATAAATCAATCAAGCTCATGACAAGCTTGCTTGATCAAGCTGATCACACAACTCGGAAATGTATTTTCCGGATAAGACCGCATTGGATATCCGGTCATGGAAAACACAGGAGCTGAGTCCCTGTACTTTATGTTCAAAATCTAAACTGTCAATGCTGAAACAGGGTTTCTCATGAAAAGAACTTAGGCTTTGATTTTGAGGACTCCACGAGACCACCGTCATAAGGTTCCAGTTGTTGCTGTTTATTCGTAGTTTTTTGAATGACTAAACAGGATGAACCCATACCTAAGAAATCGACAAACTTTGAAGAGAACGTACGATAAAACCATTCCTCCACTGTCAGCCAACAGAATAAAATGGACAGGATAGACAAAAGGTTTCTTCCGCCTATATATCGCTCCACCACTCCGGCTTCGAGTCACGTTTATTTACGCATAGATTACGAAGCTTGGAGAAAAAGAGGAGTCTTCACAGTCTAGACTTAGTCAATCATACGGAACCGTTTGAGAGAAAATTATTTTGCACGCGTTAATTAAAGCCGCGAGTTAGCGTACGTCAGAGAAATACTATGGCTGCGCATACGCCGCTTGTGGACACTTCACTCTGTTTCTCTTTGCGTTTGGATCGCGCTTAGGGCAACTATGACGTCACACCGACTCCTTTGTCTCGTGTCGATAGGCAAACGATCGAAGTCAGCGCGCGCCATCTTGTTTCCGAAAGAAATAGGAACAAAAGAAACCGTCGTAGCTCCGAAAATAAAACTAACTGTTCCGCGTTTCACAGTGGAGTCTTTCAAATGATAAAAGTTGTTTTGGACTCTGCATTTACCATTTACTTATTACCGCACGACTTAAGGCTGGTTCACACAGTCAAGCAAGCGCAAGAGAATAAAAAAGTTTTCATTCTCTTGCGCTTTTGAGCAAGTTGAATACCTTGGACACCAAAGCAGCGGGGACGCAGACCTAAAAGGACCCTGATGTAACTAACAGCAAAGAATCCAGTAACAGCGACTCTGAGAGCAATCAAGGAGACAAAGACAAGGACTATGAATGGGAAGACTGTAGTGATGGCGAGTGGATCGAAACGAGCGAAGACGAACAGGAAGAGGATGAAGAGACAGATGAAGTCTAAAACTATCAGCAGCAGGAGGATGAAAAATGCATACAGTATCAACTCCTTCATCATCGATTTTCACGGTCGTCGGGAAGGCGAGAGAGCCGAGGCAGACCAAGAAAGTGCACAAAGTGAAAGAGATGAAGCTGAACATTATATTAAAGAGGAGGAAGGAGAGGGTGACAGCAACAAAGGACGCGGAAGATTTGAAAACTTCTTCCATGATGAAAAGCTCTATAAATTAACTCAACTGGTCAGAATAATAAGATACGTCTCTTCAAATTCTATAAATCACTTCGTCAATCCCCTCGGAACTGTCTAGGAACTGTCTAGGGCTGGCGGGTACATTAGATTGATCAGTTAAGTATATGACAGACTTGCCGAAAACGTAAATCTAAATGACACCTCTTTTATGTCATCCCCGAACGAAGTGAGGGAAATAATCACAACGCTAATGCAGTAGTATCGCATCATTCGGAGACTCCAAGCGTGTTGCCATCTCGAAATTTAATGTTCGTCTGTCAGTCTGTCGTACGACCTCGTCCCCAGTTCCTATCGCTGCTTAACCAATAACAAAGGCCGGATCGATCACGTGTGGCCCTGTAGTTTTACTCGCAGCAAGAGAAATTAGATACAGTATATCGTAGCTGTGTTTACGAAAATGGAAAACTGGAAAACTGGAAAACTTGAAACACAACAGTCTCGCGAAGCTCGTCTTCAAAAGAGAAGGAAACAAGCACGGGCAAGGCGAAATCGTGAAACGATCGAACAGCGCCAAATCCGTCTAGAGAAAAGACGACAAACATGTTATAACCGACAGCATCATGAACGGAAGCATGCCGCAGAAACGGCTCCGCAAAGGGAACAGCGCTTGAAAGCAAATCGGGAGCTTCAGACGCCGTTTTGTGTTAAACTCAGATACTTATTTAGAAAGGACAAGCAACAAAGGTTAGTCAGTGGAAATCGAACAATCACCGTGACAAATATATTCTATCCCGTATAGCTTGTAACTCGATCACTTCAAGGTGAGACGGTATTAAAATCTGTATGCTGATCATTTTCCCTCGAAGTATTGTTTTACTACGCTTCTGTCGCCAGTTTCGGCTACCGTATTCGCTCAGAGCAATCGGAACTTGGAGAATTGAATGATTTAGTCAGATGTCTTATTTTTCTGCAATCTGACACGCGGTGATTGCAGCGAGAATCGTTCACGAGCCCTTAGAAGTATCACTGGGTCTGAAGCCCGTGTATAATTTGAAGTAAACTGTTCAAGTTTTGCTTTGATTCTGAGAGAAATCATGCTGTTTTGAGTGGTTTAACATACAAAACAATTCGAGCTCATTAAATATGCATGCCTGAGTCAGGTGCATGCAGTTCTAGAGTAAAAACAAATCGCACAGGAAGCCTATTTAATTGTACTGCCTATGAATTCAAAATTGGAAAATCAGTGTTCCTTTTTACCCGTACTACGACGGCCGACCAACTCCAAACTTTGAGTATTAAATTTTGAGAACGTGCTTGGCAGACTGTATGAATTAATATGGCGTGCCGACCGTGGGAAATACGTACTTCGTCACGCAATTGATTCTTTTTTCAACGCAAAAGTATAACACACACCATTGTTTTTCTCCTTCCTTTGCGTGTGGCACTTGAGTTCGAAGAAAAGATTGAGTCAACATTTCGGTAAAACAAAGGCTACTCTTGTTGGGAGTTACCAAAGTAAAAGTCCCATCTATGGCAGAGCGAGGGGGTATCTGTGATTATCGTATTTCTAGTATAAACTATTATTGAAACCGACCTGATCTATTCGCCGGCAGTTTTCTGGCAAAAAGACCGCGCGTTTTAGAGGATTTCTAGTGCAGCGATTCCACACTTCAAGATTATTAGTTGTGTGTAGAAGAGAAAGGCATGAAGGCCGTGGATCTCGTTAAAGATGACGCTGTTCACCAGGAACAACCTTGTACACAAATGAAACTCGAACGATGAAGAGTAAGTTATTTTTACAAAAGAAAGGTGAAAATGGAGGCGATAATACAAACGTTATTTTGTGACCGACGCTGTCGCCGTAGAAGGCTCAGATTATCAGTCTTTCAAGCTGGGAGCATGAGCTCTGTTATACCACATTCCTACCGCAGTACATCCGAAGTCAATTCCACAGCAAGTGATAGACTGGACATACCCCAATACTGAAGATGAGAAGCTACACTACAAAGCATTCTGGGACTTATGGGAGAAGGGCTATTACATCACATCTGGAGCAAAATTTGGTGGGGATTACCTTGCTTACCCGGGGTACCCTTCAAGATTCCATTCATTCTTCATATAGTTGTACTTCCACGGAGTAGGAAGGTTACACCACTTGACATTATTTCTCTTGGAAGGTTGGGTTCCACTGTCAAAAAAACAGCTGTGTTTTGTTCAGTTAATGAAGACAGCCAAGTCATCTACACATCAGTGAAGTGGACTGGTATCAGCTAAGTGCTGATAAGGAATTGCGAGAAGAGCAATACAGTACCTGTACAGTAAGTGAATGTGATTACTATACTCGTCTGACAGTATCAGGACATCTAATGAAATGTTGGTCCCCAGATTTATTATGGGCCATCAGCATAGAGGTATAAAGCATGTCATGTGTTAGCTAAGGCTGATGTGGATAATTTTGCTTACACAATAAAGATAGTGTATAAAGCAAGCTGACATAGATTTACCAGTGTTGTAGCAAGGCTGAAATGAGAGGGTGCTGTGCACTGTCATTTTTTCTTGTGCCCTATCATTACACCCCAGCACCCTGTCATAATTTTCCACTCACCCCCCCCCCCCCCCCCCCCCCACCCTTAATTTTGTTCCTTTAGCACCCAGGACTGAGGAAGAGGCACCAGCCTGCCCCATCCTGTCAACTTCACACCTGCCCACGTGAGACTATTGTACCTCACTGAATTTTGGGTTGTTTCAGACCACTTTTTTCGTTAGAATATCCAGTGTGAGCTACCTGCGACCACACTAGTCTTCAATGCCCTCATTTCTGAGGCATCAAATTCAAAATAATCAGACTTACTTTGCAAAGCTCATTTGTCAGAAATATCATAATTTATTTCCTAGACACTTTGCTTGACTTCAGTACAGGAATTTATGAGACATTATATAGGCAAACCTCAAAAGCAGTTTACTTTCCTGTCACATGCAATTGTCTGGATGGCAGCAGTTGTGTACATAGTAAGTTATACAGGAAGACAAAAAGTGAGAAACTTCATGTTTGTAGATAATTTTCTGAGGGTCTAGCTTATAGCTGGGCCTCTGTTTCCTCAGAGGTCCAGCTATAAGCTAGAGTGTAGACAGACTTGCATGACATCTACAGTACATGTCGTTTGATAACATTGACATAAAATGACTAACAAGAGATCATAAGACATTTCTGACAACTCTTCCCCATTCAAGACTGAAGATTGTGCATGTCACCACTCCGTTTTATGACGATTCAGCTCCATATTGGTTTGAACACAGCAGTACATGATGATGCACAATGTAGCAGGACCTAATGGGAACCCTGTTTGAAAAATCAGAAAATATAACTGATAATAAGAAATATGAGACATAGTATTTATGTAAACTGTGTGCACTGTACATATCCCAAGCAACATAGCTGGATGGATAATATTCAGCAAATTAAAAGCTGTTAACTTCCGTAAAATATCATAATCACTGATGCTTTTAAATTATCACTATAATATCAGAGTCACATTTTGCATAAAACATGGTGCCATGCATAAACTATTTATGGTTATTATTAATTTTAAACAAATAACTTTTTTCTTTACATAACATAATAAAAGAAATATGGAGCCACACACTTGTTTCTTTATCAAAATTGTAACTGTTGACAGCCAAGATACTCACCAAGAAAGAATACCTTCTTGACATAAAACCGCACTGGTTCTATGCCGACAAGGAAGACCAAGTTACTTAGGATCAGTGCCACTACAGTAATAGTTCCAAACAGTGCTCTAATGCGTCTGGATGTGGCTGGAGACAACTGAAGCTGAAGAACCTGAAAAACAGACAAAACAGTTAGTTCATCTAACTGAATACAGTCCACTCTAATAACAGGCATGTCTTGTGAGTAGACACTGATTTTAAAGAGCTTGACGTTGCTATGAGGCAAAACCTGAATTACACAAGATCCGTATTTAATTTGGTTCATTGTTTTGAATTTGTACCAGAAATATTATAGAGAATCCCAGAAGCCTGGGCACTGCAGTCTTTTAGGGCAGTCTCTCTTATTACCTACAGGTCTAGCAAGGTAGTCATGCAATAAACATGATTGGATGAAATACACAATATTTACCTCTTTATCCTTAACAACAGTCATTTGTAGCACTTTTCCGCCAATAGACTCTGCCACAATCCCCAACCAGTTGGGAATAAACCACCAGAGTTGAGGCTGGTGGCCACCATGCCAGCTCCACACAAAAAAGAATGTGGAAAAAGAGGCTACCAACTGCATGAAAGAACCACGCTGTGATCCTCCAAGAGGAACGTAAATATACCTACAAACAGAAAACAAGAAATAGCTTATTCACACAGAAAACTATGGTGTGTTCAATTGCAGGGTCTGTTTTGAAAATATATGAATAGCAATGTTGATTGGTAAAATTCTCCAGTCTGGGGCTGACTTGGATGATATATCAGCAGCTGTTTAAAATGACAGTGTGAAGGATATCAAAACAATCTCAAACTAAATTTGCCCACACTTGTATTAATAAGTAGAGTATATTCCTCAATAAACCTGCATGTGTGAACTCTTTTTATTTTTTTCTTAACACTTTATGTCATTATAGGTATTCCTATTTCCAGAATACGCCCAATTGAACACACCTTTGGAAACAGTTCCAAAATACAGAAAATCAAGAAAATAGAAAATAGTAATAAAATAAAATAAAATAAAATGTAAAATTAGCTAAATAATCTATATCTAAAATACTATTAAATGAATCAATAATCCTGAATTTGTTTCTATGTATTACTATTTTTGTGATCTATACACCATACTATGTTTGTTCAGGTTGAAACTCCCATAATATGTGGTCACAGTACAATCACAGATCCTCTACTCAATAAATTACACCATTAGCCCTTCACATCCCTTCTGTAACTTCCACCGTACTCTAGTGACAAAGTCTGCTCGATATGGCTATTTCTCAACAATGGCAACAGCCAGCAAAACAGGTCCCCAACCATCGAACAATCCTCTCCGATCTGGCCACAGGCTTCAGGGAGTCAGCAATTTTTGATTGGATGTGTTCACGAAAACAAAAAACTGCGATTCTGCTGAGCTGGAATTTGTTCTCATTGTGGGTTGTAAAAACCTATAGGCTAGTACAATAGGAGATGTTGCATATTAAAAACCTAACGATACAACAAGAACCGCCCATCTGCAAGGAAGCCATTCATATGCAAATGGGTCACCAGCGCGATGCATGCTGGTTAAAGGATATTTTGATTTTATATAAAAAAGATTCTTGGCCAAAAAGTTTATCAAAGCACTGGCATGCGTGATGAAACAACATAGAGCCTGACTAAGTGGCGGGACTTTACGAGAAACAAAGACGTTTTTCACCCGAGAAAAAAGCTGATATCGGACACAACTACGTACGAGATTCTGCCAGATCGACAACCATGCAATCACTGAAACTTAGGATCTCAGGTTAGGCAGTGCAGTGTTTCTTTCTGTTCAAAATGTGCTTTCTCCTCCTTCTGTTGTGGCGTGCAGTATGATCTCTATCAAAATATCCTTGGTCTTTCTCCAGGAACTTTTCAAAGAAGTTTTGTAGCTGTGCTGTTTTACCATTGAACAAGTAGAATTTTGGTAGCTTATGTTTTCTCGACTGGTTGTGACGTTTGAGAATATAGGCTAAACTTAACTCCTTTGCGAGCTCAGGAGTGATCGTCCTTCGCCATATATAGTTCACATACGTTGTTCGCCGAACTTAACATATACTTAATTAATTTTGCCGGCACTATGATCAAGCTTCGTCGTTGCGAATATACAGTAAGCAATCACTTCACAATTATTAATTTCATGTATTCCAGAGAAACGCTTAAAAGTGTGATGTATATAAGAAACCACAATTAATATACAGATTCAATCCCCTTTTTTGTATCGATTATTTTTGCATACTTGTACTCGTTTCTGCGTTATTCGGTGAAAATTTCCGGGTTCCTAACTTGTAGGTATTACAAACATCCCGAGATAGATACATTGATTTTAAAATATTATGCACAGGGATGATTTTCATTCATGTTCAGTTAATTTTTTAACGCGCCAACTCCAGTACTTGCAGATAGTGCAAAGAATCGCTCTTTAAAAGCTCCTGCAGGGTCAACATAACTTATTAAGCTTTTGTATACCTGTCCAGTAATTTCAAGCAACCATAACATAACTCACTTTCAACATTCCTGTCCAATAAATTTTTACATTCAGATATTCCAAGCGAAACGTGCTGTGGTTTCCATGGTTACCAAGCTTATCGCCGCCATAATTTCCATACTTGCAGGTAGTGCAGAGAAACGCTACTGTACCTTTCCCACTTGTAAAGCTTCTTATTTGACATCCAGCAAGCATTTATACCACTTTCATTTATTTTATTTAGTTGCTTGAAGATTTTGCTAGTGGGGAGGTGAGGGGAGTGCACAGCTACCGAGGCCCTCTCCCTGGATATCCGCCTTTCGCACTGTTTATCAGCTGGCACAGTCAGTTTTACGATTTGATTTTTTTGCAATGGGAACTATTTCTTATGAGCTGTTTTATGGCGTTGTTGTGAAACTATGATTATTGCGTTGCTGGAGTTATTTAACCCAGTGATTTACCAGGTCTTGTAAGTTTCGATGTCCGCGCGCGCAAACCGCTTGTTGGATGTGACGTCACAAAGCAGTTGCTAAGCTATAGACTCTCAAACGAAGAAATTTCTTGTCGAGAGAGGAGTTTCACTTTCGACACCATTGTTCAACGCGTTTTTGTACCGTTTATACCGAGAAAAGCACCGCCGATTTTAGTGCAAGAAATGGATAACTTTCTATTTGAAATAGAAAGCGATGCTGGTTATGGAGCCGGCAGTGAATTATCCTACGGTCGACGAAGAGCGGCGACAAAATCATCATGAGCCGAGATGAAGAGGTACTCTGGGCAAACCCAATGACCATCTACAAGACGGCCAAATATGAAGAAAGGAGACGTAAGCAAATATACATCCATGACTGGATCACAAGTGTGAATATGGCGTTGTTCCCCCAGCTGATGGTCGACGACCGAATTGGTACAGCGACGAAAGCAAAAACAGTACTGCCAGATGACGCACAGGCTAATGTCACCCAGGATGAACGGGTCCACGAGGGAAGTAGAGACTCGGAAAACATGAAAGAAGAGGTCAGGGAACTTGAGAAGCTTCGAAGAAAAACACAAGAGCTGGCTACCCAGGTTGCTGCTCTAAATGACGTTATGTTAAACAAGCTGAACAAAGCAGCGGAGAAAACAGATGTTTACGATGTCAAAGTCGATGCAGCACAGAGCGAAAGTGACCCTGAGGCTGATGACAGTGAGGAGTCCAGCATCGGCGGCTTTGATAACGATCAAGAAGATGAAGAGAGTATGAATGGGAAGAGAGTAGTGATTCAGTCAACGAAAGTGAGGGGATTGAGATGAGCGAAGTCGAGCAGGAACAAGAAAATGAAGAAGAGACAGATGAAGTCCAGATCTATCAGCAAATGGAGAAGAAGAAGAAAGAAGTGTACATTATCGACCCCTCCGATTTTCACGGTGATGGAGGAGACGACGAGAAAGAGATGGAGGAAGACAGGGAAAGCTCATCAAGTGAAACGGATGAGGTCCAGAATTATCTGAAACTTGAAGAGCAGGAGGACGTGAACGAGGAGGAAGAGGGTGAAAGCAGCGACGCCGCAAACAATGCTGGTCAGCGAAGACGTGGACACGGAAGATTTACAAACTTCTTCGACGCCGTGCGGCGACTTTTTCAGCATTGTCTTCCAAGACGCAGAAGACAAAGAAATTAGAGACTGATGAACTAGAGACATTTTGAGGATGTCAATATATACAACTAAGGCAATGATATAGTGACAATGTATACATATAAAGTTGATAGAGATTAATTATTAAATGAATCAATGATCTTGAATGTTTTCCTGTGGTTGTGACCTACGTATGTTCGTTTAGAATAATATACTCTTCAAAGGAGCCCCTGTGCCCCCGAACTGGATGAGAGAGAGAGAGAGATCGAGGAAAACACTTTCGGTGGAAAGAATAAGCAAAACTCTGGGCCCGGTTTTTCAAAAGCCGATTAAGCTAATCCAAGGATTAATGGAAATTCTTTCCTGACCTCTCTGCCAATAAACTGCAGAGTTTTGTTCGAAGATGGATAAAAAAAGCTTGTTCCAGCTTAAAAACGCATAAAGGAATTTGTTGTGGACGAAACCTTCACATTTGCAGGCATATAAATGGCATGAAGTTTAGACCTAATCCAGGATTAGCCTAATCATGCTTTGAAAAACCGGGCCCTGGGGTCGAGCTTACTATTAGTGCCACTTAGTCCAGTGAAGTATGAGAAGATTACTCTTTGAGTTCAGTAGCACTTTCAGTTTTTGTGTTACTTACCAGTGGCCAAGCTATGGACTCTCAAACGAAGAAAGTTCTTGTCGAGAGAGGAACTTCACTTTCGACACTACTTTTTAACACGCTTTTGCATCGTTTATTGAGCAAAATATCGCATTTGTGCAGCTAGTGAAATGTATACATTTGAATACAGGACTGCAGATTATAAAGCCGACTACATATCGACGAAGAGCGGCGAAAACTGCGACTCGAAAACCAGGGACGGGGAGGATTTTAGGGAACTAGAGAAGCTGAGAAGAAAAACACAAGAGTTGGCTATCGAGGTTGCTGCAGCGAATGTCCAAGTTTAAGGTCAGTTCAGTGGGTACGAAGGGCAAAAGCTGCATATAATCGATGTCTGGAATTTGGCAAACAAGGTGCATATACGAAAGATCGACGTCATTTCGCGGAAAGCGCAGCACACATGCCATAGATTGAGGTCAGTTCAATGTTCGCGGAAAACGAAGCGCAGATACGAAAGATCGACGTCAGTTCGCGGGAAGCGTGGAGCAAATGCCGAAGATTGAGGTCAGTTCATTGTTCGCGGGAAACAAAGCGCAAATGTCGCAAACGAGAAACACATCGAAGATTGCCGTCAGGTCGCAAAAAACGAGGCGCCAATGCCGGAAAATCCCGCGTAATACGGAAGGGTTGTCAGGTCTCCAAAGAGACCCAATTTAGTATTCTCACCTTTTCATCCAGACATAAAGCCCTCGATCAAAGTACCTTTAAAACAATAAGGCGAAAAATAGATGCATGTAAGTACGTGTGTCGTACATAGAGTTGATTAAAATATGTAATAATCTTGAGGGCAAATATCACTTTAATAAGAAAAGAACGAAAAAATGCTCCCAGGACTGAAGGTGCATGAAGGTGGACTGGAACTAGCAAACGCCCCCGTTCACTCGTTTATTCCTCCCCCGTTCCCCTCCCCTTCCTCCGGAGGCCAGGCTACGCAGGCTAACTTGTTAGCCCCAGGGTTGAAAATTGCATCATGTACAAGTGTCCAAATTGCTTTTAACTTTTTCCAAACCAGAGAATGATAAGTAAAGTCAAATATATAAAGTCAGGCATCTACAGAGCTGTTCTGAACGACCGCTCACCTCCACATATCGCCAAATAGATACAGGGTCGATACACACCTCGGTGCCTTAGGAGGGTCAAGATTGTCCAAGCGTGTAAACACACCAGAGAAGCGATAAAACACAACATACTTGGTAAGGAAGATGTTAAGCTGAGAATAATGACGCCTGTCAGAGTCCATGCACTGAGGGACATAAACATTGACGGATCTCTAGCTATGGCCGATGAGTAGAAGAACTGTAGCTCCAGGAAAATGTACCAACACACAGTAGTGACAAAGTCCCATATCAGAGAGATGACCTGCTTTCTTCAGAATGTTACTGGACTGTTGTAAAACTTGGGAGGGACAAGAAAAAAAGAAAAGAAATGAAATCATGTGATAAAAGAGATTAGAATACAACCAAATTAATGATAGTATTACACATTTGAAACTATACAAGTACATATTATAATATTATGATCTATAGGATGATTTAAATAAGTACTATAATATATCACATCATATGAAATGATAAGGTAGCACACCCAATAGGAATTTGGGTATGGGTGTTCCGCCAATTCTATAAAACCCTGACCCTATTCAAGACACAAAAATGGAAATTTTGCTACCCTGTCTAAGACAAAGTGCTCTAATTGGATACCCTGTAATTGACAGCACAGCTCTTCACATTATATCTTTGGTGATACTTTAAAGCTGTTTTAGATAAAAATTAAAAAGAAAAACACAGTGCGTGGCGTGGTTTGTTTCCCATGACACAACGGAAGTTGATTGATTTTCTTGTAATTGATCAGGCCGCACTATTGTTTTTTTCACATTCTATCTTTGGCCAAGTCAACAAAAGTCCGTTCACCGGAAATTGTTTGCGGCTAGTCTTTTTAAATTATACCCCAGTCAGCTTGCGTTGCACGCGTTATCACTGGAGCATACGAAGAAATCGCGCGAACAAATGGCGAGTGCACAAAAATGTGGTTGAGGGGGGGAGGGGAAGAGGAGAGGATCTTGAGAAAATAACCCTGTTTAAGACACGAAAATGTAAAATTTGATACCCTGTTTAAGACAGAAGACCCTGAAAATACCCCCCCCCCCCCCGGGGGGAGCACAACCCCACACTCATGTACATAGGATGATGATTATACATAATATTGATATACAATGTGATATGCCATTTGATGTGGATGGACAAATTTGATATAACATGGCACAGTATAAAATTACTAATTTACCATAAATAATACAGATATCAGCTGAAACATCAAGATACAGTAAGTACAAATCCCTGAGTATAATGTAATATTGAACTGTACGATAATTTGAACTAACCTTTCTATAGAAAGAGTCAAATGTTACAACAGGACCATTGACAAACAGTGGGAAGTAGAAGTTGAAAACCAGCATGTCCAGGAATGTGTATTTGTGTAGTACAACTTTGTCTTTCATTTCTACAGAATCCTTGACCCAACAGTATTCCAGTGCAAAACTGATGCATCGCAAGTTTGACACCAAGCAGAAGAAAAGAATATAATCTCTATGCTCCTCCTCTGAACTCAAGTAGCTCAACTGCAAAGATAAAAAGGATTGAATTATCAAACATAAACCAATTTTAAGAAGTTGCTAAAACGTGCTGTACAATTAAGTGCACTACACAATTTAACATATGTCAATCATGCAGCAGTGACTGTATACAATGTACACATATATGTCATAGTAATACTCTATGGGTTAGGGTTAGGATCAGACCAAATTTGTAAACATATAGTCTCAGCATTTTGTCAGTTGATTGTTTCTAAAACACTACATGACTTATTTAAACACCGTTCTACACTATGTTTGTTTTTGCATGTTGTGACATGGTGATTGAGTCAAGCTTGAATCACTGTTGAATTGCTATTTAATAAGAGATTAAACATAGCAAAGTAACAATAAGAAATTGCAAAGAAAGTGCCACACCAGCTCGTGTTAACATTGGCTAAACGCCAGGGCCCGGTTTTTCAAAGCAAGATTAGGCTAATCCTGGATTAGATCTAAACTTTCGTGTAATTTTTTAGCCAGAAAACGTAAAAGTTTCGTCCACAACGACTTTCTTGATAACGTTTTAAGCTGGAACAAGCTTTCTAATCCATCTTCGGACAAAACCTTGCTGTTTATTGGGAGAGAGGTCGAGAGAAATAATTTCGTTAATCCTTGATTAGCCTAATCGACTTTCGAAAAACCAGGCCCAGTTTGTTATCGCCATCATCGCGACTCAAAATGTCTGTTGTGTTTTACAGGTCGTAAGTTATTAAAATGAGTCAGTTGTGTTAGTGCCATCCATTTCTATTGGCAAATGACTTGATTGTTGTGACCAAACAATGAAAGCAAACGTAAACTGAGTGATAAGAAAGACATCCCAGACCACTGTATAGTTAATGGATTATCAGATGGGTTTGTAGTACCTGGCCAGTGCTATTAGTAGAAACAGTTGCAAACCCTTTGCTCGCACGCAAGTCTTCGGCAGCAACAGGATAATGCAATAATAACAGGCGATACAGTAAGGTAATGCAAAGGCGCAATTTCTATTGCAAAGATTATGTTAAATTTGCTACAAAGAATCCGTTTGTGTACTGGATTCGAATTTATAAAACTTCGTTTAGTTGCTATTGTGGCCGGAATATCACGCGCTTTCTGCCCGAATAGAACAGTTTACTTATAAGCGCACCAGCTTTGACCGGCCAAATTCCAAAAGAACTGCTCCACACAATTTTTTTCCTTTTTCTTTAAAATGCAGATCTTACGTGTTGAAACCTATACCAAAAAATTCACGGTAGGTCACCGAACTAATGCTTGCGTTATTCCTGTGTGTTTCCGAAATTCGCCTTATCGCACGGCGGCCATGTTGGATTGACGTCATAGTTTGTAACACGAAAAACGATGTGGAGCGCAGTGCATGCACGAAAGTGAACTCTGTTCTGTTTCTTTATGTAAAATTGTAATGAAAAACATAAAAGATTTCGTAACTTTCAAAGTTGTTAAAATGACCGAAAGTTAGTAAAACCACGCTCGTGTGCGAAAAATGTTGCGCACAAACGCGCCATTGCATTACCTTAACCCACTATGGTGCCGACCGTTTTGTTTAGAAATTAGAAACAATATTGTGAGCTTTTACTCGACTAAACTAATACGTTTTCGTTGCCATGCGCTATTGCCTTTGTCGTCTACACTAAAAAGATGACAAGTGAAAAGTGTATAGAAGCTTTGCCGTCGGCACTCCTTCTGAAGACTACTCTTACCCTGACGATCACAACCAAAAACTTCCCGGCTGGGCTCTGCTGACCATTTGCCAATTTCTCAAAACAATTGAATAGGAAGGTGGATAAGGTTTCGCTGCCAATGACGATTTTATCTATTTTAAATTTAAAATCCTTAGCTTGAGGTATGGAGAATTGATTTTCAAACTGTGTCAGTTTGCTAATGCTCCGCTTCGCCAATAAAATTAATTCCTGGTGTTTTGGGCTCAAACTTCGCGGCGCAAAAGTGGGGTATCAGCGGACATATTCTGAATTCGTGCCGTTTGTTCTAGAAACGGAGGACGAAATGGTAAGGAAGACCTCAAGAACTGTACGTTGGACGACATAAATTTATGTTTTGATAGATTCGTTTGCGCTGCTACACTTAATAGCGAATACAAACCACATTTTTCTTAACATTTATTTCAATGTTGGATAAACTGTAATATGTAAGCATACCAAATGAATACATTTATAAAACGAGAAGGTGTAAGACAAAAGCCGACTGCAAACTGTGCTGGTTCGATTTTTCAGCTTGACTTTCTCAATCATTTCCAATGTTTGGTGATGGTTCTTTCACATCACGACGTTCTCCACAGTTCAGGCTTCTTGCTACACTGCATATCCGGTCCCTCTTGCTCGGCTGAAACTAATCCCATAACAAAAATATTATGATATGAACTTTAGAAAGAAGGGATAAATAAACACGCCTACAGCCGGTTCGTTTACATGCAAAACGCAGTACTGTGAAAGAGTTGTGCAGACAATTTGAACCGCTGGATGAGAGGGATGACAAAGATATGAACAATAAGAAAAAAGAAAAGCAAAAAATTATAGACCCAGAAAAATGAAGGACGCAGTAAGTTACAAAATGAAGAAAAAACAAACAAAATACAGACCTAGAGAAGCGAATAAGACTGAGGAAAGAGTCATCCAAATATAAGAAGAAATCGAAAATGACAGACACAACCAATATAATGAATAGAAAAGCGGAGGAAGGAATTATTTTCCCGTCGTACAAGATGTACGCCGGGAAAAACAATTTAGAAAACCAATAAATTATAGACCCTGAGATATGAACTAAACGGAGGAAGAACGACAAGAAAATGCGCCGGGACAAACATTAAGAAAAACCAATAAATAATAAATCCTGAGATATGAATTAAACGGAGGAAGTACGGCAAGAAAAGACGCTAAGTTGAGACCCAGAGGATTGAATTAAGTGGGGAAAGCACGGAAAGTTTGTAGCGCAGACAAAAAGAAGAAGGAGAAGTAATAACAGGAAAGGAATAAAAACATTAAATGCAGCCACCTCTCGTCGCCGGCCTTTAGGGACACCTACAACGTAGCCTTCGATGTTAACCGCCAAAGACATCATGAGAACAAAACAAAACAAGTACATAGTTAGCTGCTTCTGCTTCATTGTCGTTTGCTGTGTTGCGGTCCGTGACTTGTAGAAGAGAGGAGTGTAATGCAATAAAGAGAATCGCAGGCTTTATACACTTTCCTTATGATATTTTTAGGCTGTTTAATTACATATCAAAGGAGTTAAGGGGAAATGAAGGAAACATCCACCCTATTCCAGCCTATTTGCCTCCCACACATATCAAAGGAGTTAAGGGGAAATGAAGGAAACATCCAATTAGAACTGTCTTATCTTGATATCAACTACACGTTGAGCCCTCACACAAAGAATTAGCCGACCATTAGAATTAAGTGGCAGCTTAATATATCATGAAGGGTGTTTTTAACTGCCGAAATTCTTTTTTTTTTTTTTTTTTTTTTTTTTTTTTGGAAGCATCAATATATACTATTCATTTATTCATTCGGTCCTTCGCTAACTTTTAGCGGATGATAAACCACAGAATATATGTTAGGTGGAGCCCTGCCTTTCACTTTACCCGACCAGGTGTGCATCCCGCATGAGACCTAACAATCCATCCGAAGCGAGGAAGCATGACAGAATATATATTTTATTTGCGAAAAACAGAAATTGAATATGCCATTTTGATAACTAGTCCGTAACTTAGGGCAATTACTGAAATTAAACATAATATATACTTAGATTTGACTCAGCGGATTGATAGGCCCAAGCATGCCACTACTGACCCAGCAAAATATTTTATTTAACTGGATGCATGCTCTTCTACATGGACGCAAGTTAAATATGTTGTTGAATTAAGATTGAAATAGAAGTTACAAGGGGCCCAGAAATGTGGATGTCTACTGATGTCAAATGTCCACAACAAAAAGTTATAGAGACGCATATAGCGACATATCAATACCTCAGCTCTGTATGGCTTGAATGTAAATGAAAATATGTCGACGACGTATAACTAAAGCACAGCTCTCTTTCAGATCACTAACCACCCGTAATCCCCCCCCCCCCCCCCCAATCCTCATCTATATATCTCTCTCTACTCCTGATCCCCCAAATTTCTGCAACTGCTAAATCGGTGAAATGTACCTAACGATGTGACGTACTCAAGAAAATACTCTCACAAAACTTTACATTTTATATTAGTGAAACGAAAGCTGATAATCAGAGGTGGAAAGAGACAAAGATCTGGCGTTCAACCAGCTGTCAAGATATCTCATTTTCCCGGTGTTTACCTTGAACTATAATATATGGATTTTGAAATGACAAACATTGTTTAATTTAAAACTAATGTCGCGCAGTTTTCTTATATTCCCGCTTTAACAAAGTGGGTAAAAATATATTGACGATCGGTTTTTTCGCAACCGACTTTAAGTCGACCAGTATCCAAATGTGTCACAATTTTCCCCCTAACAGCCGCAAAATTCAAGATAGCACTCAACGGAATATACGTCATTATCCTGTTTCATTTAACTATAACCATTCATTGCCAGAAATATATTAACACTGTTGGGTCCCCTGACTTGATCTTTTTATAGGAAAGTTCCAGTTAAAACCCTCAACTGAAACCCAAAGGACGGTGTGACCACTCAAATATATGAAATAAGAGTGTTATATACCCCATGATACCAGATGTTTACGTTGTCAGTCATCTACAGTTTGTGATTATTGGTTTGAGTTTATTAATTTGAAGGTGGTGCATGGCAGTTAAGATGTGTTTAGTAAGCAGCATTTACAGGCTGTAGGTTTGGTAAATTCAACAATGTCTTTTAGTGTCGACGAACAAAATGAAATGTATTATATTTTAATTATTTCTAGAAAGACATGATCCTGAAGTATGAATGAATTATGTAGACATAAATTTCAAGTGTTTTTGCTTCACACGAAATTTGCCATGGAAGTACCTTGCCATGCTTCTACGCCGCGATATTACTCTTGTGTCTCATGATTCTTAACTCACGAGATTGTGAGTGAATTGTGTTTAAATAAATTTCAAATGTATTTTGCTTCTTGTGTCTCATGATTCTTAACTCACGAGATTGTGAAACTATAGAAACAAAAGGATCGTACTTGTAATAGGGACCCCCAGGCCAGCGTCTAAAATGTGAAATATTAGCAAAACACTTCTTGGCTTTACCAGCTGAAAAAAAGCTTGTTTTATCCATCACGAGAAAACGCCTTAGCATTATTGAATATGTTTAAAATGCCATCGAGCCATGTCCAGAATTCCCAACAGAAGTTATGGACCATTGCGGTAGCAGCTGCACCAATCTTATTGCAGCCAGACAAGCCGGATAGGCATTGAAGGCGGCACAGAATAAATGTAAATAAGGAAAGGTTTCATATATATATTTCATTTTGGTTTCGTCTCCTAGCGAAATATCTCATAAAAGAGACCTGGTCCTCTGATAGTCTATCCATGTTTGCTAAGCTTGTAAGCCGCATCCTAATTCAGACTGTGTTGTGATGGCCTTTTAAATTAACGGAACTCTAGCTTACTAAAGCTACAAATCGTAATTGTGAACGTGTCATTTAGAGTCTTCTGTGCGATCTATGTGAGTCGGTATCCACCCTGATGTCGCGGCCCTCATCCGTTACGTTTTGTTTCAGAAATTTCATTTTTGAGGATGGTCTGTGACTAAATTTCATATTAGCACCTGCCGTAGATCCGAATTTAAGACACATTATATTTTACTTTAATGTGCCGAATTAGCGTCCGGAGCTGCGCGTAAACAGATCAATAAAATAGAAAATATTAATTAAAGTTTCAAGGAGTCACTGCCGTGCTATTTGTAATAATGTGCACTTTAGCCGCTGTTTGCAAATGTTTGTAATGACGCGCGTTCAGGGTTCGGCGAAACCAACTTTATTTTGCGCTCTCGCAGTGTGCAACAAAGTCGACCAGCTAGCCTCGGCAAATTACTTTGTACATATCGTAAAAGACCAATAACCAAAAACCTTTTTTGCCTCTCGTATCCCAGCAATGATTTCTAAACGTACATTTATTGAAATGATTGCCAAATACGCGAAGTTACTTTTCGTAAAGTTATATTACTAAACACGATTTAACTACAAATTCAAAAGCAGTAAAAGAAATACCGTTCTCTTACACTCGGCTGATGCAAGGACTTTCCTGACACAAACGTACATCGGAGCAGACCTTTGTGTCAACAACTGTACAGCCTCCCCCCTCCCCCCGAGTGAACATTTTAGACGGAGGAAATTACGTGCGATCATTGAAGCAGCGGTCATTTTCGCGCTGTTATGGTTTCTTTCTAGTTGCTGTTTTCTGTGTTCGTGTTATAGGTAGCATCGCCCCAAAATGTAAATAAAAAAAAGGATGATCTGTGAATGACTCATTACCAGCGAAACCCCTGGACAACGAAGAGACTTAGGCAAAGCACTAAACATTCGAGTGAACCATTCCCGGCAATAATTCAGGTGTCTTGCGACTACTCGAGCCTTGTAAAAAATGAAATCAAGTTTCTACATCAAAACCCGCACGATGTCCGCATCAAAAGAGATTTACGGCTACTGCTTTTTAGATGGTACCTCATTGAATTGCACATAAGACTTGGACGGTTGTACTAGCTACGTGTAGCTAGCCGTTAAAGGCTGTGTCCCCAAAAACCTCTTTTCGGGGGGGAGGGGGAGGGGGTGAAAGCCTTCATAGTTTTGAGTCGGAGTGTTCTCAAAGCTCTTTCCCTACTTCAAACTAAAACTGTACGATTTCTCGACCCTATTAAAAAAATATGTATGAGATTTTTTGACCCTTTTTCAGACTCTGTATACCAAAAAAAACCTATTTCTGCAGACCAAATACCAAAATATGCAAAATCTACTGATTTCAGACCAAAAAGACAAAATTGATCCCCTTTTGCAGCCTCAAAAATGTTAAAAAACGATACTGCCTTTGAGGCGGCGTATGGAGTATTGACGGGACCCTCCCCTCCCCTCCTCCCCCTCCTCCCCCCACCCCCTCTGGGATATTTTTCTCTACTTCATGTTGATTTTAGTCACATTCACTAAATTTACACGAAGCGTTAATTTTCTATAAAAGAGTATTGTATTCACATTTCAAATAAAACGCTTTAGGAACTTAGATATTTTATAGTTTACGTCTTTCTTCGTACACGCTATTTCACTCCGATGTGACGTTTATTTATCACTGGACTTCTGTCAGTCAGTTATTACTGTTGAGGGGCGACCATCCTTACGTGGGAATTCGCTTCCCGTGTAATATAGCCTCATCTAAACACGCGGAAGTTGGGAGAACACTAGAGTAGCGTAAGGAAACCACGAGGCCGCCGAGTGGTTTCCGGCGCTACTCGAGTGTTCTCCCAACTTCTCAAGTGTTTAGATGAGGCTATATTACACGGGAACACGTTATATATCTCTTTTATAAAATAATTAGCCAAGTAAAAAACATCGCGTATCGCGTCAGCGTGTAATATACTCTCTTATTATATGACTGTGACGTAGTTTTACCATATAAGATCGCAACAGAGTGCCGGTACGGGAGCGTATTACACACTTTAGATCCGTATTACACAGTTTAGATATACTAAATAGACTAAAATCTCCCATACATTTTCTTATAAAACCCAACCGTGACGTCACACAGTCAATCAGCTTGGGCCGCCTGTGATGAAATCAAACAGATTTCTCTGAGTGCAAGGTAAAACGGTGCAACGAAAGTCTATGACTTTTCAGATACAAGACTCTTCCATCGAAAGAAACTGTTACTGGATAATTTTTCAAGGAAGTGAAAGAGCAGTTCAGTTGGTGGAAAGCGAACAATCGCCATGGACAAACGGCAGTTCTGACTCCGTAAAGTTTTCCGCACGATGCCGTCACTGTAAACACTGCAAAATGATTTTCGCCGTGTACTTAACACTGTTTTGAGTGGTTCCTTTGCTGGAAGGGGTCTTAAACTTTCTACAATCAGGCAGGAAATCGGTGAGTTGTTAATAATCTATAACTTGACAACGTGTCGGCGGTAAAAATCCTAGTTGTATTAAAGTTTCAGATCCTTCAACGTACACATTCGCTGGCTCTGTTCTTGTGTTTATTCCTTAACTACTCCGAGAAAATAAAAACCCTGTTTTGAGTACAAAGCTGCTTGCTATTGAAGAACAAAAATGGTTAAAAGTTTTAAGCGAAGTGATCGATTTCAACCGCTCGAAGCACGTTTGTTCGCTGAATATTTATTCTGTCGAAGCAAGCATTTTCGTCTCCAGCGCATTTACCTCAGCACCTTTAATCTGAATTGAACTTCGATCATTTGGTGGCATAACTTCTTTAATTTTCTCGGTCAAGATTTTTAAATCGATGACCGGATTGGAAGCTGTAAGTGAATCTTTGTGTAAATGAGTGTGCGCACATTTTACCTGAGATTGAATGAAAACAGTTTTGCTCGAAGTCTCTGTTTTATGTTTGCTGAAATATATTTTATATAAAGGTAAAACTACGTCACAGTCATATAATAAATCCCTCATTCGATGGTTTAGCGCGTAATATGGGCTGGCATTTTACTCGTTACTCGCATTTTTCCTTGCCCCGCGGCGGGGCTCGGAAAAATACGAGCAACTCGTAAAATACCAGCCCGTATTACGCGCTAAACCATCGAATAAGATGCATATCTAACACTGCTATTTAGCCAATCAGGGCGCGCGTAGTATCATAGTTATTTTATAAAAATATGCAGTACCCTGCGCACTGCACACTGCACACGGAATGCCCAGAGTATTTCGCAGCTCTGATAAACTGTTTCATTCTAAAATAATTGAACAACAAGAGAAAAGCATAAATCACAGCTGGGTCTGCCCCACTCACCAGCTATTACGTTACCAAGGCACTGATATCAGCTATGTTCTTGAAGGAATGACCGCGTGGAATCCGGGCAATCTCTGGATGGATATGAATCTACATCATTGTCATACAGTTCGTATTTTTCAGAGTGTTGTCTCGCTGACGTGGACTGCAAAGCTTACTTAGTTTCACTTTCCATTAGTCACAGCTCTTTAAATAAAGACAATATTGGAGACAAGATTCGCTCATCTTGCGGCAACTGAAGTGACAACTTCCGCACAAGCTGAGCAAACATGCGCCTGCAGTACAATGCGGCGACTCATTACCAAGTCTTTCGCAGGCAGACAGACAAACAAACATTTGCTTTGTTTCCGGTACAAAAATTATGCTGCTTTGAACTTTGAAGCCTTCTACATATCAACATAAATTAAAACAAACCGAATGAGAAAGAAGCTAGAGAAATAGTGAAATATGTTGGTAGTGGTTGCGTTGTTATTAAAACAATAACAAATAAAGTTTAGAGTACCCTCAGGCAAAACATTGTAACTTACAGTTGTAAACTGGGATCTGACAGGTCGTGAAGAAGTCTATTCCTTTTGTGTTGCGTTCTTTTTGTGGGTTTTAATTGTATCAACTAACACAACGGTTCGCAAAAAGCCACGGCCAAAAACACACACAATTACAGGTACTGGCATTTCCGCAGGTCGATGTCGGTAGCACGAACAGTAGTGTTAAAAAAAGCGAACATTTACCGAGTGAGGCACGAACTGCCGACGAAAACTAACAAACTGGTAACACTTGACTTGTAGCCTAAAATCGCAGGTGGTCCGAGTCCTTTATCAAATAATTAGGCCGAGAATTACTTTCTGCCTGTTCTTCGACGGACGTTGGACGGCCTCGCATTCCTATGATATCGTTTTGAAAGCCCGAATCAGTCACAAAAACGGTCTTAATTCGTTGGTTTCCGATTTGCATTTCACTACTTTCTCTTAATATATGTTTAAGCCCGTTCCATGTTTTCTTTGTTCCGTGGCCTTCTTTTACAGCATGGTCTGGTGCAGAAGAGATGCAAGAAAACTGCCGGCGAATAGATCATACATGTCGGTTTTGAAGTTTCGTGAATCATTTTTGTTGATCGCAGTCGTAAATTTAGATCCATCACATTCTCCCGCCTGCCTTTAATTCGCTTACTCTTTTTTGTTGGTTCTCTAATGACCGACTCTATAAATCTGCAGTCAATATTTTACAACCATGCGAATTTTATGAGTTACATCCTCTCGCTATACTGGTCTGCAGCTCTGCGGGAAAAAAATGGGAAAAGGGGGGTGGGGGGACACTGGCATTATGAAGCTTTATGACCCATCAAATATTTCCTCCCGCGCGTGATTATCAGCGAATAACCCCCGCCTGGCGAACTATCGCCGTTTATTGACAATATCCGAGCACTGTTTTATATATTAATCACGAAAAACCATTACGAGATAACTACCGAGGAGGACATCAATTCATTTGTGGAAAAAGCAGTTCCAGAAAGCACCAAAGAGCTTCACAGTCCTTGCGCCATTATTTGCGCTGCGAGAGGAAATAGTTGAAGGATAATAAAGACAATAAACTACTTTTGGCTTCGGAAATATGCACGGATAATTGTCCTTTCATTATCTACTTGCAAACTTTACACTAAAAAAGCCACCGTTTCAGTGATCCTACTTTACTGTTTAATTTCTATACAGAATCCTGAATTTAACGCATTCGTGTTACAGGCTAATTTCATTCGCTATGAAAATGCTGGTGCTTTGAATGCGTCCTATAAACCTCGTCTTAATGTCTTTACTTTAACCGTGGTGGCGTCATATGCGTGTACAGACATAAACCCTACATCAAGCTCATAGTGCTCTGGTGTTTTCGCCAAAATTGAGTTTTCCGGTATCCCGGATGTCGAGACTCGGTTCCTAGGCACGTCGTGTCTATACATTCAGTGCACCATCCGGTTCTTGCTCCATCTCTTTTAGCGGGATTGAAAAATGGACGCTCAGCAAGCGCGCAGTTCTCCCGAGGCATTTTCATAATCGCTTGAAACGCGCTCCGAAAGGTAGGAAGCCGCCATGCGTACAAGAATGGATTCAAACAGGAATTTAACAGGACAAACATGAAATGACTGTCTCTTAGTCAGTGGATTAAGTCGTAGCTGCAAGTTGTGCAGAAATTCATGATGTACACCATAGCCACACGAGGGGACATAACACAGAGCGTACGCCATCAGGACCAGCAAAAACCCCTTAGTAACCTGGGCTTCAACCTGCGAGCGTCGCGAGCTTTTAAATCCCACGCTTCTTCTGCACTTCCGCAACTGGTTCCTGATTTTGCGAAGGATGAGCCAATTGCTGATAACTAAAACCACCAGGGTAAACATCACGATAGTGCCGAAGATGAACGAGTAATCGATGTAACCAAGTTTTATGTAGACAACGGCCAGCGACGAAGAAATTATCCAGATGATGGCAGACGCGATGAATACTCTCTTCCCGCTCCGATTTGATCGATGATAAAACGAATCGGCAACGACGACGTATAGATCAATGGTGATCGCTGTGAGACTGAGAACCGAGGCTGTACAAGAAGCATAGTAGGACATGTGGAAGGCTTTACTGGCACCTGAAGGCAGCTCGTTTGTGACGTATTCTACTAAGTGCACTGCAACGCAGAGAGGATCAATAACCAGACCGACAAGCAAGTCCGTAAACGCTAAATTGACAATGAACAAGTTGAATGGAGTACGCTGCCTCTTGTTATAGGATCCTTGTACACAGAGAGACAGACCAAAAAGTTGCCCGCGGTCGTTAAGGGGAAAAGCAAGAAGGGAACTATAGAACTCAGAAGGGAAAGAGAGCCTGCAGGAAGAACTCCTGAGCAGTTTCCAAACTTGAGTTATTGTTGTTGTTGTTGTTGTTGTTTTGCGGTCGATTGAGTGACTTTTGTGTGAAAAGTCAGACGTCCCAGCCCGGTGATGCTTAATCTGCCATAAATTGGAATAAGTTTAGAGTAACCTTTATTTGTGTTGTGCTTGCCAGGGGTATTCCGTCTCAACACAGAAACTTTGGTCGAGACTAATTATTCAAACCTATAATTCTCCGCGCATCTTTCTGCAATAGAACAAAATTATTTCCGCGATCCTCACAGATAATGTCATCGAACGAGAAAAATACATAATACTCTCACTGACCGGATGCACAAATCTTCAGATATAAACTCTACTTACTTACCGCAATTGGGGACAAGTTACCGAGTTAAACACATGTTGTTTGGCAGAAGAAAATACAAAATGGTGTCAGGGGTTGGCAACTGATATAAATCAATCAAACTCATGACAAGCTTGCTTGATCAAGCTGATCACACAACTCGGAAATGTATTTTCCGGATAAGACCGCATTGGATATCCGGTCATGGAAAACACAGGAGCTGAGTCCCTGTATTTTATGTTCAAAATCTAAACTGTCAATGCTGAAACAGGGTTTCTCATGAAAAGAACTTAGGCTTTGATTTTGAGGACTCCACGAGACCACCGTCATAAGGTTGCAGCTGTTGCTGTTTATTCGCAGTTTTTTGAATGGCTAAACAGGATGAACCCATACCTAAGAAATCGACAAACTTTGAAGAGAGCGTACGATAAAACCACTCCTCCATTGTCAGCCAACAGAATAAAATGGACAGGATAGACAAAAGGTTTCTTCTGCCTATATATCGCTCCACCACTCCGGCTCCGAGTCACGTTTATTTACGAATAGATTACGAAGCTTGGAGAAAAAGAGGATTTTTCACAGTCTAGACTTAGTCAATCATACGGAACCGTTTGAGAGAAAATTATTTTGCACGCTTTAATTAAGGCCGCGAGTTATACAGCGTACGTGAGAGAAATACTATGGCTGCGCATACGCCGCTTGTGGACACTTCAGTCTGTTTCTCTTTACGTTTGGATCGCGCTTAGGGCAACTATGACCTCACACCGACTGCTTTGTCTCGTGTCGATAGGCAAACGATCGAAGTCAGCACGTGCCATCTTGTTTCCGAAAGAAATAGGAACAAAAGAAACCGTCGTAGCTCCGAAAATAAAACTAACTGTTCCGCGTTTCACAATGGAGTCTTTCAAATGACAAAAGTTGTTTTGGACTCTGCATTTACCATTTACTTATTACCGCACGACTTAAGGCTGGTTCACACTGGGTCAAGCAAGCGCAAGAGAATAAAAAAGTTTTCATTCTCTTGCGCTTTTGAGCAAGCTGAATACCTTGGACACCAAAGCAGCGGGGACGCAGACCGAAAAGGACCTTGATGCAACTAACAGCAAAAAATCCAGTAACAGCGACTCTGAGAGCAATCAAGGAGACGAAGACAAGGACTATGAATGGGAAGACTGTAGTGACTGTAGTAGACGAACAGGAAGAGGATGAAGAGACAGATGAAGTCTAAAACTATCAGCAGTAGGAGGATGAAAAATGCATACAGTATCAACTCCTTCATCATCGATTTTCACGGTCGTCGGGAAGGCGAGAGAGCCGAGGCAGACCAAGAAAGTGCACAAAGTGAAAGAGATGAAGCTGAACATTATATTAAAGAGGAGGAAGGAGAGGGTGACAGCAACAAAGGACGCGGAAGATTTGAAAACTTCTTCCATGATGAAAAGCTCTATAAAATAACTCAACTGGTCAGAATAATAAGATACGTCTCTTCAAATTCTATAAATCACTTCGTCAATCCCCTCGGAACTGTCTAGGAACTGTCTAGGGCTGGCGGGTACATTAGATTGATCAGTTAAGTATATGACAGACTTGCCGAAAACGTAAATCTAAATGACACCTCTTTTATGTCATCCCCGAACGAAGTGAGGGAAATAATCACAACGCTAATGCAGTAGTATCGCATCATTCGGAGACTCCAAGCGTGTTGCCATCTCGAAATTTAATGTTCGTCTGTCAGTCTGTCGTACGACCTCGTCCCTAGTTCCTATCGCTGCTTAACCAATAACAAAGGCCGGATCGATCACGTGTGGCCCTGTAGTTTTACTCGCAGCAAGAGAAAATTAGATACAGTATATCGTAGCTGTGTTTACGAAAATGGAAAACTGGAAAACTGGAAAACTTGAAACACAACAGTCTCGCGAAGCTCGTCTTCAAAAGAGAAGGAAACAAGCACGGGCAAGGCGAAATCGTGAAACGATCGAACAGCGCCAAATCCGTCTAGAGAAAAGACGACAAACATGTTATAACCGACAGCATCATGAACGGAAGCATGCCGCAGAAACGGCTCCGCAAAGGGAACAGCGCTTGAAAGCAAATCGGGAGCTTCAGACGCCGTTTTGTGTTAAACTCAGATACTTATTTAGAAAGGACAAGCAACAAAGGTTAGTCAGTGGAAATCGAACAATCACCGTGACAAATATATTCTATCCCGTATAGCTTGTAACTCGATCACTTCAAGGTGAGACGGTATTAAAATCTGTATGCTGATCATTTTCCCTCGAAGTATTGTTTTACTACGCTTCTGTCGCCAGTTTCGGCTACCGTATTCGCTCAGAGCAATCGGAACTTGGAGTATTGAATGATTTAGTCAGATGTCTTATTTTTCTTTATTACACAACTCCCTTAGTAACGTGAAAATACCGCATAGTAACGTGCGAATAACTCCATAGACACGTAAAAAAGATACAGCCGTATTCAACGTTGCTAAGGAAAAAAAACACTTTTTCTTCATTCGCTGCCGTTAATTCTTTTCTTTCGCTTTAGGAATAAAAGTCACCCTGTGCACAGCTGGTATTTACATCACTTCTAGAGATTATTAAGCAAAGAAAGAAGCACAGAATTTAAACTGACCTGGCTTACTATCCGATACGCAAAATCGAGCACGGAGACTTCTTCGTCAGAAAATCAACTGAATTTGCCGCAACATAACTAATCTTCCGTTCCACAAAATGTCAGACCACACACCACAGTTCGGTTATCAGGCCATAGTGTTTCCAGCCAGATCAATATTTCTGAGAGCAGTTTAAGAATCCCTGTCAATCTCGAAACGAGTTGTTGTCGGCATTCAACATGGCAGCCGTTGGATTTGCCTCGGCGTGTAATTCCAGTCCAAGATCTATGGCATCGACTTGCAACAACAGGCAATAATTACCTCTATCGAGAAACGGCAATGCGAACTGTACCACCACTGGTCACAAGATAAAGTCCTTTTCATACTTCATAAGCGAGGAGAAGGCGAGAACTGGCTGTTTGTTGATTCATGGAACTCGACGAAAATGAAAATGTTGACATATCTCGTTCGTCCAATTTGTTCTGTTTATGACCACATTATGTGATGTAGTATCTCAGATCTCCCCGCAAACTTTGTTTAAAGTACCTCTTTCAGCTTCAATGTTACTCGGCTCAGAGAACAACGACTAGAAGTACTGCAAGTACAAAACCCGCGCTTGCTTACACTGCACACAGCACTAAACTTGATTGACATATCACGCGCGGAAAACATGTCACTTTGGTCACACAACGTACCGCGATTTAAAAATAATTTACATCTTTTACTAAGGGAGTTGTATAATAAATAACTTATTAGACACTAGGCGTGTAGTATGGCTGTTTATTATATGGCACTGATACTACGCACGCTACGATTGGTTAATTTACCGGTCCATACTTTCCTGTACGGACCGCAAATTGATTTTACGCACGTTCTGATTGGTCAAATTTACCGGTCCATAACTTACTGTACGGACCGCAAAATCAGTTTGCACATGTGGATCGCAAATGATTACTCGAAAAGTTTCTAAACGTTTGTCATAAAAGGCCCAGAAGTGCAATGGGAAGTTTAAACGTTCCGGATACTCACTGTTAAGTTATGATGATCGGGGAAAGCTTACAATCTTGGAAAATGACCGTTACGAAGAAGGAAAACATCCGAGGAAAAAATTGCTTGCGACTTCAGCCGTCATTGACAACAACCGCTGCAGATTATGAAGGGTTCTTTCACCTCTGTGTTAAAATTTGCACACTTGCCAGGAAGAAAGTGGAAAGCGAACAATCACCGTGAACAGTTATGACTAAAACCGTGCAAGAATCAAGTTTTGCAGACATGTTTGCTCGTCATGGCGCACTATGAAGACTGTAAATAATTTTTCACAATGCACGAGAACTCTGTATTTCGAAATCACTGACTGGGACAAAAACGCCGTGGTGATTTGAGGACGTTTATTTTGCTGGAAGAAACCTAAACGCTCCACGAGGAGGCAGGAAAATTAAGCGGTGAGTTTTGAATAATATAACTTTCAACGATGTGTCGGTCGCAGTTTGTGATGAAATGATTTTCTTTTAGTGCCATTTTGACTTCTACATTATTGTACGTGTAAGAAACTTATTCAAAAGAATAAAAAATACTCTGAGTTACAAAGCAGTTTCTTCTGGAAAGAGATAAGACTGCAGTTTTTTTAAATCTTTAGTGAGCAAGCAAGGGCGAGTTCGAGTCGTTCACCGAATAAAGTTCACTGCAGTGTCGTTGTTTGACACACGCTATGGGCCATTTCATTCAGCTCAGAACAAATTAGTATTTATCGAGGCAGTTGGTTCGACAGACGCATATTTTCTTTCAAGATTTTCAAATCGGTAGAATTGTAAGCTGTTAACTGAATTTGTTGTGAAAACAAACGTGCGTAATTCATGCCTGATCGCGATTGATGTTGTTGAATGAACGAGACGAGTACTCGTTGGGGCCTTGTTTTGTGTTTGCCGAAAGATCTAAAGCCATATAATAAATATCTTATTAACCTCGTTTGCTTGGTCCGTACTGTAAGTTATGGATCCTCGTTTTTTTCGTCGCCTTATGGCCCTCGCGCGAAGCGCGCTCGGGCCATAAGGCGACGAAAAAAACTCGGTCCATAACTTACTGTACGGACCGCGCGCTCGGTTAATAAGATCTATATATTTTTACTCGTCGTTTGTATTTTGGCTCGCCGAAGCGGCTCGCAAAAATACTGCACGACTCGTAAAAATATACAGCCGTACTACACGCCTAAGTGTCTAATAAGATATATGTAATCTGACACGCGGTGATTGCAGCGAGAATCGTTCACGAGCCCTTAGAAGTATCACTGGGTCTGAAGCCCGTGTATAATTTGAAGTAAACTGTTCAAGTTTTGCTTTGATTCTGAGAGAAATCATGCTGTTTTGAGTGGTTTAACATACAAAACAATTCGAGCTCATTAAATATGCATGCCTGAGTCAGGTGCATGCAGTTCTAGAGTAAAAACAAATCGCACAGGAAGCCTATTTAATTGTACTGCCTATGAATTCAAAATTGGAAAATCAGTGTTCCTTTTTACCCGTACTACGACGGCCGACCAACTCCAAACTTTGAGTATTAAATTTTGAGAACGTGCTTGGCAGACTGTATGAATTAATTTGGCGTGCCGACCGTGGGAAATACGTACTTCGTCACGCAATTGATTCTTTTTTCAACGCAAAAGTATAACACACACCATTGTTTTTCTCCTTCCTTTGCGTGTGGCACTTGAGTTCGAAGAAAAGATTGAGTCAACATTTCGGTAAAACAAAAGGCTACTCTTGTTGGGAGTTACCAAAGTAAAAGTCCCATCTATGGCAGAGCGAGGGGGTATCTGTGATTATCGTATTTCTAGTATAAACTATTATTGAAACCGACCTGATCTATTCGCCGGCAGTTTTCTGGCAAAAAGACCGCGCGTTTTAGAGGATTTCTAGTGCAGCAATTCCACACTTCAAGATTATTAGTTGTGTGTAGAAGAGAAAGGCATGAAGGCCGTGGATCTCGTTAAAGATGACGCTGTTCACCAGGAACAACCTTGTACACAAATGAAACTCGAACGATGAAGAGTAAGTTATTTTTACAAAAGAAGGTGAAAATGGAGGCGATAATACAAACGTTATTTTGTGACCAACGCTGTCGCCGTAGAAAGCTCAGATTATCAGTCTTTCAAGCTGGGAGCATGAGCTCTGTTATACCACATTCCTACCGCAGTACATCCGAAGTCAATTCCACAGCAAGTGATAGACTGGACATACCCCAATACTGAAGATGAGAAGCTACACTACAAAGCATTCTGGGACTTATGGGAGAAGGGCTATTACATCACATCTGGAGCAAAATTTGGTGGGGATTACCTTGCTTACCCGGGGTACCCTTCAAGATTCCATTCATTCTTCATATAGTTGTACTTCCACGGAGTAGGAAGGTTACACCACTTGACATTATTTCTCTTGGAAGGTTGGGTTCCACTGTCAAAAAAACAGCTGTGTTTTGTTCAGTTAATGAAGACAGCCAAGTAATCTACACATCAGTGAAGTGGACTGGTATCAGCTAAGTGCTGATAAGGAATTGCGAGAAGAGCAATACAGTACCTGTACAGTAAGTGAATGTGATTACTATACTCGTCTGACAGTATCAGGACATCTAATGAAATGTTGGTCCCCAGATTTATTATGGGCCATCAGCATAGAGGTATAAAGCATGTCATGTGTTAACTAAGGCTGATGTGGATAATTTTGCTTACACAATAAAGATAGTGTATAGAGCAAGCTGACATAGATTTACCAGTGTTGTAGCAAGGCTGAAATGAGAGGGTGCTGTGCACTGTCATTTTTTCTTGTGCCCTATCATTACACCCCAGCACCCTGTCATAATTTTCCACCCACCCTCACCCCCCCCCCCCCCACCCCCCTTAATTTTGTTCCTTTAGCACCCAGGACTGAGGAAGAGGCACCAGCCTGCCCCATCCTGTCAACTTCACACCTGCCCACGTGAGACTATTGTACCTCACTGAGTTTTGGGTTGTTTCAGACCACTTTTTTCGTTAGAATATCCAGTGTGAGCTACCTGCAACCACACTAGTCTTCAATGCCCTCATTTCTGAGGCATCAAATTCAAAATAATCAGACTTACTTTTGCAAAGCTCATTTGTCAGAAATATCATAATTTATTTCCTAGACACTTTGCTTGACTTCAGTACAGGAATTTATGAGACATTATATAGGCAAACCTCAAAAGCAGTTTACTTTCCTGTCACATGCAATTGTCTGGATGGCAGCAGTTGTGTACATAGTAAGTTATACAGGAAGACAAAAAGTGAGAAACTTCATGTTTGTAGATAATTTTCTGAGGGTCTAGCTTATAGCTGGGCCTCTGTTTCCTCAGAGGTCCAGCTATAAGCTAGAGTGTAGACAGACTTGCATGACATCTACAGTACATGTCGTTTGATAACATTGACATAAAATGACTAACAAGAGATCATAAGACATTTCTGACAACTCTTCCCCATTCAAGACTGAAGATTGTGCATGTTGATCACCACTCTGTTTTATGACGATTCAGCTCCATATTGGTTTGAACACAGCAGTACATGATGATGCACAATGTAGCAGGACCTAATGGGAACCCTGTTTGAAAAATCAGAAAATATAACTGATAATATGAAATATGAGACATAGTATTTATGTAAACTGTGTGCACTGTACATATCCCAAGCAACATAGCTGGATGGATAATATTCAGCAAATTAAAAGCTGTTAACTTCCGTAAAATATCATAATCACTGATGCTTTTAAATTATCACTATAATATCAGAGTCACATTTTGCATAAAACATGGTGCCATGCATAAACTATTTATGGTTATTATTAATTTTAAACAAATAACTTTTTTCTTTACATAACATAATAAAAGAAATATGGAGCCACACACTTGTTTCTTTATCAAAATTGTAACTGTTGACAGCCAAGATACTCACCAAGAAAGAATACCTTCTTGACATAAAACCGCACTGGTTCTATGCCGACAAGGAAGACCAAGTTACTTAGGATCAGTGCCACTACAGTAATAGTTCCAAACAGTGCTCTAATGCGTCTGGATGTGGCTGGAGACAACTGAAGCTGAAGAACCAGAAAAACAGACAAAACAGTTAGTTCATCTAACTGAATACAGTCCACTCTAATAACAGGCATGTCTTGTGAGTAGACACTGATTTTAAAGAGCTTGACGTTGCTATGAGGCAAAACCTGAATTACACAAGATCCGTATTTAAATTTGGTTCATTGTTTTGAATTTGTACCAGAAATATTATAGAGCATCCCAGAAGCCTGGACACTGCAGTCTTTTAGGGCAGTCTCTCTTATTACCTACAGGTCTAGCAAGGTAGTCATGCAATAAACATGATTGGATGAAATACACAATATTTACCTCTTTATCCTTAACAACAGTCATTCGTAGCACTTTTCCGCCAATAGACTCTGCCACAATCCCCATCCAGTTGGGAATAAACCACCAGAGTTGAGGCTGGTGGCCACCATGCCAGCTCCACACAAAAAAGAATGTGGAAAAAGAGGCTACCAACTGCATGAAAGAACCACGCTGTGATCCTCCAAGAGGAACGTAAATATACCTACAAACAGAAAACAAGAAATAGCTTATTCACACAGAAAACTATGGTGTGTTCAATTGCAGGGTCTGTTTTGGAAATATATGAATAGCAATGTTGATTGGTAAAATTCTCCAGTTTGGGGCTGACTTGGATGATATATCAGCAGCTGTTTAAAATGACAGTGTGAAGGATATCAAAAATCTCAAACTAAATTTGCCCACACTTGTATTAATAAGTAGAGTATATTCCTCAATAAACCTGCATGTGTGAACTCTTTTTATTTTTTTCTTAACACTTTATGTCATTATAGGTATTCCTATTTCCAGAATAGGCCCAATTGAACACACCATTGGAAACAGTTCCAAAATACAGAAAATCAAGAAAATAGAAAATAGTAATAAAATAAAATAAAATGTAAAATTAGCTAAATAATCTATATCTAAAATACTATTAAATGAATCGCTAATCCTGAATTTGTTTGTATGTATTACTATTTTTGTGATCTATACACCATACTATGTTTGTTCAGGTTGAAACTCCCATAATATGTGGTCACAGTACAATCACAGATCCTCTACTCAATAAATTACACCATTAGCCCTTCACATCCCTTCTGTAACTTCCACCGTACTCTTGTGACAAAGTCTACTCGATATGGCTATTTCTCAACAATGGCAACAGCCAGCAAAACAGGTCCCCAACCATCGAACAATCCTCTCCGATCTGGCCACAGGCTACAGGGAGTCAGCAATTTTTGATTGGATATGTTCACGAAAACAAAAAACTGTGATTCTGCTGAGCTGGAATTTTAATTGTTCTCATTGTGGGTTGTAAAACCTATAGGCTAGTACAGTAGGAGATGTTGCATATTAAAAACCTAACGATACAACAGGAACCGCCCATCTGCAAGGAAGCCATTCATATGCAAATCAACCGCTCACCAGCGCGATGCATGCTGGTTAAAGGATATTTTGATTTTATATAAAAAAGATTCTTGGCCAAAATGTTTATCAAAGCACTGGCATGCGTGATGAAACAACATAGAGCCTGACTAAGTGGCGGGACTTTACGAGAAACAAAGACGTTTTTCACCCGAGAAAAAAGCTGATATCGGACACAACTACGTACGAGATTCTGCCAGATCGACAACCAATCATCTGAAACTTAGGATCTCAGGTTAGGCAGTGCAGTGTTTCTTTCCGTTCAAAATGTACTTTCTCCTCCTTCTGTTGCGGCGTGCAGTATGAAGTAAGTCGCCTTTTGACGCTTATTTTTCGTTTTTATTCAATACTTCCGTCGATCTCTATCAAAATATCCTTGGTCTTGCTCCAGGAACTTTTCAAAGAAGTTTTGTAGCTGTGCTGTTTTACCATTGAACAAGTAGAATTTTGGTAGCTTATGTTTTCTCGACTGATTGTGACGTTTGAGAATATAGGCTAAACTTAACTCCTTTGCGAGTTCAGGAGTGATCGTCCTTCGCCATAGTTCACATACTGTACGTTGTTCGCCGAACTTAACATATACTTAATTAATTTTGCCGGCACTAAGATCAAGCTTCGTCGTTGCGAATATACAGTAAGCAATCACATCACAATTATTAATTTCATGTATTCCAGAGAAACGCTTAAAAGTGTGATGTATATAAGAAACCACCGCATCAATTAATATTACACAGATTCAATCCCTTTTTTTTGTATCGATTATTTTTGCATACTTGTACTCGTTTCTGCGTTATTCGGTGAAAATTTCCGGGTTCCTAACTTGTAGGTATTACAAACATCCCGAGATAGATACATTGATTTTAAAATGACAGGGATGATTTTCATTCATGTTCAGTTAATTTTTTAACGCGCCAACTCCAGTACTTGTAGATAGTGCAAAGAATCGCTCTTTAAAAGCTCCTGCAGGGTCAACATAACTTATTAAGCTTTTGTATACCTGTCCAGTAATTTCAAGCAACCATAACATAACTCACTTTCAACATTCCTGTCCAATAAATTTTTACATTCAGATATTCCAAGCGAAACGTGTTGTGGTTTCCATGGTTACCAAGCTTATCGCCGCCATAATTTCCATACTTGCAGGTAGTGCAGAGAAACGCTACTGTACCTTTCCCACTTGTAAAGCTTCTTATCTGACATCCAGCAAGCATTTATACCAATTTCATTTATTTTATTTAGTTGCTTGAAGATTTTGCTAGTGGGGAGGTGAGGGGAGTGCACAGCTACCGAGGCCCTCTCCCTGGATATCCGCCTTTCGCACTGTTTATCAGCTGGCACAGTCAGTTTTACGATTTGATTTTTTTGCAATGGGAACTATTTCTTATGAGCTGTTTTATGGCGTTGTTGTGAAACTATGATTATTGCGTTGCTGGAGTTATTTAACCCAGTGATTTACCAGGTCTTGTAAGTTTCGATGTCCGCGCGCGCAAACCGCTTGTTGGATGTGTCGTCACAAAGCAGTTGCTAAGCATAGACGCTCAAACGAAGAAAGTTCTTATCGAGAGAGGAGTTTCACTTTCGACACCACTGTTCAACGCATTTTTGTACCGTTTATAACGAGAAAAACATCGCCGATTTTAGTGCAAGAAATGGATAACTTTCTATTTGAAATAGAAAGCGATGCTGGTTATGGAGCCGGCAGTGAATTATCCTACGGTTCGACGAAGAGCGGCGACAAAATCATCATGAGCCGAGATGAAGAGGTACTCTGGGCAAACCCAATGACCATCTACAAGACGGCCAAATATGAAGAAAGGAGACGCAAGCAAATATACATCCATGAATGGATCACAAGTGTGAATATGGCGTTGTTCCCCCAGCTGATGGTCGACGACCGAATTGATACAGCGACAAAAGCAAAAACAGTCCTGCCAGATGACGCACAGGCTAATGTCACCCAGGATGAACGGGTCCACGAGGGAAGTAGAGACTCGGAAAACATGAAAGAAGAGGTCAGGGAACTTGAGAAGCTTCGAAGAAAAACACAAGAGCTGGCTACCCAGGTTGCTGCTCTAAATGACGTTATGTTAAACAAGCTGAAGAAAGCAGCGGAGAAAACAGATGTTTACGATGTCAAAGTCGATGCAGCACAGAGCGAAAGTGACCAAGAGGCAGATGACAGCGAGGAGTCCAGCATCGGCGGCTTTGATAGCGATCAAGAAGATGAAGAGAGCGATGAATGGGAAGAGAGTAGTGATTCAGTCAACGAAAGTGAGGGGATTGAGATGAGCGAAGTCGAGCAGGAACAAGAAGATGAAGAAGAGACAGATGAAGTCCAGATCTATCAGCAAATGGAGGAGGAGAAGCAGAAAGAAGTGTACATTATCGACCCCTCCGATTTTCACGGTGATGGAGGAGACAACGAGAAAGAGATAGAGGAAGACAGAGAAAGCTCACCAAGTGAAACGGATGAGGTCCAGAATTATCTGAAACTTGAAGAGCAGGAGGACGTGAACGAGGAGGAAGAGGGTGAAAGCAGCGACGCCGCAAACAATGCTGGTCAGCGAAGACGTGGACACGGAAGATTTACAAACTTCTTCGACGCCGTGCGGCGACTTTTCCAGCATTGTCTTCCAAGACGCAGAAGACAAAGAAATTAGAGACTGATGAACTAGAGACATTTTGAGGATGTTAATATATACAACTAAGGCAATGGTATAGTGACAATGTATACATATAAAGTTGATAGAGATTAAGTATTAAATGAATCAATGATCTTGAATGTTTTCCTGTGGTTGTGACCTACGTATATTCGTTTAGAATAATATACTCTTCAAAGGAGCCCCTGTGCCCCCGAACTGGATCAGAGAGAGAGATCGAGGAAAACGGTTTCGGTGGAAAGAATAAGCAAAACTCTGGGCCCGGTTTTTCGAAAGCCGATTAAGCTAATCCAGGATTAACGAAATTCTTTCTCTTGACCTCTCTGCCAATAAACTGCAGAGTTTTGTTCGAAGATGGATTAAAAAGCTTGTTCCAGCTTAAAAACGCATAAAGGAATTTGTTGTGGACGAAAC
Source organism: Plumapathes pennacea (assembly GCA_964036295.1). NCBI lineage: Eukaryota > Metazoa > Cnidaria > Anthozoa > Antipatharia > Myriopathidae > Plumapathes > Plumapathes pennacea. Next base: position 10,704,439 of record OZ038469.1, on the reverse strand, counting down.
CTTCACATTTGCAGGCATATAAATGACATGAAGTTTAGACCTAATCCAGGATTAGCCTAATCGTGCTTTGAAAAACCGGGCCCTGGGGTCGAGCTTACTATTAGTGCCACTTATTCCAGTGAAGTATGAGAGGATTATTCTTTGAGTTCAGTAGCACTTTCAGTTTTTGTGTTACTTACCAGTGGTCAAGCTATGGACGCTCAAACGAAGAAAGTTCTTGTCGAGAGAGGAACTTCACTTTCGACACTACTTTTTAACACGCTTTTGCATCGTTTATTGAGCAAAATATCGCATTTGTGCAGCTAGTGAAATGTATACATTTGAATACAGGACTGCAGATTATAAAGCCGACTACATATCGACGAAGAGCGGCGAAAACTGAGACTCGGAAACCAGGGACGGGGAGGATTTTAGGGAACTAGAGAAGCTGAGAAGAAAAACACAAGAGCTGGCTATAGAGGTTGCTGCTCTGAATGACCTTTTGAGCAAGCTGAATACCTTGAAGGACACCAAAGCAGCGAATGCCCAAGTTTAAGGTCAGCTCAGTGGGTACGAGGGGCAAAAGCTGCAGATAATCGATGTCTGGAATTTGGCAAACAAGGTGCATATACGAAAGATCGATGTCACTTGGCGGAAAGCGCGGCGCAAATGCCGAAGGTTGAGGTCAGTTCAATATTCCCGGGAAACGAGGCGCATATACGAAAGATCGACGTCAGTTCGCGGGAAGCGCGGCGCAAATGCCGAAGATTGAGGTCAGCTCACTGTCCGCGGGAAACAAAGCGCAAATGCGGCAAACGAGACACACATGGAAGATTGCCGTCAGTTCGCAAAAAACGAGGCGCGAATGCCGGAAAATCCGGCGTAATACGGAAGGGTTGTCAGGTCTGCAAAGAGACCCAATTTAGTATTCTCACCTTTTCATCCAGACATAAAGCCCTCGATCAAAGTACCTTCAAAACAATACGGCAAAAAATAGATGCATGTAAGTACGTGTGTCGTACATAAAGTTCATTAAAATATGTAGTAATCTTGAGGGTAAATATCACTTTAATAAGAAAAGAACGAAAAAATGCTCCCAGGACTGAAGGTGAAGGTGGACTGGAACTAGCAAACGCCCCCGTTCACTCGTTTATTCCTCCCCCATTCCCCTCCCCTTCCTCCGGAGGCCAGGCTACGCAGGCTAACTTATTAGCCCCAGGGTTGAAAATTGTATCATGTACAAGTGTCCAAATTGCTTTTAACTTTTTCAAAACCAGAGAATGATAAGTAAAGTCAAATATATAAAGTCGGGCATCTACAGAGTTGTTCTGAACGACCGCTCACCTCCACATATCGCCAAATAAATATAGGGTCGACACACACCTCGGTGCCTTGGGAGGGTCAAGATTGTCCAAGCGTGCAAACACACCAGAGAAGCGATAAAACACAACATACTTGGTAAGGAAGATGTTAAGCTGAGAATACATGACGCCCGTCAGAGTCCATGCACTGAGGGACATAAACATCGACGGATCTCTAGCTATGGCCGATGAGTAGAAGAACTGTAGATAGCACTCCAGGAAAATGTACCAACACACAGTAGTGACAAAGTCCCATATCAGAGAGATGACCTGCTTTCTTGAGAATGTTACTGGACTGTTGTAAAACTTGGGAAGGACAAGAAAAAAAGAAAAGATATGAAATCATGTGATAAAAGAGAGTAGAATACAACCAATTAATGATAGTATTACACATCTGAAACTATACAAGTACATATTATAATATTATGATCTATAGGATGATTTAAATAAGTACTATAATATATCACATCATATGAAATGATAAGGTAGCACAACTCCACACTCATGTACATAGGATGATGATTATACATGATATTGATATACAATGTGATATGCCATTTGATGTGGATGGACAAATTTGATATATAGAGATTACTTCATGGAAAGTGCGCGCGTACGTATCATACGCGTACGCGTAAGTATCATAAAACGAACGAGCGAGGCTTTGCGAGCGAGTGAGTTTTATGATACGAAACAACGAGTGAATAAAAACTGTACAAAGCACTTTCCATGATGTTTTCTGTTTATTATATACATACTGAGACATTTATCATAGGACCGGGAAACCCTTTAAAAGTAGTGAAAAATCGTCGTTCGCAGCTTGTGATTGGACGAACGATTTTTTTCACGTGTGAAAAGCGTCGTTCGCGGCCTCTCATTGGCTAGAACTCATTTGCGTACGAAATTTTACGATATGGCTTTTTCTTGAGTATGTCTCAGTATGTATATAATATAACATGGCACAGTATAAAATTACTAATTTACCATAAATAATACAGATATCAGCTGAAACATCAAGATACAGTAAGTACAAATCCCTGAGTATAATGTAATATTGAACTGTACAATAATTTAAACTAACCGTTCTATAGAAAGAGTCAAATGTTACAACAGGACCATTGACAAACAGTGGGAAGTAGAAGTTGAAAACCAGCATGTCCAGGAATGTGTATTTGTGTAGTACAACTTTGTCTTTCATTTCTACAGAATCCTTGACCCAACAGTATTCCAGTGCAAAACTGATGCATCGCAAGTTTGACATCAAGCAGAAGAAAAGAATATAATCTCTATGCTCCTCCTCTGGACTCAAGTAGCTCAACTGCAAAGATAAAAAAGATTGAATTATCAAACATAAACCAATTTTAAGAAGTTGCTAAAACATGCTGTACAATTAAGTGCACTACACAATTTAACCTATGTCAATCATACAGCAGTGACTGTATACAATGTTCACATATATATGTCATTAGTAGTACTCTATGGGTTAGGGTTAGGGTCAGACCAAATTTGTAAACAATAGTCTCAGCATTTTGACAGTTAATTGTTTCTAAAATACTACATGACTTATCTAAACACTCTTCTACACTATGTTTGTTTTTGCATAGAGCCGTTTTCTGATGAGTGTCGAAAACCAAAACCAAAGTAATCACACAGGCCAATCACAGAGACTGAGAGAAAACAGTTCAGCCAATCAGAAGCCAAAGTAATTCACGTTTGGTCTTGCGTTTGGTTTTACTTTCCAATCAGCAATGCAAGTACACGCCATCGCTTGCGTGAGAAGTGTTTGGCTTTGGTTTTGGTTTTGTTCCTGATTGGTCGAAAAGGCTGCCAAACTTGTGTGGACCAATCAGAAAGCGTAGCAAATGCAAAACCAAAGCAATCGCACGATTACTTTCGACAGTCATCCGAAAACGGCTCTATTGTGACACATGGTGATTGAGTCAAGTATGAATCACTGTTTTGAATTGCTATTTAATAAGAGATCAAACATAGCAAAGTTAACAATAAGAAAATGCAAAGAAAGTGCCATACCAGCTCTCCTCACATGCACACAGCACATAAAAACAACATCTGAGTCATAAAACAATATATCTTTTTACACATACTTGCCAAGCTCTAAATTCATAGTTCAACTGCAAGGAAGCCAAGACTGAAATGGAACCGATCCACACCACAACAGCTGACTGGGTCATGGCACACAAGTAGATGAAAAGGCACTGACCAACCATAAAGATCACAGGACGAAGGCCAAGCAAGGCCAGCAGGAAAGACAGAGTGAACACCAGGCAATAATGTGCTTTACACTGAATATCAGAGAAACAAAATACAGTCAACCTTCTCACAATGAACTGTACCAGTATAAGTTGGATGCCTCTAAAAGCCAAACAGGATTTGCTGATCCACAGGCCGGCCAAATTTCACATATTTGCCAAAATCTAAACTCTTCGTAAAATAGACAACTCTACAGTCGAACCCTGATATTTCGAAGTCACATGGGACATGAAAAAAAGTTCGAAATAGCAGGATTTTAAATAGCCAATAGTAAATGACTAAAAAAATAAATCCAAGGGGATTTGGCTTGACTTCAAAATAAAGAGGACTTTTGAATTAACCAAGTTCGAAATAGCAAGGTTCAACTGTATTTACTTAGATGCATGGACACCTATAGACCAGGTCCTCAGGGTGTCCGTTAGAGAGGGTTCACTGTATGTCAGACGAGTGGAGATGTGATTACTGTACATAATTTATAACTTGTATAAAATAATTTCTGCATTCTGATTGGCTGAGCATGCACACATCAATTTATCCAAAACAATGCACAATGTGAAATTAAGAGTGCAGAAATTTGAAATTAAAAATTGCCCACAGCTGGCATGCAAAATTTGCGAAGCCAAACAAAACAAAATGGCATGTTTTCATTTCTCATGACAATTCCGATTCTGTTTGCGAGAAAACAAAGTTCTTGAAAGACACTTGCAAATTGTAACAAAATTGAAAAAACTTGCACAAAGTAAGTTATTGTATGCATGTTATTAACAAGTAATCACAAGATTTCTCATGCAATTTTGGAATAAATACAGTAAGCACTCATAAATTTATTCCAAATTGCACTCAAAATCATGTGATTACAGTAAATATACATATACTGTAATATATACTATACATTACTGTACCATAAGTGCAGTATATTATCATTAAGACAGCTAGCAAGCAGTTCAGAATCATTTAGTCAAAAAGCTTTAACTTTATAGCAAATTAACCATATTGTACAGGGCATTTTTTAACAAAATAATATATAACTATTGTTCACTCTTTCTCTTGTGTTATTCACCAAAGAGTCTGAACCTCCCATGAGTCAGTATCTGTTACATTACCTATGATCTGGAACCCATGCTTGCATGTATATTATGACTGTATGTGAATTTACCTGAGGAAGAGCCCTTGAGATAAGCAAGCCAATGAATGCATGAATGACCATAGCAGGAAGCAGAAACTTGGTTGCTTCAAGCCAAAAGTGCCATTCAAAATCAGTGCTATCCTGTGAAACAAAACAAAGGTAAGAGTATTACTGAACATGAACTTCAGTCCAAATTGCAGTACTGACATACTTCATAATCTTACAGTAACTAGCTTGTTTAGAGCTGTACTCTTGGGGGACTATTCCATTGGATAGTGTTCTAATCATTCCATTACTGAAACAATCTCGTCCAGTATCCATTCTTCCGTAACAGTTGCGCTATGCAACCAAATCTTCTTTTAATTTTCTTGAGGTGCATATCAATCTTGCACATTATCTTCAACACTATTTGCAGTGTGCCAAACACATGCAAGAAAACAATTTATAAAATAACCCCTATAAAATGATATTATGCATGTTCTGATTGGCTAAACAGCTATGTAAGATGAGAGTATATTAATTACAGCTGATATGATATGTAATCTATTTTATTGACTAAATTATCTTATAAAAGAAAATATATAACGAGTGGCTGTGTAATATAGCCTCATCTGAACACGTGGGAAGTTGGGAGAACATGAGAGTTACTAGCATAGGGAAGCCACGAGAAATACCCATTGGCACTTACCATGATGCACCGCGCATTGTTTATTATGACACGTCACCCCAATCGGAAAAAGAACACTACAAAGACACTGCCAGCATAATCAAGCCCTTGCAATTAAATAAAGGTCTGAGTATGCTGCAGATGCTCGGATGATAATGGATTTTCTGCCACTAACTGTAGAATACGAGAAAAGTGATTTTTGTTGCCCCAGAAAATACGAAGTGAGTGCGGTGCATCATGGTAAGCGCTAATGGCTCTTTAAGATTGTATACTGTCTGGTAATTATTTGATAGAAAAGGTACATACCTTCTTTCTTCCAGTAACTGTCCAGCCTTTGACAGAATCATGAGGATGAAGTTCATGCTCATAATCTGCATTATATCACAATATAAACAACATTGAAACACAAGATCCCAGGGGGCTGTAATGGGAGGGTCTGCCCAAAATTCACGGTCCTTATTTTGTTACTTTGTGAAGGGTCAGTAAAAGAAGCTGGACTGATGAAAATTGTATCTTGGTATATTTTATAGAAGTATAGAAGTATAGAAGTATATAGTATAGAAGTATTTTATAGAACTCTTATATCATATATCCATACTCGCTTTCAAACTATCTCCATTCATTACCTAGTGTGTGAGTGAATAATTTAGTATTATAAGTATTATAAATTTTATAGCTTTGTTGTCTCTTTCATTTATTGTGCCTAGCTATACTAGACTGCTTAACAGTCAAGTTAAGTATCGTTAATAATTACCATAACCAGGGTTATCCGTCTCAATTAGCCTACTTGGCTATTACAGGTAACCTGTACCTAGATACACTTTTTTCTTTTCTTTTCCCTAAAAATCATTGTAATTTCTTCTAAAATTGGTGCAAATAAAACGTTGTTGTTGTTGTTGTTATATAAAACTCCTGTCTAAGCTCATTTCCGATTTTGACAAGAACAGTAATCTTGGCATAAAAAGCCAATACTGTATTCATATTTTCGTTCCCTCCCTGTTGGCCGCCTAATTAATTTTTTATGAGGGAGCCTGGGAAAGATTGTTACAGGCCGACAGACGGACAGACCGAACACATCCATTATTAATAAATATAGATTTGTACATACCTTTTGATGCTTTGAAAAGGCAGTATGTAGAATATATTGTAGAACTTGTCCACACAATAATGTAGAAAATTATCTCAACTGATGGCAGTGGACCATGGACCAGCCTCGGCATGTCGGATAAACAGGTTTACTGTGGAGTGGATACAGAAACTGGATCACTGAACACACTACAGGTATATCTGGTTACAGAAACTGGATAAACAGGTTCAACCTGGCCTATATACACAGAACACCAGTTCCCAAAAGAACCTGACTTTGTGCCATAGCTGACGTGACAGAATACAGCAAAAAAAAAATCCCAAAAGAACACGATTACCGGCTATTCTGTCCATTCTGAATCCAACTGCTAGGAGCAGAATGGATGGAATACTATATTCTGTTCATTCCAGAATCAGAATAGGTCTCAAAAGAACACAATTACCGTCTATTCTGAAATACGAATAGATGGAATAGTCCCAAAAGAACAACTCTTTAGTATGTATATTCAATACAAATTTTCTTCATTCAACGAAATTAATTAATGAGTGATTTAGTGATATAAATAGGATTTTTTACAATATTGCTATCAAATACCAATTCCCGTTCTACTTGATATCAGGCCATCACGTGTGGAATCAGACCATTTCTATAGAGATGTTCAGCATCTCATAAAATTCTTTGCAGTCCTTGCGCACTGCACACTGCACGGAATGCCCAGAGTGTTTCGCAGCTCTGATAAACTGTTTCATTCCAAACTAATTGAACAACAAGAGAAAAGCATAAATCACAGCTGGGTCTGCCCCACTCACCTATTACGTTACCAGGACAGATTTCAGCTATGTCCTTGAAGAAATGACCGCGTGAAATCCGGGCGATTTCTGGATGAATATGAATCTACATCATTGTCATACAGTTCGTATTTTTCAGAGTGTTGTCTCGCTGACGTGGACTGCAAAGCTTACTTAGTTTCACTTTCCATTAGTCACAGCTCTTTAAATAAAGACAATATTGGAGACAGGATTCGCTCATCTTGCGGCAGCTGAAGTAACAACTTCCGCACAAGCTGAGCAAACACGCGCCTGCAGTACAATGCGGCGACTCATTACCAGGTCTTTCGCAGACAGACAGACAGACATTTGCTTTGATTCCGGTAAAAAAACCACGCTGCTTTGAACTTTGAAGCATTCTACATATCAACATAAATTAAAACAAACCGAATGAGAAAGAAGCTAGAGAAATAGTGAAAATATGTTGGTACAAGGTTGAAAATACGTTATCAAAACAATAACAAATAAAGTTTAGAGTACCCTCAGGCAAAAAATTGTGCATGTAACTTACAGTTGTAAACTGGGATCTGACAGGTCGTGGAGAAGTCTATTCCTTTTGTGTTGCGTTCTTTTTGCGAGTTTGTATCAACTAACACAACGGTTCGCAAAAAGCCACAGGCTAAAAACACGCACAATTACAGGTACTGGCATTTTTCGCAGGTCGACGTCGGTAGCACGAACTGTTACCGAGTGAGGCACGAACTGCCGACGAAAACTAAAAACTGGTAACACCTGACTTGTAGCCTAAAATCGCAGGTGCTCCGAGCCCTTTATCAAATAATTAGGCCGAGAATTATTCTACCTGTTCTTCGACCGACGTTGGACGGCCTCGCATTCTTATGATATCGTTTTGAAAGCCCGAATCAGTCACAAAAACGGTCTTAATTCGTTGGTTTCCGATTTGCATTTCAATACTTTCTCTTTGTGTACGTTTAAACCCGTTCCATGTTTTCTTTGTTCCGCCTTCTTTTACAGCACGGTCTGGTGCAGAAGAGATGCCCGAAAACTGTCGGAAATAGCAGATCATGTAGGTTTTGAAGTTTCGTGAATCTTTTTGGATCGCAGTCGTAAATTTAGATTCATCACATTCTCCCGCCTGCCTTTAATTCGCTTACTCTTTTTTGTTGGTTCTCTAATGACCGAATCTATAAATCTGCAGTCAATATTTTACAACCATGCGAAATTTATGAGTTACATCCTCTCGTTGTACTGGTCTGCGGGGAAAAAGGGAGGAGGGGGCACTCTACGCGGAAGCTAAGGTCCCTTTCATTCATTCTCAGGGTCTCTTCTTTTGTTTTGGATGGCATCTAAAACAAAAGGAAAAAGCCCTGGGAACAAAGTTGATGCTGCAGATACAAAAACGTAGGAGACATGCTTTTGGCTGGTTCATTTAAGGTTGCTGGTCTGAGGAAAATTGTGCTGGCACTTTACAGGTGTTATAAAACTCCAGCCCCAAAAATATCACATCAAATTATAGTGCTTTTGCAGTGCCACTGCAGGTCTTTTAAGTCTTTTTAATTTATTAATCAATTATTTGCCACATTTTATTTTAATCCCAATGCATTCAACACTGCCGTACTTGGGGACACTTGAAAATTAGAGAGCTAATATCATAAACCTAAAATCTAAGCTTTTAAATTCGTAAAGTTTGACCAAATCTACACATTAAAATGGGTACATTTTTACATTATTATTATTATAAATTATTATTATTATTATTATTATTATTATTATTATTATTATTATTATTATTATTATTATTATTATTATTATTATTATTATTATTATCGTCTAATGTTTGCTCATCCAAAGAACTCGGGAATAAAAAGCCCATAAACCTGTGTGCCTCGCATATTGAGTGTTGATGATTGCAATGTTGGATAAGAACAGAACTTGTTATTTCTATGTTAATGCAAAACAATAGGTTCACACTGCGTTATACGGGAATCTACTTGCAAGCTTTACACTAAAAAAGCCACCGTTTCAATGATTCTACTACACTCTTTAGTGTCTATACAGAATCCTGAATTTAACGCATTCGTGTTCCATACGTGAAGGCTTTTCATCCGCTATGAAAATGCTTGTGCTTCGAATGCGTCCTATGAACCTCGTCTTAATGTCTTTACTTTAACCGTGGTGACGTCATATGCGTGCACAGACAAGCTCGTAGTGCCCTGGTGTTTTCGCCAAAATTGAGTCTCCCGGTATCCCGGATGTTGAGACTCGGTTCCTAGGTACGTCATGTCTATGCATTCAGTGCACCATCCGGTTCTTGTTCCATCTCTTTTAGCGGGATTGAAAGAGGACGCTCAGCAAGCGCGCAGTTCCTCCGAGGCATTTTAATAATCGCCTGAAACGCGCTCCGAAATGTAGGAAGCCGCCATGCGTACAAGAATGGATTCAAACAGGAATTTAACAGGACAAACAGGAAATGACTGTCTCTTAGCCAGTGGATTAAGTCGCAGCTGCAAGTTGTGCAGAAATTCATAATGTACACCATAGCACACGAGGGGACATAACACAGAGCGTACGCCATCAGGACCAGCAAAAACCCCTTAGTAACCTGGACTTCAAGCTGCGAGGCTCGAAGTCTGGCGTTTTTAAATCCCACGCTTGTAAACAATCTTCTGGACTTCTGCAACTGGTTCCTGATTTTGCGAAGGATGAGCCAATTGCCGATAACTAAAACCACCAGGGTAAAAATCACGATAGTGCCGAAGACGAACGAGTAACCGATGTAACCAAGTTTTATGTAGACAACGGCCAGCGACGAAGAAATTATCCAGATGATGGCAGACGCGATGAGTACTCTCTTCCCGCTCCGATTCGATCGATAATAAAACGGATCGGCAACGGCGATGTATCGATCAATGGTGATCGCTGTGAGGCTGAGAACCGAGGCTGTACAAGAAGCGTAGTAGGACATGTGGAATGCTCTGCTGGCACCTGAAGGCAGCTCGTTTGTGACGTATTCTACTAAGTGCACTGCGCCGCAGAGAGGATCAACAACCAGACCGACAAGCAAGTCCGTAAACGCTAAATTGACAATGAACAAGTTAAATGGAGTACGCAGCGCCTTGTTAGGATCCTTGTACACTGAGAGACAGACCAGGAAATTTCCCGCGGTCGTTAAGGGGAAGAACAAAAAGGGAACTATAGAACTCAGAAGAGAAAGAGAGCGTGCGGGAAGAACTCCTGAGCAGTCCCGCCCTCCAAGTTGCATCCTCTGGCAGTCTCCAAACTTGAGTTATTGTTGTTGTTGTTGTTGTTGTTGTTGTTGTTGTTGTTGTTGTTTTGCGACAGATTGAGTGACTTTTGTGTTAGAAGTCAGACGTCCCAGCCCGGTGATGCTTTAATCTGCCATAAATTGGAATAATGTAAGTTAGTGTAACCTTCAGTTGTGTCAAACACTGATAATTAAAACACAAGTCATCGGAGTGTCACGAAACCTGTAAAGTATAGGTACGTCATAAATAGATGTATCCTTCATGACGAGCCCCAGGCACCACATTCCTGTTTTTGCGCGGCCGCTAGCGGCCGCGCAAAATCACCACAGGATACATAATTTTGGCCAAAAAGTGTGATGAAATATTCAAGGTATGCAAAATTCTCACAGTGGGCGAGCACCAGGACAGTTCCAATACCCGCTGGTGATCGCCAGACTGAATTGGGAAGTTTGAGCTTGTAAGCAAAACCGAAAAGTGATTCGGGCCACACTTGTGATCAAGGGAAAAGGAGAGGGCACTTGAAAGTGCTCCACTGTAGTAAGAAAGTGTTCACTCAAAAAATACAATGTCATGTGAATGAAATTGTTTCGTACGAATACAAGCTGTTTGGTTTTTGACGTCCGCTCATTTTACTATTAAACTCCGTGACGTAGCAATGAGACAGCCTTCTATTTACAAGCTCAAAAACCAGTTTCATGTTTTAAACTGATAAACATAATTCATCGGAATGCCACGGAACCTGTAAAGTAGGTAAATCATAAAAAATGTATCCTCGATTGCACGGATACGGCACATGAACTGCTATCACGAGGAGCCGCAGCCGGGTTGAGCCGTAAGGGGTGTTACTAAAACGCGAAACAGCGAAACAACGAAACAGCAAAACAGCGAAACAGCTAATTATTAACTAAAATTAACGGTAATAACTAATACCGAGATTATTACGGGGAACAACGAATTCTTAACTAAAATTTACTGCAATAACTATAAATACCTATATATGAAGGATGATTATTGGACCTATTGGTCAAATAAACAAGCCCGTTGTCATCTGTCTTTGAGCTCTGGTATTTCCGTTTCCGGAGTGTTGTAACGCATTCATTCTTTTCAGTTAAAACAGCATCAAAGAACAGAATACTCTAATGATAAAATAGCTCCAGAGAAACTCAATCCAGCCCCAGGTATTGTTGTATGAGTCAAATCTATCTGGGATCTTGTCGTGAAACTAAGGGATTTGAACATTCTTGGCCACGGCGTACGGAAACCCCTAGCCCACGGAACCGCAACCGTTGGTGATAATTAAACTCTGTTTTTCAGATAGTGGTTGTGTTTTCACTAGCGAAATTTACTGGCGTAATTTTCCTCGAGGGTTTTGTTTGCTGACCAACTAACACTAGTGTAGGCGCGCCACTGATTTCACCACTGAAATCAGAAATGTTAAGTTGACATATGATCTGTCATCACTTCCGTTTTCTACAAAGCACATGTTTTGAAAGATGGCGGGAGAAGAGAATGCGGTGTTTGTAATTCTGTTGTTTTTCGCGGCAGTTCGTAGTCTCGCTCGCTTGCGCCGACGAAGGCGACAATTTCACCGATTAAGGCAGCATTTACTGCAAAATCGGAGGCAGCGGATAGCGGCATTTAGATCTGTATGTAGACAAGTTGAGCCTCGGAGAAGAGCCAAAGCGGAATGGGTTCGTTTCAGACCTCAATTTTGGTTTGAGCAAATGTTGCTTAACCAGTATGGGGACAATTTGTGGCGTGAACATTTTCGTGTCAACAGGAATACATTTCACTTCATTTGCGGACTGGTTGGTCCACACATAATGCGACAAGACACAATTTTACGCCACGAAGAACTTGATTGATTGCGATCTTCACTCCTACTCTTCAAGAACGCAAAGAAATTTGGCGCTGAGAAAGACGTCTTGATTTTGTTAAAGTTGGGTGTGTACAGTATTTGACAGCTTGGCGGAAAATGGAGCGCTGCAATTGGCTACGCTTAAGTACACACCGCGTTACACCATCTTTTCAGGTCGTGTATTTTTGCTCGGTTTCCGGTAATTATAACCCAAAAATCCCGGTGAAAACACTTTGCAATTTACACTAATGAAAATTTACGCGAGTTACATCCTGGGTGTTTTCATTGGAACTTCCGGAATTTTCGCGTTACACTAGTGTAAAGTGTCATAGTGAAAACACAACCATCCTAGGGGTTTTCATTGGAACTTCCGGAATTTTCGCGTTACACTAGTGTAAAGTGTCATAGTGAAAACACAACCAGTGTCACTGTGGGGCGTGATGGTACGATCCCACTTGGAAATGACTCAATTAAATATAGTCCCTTCATTCTAGTGTTCATCAAAAATTTAAGCTATTTTACCATTAGAGTATTCAGTGTGTGTGATTGGAAATCTGTTCTTTGATGCTGTTACTTTAAAAAAAAAATTGCGCGTTACAACACTCCGGAATTACCGGAAATACCGGTGCTCAAAGACAGATTGATGCCAACTTGACGCAACATGACAACGGGCTTGTTTATTTGAGCAATAGGTCAATAATCATCCTTCGTACATGTAGGTATAAGCTATTGCAGTAAATTTTAGTTGTTTCCCTGTAATAATCTCGGTATTAGTTATTACCGTTAATTTTAGTTAATAATTAGCTGTTTCGTTGTTTCGTTGTTTCGCTGTTTCGTTGTTTCGCTGTTTCGCGTTTTAGTAACACCCAGCCGTAAGTACCCATTGCTAACCAAGCTGTTTTAATCCCAATTAACTGCGGCGAACAAAGGTGTAAGCAAAACAGCACGCAAGCGCCTCGATCCTTGGGGTGAGAATGTTTCCCGTGGGGCAAACGCCAGCCTTCTGAGCTGCTTTGGGGCTGTTTTGCTGTATTTTTTGAGTCTCAAAGTTTGTCATTTTTTCTTCGACAAATGGGCTGATACACTAAACTATTGCGCAAATTTAAAGTAGCCGTCCGTCGCCGAGTATTAAAATTGACAACTTTTTACCCTACCAAAATAAGCTGATACGCAAGTTTGAAGCGTATATCAGTCTTGGAAAAAAGCCAATCACTGCAAAAACGGTTTTACCTGATTTCGACTTCACTTCCGTGCAATATTCCCTCCCAAAGATTCGTGTCGGAACATCCACTTCCTGGGAACATTGCAGCAACTAAGATTCTGTCTAGTCAGGTAGTAATAGAAAGATCCCAAATGGCTGAAATTTGGTCCAAAAAAGCCGAGATGTTTACTTCGCACAGGCGAGATCTTACTTGTTTTGTTTGAGTTATGTTCGCAACGACAAGAAGACTGCTGAAACTGGACGGCTACAAGCTATATTACCTGAATTTGAATTCACTTCCATACAATGTTCCTTCACAAAGATTCGTGCCAAAACACACACTTCCTCAGAACATTGCTGCACTAAGATTCTGCCAGGTCAGGTAATAACCGAAGCCGTAAAATATGTATCCGAAATTATAGTATTTCGCAATAATAGTAGCCGGTTGAAAGCCAAGGTGTTCTCTTTTTTTTCGCACAAGGTTGCGGTTCAACTCAAAACCCCCAAACACCACTGAAAACACCAGTAGAGTTCTCGACAAAACTTCAATCAAACTATAAATAGTTCGCCTTATAATTGATCAAAGACTCAAACGACCATGTACGAGTTAATGCTCTTGTACTTTCTGTGTGAGTCTGCCCGGAGTTTTGTCTTGTGTTCTCCTAACAACGCTTAATTTAGCTTTGAACCATTCCATTTGCCGCAATGAGTAAAATACATTTCATAAAGCTGCCTGCAATGTCCAAACATCGATCAGTTTTGAAAATTAAACTTAATCTTTCGCTATGATTATATAAACCTTTGGGCCTGCGCGAGTTTACAAGTAACCATGTTGTGATCAGATACTATACGCGGGCCGAGGGCTAGACCTTTGACAAGTACCCTGGGCTTCGTTCGCGAGGTGATCTCGCAGTAATATGGTTCGCTCAAAACCACCGATTGAACGGATCTGGCCGTCACACAAAAAGAGCCACAATCACTTCAACATATAATTTTTAAAGCTATGAGCCATACTTCAAGATACATAAGTCTAGACTAATATATCTACCCATCCTGAAATTTGCAGCTAAACAATTACAGAGCAAGATCCGGCCACAAAACCAAACATGTGGCCAGAACGTACACACGGGAAATCGGCCCGAATAAATCTCGCGAAATAGCGATAGCTTACCCTCAATCGATTATACCACTACACAAGCGATTTGCTAGCCCTCTCAATCCTGCCTCTTGTCCTTCCGCGTAAAATAGTAATGCCCCGTGAATGTAATTGCTTGTGACGACACAAGCTTTAAATTGGAACGATTTTCTTTTTTTTTTTTATTATTTTTCTGGGTTACAAATCTGCATGCGGTGATTGGTTCATATTATCATGTGATTTGTGATGACGTTGTGATCAAGTGACTTGGCGGGCGAGCAGTTTCGCCATTTTGAAGACAGCAAGTTGCTTGCCTTAGCTGGCTCTGTGGATTATTTTATGGACCGCTCATCTTACTTACAAACGCATACGCCGGCTGCGGTAGACCCATACTAAATTTCATTGAGCGGTTTTGGCTTGGGTCCGTCCGTTCAGCCTCAAAAGCCATATTGAAAGCCATGAAAGCAAATGCAATGAACTTATCAATGAACTGCATAACTATGCACAACTGTACAGAAATGTACGAAGAATCTGATATCCAGAACCTTGAGAACTTGAAGGAACAAGCTGAACGAAGGCGCTCGAGATACAAAGACGAGAACCTGTGTAAAGACGGCGATTCTTGACAAGCGCTTGAAAGCGGATTATATGGAACTGTTTAGTATGAGGGTGAACTTGAAGGTACTTTATATTCTTTTACTTTGTATTATTCTTGCTGATACAAGTAAAGCGTCAGAAAATCTGACTTTTGTTTGGGATCAAAATTTCACTCTGCTGTGCATTTATGTTGTTGTTGCGACATTTTGGCTCGGTGCCATGAAGGTCAAACAATCAGTGGAACAGATGGCGTTATTATTTGAAAATTGGGAAATGGCTGAGGAAAAAGTGACCGTTGGTAGATCTCGCTTCGCTCAGTTTTATTGTATTCCCACAAATGTTTATGTGAAAGAAAACCGAAGTCCTCCAAGACGAAGTCGTGAGCCAAGCCACGTACCATTGAATTACCTTTCATGCATTTTGAACAAGAGTAGAAAAAGCGGGCGACTAATACAAGAATACATTTCAAAGAATGTCCCAAAGTCGTCAAAAGTTCATGATTATACCCGAGCTTACGTACTTCACAATGCTAATGCGTTCCGTGAACGTGCGTGTAAACAACATGGAAACAATAAAAAGCCACAGATGGAAATGGAAAGAGAAAATTAGGATCAATAAACCATCGCTGCGAGAAAGCTAGAAGCTCAAAAAGAAGATTGCCAAGAGTAACCGAGGGCATTGCAAGATCAGACGTATTCAGAGATCAAAATCACAGAACCAAGTACAATGGGTTTTCTCTGTCAAGGGATATAGAAAAAAATTCCGGTCCTTCAGTTGTTGATCCAAACGATCATCGGTTGGCTTTCTGGATGCACGGAAGCCATACTTTAAGAGCGATTTTGGCTTGCATTGTTTTTAAGCGTCGGAAGACTTGAAAATAGCCGTACACAAATGCTTGATGTGTTACCAGCGGGACCCCCGTAAAGTACGAAGGGTTGTGTTTTGCAAATGCTCCGCGATTATAGATACCGCTTCAACCAATGTATCTGTGTTCTGAGCAATATTTGTGTGAAAGAACATCGAATAAGTAGTAGAAGACGTGTCGAAACTTGATAGAACTTAAGTTTTCCCTGCGGGCAGAGCGTCTCCCTTTGTCGGAAACTCTGCGGCTTTGTGTAACGCGCGGCGTATACGAACAGTCGGCGTTTAACTTTGTTTTGCGTGCAGTAAAGGTTCTTTATTGTCTGAGGATATTGAATTACTAATAGGTTTGAGGCAAATATCACGCGAGATTAAGATACAAGATCTGTCAATGACGAGCATAATAGGGACCTTAAGATGCAGGACGGGAGAGAGGACGGCGACGTCTCCGGAAGTGAAATTGCCACTCAGACGATCACTGCGCATGTTAGGAATAAATTATGTCCCCGTCCTGTCGCGTCTCCGACGGCAAAAACAGTGATCTCACGTTGTGGTGACAACGTCGTACTTTTTCGCTTGGTTTAGGCAAGAAAGATAATGTTTACGACCTGAAACCTAAACGAGGAACACTGAACATATTCTTGAGCCGTATGGAAGTTTACCTGAGCATTTTATTGCGTAGTATTCCGCGATTTACGAGCATCGCTGTCACAGGAGATTTTGCAGTTCGTTCGAGATATGTCAAGCGGCCAGGAAAAGCAAATTATTCGCCCTGAAACCTCGTAAGTACGATCAACAGAGTATAAACTCTCCACGATTTTATGAATTGTCTTTTTTGAACCATTTTCTTTCCTTGATATTCGAGTATCGAAAAACATGTATTGTTTGCTTGAGTCTTCGATCATTAAATCGTTTGTTTACTGCGTGTGTTTGATGTATTCGTCCGAATGCTGATCTTCACAACACAAGCTCTCAATATAGATGTTTAACCCGCTGAATGTGTTTGTTTTAATCCCTGTGTATTGTAATGTCGTACACGCCGATTTCGCAAATTACGCGGGCAGAACGAATTGAGACAGCTTAGTCAGCTTGTTGACTGTAATTTTAACATGTCGCGAAAAGCTCGCTGTTGCCGCTTTTAATATTTATCCTCGATTACTAACAATTCAACATAGTAGGCAGGTTTCTATCGAATGAGACTGCACTCGGCAGGATCAATATATTCCTCGACACGAAGGGGCTTTTAGAAACGTTTTGCTCGTACAAAACCACAAATTCATCGGAGCCAATGTTCTTTTGTTATATGTCTCATGTGCCATGATCATAGAGTCGCCAGTGTTTAAAATGGTACGGCAAAACTAATCAGGTTATCCGACGTTCTGCTCAGCCGTCGTGCTGCTGCTTCTTAACTACTTTTAAGAGCATGACACGACCGCGTCCTCTGCCCAATCCTCTCGCGGATTTGCCGTCGCCGTCGTGCTCTCCCGTCCTGTATCTTAAGGTCCCTAATGTCATAGAACGGGGAATCCCGAATCATCAGCTACTTAGCTTTCACTCACGCCGCTTTAACAAAAGCAGGAAAGACCGGCAGGCGATTACATCGAGAATATTTGTCACTGAATACCTCGAAGTCTTCAAAAGCTCAAGGTTGATATCCGACTATCCGAGCCGTAATGTTCGCTCCACAAGCCCGTGATGCACGCCTTTGTTGTCACGGTATTCAAACGTCTGCAGCTTCCGATAGAGATTAATTTCGTATCGACCCAGAATTTTGCGTTAAAGCTTAATGCATAGCAGTCTTGAACATATTAGTGATCAGACTTGTACATGTAGGATGCGTAACGTCTGAGATGGCTTTTTCATATACGAAGTAATTTCATCATGGGAAGTGTCATGTTTTAATGTGCTACAGCTACTTGAACATGATGCACACGCTGGGAAGATGAGATAAGGCTATTACGCTGTCTTACAGCTACTTAAGATGTCGGGTATTCCCCAGTCAATCCCATTACAAAATGACAACACAGTTCCTCCACAAAACATGTCAGCTTGGAAATTCACTCAACAAGGTTGCCAGGTTGTATAGCAAGCGTCACACAAGTACTGTCACGTGCATCGGAAAGCAATGAAAACTGGGTTGTTGCAAACGAAGAATATTCCTACGGGGCCTTCGATAATTGTTTTCTCTCAATTATTATAATACACTTTTTTGTGAATATCTGTTTGACCGAAATTAGAAGAAAAGAGGGCAAGAAAAATAAAGGGAGCTCTTGGATCCGTCATGTGCAAAAACTGACTCGGCTATAATATCTTTTGCATATAAACGCACGACAAAAGTTCCTCTCCCGGGACCCCGCTATTCATTGTACTAATGACGTCACAAGCGCACTGGCCACGGGCCTGTCTTGTTATTCCTAAAACAGGAACTGGATGCTATCATGCTGATTTCATGACAGCTGAGAGTTGCCTGGTGTGGATGAGCCTGATTGAATCGACTGTTATTGGATTAATACCGCGGGACATTTTTCACTGATAACTACTTGAAACAGTCTTTTGTAAGATTTTGATAACGGCTTCAGCATCTAATTTGAAATTCGGATTTACAAAAATTGATTTTCGATTCGGCACATTGTTTGCTAGCAGCTGATTCAGTCATAAAACTCGATAACGTGACATAACAGGGAAGAGATTGGACGGACATATTATAGCTTTTTGATTGCGGTGCATAGAAACCATTCATTGGATGTTTCGGCGACTACCTGACCACTGTAATGTTCTCAGGAAGTGCGTGTTTCGACGCGAATCTTTGTGAGGAATTATTGCACGGAATTGAAGTCAGATCAATGACATTGTTTGTGACTGGCGGAAAACTAATAAGATTTTTTTTACTGGGTATCAAGCTCTTTCGTTAGATGCCGACTGATAATTTTCGCCACATAAGCGCGACTTCTGTTATAGAGTGAGAAGGCTATGTTTAAAACCTGGAACCGGGAAACCGGGAAACCGGGAAGCCAGTGATAGCTCATTACGCCTGTCTTTCGTTTCATCATCGCATGAAGGGTAAGCTAAGAAATATTCATCCTTTTGAGTCGTCCACAGTATACTTTTACTCACTGAAGATATTTTTAATCCTTAGAGACAATAAAGTGGATCACGAAAGGGGGACGACATCTTCAAGGTGAGGAGATCAGCTTTTTATGTATGATTCAAACTCCGTGCGCGAGAAACAAAGCAGCCTATAATTTTATTTGCTAAACAAGCGTGCTTCTTGGACCTTTAGATGCAACTTTTTTCTTTATCGGAGCCCAACTTTGAAGTCAATAGGCTACAGAAATACGGATTAACTACATTACACTTTTGGAAAGAAAAATCGCTACGCGGTTCTCAGATTTTCCATATCACACAACATACGTAACTTTTATGGAAAATGAGGAGTCTTATGTAACTCTTTCAATTTATGTAATTCTTTCTTTCAATTGACAATCAAAGCTTTTAACTCGAAATCTTATCAACAAACCATTTAGCATGTAATGAGAGTTTACCTTTTGGTCGAGGGTTTCTGTCGAAAGTTGAGGGTAACATGTCGATGGTTGGAAAGAGATCCTTTAATTTTTGTTTTCCCGACAAAAGAAGAGAAATGAAATGAAGCAAAACTCTGAGTCGCAGCTATCAGTGAAAACACGAACAGATTGATCTAATTAGCTACTTATACTAACATCTCTGTTGTTACCATATTTATTTTAGATTTCGGGAGCCCGCCTACAAATCCGGCACAGTAGTTCGTTTGATCATGAACACGGTAGTTAACTATTCTGTGTGTTTAAGTTCGGAATGGAAGATTAGTACTTCAAACTCAGGTACTGGTGAAACATGACTCACCAAACATCTGGATCAGATAATAGCCGACAGGCAGGCGCCTGTTGTGTAATAGCTGTCTCATACGTGAACTACTGCGAATAGTCTGACTTAGAGGGAGTTACCGTTTCTCCAGTGATCATAAAAGGTTATGGAATCGTTATGAGTAATCCTTACATGTTAGACCAGCGAGAAAACTTAGGCCTTAAGACTGGAATGTCCGGCCGGACAGAAATATGAGGGACGTTTCAGTTTGAGACACCGGCAGTTACCCAATCAATCCAAGAATCTAAGACTTAAACAAAGTCCGCAACAAAGCGAAGCTGTTTTTAAAAAGATAAGTGATGATGAGGTTTAAGATGAGAGATAAGTGATGACGAGATTTTTCAACACTCCGCACTTTCCATAAGAATTACATAAGACTCCTCATTTTCCATAAAAGTTACGTATGTTGTGTAATATGGAAAATCTGAGAACCGCGTAGCGATTTTTCTTTCCAAAAGTGTAATGTAGTTAATCCGTCTTTCTGTAACCTATTGACTTCAAAGTTGGGCTCCGATAAAGAAAAAATTGCATCTAAAGGTCCAAGAAGCACGCTTGTTTAGCAAATAATAAAATTATAGGCTGCTTTGTTTCTCGCGCACGGAGTTTGAATCATACATAAAAAGCTGATCTCCTCACCTTGAAGATGTCGTCCCCCTTTCGTGATCTACTTCATTGTCTGTAAGGATTAAAAATATCTCAGTGAGTAAAAGTATACTGTGGACGACTCAAAAGGATGAATATTTCTTAGCTTACCCTTCAGTTTGCTCCGACATTGTGCACCATGCGAAAGACAGGCGTAATGAGCGGTCACTGGCTTCCCGGTTCCCGGTTCCCGGTTCCCAGGTTCCCGGTTCCCAGGTTCCCGGTTCCCAGGTTCCCGGTTCCCAGGTTCCCGGTTCCCAGGTTCCCGGCTCCCGGGTTCCCGGTTCCACGTTCCCCGTTCCCCGTTCCCGGTTCCCGGTTCCCGGTTCCAGGTTTTAAACATAGCCGAGTGAGAAAGGCACCCCGGAGCATGATTGCCGGCTAAAATTACAATTTCTAATTTAGGACAAAGTGATTATCGGCACACCGACTGTGCTAATGGTTTGGAGTTTACACCTCATGTCATTCATACCAAGCAGACCGAAAGGCCGTTGTCAAGGCGTGCGGCTCGTCATGTCTCTTTGGGTACTCCCATGACCATTTATAAGCAAGCGGCCTACAAAACTACTAGAAATACGATAATCGCAGATATCCCCTCGCTCTGTAGTGGGTTTTCGGGGTTCTTGTTTATTTTCCGCTTGGAGATTATTTTAAAATCTTTCTTACAAACCACGGTTTGTGTAGCGATGTCACCAGTTGGCCGCTAAAAAAAATCTTTGTCGCATGGCAGTCTAGTTTAGTTCAGACAACGTGCACAGTCTTCAATTTTCGTGGACACTAGCTGAACTCCAAAATGCGCTGAGACAACTTTTACACGCAACTACGTCAGAATACTCCCGAGCTTGAAAGCCAAAAGCGCAAATATAATCGTGACTCGATCAGTTTTGCACAGTCAGCAAAGGCGATCTTCGACACCAAAATTTTAATTCCACATACGTGTAATTTAAAATCTTTGACAGAAAAAAGAAGTCAAGTCACTAAATAATACAAGGTCCGATTGTATTGAGCGAGCAAACCCGGTCAATATTACGAGGTCCTATTGTGTTGAGCGAGCAAATTCGGCCACCATAGGCAATAATATACAAATAGACTGTAATTGTTTAATTTGGAAAGTGGCCCCTGGCCGGGTATTTTCTATACTTTAATAGCCTTCAGAAACAAGAGCACTTCAACCCGGTTAAATACATTTCATCCTTGAATATAGTGTGCCAACAAACGGGGCGAGAAAACTTCACAGCATTTCCATATGTCAGACTGGCCGTTTTTATACTACAGACGACTAATTCGTCCAGACGCATTAGTCGTCTGACTGTTAAGTTCGACTGGTATAAAAACGAGTCGGAGAACTCACTCCTTGCACGCTGCTTTTTTGCCGGGATTTCTTGCCTCGTGCGTGCAGCCATCTTGAAACTGTAAAATACCTGGATTAGATACTGAAACATATGCTTCCGGTGTCCAGTTAAGTTCGACGCGTTTTTATGCTAGACGCATTATTCGTCTGAGACGAATTAGACGTCTGTTAAGTGCGTCTTTTAGTCGCACTTAACAGACGCATAAGAATTTAAGTGCGTCTGCCCTGCTTTCCGTTTTTATATTAGACGCATTAGTCGTCCGAGACGACTAATGCGTCTGAGACAAATTAGTCGTCTGGGCCCGGTTTTTCGAAAGTCGATTAAGCTAATCCAGGATTAACGAAATTCTTTCTCTCAACCTCTCTGCCAATAAACTGCAGAGTTTTGTTCAAAGATGGATTAAAAAGCTCGTTCCAGCTTTAAACGTTACCAAGAAAGTCGTTGTGGACGAAACTTTCACGTCTTCAGGCTTACATAGGGCCAGTATGTTTATACCTAATCCACGATTAGCCTAATCATGCTTCGAAAAACCGGGCCCTGTAGTACAAAAACGGCCATGTCAGCGAAATTATGCAAATATGTCAGGAATCGGATTTCACAATTTTATTTGTGCACGAAGGCACTCTGAACTAGCTTTGAAAACTTGCGAAAAGATCACAATATAATCCTACTTGGCCTTCATCACAGTTCCCGGGACATCAAACGACAAAACATACGGCGATTGTTGAAATACCATAATAATAACACAACTTTAATTTTAACTTTAACATACGTCTGATGTAATTTTTCAAAACTAACCGGTTCCTGAAAGCCGTAGCTTTAGCTCTTTTCCAGCAAAGAAAACAAAACCCAAAACACTATTGTTTACGTCTTCAATGATTTCAAAATACACTGTATAGAGCAGTCCTAGTACAGTACGAAAATTCCACTTTCCATTGTATTGTGCGTCGTCATCTTGTCAAAACTTGGATTCTGAAAACTACAATCCTGTTATTGTAAAAGGTGAAATTTGCCACGGTAATTGTTCGATTTCCACCAACTGTATTTTGCTCTTCCTTTCTGAAGAAGTGTCTGCGTTTTAACACAATACTGGCGTCTGGGATTGTGTTCAGGTCGGCTAGTCGATGCCTTAAAAAATTTGTTTCACGGCTAGTAAGCTTGCCTCCCTACACTGGCAAAATATCCGGGCAGTTTACAGCCATCCGTCGAACTGCTTGTCCGTGTATCTGCATCTTGTTGTACAAAATCACTTTTCTTTGCGGAATCGTTTCTTTGGCCCACGTTTGCTGCTGAAATTCCCGATTCGCTTTCAATAGCTGTTCTCTTTGAGGAGTCTTTTCTTCGGCCCGTTTGTGTTCACACCGCTTTTTATCGGCATTCATGCGCTGTTTCCTTTGCGGAGTCGTTTCTTCAGGACGCTTCTGTTCATAAAGCCTGGTTTCCATATAATCGTCTCTGACGTAAGGATCGTCTCTGTCGCAGAATTTTTTGTCAAGCGATCGGGACGATTATATGGAAACACTCTTGCGATTGTTTGAAACGATCCTTACGTCAGAAGCGACTCGATCGTCCCGATAGAACCATGTTCTATCCTTGCGTCGGAGACGACCGGAAATGCAGAGACGATCCTTACGTCAGAGACGATTATATGGAAACCAGGCTTAATGCTTTCGTTCATAACACGGATTGTCGTCTTTTGGCGCTATTCGATTGTTTCACGATTCCGCCTTGCCCGTGCTTGTTCCCTTCTCTTTTGAAGACAAGTTTCACGAGACTTTTGTGTTTCAACTTTTCCAGTTTTCAAACTCATTTTTGTGAACGCAGTTACGATATTGTTGCTTCGTTCAATCTTATCCATCAGTAAAACTACAGCGGGACACGTGATTTCTGCATTGGAACAAAATTATTTCCGCGATCCTCACAGATAATGTCACCGAACGAGAAAAAAATATAATACTCTCACCGACCGAAAGCAAAAATCCTCACCTTTAAACTCTACTTACTTACCGCAATTGGGGACAAGTTACCGAGTTAAACACATGTTGTTTGGCAGAAGAAAATACGAGATAGTGTCAAGTTGACAATACTTATATAAATCAAACTAATGACAAGCTTGCTTGATCAAGCTGATCACACAAGTCGGAAATGTATTTTCCGGATAAGACCGCATTGGATATCCGGTCATGGAAAACACAGGAGCTGAGTCCCTGTATTTTATGTTCGAAATCTAAACTGTCAATGCTGAAACAGGGTTTCTCATGAAAAGATCTCAAGCTTTGATTTTGAGGACTCCACGAGACCACCGTCATAAGGTTGCAGCTGTTGCTGTTTATTCGGAGTTTTTTGAATGGCTAAACAGGATGAACCCATACCTCAGAAATCGACAAATTTTGAAGAAAGCGTACGATAAAACCACTGCTCGACTGTCAACCAACAGAATGAAATGGACAAGATAGACAAAATTTACTCACGCATAGACTAGAAACTTCGAGAAAAAGAGGAGGAATCTTCACAGTCTAGTAGTCAATCATACGGAACCGCTTGAGAGAAAATTATATGCACGCTTTAGTTAAGGCCGCGAGTTAGGCGCCGAACTCAATGCAAATGAGCAAAGCCATTGTTCGAGCGAATTTGAATTGAGTTCGGCGCATTCATTCATTCATTCATTCATTCATGAATCGGCGCATGAAAAGAGCGGCGTCTGAACTGGGCCTACAGCGTACCTGAGAGAAATATTATGGCTGCGTATCACCGTTCATGGATGCTTCACTATGTTTTTCTCTGCGTTTGGATCGCTTAGGGCAACTATCACGTCACACCGAATACTTTTTAATCTCGTGTCGTTAGGCAAAGGATCGAAGTCAGCGCGCGCCATCTTGTTTCCGAAAGAAATAGGAACAAAAGAAACCGTCGTAGCTCCGAAAATAAAACTAACTGTTCCGCGTTTCACAATGGAGTCTTTCAAATGACAAAAGTTGTTTTGGACTCTGCATTTACCATTTACTTATCACCGCACGACTTAAGGCTGGTTCACACAGTCAAGCAAGCGCAAGAGAATGGAAAAGTTTTCATTCTCTTGCGTTTGCGTTTGCGCTTGCTTTACAAATTTTGCTGTGTGAACCGATCGCTTGCGCTTGCTTCACTTGCGTGAATCAGCATTCATGAACTATACACAGTTGTCTCCGAAGAACTAAACCACAAGCTACCCACACAGTCTAATGACGTCTCGGCCGATCGGTTAATAAGGATTTGCATGACAGATTGTCAATCACGCATTTTAGCCGTGAATTAAAAAAAAACCTTACTCATAAAATTGGTCAGATAACAGAAAGAGTCCTTACTTGCCGCTTATGATGACTTTTGAGTCGATTTGGCGCCAATTTGTCGAGATTCTTTCTGATGATTGTTTAGTGCACGTAAGGCCGTGATATCGATTGTTTTCCATTCGATACTGTCAATACTAGTTTAGTCGAAAAGCAAAATAAGGATTACAAGGCCAGTCAGTGATTGTACTCTTGTGAGGTAGATTCAAAACCTCCGTAGTCGACTGTAAACCAGACTGTTTTGAAAACTGAAGCAAGAGTTTAAGATACATAGCCAAAACTCATTAATTGTTTAAACACGGAAAATTCAACAACATATAAACATTGATTTACATGAATGTCGTGATACCCAAAACTGAATATGCCACACATCTAATCTAAGATTAAATTAAAGGCAAGAACTATCTTATATATTATAACAGCTGGAAAATATATATTCGGACGTTTCCTTTCGAATGATTCATCGACACTAAACATTTCCCTGGAATTAAGGAGATAATGAAGTATTTTGACTGGAATGAGAATTTGTGAAACGGAATAATGAGATTTGTGGACTGGAATAATGAAGCTGGAAATATTGTGAGCAGGAATAACGATAAAATGAACACTTAACATGTTAGGGCTTCATTTGAGCCCGGTGTTCATATAGGAAATTTCAGCCTGAGTAACCAAGATGAAGTGTCCGTGATTCAAAAGTTTTGCCAATTCTTCCATCAATGCCGAGTTGAAGCATAAAAGTGCCAAGTACATTTCAGACTCGCGTAGTTAAAACATTTTCATCTCACGAGAAACGGGCCAGCCCGGTTTACCGAGGTCTCGGTTAACCGGGCTGACCCCTTCTCATATGAACACATCGGAATTTTACACTCGTGATCGCAGAACATACCGATATTAACGCATATGCGTCGCTTTGCGAGGGCGTTTTCGTCCCCGAATCCACTTTCCAAACTGATGAGCTCCAGTTTCTTTCTTTAGCGTACTAGGATAGAACAACAGAACGCCCCTGTTCTGTTCAGTCGGATCATGCAACCAACAAATATAGTTTGTATGACTATATTCCTTTTCCGTTGTTATGACTACATTCCTTTTCCGTTGTCGGCTTTGTTAATGTGGTTCAGTTCCGGTCTTCGCTCAACATTTACCCCAGTCCCCTGCATAACCACGGTTGGGGCAGTCTGGACTGGGCCGAGAAAACAAAGATGGCGGACAACACTGATCGCAAAAGTCGTTCAATCGATAGCTAACTACAACTAGGATATATCAGTAGCTATTTGATGGCCACATGGTACGACGGGACAGAACTGGAGCGTCCTGGCATGATGTTCTATCCTACGCTAGAGAAAGAAACTGGAGCTCACGAATTACGAAAAGTAGAATTGGCCACGAACAAACTCATTGGTATGACCTGTGACTTGTTTATATTGTGTGTTTAATATCAGCTGATGTGTTTGTTTAATGTGTTTGTTTCAACCTGCAACTTAAATAATGGGCCCTCCGGTGAACACACATCACTGTTGAAATATATTCAGCTATTGATTGGGAGAAATTGAGTTTCGTTTGACGTTTCTTATTCACAAACGTTTATCCACAACGATATCGACTAAATTATGCAGGATAGAAGCCCCAGAGTTCGAAAAGAAAAATAACTTTGTATAGAACATAAATAATGTTTTATACAACATAAATATTAGGCCGTTCAAGTCATTATTCTCCCTTGGCAGAAGCTTTTCCCTTGCGATGCTAACGCGGAAATATTAAGAGTTTATACATTCGAGAGAAGAAAAGCGCTTTCTAGACTATCTTAAACAAAAGAAGCAGGGGCCCCTCTGGATACCAGCCTCGTTGCTGAATGGGCCACCCTGTATAAATAAAGTTACCTTACCTTACCTAAGCTTTCAGTGTTTTTTCTTTGTTTTCCTGAAATAAGATTATGGGGCACGTTATAAATAATGGCTTAATAATAAATATTATAATTTCCTCGAATGTGATTGGTTCATAACACCACCGATTAATCATTAATTGGACACTTATTGTTCTGTAATCAGATACTTCTTTATAATGGTAAATTAGCTTCAATCTTGTTTCTCTCAATTATTTTAAGTTGATAAAACTGAGAGCTAGATGACTACGAACAAGCGGTCAACGTGTTTACAAGCGCCGAACCGTGTGTACGCGCGTGTTAAAATCGATTGGCGATGAAGTACTTCTTGATGCTTTGTTTCTATGTATAGTACACAGAAGACGCCGAAGCTATATGATCATTTCATTCTCAGAAATTGTAATATTTATGATTAATTGGTAAGAGGACTGCGTGTCGTCCGATTTCGGTTTATCATCATACTTGTGATTACGAAATCGAACTCCCGCGAAGCGCGGTCGTCCGATTTCGTAATCACTTGTATGATTACACACCGAATCGGACTCCACTCAGTCCTATTACCATTATTAATTATGGGAACACAAATTGTACATGCAGGTACTCCGAAGCTTTGACCTCACGCTTTGCCGAAAACATTCCGTTTTTCTCAAATGATATTGGGTATCAGGTTATGTGGCCAATGCATAAATTAGAATTGTAAGCAAAGTCATCATCTGAAGAGATTTATGGTAATAAATGTGCTGTTTTGCAACAATTGGCTCATGTTAGTGTTGACATGGAAACTGGGTGAACAATTATATGCGCGCGAGCGCACAAACAAAAAATAATTTCTTGGTGAGTTTAATATGCTGATTGGCGGGAATTCCCGTTCTATAACACCATAGAGAGCCCAAACGATTCTAAAGACGTCACGGCCGATTGGTGAATAAAGATTTGTATGAAAATATTTAAAATCGCAATGTCTCCTTAAATCTTTAAAGAATATCACTATAAAACGGTCCGCTACTCATTAATATTCATAAATAGTTCAGTTTTTAACTCTCCCAGTTGATCGACTCTCTCGCCTCAGAATGAAAGCTTCGCTGAGCACGATACACAGCTTTAAACTGAAAAGAATGGAACAGACGATACAGTGAATTGAATTTACAGTGGTCACAAGGATTCATGCGAATAATACCGCATCGCTTACACACGTTGTAGAACGACGACACGTTGTCGCTCAAACCGCCGATATAACTCAGAAATACCAGATCAATTCGACTGCCAAGGTTTCTGCAACCAAACCAAGCTGTTCCTCGAATAATTTCTCAAATTATCATTAAAACAAATGCAGAGGAAACGGTATAGGGTTCATCTTAGCGAAAGCTTCTCATTTCCAGCTGTGGTTCGAGTTACCGAAGTTTTACTCTAAAAAGTATAACCAAGCGATTATGAGACGGGAATTACCTATAAAAGAGCGTCGATCAAATACCTTACATCTTCTTAGGTCTAGAGTTTGGTGGCAATCACTGACTCATTAGACTGGTAGATGACTAAACAAAACCTACCAGGTTGTCCTCCTAGCAGCAACGACTGCACTACATTAGTTCTATTTGTGCTCACACGACTAGTTATGTAAATTTAGATTGAAAGCAGGTGGCTTTTTAGGAGAATAGAATCAAGATACCCAAAAAGGCAAATATTAATTTAAGTGTACTTTGCGAGGCAAATGCAGGGCCAGTCAACACCTTACTGAAATTGAATTTGCGTACGTTCGTTTAAATAATGCAAGCCGGATTGGCGTACTTTGTGAAGATAACGACTGCATGGTTGCGTAAACGGTTCAAACGTGTTGCATCGTTTTAATAATGCGTGGGACAGGGCTATAAATGTGCAACTGGTGGCTGGTTCTCTTAACACACATCCCCGTACCTTTCGTCCATTTATGTCACAAAACACCTGACTTGCAGGCTGGTTGATGATGCAGGTGCGAAGATTGCTTGATGAACGTGTGAAATATTTGCATTGACATATTAAAGTCAACAGATAGACATCTCATCATAATAATGAACTTCTTGCCTTCATGATAAAAGCCACTCATGCTGTTGCCGTCACAGCTGAAAATATACTAAAATGATTAGTGCAGTCGATATCATCAATCTTGACTTCATTCCATTTGAATATTTACGCCTCTGGAGGTTACAAGAAAGTTTATGGCTGACAGCTTTCAGTCCCCAATCCCCATCCCCGCAGCAATAAAAAAAAAAAAAAAAGGAAAGAAAAAAAGAGAAAAACTTGTAAATTGCACGGCTGCACGCCGGTTTGTCCTAATATGTGATTGCCTTCGTTTTCTCACAAGTCACTTGTTCCGAAATTTCCAGCAACTGGGCCCGTTTTTTCGAAAGCCGATTAAGCTAATCTAGGATTAACGAAATTCTTTCGCTCGACCCCTCCGCCAATAAACTGCAGAGTTTTGTTCGAAGATGGATTAAAAAGCTTGTTCCAGCTTAAAAACGCATAAAGGAAGTTGTTGTGGACGAAACCTTCACATTTGCAGGCATATAAATGACACGAAAGTTTGACCTAATCCAGGATTAGCCTAATCGTGCTTTGAAAAACCGGGCCCTGGACAGTAACTGAACAAAACCTTGTTCATCGTTCAATTTTCGTTCAAGCTTTCCGGTGAGTTTTCGATTAATCCCTGGAAATAATGAGCAATCTTTTGTTAGAGTCCCTCCAACATGGCCGACATGACGTCAGTTCCAAACGAAGAATACGAACGCCGTTCATCGACTTGAAAAGTCGACTACATTGCCACGCACGTAAAACGGCCCCCATTCACGTGATTCTACTAAAGTTTAGTTACTATACAAAATCCTACACTACATTTGTGTTCCATACGTAAGGGCTCTTCGTCCCCTGCCAAAGTTTTTGTACCGCGATTGTTATTGGTAGTGATCTTTTTTACCATGGCGATGTCATTTTCGTGTGGAGGCCTGGACCCTAAAACAGACTCGCAGTGCTCTGCTCTTTTTGCCAAAAGTGAGCCTGCTATCCCGGGTGTTGAGACCCAGTTCTCAGATGCACGCACAAATGTATGAATTGAGACATCTATTTCTTCTTGCGTTTGTCTCGGCGGGTTTGAGATAGGAGGCTGGTGAAACTTGTAGTCCCTCTGGCGAATTCCAATAATGGTCTCAAACGCGCTCCGGAAGGCAGGAAGCCGCCATGCGTACAAGAATGGATTCAAGCAGGAATTTAAGAGGACAAACAGGAAATGACTGTCTCTTAGCCAGTGGATTAAGTCGCAGCTGCAAGTTGTGCAGAAATTCATGATGTACACCATAGCACACGAGGGGACATAACAGAGAGCGTACGCCATCAGGACCAGCAAAAAACCCCTAGTAACCTGGGCTTCAAGCTGCGAGGCTCGGCGCCTCGCGTTTAGCAATTCCGCGCACAATCTTCTGGACTTCTCCAACTGCCTCTTGAGTTTGCGAAAGATGAGCCAGTTGCTGATAACTAAAACCAGCAGAGTTAAAATCACGATAGTGGCAAAGACGAACGAATAACCGATGTAACCAAGTTTTATGTAAACAACGGCCAGCGACAAAGAAATTATCCAGATGACGACAGACGCGGTGAGCACTGTCTTCCCGCTCAGACGCGATCGATAATATAACGGAGAGGCAACGGCGATGTATCGATCTATGGTGATTGCTGTGAGGCTGAGAACCGAAGCTGTACAAGAAGCGTAGTAGGACATGTGGAATGCCGACCCAGCAACTGAAGGCAGTTTATTTGTTAGAAACTCTACCAAATGCACGGCGGCGCAAAGAGGATCAACAACCAGACCCACAAGGAAGTCCGTGAACGCTAAATTTACGATGAAAAGGTTGAATGGTGTACGCAACCTGTTGTTAGGATTCTTGTACACGGACAGGCAAACCAGGAAATTGCCCGCGGTCGTTAAGGGAAAGAACAAGAAGGGAATTACAGTACTCAGAATGGAAAGAGAGGATGCAGGAAGAACCCCCGAACAGTCTCGACCTCCAAGTTTCATTAGCTGACAGTCTCCAAAATCGGTTGTTCTTGTTGTTTTTGCAACAACTCCAGATAGAGTGACTTGTAGGTAGAAGTCAGATGTCCCAGCCTGGTGATGCTTAGTCTGTTATCGGAATAATGTACGCAAGTTAATAACCTTCATTTGTGTGAACCACTGACAAACACAATTCATCAGGCTGCCGCTATTCTGCTCGCAGCCGTTTTTGTGGTCGCAACACTTTGTGCCCCCCCCCCCCCCCCCCAAACGACTGGGTTTGGGTTTGGGTTTGGGGGGGGGGGAGGGGCACAAGGTGTTGCGACCACAAAAACGGCTGCGAGCAGACTAGGCTGCCGCGGACAGGTCACAATATTGTCTGCGGAGTCGCGAACTGCCAGCGATTTCTGGTGAGCACTTATATAGTTTCGAGGGCTTTGTATGGCAAAATGTCACTTTTTGACAAACGTTCAGGGTTCTCTTTTAGTTAGGGAGCTAAATTACGTGACATTTGTAATTTACTCGTGAAAATTGTTTGGGCAATCAGAAAGTATGGTTTCAGTTGCTGAAGGCTTCTCAAGCTGAAAAGTGTAACTTTTCGTAAAGGTGTTTTCTGCCGACGCTTGTATAATAGGCCATTTCCGAGATGTCTGTGGTCTCTGTTTCAAACCGAATTTTATTTGCATGAAAATGAAAACAAGTTTCATTAAGAAAGGATTCGAACCAGACCTCGTTTTGAAAGAGATGCAATATCTGGTATCCTGGAAATATCTTTTTGTGTTTTTTCTCTCTGTATTTTCAGGGGGCATTCTGGCTCTTCTTGAGAGTATTCCGTGCAATTGATGAGGTCGAATATTTCGCTCACTCCAATTTGATCATTAGTATTCATAGTAATGCGAAGCAAACTAAGGTGCACACTGAGCGTGAGACGAAGGACACCGGGTCACTCAATCGCCTATTAATAACTCGCAGTGGGTGTTCAGGTGGCCGAGCGGTTAACACGCCGGTCTTTCACCAATGCGGCCCGGGTTCGATTCCCGGCTTGGGGATCTGATTCTGGCGCTGTAAGGCTGTAAGGACTATGTTCGATCCTGTTTGAGCTACCCTTCGTCCGTGGGGACGTTAAAGTGCGTATAACCCCCAATATCGAAAAGGAAAATACCTTTGTTTATGACCCATCAAATATTTCCTCCCGCGCGTGATTGGTAGAATCGTGACACTCGTGAGCGGACGTTATCAGCGAATAACCCCCGCCTGGCGCACTAACGCTGTTTATTGACAATATCCGAAGACAGTTCTATTTATTTAGTCACAAAAGTCATTACAAGATGACTACTGAGGAGGACATCAATTTATTGGTCGAAAAAGCAGTTCCAGAAAGCACTAAAAAGCTTCACAGTTTCCGCGCCGTTATTTGCGCTGCGAGAGGAAATATTTGAAGGATAATAAAGACAATAAACTACTTTTGGCGAGGAAATATGCACGGATAATTGTCCTTGTATATTATCTGTTCCTCGAAGCTCACAGTTGCTCTCGAGCAACTGTTCGCTTTTCGGAACAGATAATATCATCGGACAATAATTATTATCCGTGCATATTTCCTCGCCAAAAGTAGTTTATTGTTTATCCCCGAGCGTAAGAGAGGGTAATAATCACAACGCTAATGCAGTAGTATCGCCTTATCTGGAGACTCCAAGGGCGTCGCCATCTCGAAATTTAATGTTCGTCTGTCAGTCAGTCAGTCTGGCGTACGACCTTGTTCCCAGGCTCTTAGGCAAGAACTGTAAACCGACATTTTGTTTGGTGGCATGCGACTGAGTACGAACGGAAGTGATTTTTGTACAACAAGATGCAGATTCAAGGCCAAGCAGTTCGACGGACGGCTGTAAACTGCCCGGATGTTTTGCCAGTGTATCGGAGGCAAGCTTGATAGCTGTGAAAAGAATTCTTTAAGGCATCGACTGGCCGACCTGAAGACAATCCCCGACGCCGGTATTGTGTTAAAACGCAGACACTTCTTCAGAACGGAATAGCAAATTACAGTCAGTGGAAATCGAACAATCACTGTGGCAAATTTCATCTTTTACAATAACAGGATTTTAGTTTTCAGAATCCAAGTTTTGACAAGATGACGAAACACAATACAATGGAAAGTGGAATTTTCGTACTGTATTAGGACTGCTCTATACAGTGTATTTTGAAAGCATTGAAGACGTAAACAATATTGGTTTGAGTTTTGTTTCCTTTGCTGGAAAAGAGCTAAAGCAACCGGTGAGTTTTGAAAAATTACATTAATTAACGTACGCGTATGTTATTTTAAAGTTGTGTTATAGTCATGGTATTTCAACAATCGCCGTATACTGTATTTTGTCGTTTGATGTCCCGGGAACTGTGATGAAGGCCAAGTAGGACTATATTGTTTTCAAAGCTATTTCAGAGTGCCTTCGTGCACAAATAAGATTGTGTCTTCCGATTCCTGACATATTTGCATAATTTCGCTGACAGTCTGACATATGGAATGCTGTGAAGGTTTCTCGCCGTGTTTGTTGGCACACTGTATTCAAGGATGAAAATTAACCAGGTTGAAGTGCTCTTGCTTTCCGAAGGCTATTAAAGTAGAAAATACCCGGCCAGGGGCCACTGCTTTCCAAATTAAACAATTGGCCGAATTTGCTCGCTCAACACAATCGGACCTCGTATTATTAACCGGTTTGCTCGCTCGGTTCAATCGGAACTTGTATTATTTAGTGACTTGATTTCTTTTTTCTGTCAAAGATTTTAATTTCGTCAAACGCGGTTTGAAATGTTGTTGTGTTCAAAATTGAATCCTTGCCAAAATTCACACATTTTGCGAGACTTCGAAAGCTTGTAAACAAGCGACTCTCCCTTTAAAATATTGAAGACTGTGCACGTTGTCTGAACTAAACCAGAATGCCATGCGGCAAAGTTTTTTTTAGTGGCCGACTGGTGACGTTGCTACACAAACCGTGGTTTGTAAAAAAGATGTTATCTCCAAGCGGAAAATAAACAAGAACCCCGCTTTCCGAAAACCCACTACAGAGCGAAGGGATATCTGCGATTATCGTATTTCTGGTATAGAACATAAATAATTTTCTATATAACATAAATATTAGGCCGTTCAAGTCATTATTCTCCCTTGGCAGAAGCTTTTCCTTTGCGATGCTAACGCGGGAATATTAAGAGTTTGTACATTCAAGAAAAGAAAAGCGCTTTCTAGACTATCTTAAACAAAAGAAGCAGGGGCCCCTCTGGATATCAGCCTCGTTGCTGAATGGGCCACCCTGTATAAATAAAGTTACCTACCTTACCTAAGTTTTCAGTGTTTTTTCTTTGTTTTCCTGAAATAAGATTATGGGGCACGTTATAAATAATGGCTTAATCATTAAGCAATATAACACGAGTTTCCATGTCTATGTACTCTTATATAAACACGCGGGATGTTGGGAGAACACGAGAAAAAGTTCAAAATCACGAGCCGCTTCGGCGAGTGATTTTGAACTTTTTCGAGTGTTCTCACAACATCCCAAGTGTTTATATAAGAGTACATAGACATGGAAACGAGTGTCATATTGCTTTTATAAAATAACGAAGCATTTATCACCTGAAAAAAACTATTTATTAAAATGATCAAGTTACAAATTCTCCCGAAAACTCTCAAAACGCGCGCTCGTCCAATCGGAGAGCTCCACAGAATGTTGAATTAACACGTCCGAAGGCAAGTGTGGATCGCAACTCGAAAATATGGACACTGTTTTATGAAAGAAATTTCGCACTATAAAAGAATGATGCTGGCGAAACGTGGCGAGAAAGTGTCTCAGTCCAAAATATTGTCAAAAGCTAACAGTGTTTATCCGTTGAAGCTGACGTTAACGTTGTTGATTGTGCATCCTGCAAACATGCTACCGAAGTCAACATTTCTTTCGCTGCGGCTCGACGTTTTGGTCGTTTGGCTAAAGCTCACAAGACCAGATTCTGCAGATGGATTAACTTCTCTGCCGTCAAGTGCCACAGACAAAATATCGCTGCACTGTCGCAGATTGCTTGCGCTCGGGCGACTGTGGTAACTTCGAAGGCTGGACTCATTACGATGGCCTGAAAGTGCCATGATTTGACGGTTTGGTAAACCAGCATCAGACCATAGAGTGATCGCTGTGGCTCTAACGGAGTGATTTGTGTAAACTTTGGACAGTTCTGCTGTTGTGCTGATATCTTTCATCATCGATGACAGCTTGTTTACGCCAAGGGGTCGGTTTTCGTACCAAATTGTAAGATTTGGGCGCCACTTTCGCTTTGGATACTGGAAAAAGGCATCACAAGCGGGGTTGAGATGTGCCAAATATTTCTGGAGTGCTGAATAGCCGTCAGTAGGCGAATCTGAGGCGTACATCCGACCAAACTTCTCAAAGCTTTCGGCTTCGTCAATGCCTCCTTGATGATTTTTTGTCGCTTCGTCGTGAGTCATGGTGACGAAAGGACGACCGCTCGCATCTACCTCAAAAGAGAAGCTGGACTTCTTTAAACTTCTCTGGCCTTCTCGGCCCCTTCGGCACCAGAACAGGGACGTATTAAACCACACATTACGAAGGAGGCTAAGCGTCTCTGAAGGTAGGAGGACTGAGCTGGTTTTCAATTTTGCCAGATCCTCGATTTCAATGGCTGGCTTGTGAGAAACATTTTCCGCTTTTCCAGCTTGTCGTAGACGCTTGAGTTGGGCGTCTAACATCTGGTTACTGCAGGCAAATGCCGGGTTTTTGGCTATTTTAAGACCTCTGTTTAGCGGAGGTGCGTTCAGATGCCTTTCCACTGCGTATCTCATGGCCAGAAGAGCCGAGCGGCCATAATATTCTCCGCTTTGGTTTCTTGCTTCTGCATAAAATTGCCGCAAGGTTTGGTCGAGTTCGTTGTCATCCATTTCTCCCAATTTCTTAACTTTGTTTCGTTCTCGGCACCATTCTGAAGAAAAACGAGCGACTCACAGTTACGAGTTAGTTTAGAATTCCCGCTATCGCCGTGTTTATTGTTTACAAATTTGACATTTTTAGAAAGCGTGACAGTCGCTACAGAACGACACCAGAATCTTTTTTGAACGAAACATTTCCATTTTACTGACCTTCAACGACAGAAATCCCCCATTTCGTCGCGTACTTGGTGTTTTTTGCTTGAGTGTTTTCCAGCACTTCATTCAGGTCCGAACTCGAAGTTCAAGTCAAATTGTGGCATATCTTCCATATTTTCCGACATTTTCACAAAACCATGTCTATGTACTTATTTATAAAATGGTTTTTTAGCCAATCAGAACGCGCGTAGTATCGTAGTTATTTTATAATAAATATTATAATTTCCTCGAATGTGATTGGTTCATAACACCACCGATTAATCATTAATTGGACACTTATTGCTCTGTAATCAGGTACTTCTTTATAATGGTAAATTAGCTTCAATCTTGTTTCTCTCAATTATTTTAAGTTGATAAAACTGAGAGCTAGATGACTACGAACAAGCGGTTAACGTGTTTACAAACGCCGAACCGTGTGTACGCGCGTGTTAAAATCGATTGGCAATGAAATAATAATAATAATAATAATAGTAATAATAATAATAATAATAATAATAATAATAATAATAATAATAATAATAATAATAATAATAATAATAATAATAATAATAATATTAATAATGATAATAATAATAATAATAAACTTTATTAGGTCTCAAAAACTTCTAGCTCGGCACTAGTGCCTTGCTAATCTGGGAGACTAAGTACTTCTTGATGCTGTGTTTCTATGTATAGTACAGCAGAAGACGCTGAAACTATATAATCATTTCATTCTCAGAAATTGTAATATTTATGATTAATTGGTAAGAGGACTGCGTGTCGTCCAATTTCGTAATCACTCGTATGATTACAGACCGAATCGGACTCCACTCAGTTCTATTACCATTATTAATTATGGGAACACAAATTGTACATGCAGGTACTCCCACGCTTTGACCTCACGCTTTTGGAGTTAAAATAACTCCCAGAAAATAACAGTGTATAACTCAGAAATACCAGATCAATTCGACTGTCAAGGTTTCTGCAACCAAACCAAGCTGTTCCTCGAATAATTTCTCAAATTATCATTAAAACAAATGCAGAGGAAACGGTATAGGGTTCATCTTAGCGAAAGGTTCTCGTTTCCAGCTGGGGTTCGAGTTACCGAAGTTTTACTCTAAAAAGTATAACCAAGCGATTATGAGACGGGAATTACCTATAAAAGAGCGTCGATCAAATACCTTACATCTTCTTAGGTCTAGAGTTTGGTGACAATCACTGACTCATTAGACTGGTAGATGACTAAACAAAACCCACCAGGTTGTCCTGCTAGCAGCAACGACTGCACTACACGAGTTCTATTTTTGCTCACACGACTACGAACAAAAGAGTAAAATTGAGCAAAATCGCCTAATTCAGACAGTCTCTATAATGTGAGTTAATTAAAAATGTCTATATCTTCTAGAGGATTTGATGTATTGTGGCAAACTTGGCTGGGTAATTTTTATAAACGCTGTGCATGTATTTGTGATATATTTACTGCAAAAGAATTATTTTAGCGCGAGTTCTCAGTGATATAAGGGTGAAAATAGGGGTTACTTTAAGAAAAATGTCATAAATTGGCGCGAAATTGAGTAGCCAACTTTTAAAGTAAGTGTTATAACAAGTGCTGATTCAGAGAAGGCACCAACGGAAATATTTTTGATTTTTTATCTGTCTAGATGTATTTTTTCTGAAAATTCAATGAAACCGTATACCTACAATTACAATTATAAAGCATGCAACGCACTTCCCCAGTCCCAGGGGGCTTGGTCAGATATTTAGCGGTGCACTTGTTCACAATTCACCCAAAATTCACAGCACGGTTCACACTTGCGTTTATCATAATACTGATCACACTGAGAAAGAAAATGACTCGACTATGCCTTCAGGTAATAAACAAAATCTTACTTTACATACTATAAGAAAACGTACGATTGCAAATTAAACGAATACTATCTTTGCATCGGTTCACCATTTCAACAGCTCATAAAAAAATAATATATATATTTTTTGCTGGCGACGTAGGAGCCAGCAAATATTCTTGCAAAAGTGAAATTTTCTAAAGATGTGTGTCCGGAAGCAGTCACGTGTCGACTGATAACCAATTAGACGCAAACGTCTGCACATGCGCATGGAGCGTCATGATGTTCAGCACATGGTTTGTCTCCCGAGTTGAAGCGAAGTGTTGTCGGGTGAGTGTTAATTTTATATCAATCCTTTTTCGAAATGAGTTTTAGAGGGTTGTGTGGAACGATTTATCAAGGCATTCGAGGTTTGTGTATCTATTGTCGGTCGAATGCGCAATCTTCAACTCAAACCGCTTTGAGTGAAACTCCGAAGCTGTTATCGAAGCGTTCGTTGTCAATGCAAGAAAACTATTACTAAGTCATTGCACTTGGTGGCCATTGAGCCAACTGACCCGCTGTGGTCGCAAAACAAAAGAACTGAGCCATTGCGATCGGTCGCCGTTAAGCGAACAACCGAGCTATGGTACACAGCGAACGAAGCCTTGCATAATCGTTCTGTTAATTCAGAATTTGTGGGAAACTATTGAAAATACAGCAACGATGTTGTATCGGTGCATAAATCTCGCGAATGCAGACAGGCAGCTAAATATTCCAAAAAACGGGACCGTGAGCCATCTAGAATCCCTGCTAAGAAACTCTTGAATGCGATGCGTAGAAAAATTCTTAGGAGGAAAATAAGATCTTATGTTAGAAGTTTTATTCCAAGGTCATCACGACTACATGATATTAGCAAACATTATAAATATTGGCGCTTGTGGTACTTAAATTTTACACTTAGTATGCTGTATGTATGAAATGTGTGAGACGTCCCAAAAGACACAGGCGTTGTCCTTGGCAAGCTAGACCAGACACATTCTCAATGGATGCTGTATTTTCAGCACAGAAATGTAAACACATTGATTTAAAAGGTGGCATGCTGTCTTGTAATACTTCACAACATTTGCCAATGCAAGTGCCTGAGTGAAAGGCTTTCCCATTTAGGTTTAAAACCATTGGATGTTGGTGGCTCTGGTGATTGCTTCTTTAAAGCAGTTTCTCATCAGCTTTATCAAACAGCTGCTTTACATGCAAGAGTTCGGATGGCTGGAATAGATCATTTAATTACCCATTCTGATTTATTCAGGAAATATGTTACTGATATTTCATGGGAGAGTTACATTGTACAAATGGGTACATGGTGTGACAACATTATTGTTCAAGCAGTATCCAATACTCTTAACTGTGTGATACTGTACATATCACACAGTCCAATAATCATGCTTATGTTATTATTACTCTAGCTACAGCTTATCTCCACAATCAACTCATCACTCAATTTGACAACTGCATCAGAGGATGACCTCCTAATTGCCATATTGGAAGCAAACAAAACACTTAAGTTAACCTACGACAACCTGTCTTATCAAGTCACAGAATCTGAGGTCACTTGAAAAATACAACTGTTTATTCTGAACTCTGCTGTTCGATACAGCACAGCAAGTGATAACACATTGCAACAAATATTAGATGCGCTTAATGGCCACACCAGCACTTCACTTCTCCTTGAGGATTACTAGTTTAAAGTTATAACGATTCATCATTTTCAACTGTCTGAATTTTGGTAAATACTTTCACAAAGTGAATGATAATGGTATACGTAAACATATCAATAGAGAAACTAATAGTGTATAACTGTGTTCCCAGTAAAGCAGCCCAAAACGGTGAACCGTGAGTGTGAATCGAGCGGTGATACGTGTGTGCTGAACCGTAAAAACATACCTAAGACTACGGCGGCAAACAACTCGAACCGCGGAAGACTTTGAGATTTCACAATCTCGTGCGATGTCGCGAAACGATCTATTTTCGTTAATTTGCAAGCAAATGGCCAGCCCTCTGCTCCGCGGAAATAATTTCTTTTCCTATTTGAATTTCTGTTTTTCGTTGAATTTCGACGTCTAAGTATCATAAAATAAACGATTAATCGATTTGAAGGTTTTATCCTCAGTTTTTAATCGTTAAAACCGTTACATTTAATTGTGACCGTAACATTTTCAATTTTACCGCGTCACAATCATATTGTTCAGCACATACGATACGAGCGCGTCATTCAGTGAAATGTTCCAACTGTTTTTTATTAGGTAAACTTTGTTCGAATATATACAGAAGGTCACGAAAAACAACTATTTCAAGTTTGGCATTAATACTTAAAGCCTTTAGAAGTTATGGATACTTTTAGTAAAATCGCCTAATTCAAACAATCCTGGCCACAAGTATGTGGGACACTCTGCAAAAATGCTCTATTTTTACCATCACTCTTGTTCAACAACAAAGCGGCTCCCCCCTCCCCCTATACAATGTTGCTTAAAGAGTGTGCACTTTGAGCACACTCAGTCAACATTGTATGGGGGGCGGGGGGCTGGAAGTGTGAAAGTGTCATCATTTTCAGATAAAAGCTAAGTGTCCCATGACTTTTGGCCAGGATTGTAGCTATGTAAATTTAGATTGAAAGCAGGTGGTGGCCTTTTAGGAGAATAGAATCAAGATACCCAAAAAGGCGAATATTAATTTAATTGTACTTTGTGAGACAAATGCAGGGCGAGTCAACAACTTACTGAAATTTAATTTGCGTACGTTCGTTTAAATGATGCAAAACCCAAATAATCATAAGCCGGATTGGCGTACTTTGTGAAGATAACGACTGCATGGTTGCGTGAACAATTCAAACGTGTTGCATCG
Organism: Plumapathes pennacea; assembly: GCA_964036295.1. Taxonomy (NCBI): domain Eukaryota; kingdom Metazoa; phylum Cnidaria; class Anthozoa; order Antipatharia; family Myriopathidae; genus Plumapathes; species Plumapathes pennacea. The sequence goes on along the minus strand of OZ038469.1, from coordinate 10,663,288 downwards.
TTTTAATAATGCGTGGGACAATGCTGTAAATGTGCATCTGGTGGCTGGTTCTCTTAACACACATCCCCGTACCTTTCGTCCATTTTTGTCACAAAACGCCTGACTTGCAGGCTGGGTGATGATGCAGGTGCGAAGATTGCTTGATGAACGTGTGAAATATCTGCATTGACATATTAAAGTCAACAGATAGACATCTTATCATAACGATGAACTTCTTGCCTTCATGATAAAAGTCACTCATGCTGTTGCCGTCACAGCTGAAAATATACTAAAATGATTAGTGCAGTCGATATAATCAACTTTGAATTCATTCCATTTGAATTTTTACGCCTCTGGAGGTTTCAAGAAAGTTTATGGCTGACAGCTTTCAGTCCCCAATCCCCACCTCCGCAGCAATAAAAAAAAAAAAGAAGAAAAACTTGTAAATTGCACGGCTGCACGTCGGTATGTCCTAATATGTGATTGCCTTCGTTTTCTCACAAGTCACGTGTTCCGAAATTTCCAGCAACTGGGCCCGGTTTTTCGAAAGCCGATTAAGCTCATCCAGGATTAACGAAATTCTTTCTGTCGACCCCTCCGCCAATAAACTGCAGAGTTTTGTTCGAAGATGGATTAAAAAGCTTTTTCCAGCTTAAAAACGCATAAAGGAAGTTGTTGTGGACGAAATCTTCACATTTGCAGGCATATAAATGACATGAAAGCTTAGACCTAATCCAGGATTAGCCTAATCGTGCTTTGAAAAACTGGGCCCTGGATAATAACTGAACGAAACCTTGTTCATCGTTCAATTTTTCAAAGCTTTCCGGTGAGTTTTCAATTAATCCCTGGAGATAATGAGCAATCTTTTGTTAGAGTTCCTCCAACATGGCCGCCATGATGTCACTTGCAAACGAAGAATACGAACGCCCATCAACTTGAAAAGTCGACTACATTGCCACGCACGTAAAACGGCCCCCATTCACGTGATTCTACTAAAGTTTAGTCACTATACAAAATCCTACACTACATTTGTGTTCCATACGTAAGGGCTCTTCTTCCCCTGCCAAAGTTTTTGTACCGCGACTGCTATTGGTAGTGATATTTTTTACCATGGCGACGTCATTTTCGTGTGGAGGCCTGGACCCTAAAACAGACTCGCAGTGCCCTGCTCTTTTTGCCAAAGGTGAGCCTGCTATCCCGGGTGTTGAGACCCAGTTCTCAGATGCACGCACAAATGTATGCATTGAGACATCTATTCCTTCTTGCGTTTGTCTCGGCGGGTTTGAGATAGGAGGCTGGTGAAACTTGTAGTCCCTCTGGCGAATTCCAATAATGGTCTCAAACGCGCCCCGGAAGGCAGGAAGCCGCCATGCGTACAAGAATGGATTCAAGCAGGAATTTAAGAGGACAAACAGGAAATGACTGTCTCTTAGCCAGTGGATTAAGTCGCAGCTGCAAGTTGTGCAGAAATTCATGATGTACACCATAGCACACGAGGGGACATAACAGAGAGCGTACGCCATCAGGACCAGCAAAAAACCCCTAGTAACCTGGGCTTCAAGCTGCGAGGCTCGGCGCCTCGCGTTTAGCAATTCCGCGGACAATCTTCTGGACTTCTCCAACTGCCTCTTGAGTTTGCGAAAGATGAGCCAGTTGCCGATAACTAAAACCAGTAGAGTTAAAATCACGATAGTGGCGAAGACGAACGAATAACCGATGTAACCAAGTTTTATGTAAACAACGGCCAGCGACGAAGAAATTATCCAGATGACGACAGACGCGGTGAGCACTGTCTTCCCGCTCAGACGCGATCGATAATATAACGGAGAGGCAACGGCGATGTATCGATCTATGGTGATTGCTGTGAGGCTGAGAACCGAAGCTGTACAAGAAGCGTAGTAGGACATGTGGAATGCCGACCCAGCAACTGAAGGCAGTTTATTTGTTAGAAACTCTACCAAATGCACGGCGGCGCAAAGAGGATCAACAACCAGACCCACAAGGAAGTCCGTGAACGCTAAATTTACGATGAAAAGGTTGAATGGTGTACGCAACCTCTTGTTAGGATTCTTGTACACGGACAGGCAAACCAGGAAATTGCCCGCGGTCGTTAAGGGAAAGAACAAGAAGGGAATTACAGTACTCAGAATGGAAAGAGAGGATGCAGGAAGAACCCCTGAACAGTCTCGACCTCCAAGTTTCATTACCTGACAGTCTCCAAAATCGGTTGTTCTTGTTGTTTTTGCAACAACTCCAGATAGAGTGACTTGTAGGTAGAAGTCAGATGTCCCAGCCTGGTGATGCTTAGTCTGTTATCGGAATAATGTACGCAAGTTAATAACCTTCATTTGTGTGAACCACTGACAAACACAATTCATCAGGCTGCCGCTATTCTGCTCGCAGCCGTTTTTGTGGTCGCAACACTTTGTGCCCCCCCCCCCCCCCCCCCCCAAACGGCTGGGTTTGGGTTTGGATTTGGGGGGAGGGGGAGGGGCACAAGGTGTTGCGACCACAAAAACGGCTGCCGCGGACAGGTCACAATATTGTCTGCGGAGTCGCGAACTGCCAGCGATTTCTGGTGAGCACTTATATAGTTTCGAGGGCTTTGTATGGCAAAATGTCACTTTTTGACAAACGTTCAGGGTTCTCTTTTAGTTAGGGAGCTAAATTACGTGACATTTGTAATTTACTCGTGAAAATTGTTTGGGCAATCAGAAAATATGGTTTCAGTTGCTGAAGGTTTCTCAAGATGAAAAGTGAAAGTATCCTTATTGACTGCTTATCACAATGGACAGAGTGCTTCTCCACACTTCTCGAGTGTTCTTTCAAACCCCCAAATGCTTCCATAAATCAAAATAGCACACTGATAAGTGCTCTGTTCCTTTTATAAGATAAGGTAAACGATAACATTGCAGAAAGAAAAAAAAAATGAACAGCAAGAAAAAGAATCGAGTTTGACGAAAGCTGACGTCAAATTGACGCTTGCGTGCTATGTTGAATTATAATGCACGCGAAATTGGTCAGCGTTCACCAATCGAATTGCGCGTACTATTGACCTTATCTTATAATAGAATTTTGCGCCTTCCGAAAAGTAAAGATACGTAACCAAGGATAATAGGTTATGTATTGGTAGCTCTGGAGTTCAGGGATTTGAATTTAGAAATGCTTTTAAGGATAAAGAAGATAGGAGTTATGGGCCATTGAGTGGTGCAATGTGCTTCATCTCACGTTCAGCGAGTGTGTAAGCTTTGCTTCGCATAAATCTATGAATACAGACTGAGGTTATTACACGGGAAGGAGTGCAATACGGCGGAGTATTTTTACGAGTCGGTTTTATTTTTTCGAGCCTGCTTCAGGCGAGAAAAAATAAAACTGACAAGTAAAAATACAGCCGTATTGCACGATTTTTCGTGTAATAAATTGTTTATTATACGACAAACGAAGCAGGACAAACGTTCTCGCCGCGCGCAAAATGGAACAAAAAAATTACGCGTTTGTAAACTTTGCTTGCGAAAAATGATCACGTAAGCTAATGAACCAGTTGATCTGGTTCCTGACGAGTACAATACGCTCCCATCTTTGCACTCGTTTTGGCCCGTATTTGCACTCGAAAATTTGAAGTCGTGTAATAAATACATCTTATTCGATGGTTTAGCGCGTAATACGGGCCGGTATTTTACGAGTTGCTCGTATTTTTCCGAGCCCCGCCGCGGGGCGAGGAAAAATGCGAGTAACGAGTAAAATGCCGGCCCGTATTACGTGCTAAACCATCGAATGAGGGATTTATTATATGACTGTGACGTAGTTTTACCTTTATATAAAATATATTTCAGCAAACATAAAACAGAGACTTCGAGCAAAACTGTTTTCATTCAATCCCAGGCAAAATGTACGCACACTCATTTACACAAAGATTCACTTACAGCTTCCAATCCGGTCATCGATTTAAAAATCTTGACAGAGAAAATTAAAGAAGTTATGCCACCAAATGATCGAAGTTCAATTCAGATTAAATGTGCTGAGATAAATGCGCTGGAGACGAAAATGCTTGCTTCGACAGAATAAACATTCAGCGAACAAACGTACTTCGAGCGGTTGAAATCGACCACTTCGCTTAAACTTTTAACCATTCTTGTTCTTCAATAGCAAGCAGCTTTGTACTCAAACCAGGGTTTTTATTTTCTCGGAGTAGTTAAGGAATAAACACAAGAACGGAGCCAGCGAATGTGTACGTTGAAGAATCTGAAACTTTCATAACACAACTAGGATTTTTACCGCCGACACGTTGTCAAGTTATAGATTATTAACAACTCACCGTTTTCCTGCCTGGTTGTAGAAAGTTTAAGACCCCTTCCAGCAAAGGAACCACTCAAAACAGTGTTCGTACACGGCGAAAATCATTTTGCAGTGTTTACAGTGACGGCATCGTGCGGAAAACTTTACGGAGTCAGAACTGCCGTTTGTCCATGGCGATTGTTCGCTTTCCACCAACTGAACTGTGCTTACTCTTCCTTGACAAAATTATCCAGTAACAGTTTCTTTCGATGGAAGGGTCTTGTATCTGAAAAGTCATAGACTTTCGTTGCACCGTTTTACCTTGCACTCAGAAAAATCTTTGATTCATTTGTGATACGCGCGCGTCTAAACCGGTCAAACCGGTTTTCTACAGTGTAATACGGATTTGAAGTGTGTAATACGCTCCCGTACCAGCACTCTGTTGCGACCTTATATGGTAAAACTACGTCACAGTCATATAATAATAATCAATATGCTTTGAATACTAAATTAAACATTCCAGCGTTTCCAAAAAGTTCTGTTATCGCCCTTCCACACTACGAAATTGCGTTTAAAAAGAGCTATTCTGTTTTCAAAAAGTTGCGTTTTCGTGACCGAAAATGCCGCGGGCATAGTGCACGGAGGCCAAAAAAATGTATAAAAAAATATGTGTTTTCAAAAGATTCCGGACTGGTGTGGAAAAGGTGCTTGTTTGTCCACGACGGTGGTGCCGGATCTGCCGCTTGATTGCTTGCCGCCGCTGTGGACGCCATCTTAGATTTAAATCTTAAAAACATTAGGCGAATGTTTTCAAGATTCGACCAAACGCGCGCGCATGTGCATCTCATGACACTGCCCTTTTAATCGGACTAACTACAGAATAGCCCGCCACTATTTCTCTGGACCAAAGTGAGCCTGTTCTGCCAGTTGAGGAAAGAGTAATTCGTGACTCATCCAGTTTTACAGAGTCTTCCCGCACCAATATATTGTCAGGTTTATAGAAGCCACGATTGCTCCAGCCTACAAGCTGCATCCGAACCAATTACATGTATATTATTTTTCTTAAATATATATCACGCTTTTCCCAGTAAACGAGGAAACTGTAACACGAGTCGCTTGTTTACTCTCTCCGAGTCTGGAGAATATGCTAAATTACAATGGCGAGTTTCGTCAGAATTTTTTTCTGCAGATCTAAAAAAAAAAAAAAAAATGCAACAAAGAAAATCAACAGCTTACAACACTTTATAGAGATATAGCCGGATTTAGCCGTCACTTAACGGCGACATTTCCCGTTGGCACATATTAAAAGAATACACAAATTAGCAAATTATCTATCTTTTAACGGCGACATCGTTTTTGACAGTTTATAGTGTTGAACATCTTAGCCGGTACTTAACTACGACATTTCCCGTCAGCATAAAGAGATCAGAGATGCACAATTTAACCGCTATATAGCGACAACAATTCCCGTCGGTATATAGATCAGGGAGACACAATTTAGCTTTGCTTAGCGGCGACATTTTTCTTTGGACGCCGTTTCCAGGCGCGAGCAAACATTGACCACGGCGATTCTTCGATTTCCACCTGCTTAACTTTGCCGTGAACTTTGCCGTTGTAGTTGTTGTGTGCTCAAATCGACTACAGTTGATGCCTCAAAGAAATCGGTCCATTCATTTTCCTGGGAGGAAAGGCTTCTTCTCACACATTGGTACAAGTCCGGAACGTTTACAGCCGTCCGTCGAGCTGTTTGGCCTTGTATCTGCACAATGATGCGAACAGTCTTTCCAAAGCAGAAAAATATGAAAACTGATCAAAAAACAAATTTTGTCGAACTCCTTGCCAATTTCTTTGCTTGGTTAAAAGCCCGAATCGTGTCATTATTAGACCGAAGACCGACTGAACCGTCAAATGATTTTCATTTTGAACATGGCAATATATTTGCTTAGAAGGTACCACAAACAGTGAATTGCTTCCCTTAAGAGAATAGACCAAAATTGATCTGTTTACAGTTCATTATAGTATCACAAGAAACAAGAAATGTTATCCTTTGGTCGGTCAAAAACCAAGGTGACTGAAGAGAATGGCGCATGATTAAAAAATTGGCCTCCACGCCAAACTGATAATCTGCCTGATGCTGACAAACACAACATGAAAACATAATATCGACGACTTGTAAACGCCGCTAAATGTTGCTGTATAAGGCTATTATTCATTTGTGTGACAGTTCTGTTTGTGCCAAGAAAAGCGAGAGGTCTATTGTTTTCTTTCTTCGGTTCGCCATTTTGTATTTAGTACCAAAAATAAGCCCTGTGGGGGATCCCCTTAAATAATGCACCCCGCGTTTAACCTTTGCCAAAAAGCCGAGACGTAGCAACGTTTTTCGCAAGGAAACCACCGAAACTTACCAAGTTGCTAGGTGATTCTCTGACCAATCATCGCAGGCAGTTAGCGCATGCGCATACGTTATTGCGACCCGTCACTGCCACATAACCTGTAATGAAATGTACTGGAACTTATTAAAATCAAAGCAGCGTCGCCGCTGAAAGGTCGCACATTTTCTTGTCAATCAATAGGTTTCGTCGCACTTGCTAGCTTGGATATACTTTTCTACTATTTAATGAGGCAGAGACCAATCTCGTACCCAGACTCTTCCGCTGTCTTACGGCGCATGCTCGACGAAAACGAAAGGCTCTGGAACAGACCAATTTTTAGGCGGTCCTGATAAACAATGCAAATACGACCGGCCGGAACATCAGCCGGAATTACCAGCGGGCAAACATGGCGGAGTTTTCACCGAGAACGATGAAGTTTGCAGGCACCCAGCTGATTGCATCTGAAGCGAATATATAAACAATAAACTACTTTTGGCGAGGAAATATGCACGGATAATTGTCCGAGAATATTATCTGTTCCGAGAAGCGAACAGTTGCCCGAGAGCGAAGCTCGAGGGCAACTGTGAGCTTCGAGGAACAGATAATGTCCAAGGACAATTATCTGTGCATATTTCCGAAGCCATAAGTAGTTTATTGTCTTTATTATCCTTCAAATATTTCCTCTCGCAGCGCAAATAACGGCACGGAAACTGTGAAGCTTTTTAGTGATCTCTGGAACTGCTTTTTCGACCAATAAATTGATGTCCTCCTCAGTAGTTATCTTGTAATGATTTTTGTGACTAAACAAATAGAACTGTGTTCGGATATTGTCAATAAACAGCGATAGTTCGCCAGGCGGGGGTTATTCGCTGACGGTCACTTGTCACGATTCCACCAATCACGCGCGGGAGGAAATATTTGATGGGTCATAAAACCAGATACAGCAGTTAACTAGAGTGCAACTTGACCCAATGATGGCTTTGCAGCCAAATTCTGGCCTTGTTGTAGTTAAACGTCACATTCGCGATCGAGCGCTGTTTGACAGTAATCGCTGTTGGGATTTTTAAACGAAGGAAGGATCCTTCCTGTCGGTACATTATGTCTTCAGAAAACTTTGAAGCACGTTTCTGTCAGCTACAGAACCAGCTGAGAGCGACAAAGCCTTCAGATATTTCTACCTGTGCCATGCTGTCGGATCGGTTAATTGTGTTATGGTCCCGGTTGTGGTGGTACTGAATTGTTTTCTGTGCTTTGTATTTTTGCCATGTGTGCAAATTGTGTGTAACATTCTTCGCGGGTACAAATTGAACATGTAAACATGACCAGGCTATATGTACATCTGCATGCAGTATTGTTAAAATCAGTATATCCATCAATCGACCAATAATCCGTTGCGTTGGCCGCAGCGCAACGGAAACATCCTAATTTTACGATCTGGCTTCTAAAACTTGATGCCGTTTTTCTTCAATAATGTAGGGGTCTTTTTATTCACTTTCAAGCCCTTTTCACAACAATAACAGTTGCGTAAAAGCAAAATGAATTTTGCCCTTGGGCATGCGCAGTATTTATAATTTGCTCAATTTTTGGTATGTGGAAGTTCGGAACCGTTTCCCCGCGGGCCTCCACTTTTGCTAAACTGAGTATTCAAATAAGTCTTAGTTTTAAAAACTCTCCATTTACAAGGCGGCAGAGGGTGAAAACTATATGTGGCGCTCGAAATGAGGGAATTTAGATTTATCTCCAAAACACTGCGGCAATCATTTAGTACTCTGAACCGTGACGGGACTTCCCAAGCCGGCAAAGAAAAAATGGTCTATCCGTGACTTTTTCGACACCTCAATATTTATCAGCGACCATGATATTCCAGCCTGGGCTGCATCCAAACTAAATACGTGCGCAATAAAAACTGTGCCTTTCTTTTTTTGGCTGAGTTTCAAGTTAAATAAATTTTAGGGAAATTTGATACACTTAACTTGTTAACAACTGTACTTGCGGTTTTGGTGAATCACATTCACTTTTGAATTCTTCTTCCAGTATCCAGTATCATGCACAGCTAGTATTTGACACCTACAAATTTATCAGAAGCCATGATACTACGCCTGGGCTGCATCCAAACTAAATACACATGTAGAGAAAACTGTGCCGTTCTTCTTTTGGCTGAGTTTCAAGACTTGCGGTTTCGGTCACGCATTATTCTTCTTCTATTTGTGTACAGTTTTTAATGATGTGGAATATGACAATGTGAACAAGTGACAGCGACGTTGTTTCTTTTTGTCCAAGATTCTTCGAAGTTTGCGTAAAAGAATATGCGACGGTTCTCTGGTCGAGTCGCTTCTGAATATAAATCGACTTTATTTACCCACGAATTTTTAAAATGCCGCGAAGCGTCGCTATTTTTAAAATATTAATTTTTATAAAGTTTTGTAAATGGATGGGGAAGGTTGCCCGTCAAGTCAGTTCTTCCGTACAAAACCTTATAACAATTAAAGGTATTGTAGCGTAAGTTTGAAAATAACATCGCTTCGCGACATTTTGCCGGTTTATGTCTCTGAACATTTGTGCATTGACTGGTTTTGCTATGCTCTTTCCAGTGGTGTGTCTTAGTTTTGTCTTTGGTTAAGTTCTATGTATAAGCTGTCATTACCGTGATAAAAGTCTATTGCTTCGACGATGAATTGTTAATCCCAGAAGATGTGCCTGACTGACTTATATCAGTATTAGTAGTTTTGGTAGATTTACATTCGGCTTGAAATCGTCTTATAAAACAGTCCAAATGGTTTTTCTTGGCAAAGATGACAACTAGTATGCAGCAGGTGTGCAAATTCAAATATCCTCATGCAAGCGTTTGTTAATAAATGCAAAACACAAGGTTAATTTCCTTTAAAGTAGATCTACGGAGGATCCAAGCCTCCGGCGGGAAAACGAACATCAGCTTATGTTATCTGGAGTTATCAAATATGTCAGAACCATTACATAGAGAGACTTGCAATCACAGAGTCGAGAATAGCAAAAATTTTGAGATATATGAATTTGCCATCACAGTAAAACCTGTTTACCGCCAATGCGTATTTCTTTACCTTCATGCATTCTTAATAAAGAAATTTCGAAAAAAAACCCACAAAACCTCAAGGGGAATTAAAAATTTGTTTGTATTATCGCAAAGCTTGAGTTATCCGAGGTTAAATTCATAAAAAATTGCAGAGAAAACGGACCGAGTTTCCTGGGATTCGAATTATCGGTGTTCTCTATACACGTCCTTAACCACACGAACATGATTCGAGAAATTACCTAAACAGAGCGTTGATCGTATACCTTTGATTCTCTTGGTTCTAGAGTTGGGTGACAATGGTGCTGGACCTTTAGATTGGTGATGACTGACAACTCAGATACAGACGCCCGGCTATCGACAACTGCTGTCAGTTCCTTTCGTGCTGACGACTCGCTATGAAAATAAATTAAAGACAGGTGGCTTCTAAAGATAATAAAACCAAGATACCCAAAAAGGCAAATAATTAAAAGTCTACTTTGTGAGATCAAGTGCGAGGCGAGGCAACAGCTGAGAATTAAATTTGCATCGTTCAAGTGAATACACAAAGGTAAATAATTGTAAGATCGTACTTTGTGAAATAGCGCCTGTATTGTTGCATATGTTACATCGTTTAATAATGTGTGTAGGACTAGATATGTGTATCCGGTGGCCGGTGGGTTCTGTGACAAAAGTTGGACGTTGGGGACGGGGGTTGGGTCAGCTCTCCTTATCCACATCCCTGTCCCCTTTGTTCGCCTTTTGTCACAGAACGTCTGCATTGCAGGCTGGGTGGTGATGCAGGTGCGTAAATTACTTTCATGAAAGTGTAAATGATTTTTGCACCCACGTAATAAACAGATAAGCATATCAAAATTAAACTCCTCGTCTTCGTGATAAAAAAATATGCTACCACTGCTGAAAATAAACTAAAGCGATCAGATTAAAGCATTTTTTGTCTTAATACAACATACAGTCGATATCATCAACCTGAATTCGTTCCATTTGAAATTTTTATGATGCACATTTTGTCTGCGGTCAATTAATTAACAAACATTACGCATAATGGTTGAGAGGCTTCAAGTCCTCATTTTATAAAAGATAATTCTTGTACACAGGGCTGAAAGCTGAACAACTGAACGCGAGAGTCGCTTGTTTACTCTTTCGAAGTCTCGGAAGTATGTAAATTTTGAACTCAACAACTTTCCAAACCGCATTTGACGAATTTTTAATCATTTGAAAGAAATCAAGTCACTATATAAAATAAGGTCCGATTCTGATGAGCGAGCAAACCCGGCACTCAATTTCTAATACAGTCTAACTCTTTGTAGAACGAGGCTGACAAACAAGAGACTGTATTGTTTGTATATAGAAATTAGTGGGCGCCTGATATTTTCTACGTTCTAAAATCTTCGATTACAGTGTGCCAAAAAACATGGCGAGAAAATATCAACCATTTCCATGTGACTTTTAGCGAAAATACGCAAATATTATGCTTCACACAACAGGTTTCGGTAACACAAGCCCTGACAGGAAAGGTTATCTTGCACGAAGGAAATAGCTTCCAGAATTAGCGAAAAGGTCACATTATAATCCTTGGCCTTCATCACAGTCCCGGAGCACCAAACCACAAAATATACGGCGACCGTTGAAATACACAAATGACAAAGACGTTAGGAATTAGCATACAGGGCCCGGTTTTTCAACGCAAGAATTAATTTTGTTAATCCTGGATTAGCTTCATCGGCTTTCGAACAACCAGGTCTTGTACGTCAACTGTAACTATCAAAAACTCACCGGTTCCTGAAAGTCGTAGTTTTAGTTCTTTACCAACAAATGAAACAAAAAACCCCAAACATTATCGTCTACGTTATCTTTCAGTGATTTCGAAATATAAAGCAGCCCTCGTACACTACGAAAATTTCAATTTCCATTGCATTGAGCGCCGGGTGGCGCCTCTTGTCAAAACTTGGATCCTGTAAACTTCAATTATGTAAACGTCAAACGGTGAATTTGCCACGGCGATTGTTCGATTTCCACCGACTGTATTTTGCTGATCCTTTCTGAAGAAGGATCTGAGTTTTAACACAATAGTGGCGTCGGTGATTGCGCTCAGGTCGGCTCAATTCGATGCCAAGAAATAATTTCATTAATTTCGCGGTTAACGAGCTTGCCTCCCATGCAATGGCAAAATATCCGGGCCGTTTACAGCCGTACATCAAACTGCTTGGCTTTGTATCTGCATCTAGTTGTATAAAATCGCTGCCGTGGGTATACCATCGCTTCTTACCGCAATGACTCAAAATTGAAAGCTTAGCTACCGCGCCTGGAGGTGGTACGCCAGAGACACTGACACACGAACTTTAGCTTCTAGATGGCGACCCCCTTGGCGTCTAAAACTAGCGCGATACTACACCATTAGCGTCGTGATTATTACCCTAGCAGATCTCGAGGACAATATTTTTTATTTTTCCGTGATAACTTAAGCAGTTAGTCATTAGAACTAGCTTGCACACATATATATTTTTCTTCTTTTTCCTTCCCACTTGCACTGACACGTTTGTTTTGTTTGTACTGGTACCTTTCTGTTGTAATTATACTATATCTAAATTAGTTATTCCGTATAATTCCCCAGTACCACATGTACTAGTTATACTACTAATATTCAGTGGGAGCCTGGGCCCTATAAGCCTCGTAATTTTCCTGCCCAAGTTCCTCGTCACACTATGAAATAATGTAAAGTAAAACTTAGTGTGACAATTTAAACAATACATGATTCAATATACGTAGTTTATACAAAGCTATATTTGTGTGTATCAATATTCATTTACTAACTACGTGAATATTTATGGGACACTTGGATTTACTTTTTAGGAGTAGCTGAAGTGAAAAAATTAATTTTAGGTTCCAGCACACTAGAAATCATGTCGCAGGGACATGTTGAGCCGAGCTGTCTCCCACTGCGTAAACACGGACAAAAGTGCCCAGTTGAACTTCATTCAACATATCACAAGGACAAATCTCTGCAAAATTCGTGTTGCACTAGTTGAAACATAGTTCAGTCAAGGGAACAGGTCGCCGCTACACGTCCTGCGAACATGACCCCGTTACATCTTCTCGAGTGTGTTCATAAATTATTGTGATTTTGTCTGTTACGTGCCCGTGTCGCCGCTACAGGTTGTGATGTACATGTCCAGGCTGTGTATGTGTATGTACGGCAGACTGTTTTTGTCGCTGCTACATAACCCGAAGTGTGCTGAACCTTGACAACGATAGGAACGCCCAAAGCGGGGCCCAAAGGAACGCTTGCATTCAACGGCAAACTGGAGCTCAAGAAATCAGCAAGACCCGTATGGTGGGCCGCGCACATTTGGTAACATTTCAACTACCTTCACTTGAGTAGCAAGGTATTAATAATTTAAGATCAAAACTTAACTCCAACACTAAACGCTCGTCTTTTATTAGCCGGGAAACGTCTGTATCCGCAGGCTCGCTCGATTAGGTTTATTGAAAACATGGTATTTTGTATAAATGGCTAACAGCTGGTCATATAGGACGACGGCTCAAAAACCAAAAAAATTATCTTCATGCACGGCTGTTCGTGGGCTTTGAAAAAAGCCGGCTGCCCCCCTCCAAAGGTTTATTCTAAACTCCTCACCATTCAATGTTTGCTGCCGATAGAAGCCAGCATCACTGATCTTGCCCTGTGGCTCTACTGTTAGATGTCTGTTAGCCGTGTTTTATTGTGAATTACCCATAAGGTGCAGATTGTGTCATTCCCTCCTTCATGCGCGAGTGAAAAAGGAACGCGTTTGAAATTCCGAGGTCAGGACGCGAGCGACGGAGCAAGGCGGCGTCCAGACCTCGCTCTGAGAGGTAGAAAAAAGTGCACCGTGGAAAAATAGACCTTTATTTACTCAATAAATATACGTATCTATATTCGGCGGAGCTAAACTGGATGTTAACAGTTGTACCAATTGATCAGTGTATTAGGAAATATATATTTGTGTCTTGATAGCAATTCGGGCCGCGAGCATAGAAAGCTTACAAAAAATTCACGATGAGTCTGTTACTTCTGACAAAGAAAAATGGTGGCGAGAGATTGCAAGACTGCGACTCGGATTTTCTTCAGGCGCCAACAGAAGATGAAGGGATCTATAGCCGAGTTGATAACCACAAGTGTTCCAGTAAAGTGTAAGGCGACCAACTTAGAAGAGTCCCGTCCAGTGGTTTTTATAACAACAACTGTTAAGGCATATGGAAGAAAACACAAAAAAAATACACAGTTCAGGTACAGCGTCACCACAGCCAACCTTTTGTCGCGCCTCCAATCCAATGCCTGATCCACTCGTGCGTTCTCAATCTGTCCAAGATGGCGGCGAAGAATTACAGAAATCTTGAAGCAGGAGAAGACGCTGATGCCAACGCAAACCATGAGTAGAGACGCGATCAGCAAACTGGCAACTGTCATGTCAATCAACCAGCTTGTTGTTGATACTAAGCCAGAAAAGATCCAAACACTGAGAAGGAAAATGACGACTCGCTTGATAGTGATGAATTCTTTGTACCTGAGATGAAGACGCAGTGCGACGTATCTTTCAAGACTTACTGCGGCAAGAGTGACGAGCGATGTACACGATACAAAGCGTGAAGCAATACAGACTGCAATCCAAGCGTGGCAGGAGACCGATGGAGATTCTGTCAGCTCCGCGACTCGCCATATGACGTACAGCGTTTGGACAAACAGACCGGTACAGAAGTCACTCAAGGCAAGACCAAATAGCAAAATATTCGATGGAGAATGCAGAGATTTTGTCCTGACAATTGTCCAAAGAATCAAGGCATTTCCTAATGCCGCGGTGAGGCCAAATGGAATGTTCATTAAGGAATTTACCCAGTGTAGTGTGTTGTCTGCTAGTTCTGGAATATAACTCCTGGTGTTGTACGGGCAAAGCACATGGTCTCCTGTTCTGTTCATCCTGAGATACAGCTTTTTGTTGTGTTCATCAATGAAGCTCTTTCGCCGAAAGAACGTGATCGGTTCGGTAACAGCAATTGCTAAACAATCGAATAATTTCCATAAAAATGGCAACCGAAATAACTCATTGTAAGTCTCTAAGCATAATTATTTCAACTGATACATTGAAAGAACTGTTTGCGAGAGCATTAAATTTAGTTCTTCGGCAACGGAACGGCCGCTCAATGTTGAGGGAAATGTGCTCGCCGAACTTTGAGGCCAAACTGTGAAAAACGACCAGTTGAAGTGCTGCCCTGTGGGAACTATATGCGAGACAGGAAGCTTTTCACCGGGTGCGAACAAAAGCCGTGAAAGATTGTAGGGTGGAATAATCCAACGCTTTCATGGACCAGCGTAGGTCATTGTGCAAAGTTTAATTTTAACCTCTATAATATTCCCACGGGCCCAATCTTAATGCCTTTCTCGTGATTGCTTTTCCTGTTGGTATTATGGATTAAAACAAAGCAGTTTCTGAAGTGTGCAAGGGTTCCCAATGAAATAGACTTTATTATTGCGACCTATTTTACTTCTCTTTTGAAAACCAATCATTAAACTGAGTTTAGTATGCGATATAAAAGCTACTAACTGTACGACACAGAAAGTCCTTACATTTCAACAAAAATACAGTTCACCACTTAGGTCAAAGTGCCCTAGACCTTTGGTCATTAAAATTGGCATATAATATAACGGGACATTTTGGTAAAATCATTTGATTTTTAGTTTTCATACGCATGTATATTGTCGCTAAGTACGGCCATGTTGCTTTGCACTGGCTTGTGCACAAACTGAGCTTACACTTTTCTTAGCTTTGCATACACGTTCAGTGAAGGGATTCAGTGGTGACCTATAACGTTCCAGTGTTGCCGCTTAGTGTTATTCTGGCAAAGTTGGCATCAAGGGTCTTTCTTTCCACCATTAATCTTTTTTGGTAGGTTGGTTGTGATCGTCCGGGTTAGAGTAGTCTCCAGAAAGACCGTTGCTGGTGACTAAATTACCAGCTGTTCACACACCTGGGATCAAACCATTTGCCATATTAATCATTTTTGTAGCCAGCTTTTTTTTTTGGCGGGAATCTTAATCGCTAACATGTAAGAGGGTTTCCGTCAAGTACTGGTTCCGATAACAGAAAACAAAATATTCGACCTTTCGGTAATTTTCACCACTCTTCTTGAAGACGCATTGATGGCAGTTTGTTGGCTTTTAATTCCGATTGTGATACTGAAACACAAATTGCAAAACTTTCATGAAGCAGGGGCATAATTCTGCACATATTTTAAACTAGAATAGCAAATAAAATCCTGAATACCCCCTTATCCTTTACCATGCTTCTGGGTTTATACCTTCAAAACATCAAATAATCCACAAAAGTAGTGCTTCCTGTTTAATAATAATAATAATCTTTAATAAGGAAGCCAACTTCACCGACCAAGTGATTTACAGAGGGGTCCTCTAAAGTTTTGGTATTTTATTTTGCTGCAAAATTACATCATAATCAAATACCGATGTAGCGCTTCCGAGCTGACAGCATCAAGTTTGGTCGTCAAGTAGTATGGCCCGCGCAATAATATTTCATCATTCAGCCTCAACAACTAGTGTGAAAGTAACTTCTTGTTTTGCGGTGTACCTTTTGTGCAACGCCACATGGTCACACGTTTACAATTTTGAGTGTTTTTTATCTTTTCTTCTTCTTCTTCTTCTTCTTCTTTTTCTTTCCTTTTGACTATGCATGAAGAGCCCGCTAGATTTAAAATTTAAGAAAACGGTGTTCAAGCATTTCTGCCAAAGATAAACGCAGAAGTCATCAAAGACATTTGCACCGACAAACGTTTTGTAAATTTCGGTGATACTTTGCGAGGACCAGTGGGTGCAACAGTGGTGTTGCTGCAGTGTAAAAACATATCCCATACAAAGCAACGTGATGCTGAACTTCCATCCCTTCCGGCAGGGTATTCAGGCGTAAAATAAAGAAAGGAACCCAACAAGCAACAAATACAACAATAAAGGCTGTTAGTTTTGCCGCGAGACGAACGACTTCGTTATGTCTCGAAATGCGGAAACGAAGTCTTTGACTTGCTCCGGCAAGCATGTTTGCGATACGCATTTGCCGGGCTCGAAGTTTGTGAGCCAGCGATGCTAAACAGGTGATGGTGATACTGATGTTTATTATCACGATACTGGAACTTATAATAGTGAACGTCTTCAAGCTGGGTAAATTACACAATCCCATGATTGGGTTGAACACATAGCCGGCACCGAAGATATGAGGCGAGGCCGCTGCGCACAGAGATGCACACCAAACACAGCCAATAATCCATGGGCAGGTGCTCATGTTAAAATAGCGGTTGTAATGTAGTGGCTTCGCAATCCTGATATAGCAATCGATACTGAACAGTGTCAACGTAAGCAAGTCGCTCGAGAATCTAACGGCCCCAAGAACTCCCTGGACCTGACAGCCAAGTTGTCCAAACTGCCATTCTCCTTGAATGTGAGTTGCCAAGGACGGTATCCACGCAAACAGTGCGACCGTCAAGTCCGTAACTGCCAAGTTCACAATGAAAGCGTCAGTGATCTTCTTATGCGCTTTTTTCAGAGTAACCACGAGGAGTGCGAAATCTCCTGAGATGGATACAACCAAGCACACAAATAAGATGACCAGATGAAATATTTTCAGACTGTGGGACATTTCTGACAATTTCCATTCCTGCGCCAGCAGTGTATCTTCTTGGTTGGTATGCATGAAGCCATCCGCTTGTTCGGTGTGCTGAGCCCAGGGCCTGAGAGAGGCAGAAGTGGAGTTCATGGCATTTAATAGGAAGTACTCTGCGAGTAGAATGTTGTTTTCAGCTCCAAGGAGCCCCAAGAAAGGGTGCTCAATTACAAGACAGTTTGACGCAACAGAAGCAGTCCAAAATGTCTCGAAGTTGACGTCTACTTTAGTTATCTTTGCCCTTTTATGATATTACTTGTTTCGTACAGCCGAATTTTGCTTTATCGAAGAACATGGCGATATTATAGTCGTTGAAGTAACGCGAAATCATTGCGCAACAAATGTAGTTGACGATTCTTTCATTTATATTTTGTTGACTGTTAGGGTTTTAGCGTGTTGATGAGTGGTCATTTGGGAATAGTGATTTTGCATAAAAGTGATTGTTATTAATCATAACTTGCCAATTTTAAAGTTGTAATAGTAAAATAAGTATAATTTGCATGAAGTTGCCCTTAGTAATTACAGGTATTGTTTAAACAAAACAACTCAAACAAGAGAGTATGAGATTAAAATTAACTATTGAACAATGGGTCCAGCTCTAAAGAAAACTAGATGAGCCACTTTCACAATAACATGCGCAGTTCGCAAAGCGCAGATGTTCTGGCGAGCCACCAGACAATAAAAGGTGACGAGCAAAGTGCGGCTCAGCAGAGATATTTATTTAACAGACACTCGTTTATGTGGGGAGTAAAAAGTGCTATTTCCTAGTGCATGATTATGAAAGGTTGTGGCTTATTGACTGCGTCGGCAGGGATAAATACGTATAACTTTGATCGACTTAGGGTCGATGTGTGAAAGCTGGACGCCGTGAAAGTTATTATCATATTGTCTTGAACACTGGCGCAAAAGATTTATTTCCGGCTTCTAGATTACAATATTCTATATCGGCTTGTCTGCTTCCATTCTTCCTTTCCAATTTCAGTTTTTCACATCATCATGACCCTAACTGTTTGTGTGGATAATTAACTAGTTGTGTTTTTGAAGGGAGGCTTAAATACAGTTGATACACTAATATTGCAGTAAAGCGGCAGAAAGCCGTCCTCCCAGAAACTAAAAATGGCGACCGTGTTGAATGTAGAGCTTTTTAGATGTGACGTAAGCAAAACCACTACACATTGTACAGCGCCAATGACGACAACCTAAAGGCTTGTTTACACGTACGACGCAAGCGTGAACATGAGCGCAAGCACAAGCATGGCACAAAAGAGCTACAGTAGCGACGTAAGGATAATTAGGATCAAACACGTCCGTCAGTTTGTGCTTACGTTTATATGTCGTCACTCGTTGTCGTTCTCTTGTTCTGCGCTCATGCTTGCGTTGTAGGTGTAAACTAGGCTTAAGAGATTACTTTCAGCCAACGGGAAGCCAATCAAATTAAATACAATTATTTACATTTTTACCAATGAATAGTGCCACTGCCAATTTTTACTTACAGCATGTGAGCGGATCGTGAGCAGAATGCTTTTAAACTTCTTTGGCCAAATTCGAAGGCGTAGAAACGCAAAACCACAGGGATGTTACTAAAACGGGAAATGGGGAATGAGGTCAAATAGGCCGACAGAGCTAAGTCGCATGCATAGGGTTAAATTTAGGAGTTAGTTTTAGGGTTGATTCACAGATTACTGGAAAGGTTACGCCAATTTACAGAAAAGTGAAAAATGTTCACAAAACAGTTAAGAACTATTCTAGAATAATGTGAATGATGAGTAGTAGTAGTAGTAGTAGTAGTAGTAGTAGTAGTAGTAGTAGTGCAGTATTGACTGAATGATGAGAAACTTGCATAGCTTATCACAACGCTTTTGTCGCAATTTTGAACACGGCTTCGAACAAAGATATGTCATTCTCTGGTATAAAGCTAAAGGAGAAAATTAAGGCTGATCATTCTTCAGAAATGAAGGACCAGAAAGCTCTACACGTAAAAAGAACGGGATGCTCGTCGGAAATGTTTGTTTTTGGCGTCACTTCCGTTGGTCAGCGTTCGTCGCCATGGCTATCTAACTTCTTATAATTTGATTTATAAAATTTCTCTTCGTGTGCAAGCCTCGTTTTTCTTGTGCACAACGTATATTATAGAAAATGCTAAGAACTAACTTATAGCCTAGTTTTGAGTTTATTTGGCTAAGTCTTCAGGTTATATGAGCGTTACAATGAACTACAAAATCTGCACTCAAATCCACGGTTTTGTGCAATGACCGCTGACCCAAAAGCAAAGTGACTCCACGGCGAAAAGCGTATTTTCGCCGTGTCCAGGGCCATTATGTGAAAACGGCGATGCTTTTTAAACTTTTAAAGTGTAAACGACGTATTAATCCTTGACAGTACCTAACGTTGTGATGTTTATGCAATCGGCCCGTTAGGGGTATTATTGGGTAAGTCTTGAAGTTGGAAGCTTTCATCGTTGGGTCCCAGTGGCAATGTATCACTAGACCCGTGCAGAGCGAACTCTTCGCAAAACAAGTGGATCGGCTCTCTATCGTCATGCAGTTTCAAATTTGATACAAAATATGCTCAGTCCTTGCAATAAGAAATATCCATTGTGGTATTGTGCGAAAAAAATTAGTTCAAAAGTTTCCTAAAAAATCTGGTCTAAAAACTGCTCAGTGTCCGACTTTTTTAAATCAGCTATTTAAATCTTGAAAAGCGGAGAAAATAGCCTCGGGTCATTGCTGGGCATCATGAAATGTTGGTCTTGGAGCATCAATAATGTAGCAGTCACGACAAAAGCTTGAGGCATCGAAACTCGTTCAGTTGACTGAACTACATATCTAGCGGTAAACTTCACATCGTTCACTAATAAATATGTAAATAATAAATAAATATGTACATATATATATATATATCGAGTATAAATATTTAGTTTCGAGTATCGAGTATAAAGTATATAGTATCGAGTATAAATATTCAGTCTTGAAGTTTTAAGACTTGGCCAAACGACTTACAAGTAATCCAAGTAAACTCAAGTATAATGAATGATGTAAAACATAAAACTTGCGCTACGGGTTTGCGTTTGGGCAACAAAAGGTTTCACAAGTCGACTTGCAAGTTCACACAAGCCCTAGTAAACTCATATTTTTTAAACAAAGTCTAACTTGACCTGGTTTATCGCTAAATTGAAGTTTAGACGGACGCCGTAATACAGGGTTAGCTAAGCGTGAAATTGCACTTTTAGAACATGAATCAGAGTCGGCTTATAAAGACGACGTTTAGCCGTTGTCCGTTAAGCATGGCTATTGTTTAATTCTTGTTTAGACCAGGACTTTCTTAGCCGCGGTCTAAACCTTGTTTAAAAAATTGGCCCATTATATTTCCATAAGGCATGACAAATGCTAATGCAAGTTAGTTTGCGGCAACTTTGGTTGACCTGCTTTGGCTGACCAAACCGTAAATTGAGCGAAAATTTGAGCTCGACCAGGGACAACCCAGGTGAATGGTCAAATGGAAAACTTGGGATAACTTGGGTAGACTTTCTATTTCGTTTGGCCAGGGCTTTACCAAGCAAAACTAAACTAAACTTTGCTGTATTTTCTAGTTTTGTGAATGACCGCTGACTTGAAAATGAGGTGTTCGCATGGTCGTCTGTCTTAAAACTCGCGATGACGCCTCAACCGCCTTCATCCATGTGACTCAAGCATTTTATGATAATCATCGGCTTCGCTTTGTGACGCCTCTTTCCGTTCTTGAGCTGGAACGAGGAGCTTTACAAATTCTGTCAAAACAAAATCAAAATAATACTGATAGTAAATAAAATAATGAATTTCAAAACTTATGACTATACAATTCCAAGCCGTCAATTTTGTGGTGTATTCTTGGGTTTCATGTGACGCCAGGGCGGCTATGTTGGGTTAATTTAACAAAGAAAATTGCTTATTAGTTTCTATTCCAAACCCAAGCTGACTGTCACCCAAGAATTGCTTTCCTAACCATCTCAGACAAAATGTCATTTGGACAAAGCAACTTGCAACAAGTAAGTCCACTGCAAGACAAGTTGCAGAAAAAATGGGCAGGTAACACCCCTGTTTGTAGCTTAGTTTCGCAAACAAAAATTGCAGCTAAAAGAGAATTAACAATCTTTTCGTAACATCGCGTGCACGTCGGTAAGAAAGTTGCGAGCGCCAGACATCCGAATGCAACTGACAATGCTTTAACTTGCTGTCATCAGAGCTGCGTTGCCAGTTGCACCTGGATGTCTGCCGCTCATGTGCTACAGGGCATTTAGGAAGCCTAACTGACGATAAACGTTTCTTGGAAGCAAACGTGATCTTCTACCCAAATATCCGGCAATCAAAAGTTTGAAAACATATATATACCTTTTTGCCAATTATCCACAAATGTAATACCTTTAATATGTTTTATATCCTTGCTTCGTGCTCTATTCGCCCTGTGAACAATTTTCAAACAAACGTAAAGAATATAACACGAAACTAACCTTCAAAAGTAATTTTTCTGTCTTGCTCAAGATGTGCGTCTCGCAACAACTGTTCCAATTCCTCCTCGCGGATTATGTCGTCTTGTGTAGCTTTGTTACTTCTCAAAATACCTAAAACCTGCCTTAACTGACCGGACTCTATATATCCTTTGTGGCTCGAGTCGAATAAATGGAACATGCAGAGCAAGTCATTTACTTCCTCCGTTTTGTCTTCTCCTTCCGAATTTGTCCTTCTCGTATTCCTTCTGGCCGGTTGTGGAGGAGCAGAATGTGCCCTTTCTGTGCAGTTATAAAAATTAAAGAAGATTAAAATTTATTTACATCCAGAAATTTCTTGTTTTATCTTGACTATTTACCTATCGCGTATTCTGGTTTTAGCGCTTAACAGCTTTTAAGTAAATCCCCACTCCTTGAGGCTAAATAGTCTTATGTAAATTATAGGTAAAATTAAACTTTCACTCGCAAATTCAGAGCAAATTCAGTATTTTGCCGTGTTTCCGAACTTAACTAAGTGGCTTATAGTGTACCAACAGTGCATGTGCTTGATAATGTTGCTGCAGCTTGACTTCAATTCAAACTGCGAACATAATAATATTCAGCGAGAGCTGTCGAACTTAAAACACTAGGTCCGTATAATTTATGTATTTGATTCGGCACGGCAGACACCGGTGCTAAATGTAATAGATAGATTGAAAGAGTGCAAACGCGTGCACCTTTCTATAGGTTCGAAACAAAGTAGGAACTCGCCTCGATTGTTTCTCCGCTGGGTCATCATTGCCAGTTTTTTAAAACTTATCATCTTCCTAATTGTGCAGCTCGGCTCTTAGGCGTTCTGTTAGTACTGCGATTGGAGATCTGCGTGTTTTGAAATGCTTGTATATACATATACGTGCTCCTTTATCGTAAACATGCATCACAAACGTATCCGTCATCATGACGTAACTGCAGTTTACGTCATCTATATTTTCTTGGTAGTGGGATTAAAAACAATAACAAAAGACAACACTTTTAGTAAAAAAAAACAAGAAGGAAATAGTATATGTTTTTGAAAACATAAATGTGCCTCATACACGTTGAGTGTATTTGAAGTTATCATCTCGTCATATTGTTCGCGTTTGTTGAGGCTCAAGATGAGTCACGATTATTTTCGTGACTCGGCGATGCAATTATTAACTTGGAGACAATATTGCAAGTAAACATAATTGTGATGTGAATCACGTCCTAAGAGTAATCGGTATTTTTATCTCAAAGGTTTTAGCATAGTCTAAACACATCTCTTAAAATCGACATAAAAACCCAGTTAGCTGTAAACCAAGCATTTTTTATTAACATTTTCTATTACTATATTTGATGTATTATCGTCGTGCTGTCAAACACGGAAAATTCTAATATAAAATGGAGGCAGCTGCAAAGCTGGTGACATCAATACCGGTTGATTTCGATATGTTTGTTCGATTTTTTTCTTTCTGTGTTCGGCCGTAGCTTTATGTATGACTGAACCTTATGCCAACGTGGAATTATCTCAATTCTTATTTCATTCTCAAACTCAAAACTCGAAAGTGCTGTTTAGATCATCGCGCATAATAAGCTTAAGCAAATAAATAAATGGTACTGACGTTATGAATTTATGCGCAAATATTATGTCACGTGGTGCGAGTGTGACGTGCCGCTTGAAGCATTTGCTGATAAAAACAGCTTTGTTGTTCGCATTTTATAAATTTTAGGAATCCTGTTTTCGGCGTTCTAGGCTGCAACACAGAACTCGAATATTTTTTTAAATCAGTCACGCATTAATCCAGCTTGATTGCCGTCAAACAAGCTCAGTTTAAAGATCGCACGATTGCGCGGTTAATCCTGATTTAGGTCTAAGCTTTTTATCACTTTTTAGCTTGAAAAGGACGACATTTAATCCCTGGAAATAGTTATGCAAGCAGACTTTATTCTGAGAAATTACAACGGGTGGCGCTCGCAAGTGAGAGAGCGAAGCAAAGACAATATCTGGCAAACAGAGGACATGACATGGCCGCGCGGAGATACGAATTTTATCTTCGAGTGCTGATGGTATCTCTCACGAGTGAGCGTAGCGAACGAGTGAGATGTATTACCAACATGAGAAGATAAAATTCGTGTCTCCAAGCGGCCATGTAATGTTCTGTTTATTACTCTCACCGTAGATGCTTTGCGCGACCAGTGACTAACGGTGGTGTTATACTGATCGTTTTGCAACGATACGATGTTGCGCTAAAAATTGTTCAGGTGTAACACCCCATTGCGAACGATTTTTCGCGATGCAGTGCAACGCGTTGCAAGTTTTTGAAAGCGATTCATAAACTTGCAACACCGTTGCGCGAATTTGGAGCAAATCGGCGTTGCAAATCGTCGTTGCAAATCGACCAGTGTAACACCAGCTTAACGCGGCCATTTTCATATCTTTTTCGGCGAAAACGGTGGATTCTCATGTGTTTTTTGTTTGTTTGTTTGTTTTTTACGTTCTATCGCGAAATAAATTAGCACAAACTCAGAAAATGCATTGAATACGGCAAGCAGCGACAGTCAGATTGATCAGTCATTACAAGGGCGCCTCAGGCGGAAAGTCGAGCTCCGGATGTAAATATACACATGGGTGCACAAAGTATCTACGATGAGAGGATGTCTTTAATATATAGATAGCGATGAATTAACCAGTACAAAAAATATCTCACAGTCTTTATTTCCTGTCAGAACTTGCTGTTTTCAAAATACTCGCGCACAGTGAACATATCATTTTCATCGCTCACATGTGAAGCTATCGCGCGCAATGAATATATCAATTTTTAGAACTGGAGAAATCCTGGTATTTCGATATCTATGTAATCAGGCTATTATATATTGAATACATCACTGCACATAATCAGTTCAAGCTTTAAGCAAACAGGGCGCGATTATTTTAATCCCAGATAAGCTCTACATTCTACGTCATGCACAACGTGAACGTGTAATCGGAGTGATAGAGATGATTGTCAGAATGCATGTAACTGAATATACAAGCAAAGATAACCTCTGGGAAACTTGGTGTTGTAAAACAATGTCAGCAAATTACCCACCTCGAAAGATTGCCGTAAAAGAAACCTGCAAGAAGAAACAAACTAGACTGGCGTTGCCAGTGAGCTCGCGGCGTGAGTTGGGTCGAGATCAGAATATAAAATGGAAAGTAGGGGACAAGAGCGGAACTCCCAAGAGAGACTTCCAGTTTCTCACCATAAAAATATCACACAGTATAGAGAACTCCGTTTACAGGTAGCCCAATCTTATCTATGAGAGATACAAAGAGAAAATTTTTTTTTCGACAATTAACAAAAATACCTGCCTTACCTTGTTCCTTGTATTGTTTTGTCTCTCGTGTGCTGTTTTGGGACGGACTGAGCGAGTTTTCATAGGGACCACCACCAGATGAAAACTTGCTTAATCTGCCCCAAAACAGCACACGAGAGACAAAACAACACAAGGAACACACTAAGACAGGTATTCTGTTAGTTTTCGTAAAAAGTGTTTTCACTGTGTCTCCCTAAATGAAGATTGGTCTACCTGTGGTCCGTCGATTTTTGGTGAATACTTGCATCAAAACATGACATTCAGTCAAAAACGTGTTGATCCAAGAGGCATAGCTTCACCTCAAAACGTAATGCGCGTGCACGTAATGCCCGCACAATGTTCGACAGTCCTGTGACAGCCCATAAGTTGTCGTGTTTAGACCAAACAAAAGAGTAACCAATTGTAAATAGAGTGTATAGAGATTGTGACGGAGCTCGATTGTTCAAATTATCTGTCACATTACTGTCAAACACCTAGAGGTGCCAATGTGGTTCTTACAACTGCTGGCATTCCACAAAGTTGATATTGACCTGCTTCACATCAAAGACAACTTTAAACTTGTTTATTGACAGGATTTACTTGTAGGCATGACATTCATGGCCAATGACTAAGAGTGGATAGTATTTATGCCATGTATACATAAGAATAAAATTACTCAGAATATATCTAACAGATGTGCACAAAAGAAGATCAATCGAGACACTTGAGTTTTGGCCGCAACTCGTTCAATCCATTGCACGGTGCCGCCATCTTTGATTCAAAGCGAAGCTGTACCTGACACGATGGTCGCTAGACATGAGACAAGAGAGTTTTCTATCGCTCTAAATCATCAAGGCGTCTACAAAGGAGATGCACATGTTTCATTTGGGGAGTTACCTCAGTTATGCCAGAACAGCCTCGTTTTGAAGCTCGTGCCAATTCCCGTGCGAGGAGCCCATTCCACTTATGACGAGCCGTTATCGTTCGTAAATCTAAATTCCAATCAGAAAGTAAGATGTCATTCCACTCGTTATTTGACCAAGATTGCACATTATGATTGCGGCTTGTAGATATCCTGGATACCCAGGCAGAAATCTTACTTTTCTGCCTCGGATTTGGAACAAATTTTGTTCTATATAGTCGGCAAGCCCGAGTAGAATAAATGTTTTATTAAAGTGCTCATGCAGGACATACAGTCTGGGTACGACATTAAGTAAATTTCAATTCAACTGAATGAACCAAACATGTCTTTTTTTAAGCATGACTTGTGAAAACCGGAAAGTGATATGTTTTCGAGTACAGTGAAACCTCCCGTAAGGGACCACCCGCTTCGTCCGTCATTAAGTGGTCGCTTACAGGAGTTAGTCGTTTACGGGAATTTCTCACCATAGGAGGCTTAAGTAAGATCCAGCGTTGAGCTACAACCAGTTTCAAATAATGGAATTTCAGTGAGTGCAAAACAACTTGTAACCTTGTTTCCCGTTGCATGTTACAAATGCTAGTGCTTTGTCCGGTCCGGTTTCTAGGAAATTAGTCCTTGCTCAGAAAATTGCTGCATAAAGGGTGCTTACGGGAAGTAAAAATTAAATAAAATAAAATAAATAAATAAATAAATAATGATAATAATAATAATAATAATAATAATAATAATAATAATAATAATAATAATAATAATAATAATAATAATAATAATAATAATAATAATAATAATAATAATAATAATAATAATAATAATAGCAAACAATAGAAAAGCTCAAACGGTAAGACTCAATGGTGGTCGCGGTCGCTTACGGGATTTGATCGCTCAGGGAGGTTCCACTGTGTACGACAGCAGATGTTAAGCCCTCTTCTCTTCCTTGTGCAAACTTTAAGGTATTGCGCAATCGACAATCCAAGAGTCATTCTGTCGAAAGAAGAGATATTTTTAGTCGTCATTCCACCTAAAATTGGCAAGCAAAATGCAATAATATCACTCAGTCTCTCTCTAATGGAAAATTTAAAAAAACGCCGTGGCATGTTCCAGGAAAACCTATGGTGAACATTTTTCCCTTCTGATTTTTTTTTTAACTTCTAAATGAGAGCAATAAAAATATGCTACCTTGACTTACCAACCACCGTGTCGTACATTATCTTTCCTAAACAAAAGCTGATACAAATATCAAATCTGTCTGTTTGGGTTATGCGATTCGTATATCAGGCCCAAAGACTGGTTTTAAGCTGACTGTTTGAGGGGCGTTGTATGTTTACTATACCACACATAAAATGATGCATGTACTTTTTAATGTGTGCCTCTCTGCGAGGAACAAGGGTGCTGCGGATTGTTGAGGTACGTGATTGATGACAGTTAGACTCTTACGGTGACAATCGGGTTTCAGTCCTTACGGTGCATGTAAAACGAAGTTAATGGATCATGAGACTAATAAGCTACTTGAGAAACTGCTACTGCCCGTTACTTTTGTCAGTTAGTTATTTCAACAGGGCTATAATTGGGGGTATTCTTAATAGATTGCTCTTTGTGGCGGATTGGCCGGCGGGTTTAATCGAATAAGTGCGAAGTCCGAGTAAGCGAACCCCCGATATGATATAATAATTTCATATACTTTTATTTAAAGTCACAGTAGGTTTTACTGAGTTCTCTTTCAATCATCTCTCGGATTAATCACAGTATCACAAGAAGAAACCTTTGATCATTCGACAAATTTTGAAAGATTTGGAAACACGTTCTACACAAAATATCACACTGAGCTATTTACATTATGTCGAATCCACTAACGACGTTTCGAACTATACATATTTTTGGACCGGCAATTTTTCTTCGCTGTCGTCGAGTTTCTCTTTTCTCTGTTCGGTTCCAGGTCGTCATTAATTTTCTTTCTGATAATGCAAATCAAACACAAGCTGGGGTTAAAAACCCGTGATGCATTGTGGACTACAATACACAGAAAGTAGTTCTTACCCATAAGCCCTAGCGGTTAGCGTGTAGACCAAGATGGGCTGCAGGACGTACAGCAGAACAACCACCGTCTTCGCAATGAGGCTCATGTCAATAGCTTCAAAGGCCTTCCGAACTGTTAACCAGAAAATCAGCGGAGAAATTCAATTAGCATTTTTGTTGTAACGTGTTATAGAGTTGTTTTCGGGTGACAGCCTCCAATAATCGTGGAATCCATTTGGCTTTGCGTGTGCTACCTTCTTGGATTGGTCAACACATAGAGTTCAGCCAGTTAAGAACAAAAGATGCGTTTTCTTGTGCAATCAAACATTATTGGCAATGGTGCTGTTTCGCACTGCTAATTGGTTTCTTCAAAGTAAACCCAACTCTACCAGGAAGATGTAATCTAATGTGTGATTGCGTACGTGTTGTATGTGTATGTCCAAATGATGGTGTGTTTATGTGTTTGTTTTTTTTGTTTGTTTGTTTGTTTTTTGCGGGGTATTGTTGATCTTCATCGCCTGTCACCCCGTGCAACTTGTTATCAGTAATTCTCCTTTTAAGTGTCTCATCTCCTGTAGTTGCCGTCTATATTTTTTGTCTGTCTAATCATTTGCTTTCGAACTCAAAAGTTTGCATGTGTTCTTGCATCGTCAATAGAGTGAGCTTCTTCGCAACACATCTTCGTGAATATACTACAAACTGAACCAGTTTAATCTGGAGTATTCGGAATACCTGCTTCATGACGGCAAGCGACGCGAAGAACAGCGAAAGTAATATGTGGTTCTACGGTTGCTATTGTGACAAAGGAAAATACAGTTCGAAAACGTCACCAACAGTAGCGCGCGCCGCTGGCATGATTTCATTCAGACAAGCTAATTTGGCCGTTAATAAGGTGGTGTTGCACTGGTAAATTTGCAACGATGATGTTGCGCTAAAAAGGTTTGAGGTGTAACCCCATTGGCGAACAATTTTTCGCGATGCTTGCAGTGCTGCAACGCATTGCAAGTTTTTGAAAGCGATTCAAAACCAGCGTAAATTTCGAGGGAATCGGCGTTGCAAGTTGTCATTGCAAATCGACCAGTATAACACCAGCTTTACAGTCGTGCGTGTAGCCATCAAAGTGGGCGAGTGTGTTAACATATATACTGCAAGTGGACATATTAGGCCGTAGTCACATTTACGCGTATAATTTTTTAGTGTTCTTTTTTTGTCTATTTTATTTCAGGAAACACTTCTCAAATAAAACACGTAACAAATCGACTTCGCAAACTATCTAAGCGCGGAGAGCGTGAGTTCGAATCCGTTTCGTTCGAATCATTTAGTTACTTTTACTTCTTAACAGCAAATTAAATTGCTTCCTGTATCACTTGTACCCGTATCTCTGTATAATAACACGCTTAGCAACCGCTGGCCTAGCTCATGTGTGTGTAACGCTCTTTCCCAGGCCTCATCATTCCTTATATGGACAAATAAGTCCGTAATAAGATAATTTCTGACGAAACAAATGCTCGCGTACTCGTAAGCCATAATTGTCATGACGGCAACTCGAACTGAATCGCCGGCACAAGCAACTGCCAGAAATCCTATCGACCGTTGTCTTTCAACCGAGTCGAGGACGCGATTGAAGGTTAGACTTCCGTTTGAGTTTAAAAAGAGAATTTCAGCAGTCAGGCGACAGGATGGCCGAATGTTCGAATAACGAGGAGATGTACGAGCGAGTGATACGTGCACTACAGAAGTTCGTATTTTGACAAAGTAAACTGCGTTCGAGATGCTCAAAATGGAATTCAGAAAGGATAAAAGGAAGACAGAAAAAAAAGGGAAAAAAAGAAGTCCGACCATCGCATTTTACGGGGTCCCGCCAGTATCAGGTATTCAAGTTTTACAAAAGTATAGATTTGTACATAAACTTTCTTCTTAAACTGAATACCTTCAAAATTTAGTCCTATTCGTACATAAACTCACTTGTTTAAACTCTTTCTCTAATGACCTTAATCTTCAGAATAGAGTTTGTCCTTAGTCGTCGCCAGCAAGTGAGCAACCGAGCGCTCCAGCTGTCGTTGTCTAATGACACAGCAGCGCACAGTCCAAAGGTGCCAGACCTTGTTTGTTGTCCCTCGTTTGAACTTTTTCTCTGATTTTCTTAATCTTCAGAAGGACACTTTCTCCTCCTCGTCAACCAGCCAGCCACAGAGCGCTTCAGCTGTCGCTATCTGATGACACATCAACGCACAGTCCAACGGCGACCTGCCCTATTTGTCCAGACACCAACAATCCGCTCCGTTGTCAATCAACAGCCTCGCTACGTCCGTCTGACCGGAGCCAGCATCGTCACTATTAGCAGCCCGTACATCATGGGATACAATACACAGAAAGCAGTTATTACCCAAAAGCCCCAGCGGTGAGTGTGGAGACAAAAGATGAAATGCAAGACATACTGCAGAACAACTAGCGTCTTCACAATCAGGCTTCTGTAGAGAACCTCAACGGCCTTCCGAATTGTTAATCTTGCTCAGTTCCAGGTCGTCATATTTATTTTCTGTTAATGCAAATCAAACACAAGCTGTGTTTAGAAACCTGTGATGCATTATGGACTACAATACGCAGAAAGCAGTTCTTACCCATAAGCCCCAGCGGTGACCGTGTAGACAAAGATGGGCTGCAGTACGAACAGCAGAACAACCAGCGTCTTCACAACTTGGCTCCAATCAAGAGCCTCAAAGGCCTTCCGAACTGTTGGCAATTGTTTGGTTCCAGGTCGTCATTATTATTTTTCTGTTAATGCAAGTCAAGCACAAGATGCGATTAGAAATCCGTGATGTATTATGGACTACGATGCACAGAAAGCAGTTCTTACCCATAGGCCTCAGTGGTTAGCGTGTGGACTAAGATGGGCTGCAGGACGTACAGCCGAACAACCAGCGTCTTTACAACGAGGCTCCTGTCGATAGCCTCAAGGGCCTTCCGAACTGTTAAACTTGTTCGGTTCCACGTCGTCGTTAATGTACTTCTTTTTTGTTTTTGTCAATACAAATCAATCACAAGCTGCAGTTAGAAGCCCGTGATGCATTATGGACTACAGTACACAGAAAGCAGTTCTTACCCATAGGCCCCAGCGGTTAGCGTGTAGACAAAGATGGGCTGCAGGACGTACAGTAAAACAACCAGCGTCTTCACAACTTGGCTCCAATCAAGAGCCTCAAAGGCCTTCCGAACTGTTGGCATTTGTTTGGTTCCAGTTCGTCATTATTATTTTTCTGTTAATGCAAATCAAACACAAGCTGCGATTAGAAACCCGTGATGTATTATGGACTACGATACACAGAAAGCAGTTCTTACCCATAAGCCCCAGTGGTGAGCGTGTGGACGAAGATGGGCTGCAGGACGTACAGTAAAACAACCAGCGTCTTCACAATGAGGCTCCTGTCAAGAGCCTCAAGGGCCTTCCGAACTGTTAACCTTGTTCGGTTCCAGGTCGTCATAAATTATTTTCTGTTAAAGCAAATCAAACACAAGTTGCGTTTAGAAACCCGTGATGTATTATGGACTGCGATACACAGAAAGCAGTTCTTACCCATAAGCCACCGCGGTTAGCGTGTAGACCAAGATGGGCTGCAGAACGTACAGCAGAACAACCATCTCTTAAATTAATCACAGTATGACAAGAAGAAACCTTTGATCATTCGACACTAGATTTGGAAACACGTTCTTCACTGGTTGATGAACACACAAAATATCAGACTGAGCTATTATACATTATGTCGAGTCCGCTAACGACGTTTCGAATTAGACGTATTTTTGGATCGGCAAAACTTCTTTGCTGTCGTCGAGTTTCTCCTTTTTCTGTTCGATTCCAGGTCGGCTATTTTTTTTTTTTTTTTTTTTTTTTTTTTTTCTGTGAGTGCAAATCAAACACAAGCTCTGGTTAGAAACCCGTGATGTATTATGGACTACAGTACACAGAAAGCAGCTCTTACCCATAAACCCCAGTGGTTAGCGTGTAGACCAAGATGGGCTGCAGGACGTACAGCAGAACAACCAGCGTCTTTACACTAATGACGCTCCTGTCGAGAGTTTGCAAGCAAAAATAATGTAGCTGTGCATGATGATGATGAATATATAGTAACATTTAGTGTAAAAGATACTAATAAAGGACTTGAGAATCTGTTACTTTATTCGCTTACTTGTTTTTGTTTAGTAGGGGCTATTAGGATTTTTTCTTTTAAACTTATTTTACCATTTCTTGCTTCCAGAATTTGTACCTTGTCGCCTACTTGCTTCTTTTATTTTACACCTGCCACTGCAGTACACCAATGCAATGCTTCAGATTGCGACTATCGCAATCAGGTTTTGCTTTTGCTCTTGATTGGCCAGGAGTGCTGCTAAACTTGTTTGAACCAATCGGAAAGAGCGCCCATAAAACCACTAAGCCTGGTTCAGCGGTGTGTACCATTACGACAGGCTCGCTACACAAGCTGCCTGGTTGATTTTGTGTTTGGTATGGTGTCGGTTTGAGACGGCTGTCACTTTTTGAGTCTTTCTTCCTATTTTGTGTGCACTTTGCAATAGATAAACCACAGATTATAACGTATGGCGTCAAATCCCTGAATTTCACGTTATTCGACGCCAGATGGGTACCATGTAGTGCTCGGTTCGTCGTTCTGGGGAACCATCCGCGTGGAACTGGAGCGATGCAGATTTATGAAGTGTCTCATGGCGACGTGAAGCTACTGAAAGATGTGAGTATTCCTCTTGAATGTATAAACACTTAATGAAGTACTTGACTGTTGTGAAGAAGGGATTTTTGGATGTGTATTAAATACGATCACCATGTACAGGTTGCAAATTGAACTCAGTATACCGACCGTGCGACCATAAACAGTAACCGGCCTTCTACTCGCGAATCATAGCACTCGAACAATCAGAAGGTTTCTACAAGTCTTGCATTACTTGAGCTCTTGTAGCCACAGAAATATAAAGTCCAACATAGTCTCATTTCACTTTCAGCGCATACTCACAAGTAGAGGTACTGTAAATTGTAACACACAAGCGGTGCTGTACTCTTGCATTTACACATACGTGTACAATACCATTTAGCTGAAATCTTTTCCATCATACATCGGTCATCAAGTTCACCAAATAGCGAGCAAGTATGACACTCAAGAAACATGCAATGGACACTATTGAACTTAAACTATACTCCTTATACATCTATGCCAAGAAAAGCTATGTTCATTTGATTTGTTTTCAGTGTTGTATGATAGACTTTTCTTTATTTTAGGTAACTATACTGCACTGAAGAATTTCATATTAACTACAATGTACTGCACTCCTATTTTGGAGTTTGAAAATTTACCACAACTGTCTTCGAAACATTCCGTTTTCAAAGTGACCCATCTACACCGCCGTAATTCATTTTCATTTAAAATGCATTATTTTTCAAAAAATTTCTCTTGAGGAACTTTGATTTTTTAACAGTGCACTGTTAATTGTTTCAGGTTGAGAAAAGGACTTCACTCAAATGTGGAACATTTGGAGCATCAAGTCTGCAGGAGACACCTAGCAACAGGAGACTTTGATGGAAAAATGATGGTATGGTAAAAATATATTAATAACATGCATAAAATAATTTCTGCATTCTGATTGGCTGAGTTCATGTCAATTTATCCCAAACAGTGCAAAAATGTGAAATTAAGAGTGCAGGAATTTGAAATTAAAAGTGCCAACAGCTGGTGCGCATATTTGCAAAGCCACACAAAACAAAAAGCGTGTTTTCATTCCTCGGGACAATTCTGATTCTGTTTGCGAGAAAACAAATTTCTGGAGCTTGACGCTTTGTGAATTGTAACGAAATTGAAAAAAAATTGCATGACGTAAATTATTGTATGCATGTTATTAACAAGTAATCACATGATTTCTCATGCAATTTTGGAATAAATAAGCACTCATAAATTTATCAAAGACCACATATTGCACTCGTGTGGTGCTTATGCAATTTTGTGGTCTTTGAAAAATTTACTTGTGCTAATTTATTCCAAGTTGCACTCAAAATCATGAAATTACCTTTTCTAATAGTATGGTTAAATATAGCTATTTGGATGTGAAACCACACACACTAGTTTGTGGTACAGGTTTAGCAGATACCAATTTTAGCCTATTTAATCTCTTTTTCAAATGTACATTCAGCTCAACCTCATTAACTTGTGATATACTGTTAGTAAAATCATGCTTCTTACACCAAGAATATTTATTTACAGCAACTTACAAATAAATTAAATTAAATTACACTAACTGTTAGTAATAAATACACTTAGTCTAAGATGTTTGCATACAATCCATTGTTTCACATTAACAAAACTTTTTATCTAAAGTATTCAATTTCTCTACTCAGCTAATCTAATAGTAATTTATTCTACACAGATTAGTAGTGGTAATCATTGGTGTGCGAGTTCAATTAACGATTAATAGTGTGAGTAATGTTTGAAAATTCTAACAAAATAACACGAGTCCACAGGACGAGTGTTATTTGTGGAATTTTCAAACATTATGAGCACTATTAATCGTTAATTGAATGAGCACACCAATGATTACTAGTTAATAATATAGATGCAAAAATAAACAAGGTGAAGGAAACCATTCCAAAGCAAAACCAACAGTCAATCAATGTCAAATGCGCCACTTCTTATTAGACGCTGAAAATTCACACTGTGAAAATTTGCATAACGCAAAGCTCAAGTCAACCAGGATCACTGTCTTGAATAGCCTTGAATGAAAGACTGAGTTTACCCTGAGCTTTGCTATGGAACTCGTTATGGATGAAAGTCACCGAACAACAGAACCGCTGAAACGGCATAACTGGCTGCCGACAATCTCCGAAAGGAAGAGAAACCTGAGTTTACGGCAAGTCTATACAGTTATATTAATTTCACTTAGCGAAGATTAAGAAACCGTTGAAGCTGCTGTTCAGTGAAAAAATTGCTATCGTATCGTGAAGGCTTCAAGCTTCAATTATAAAGTTCTGCAAAAAAGCCGATCGACACACTCACAAACACTGAGCGGCTAAACTTTCACAAACAAGCTTTTCAGCAGAAGAAACTGGATCGAAACTAGATAAATCAATTTACGAAGTTTACTGATCACAACCTGTCGATGATCTCTGAAGTTTCAGACTATTCCCGCTGCGGATGGCTTGGTACTTTGCTGATCTCCGAACATAACTTGACTTCGGGCTCGTAGATTTCCACTTTCATTTGAAGATAATTCTGCCAGCTCCTCCCCGAATTTCTTACAGGCATTTTCATCCATGTTTTAGAGTTGATTTCGTGCGTTTGAATTTCCCAGTTTAAACTTCTATGGCTGCTTTGTTTATGTTTTGGGAATCTCTTGCTCTTGGCCACCATTTTTTCTCGATGCAAAAGTTGAGCTCGCGTGATTGTCACGGCAACGAAGTGTGCAAAATCAATTAATCTGTGCAATTAACTCTGATTAACTACTTTTGCACATCTGATTAACCTTTTTTGCACACTTGCACACTAATTTAAATATAACAGCCCTGTTCTCAGCCAATTAGAATCGAGCATTTTTGCATCTATATTATTACATGTATAAAATAATGTGTGAATTTGATCTGTACAACATTGAATTTCAGGAACCTTGAAAACACTGAGCAGCCAGTGTGTACTCAGTGAAGGCACACTCGCAAATTATCAACTGCATTGATGGAGTTGGTGGGTTGGGAATTGGAACAGGTGCACCTGAAATTGTGACTGGGAGCAGAGATGGTAAGTTCAAACTACTGTTAGAGAGAGTGAAAAACTGATTCAACTGGGTTTGTTTTTGCTGAGTCTGCCCGTGCTGGGCATTTACATGTACTCAAGAAATAGATTGAAAATAGATTGTAAACAGAATAATTGTTGCTGGAATAATAATTTCCAATAAAGCTGGAATTTGAAAGATTAAAATATCCTCCTTCCTGCAAAATACATTTTGATAAATTGGTTTGAATCAGGTTGAGAAAAGGACTTCACTAATTATTATTATTATTGTACATGTTCATAAAGCAATGCTGAAGCATACTACGGTATTTCACGAAACTGTGATACACACATCATCACATGAACTAAGCACTTTTGGAAAAGGCTGCAATCTGATAACTTACTCTTAAAAACAAAATAGACAGTGCAGACATGTGGTGAAAGTTCCTGTAGCTCCAGGGTAAAACATGTTCAAAAGATGTTCAATTAATTGGAAATACATAACTACTGTACTGGGCCCAGTTGTTCAAAGAGTTGATAGAGCTATCCACCAGATATATCCTTATCCAGTTGATAAAAGAAGCTTAAAGGTCAACACTTTATACTCGCTTTATACCCACTGGATAGGATTTATCCAGTGAGTAGCACTGTATGGGTTCACACTAGAGTGCCAAGTCTGACTTCAGTCAGACTTGAGATTTTAGACAAGTGTGAACGGCCAACAAATGAAGTTCAAGTCAGACTTGAAATTCATCGGAAGGCCAGCAACTTCAAAGGTTTCAAGTCTGACTTCAAGTCAAACACAAACTAGACTTGGGTCTGACTTGAGCGCTTATTTTTTACAACCTGTCAATTAAGTAACTTGAGAGCCACCAGAAATATTTCTGATAATCGATCATCCGACAAGATGGATCCACGCAACTACGTGAATTGGTAAGATCGAATGAAACGTCTGTGATTTTTTGTTATCACACATTTGTTTAATATCTGTTTCTGTTCTCAGATTTCAATATTATTCTTCTTCGGGCTGTCCCAGTGGCTTTCCATTTCCGTCATTTCCCTACAGAGGGTTTGAGAATGCGAATCCATGTTCAATGCGTTTTGACCTGGAGAATGGCGGAATTGGTTTTCTGATTTGTGTGAATTGGCTGTCTTTTCATTAGAACACACTTCATTGATTTTCCCATGGACCTTGTCTGACAGGTGGGGCACGATTGATCAAATTACTAAGTCAATTTTCAAGTCACGAGTCATAATGCGTGTGAACACACTTGTAAACAAATGATACCAAGTCAGACTTGAAATGTCTCTGACTTAAGTCAGACTTGGGTTTCTAGTGTGAACCCATACACTATATCGAACAATGCAATACCAGCTCTTAAGAGAACTAGGTTGACTGCGTCGGAGTGGCAGAAGACAAACTGGTGTATCAACTAAGTGTTGGTGAGGGTAATGGAACGCCGTCAAAGAGACAATAGCTGACGTTTCGAGCGCCAGCCCTTCATCGGAGCGAATCGCTCTGACGAAGGGCTAGCACTCGAAATGTCAGCTATTGTCTCTTTGACAGCATTCCATTACCCTCACCAACACTTAGTTGATACACCAGTTTGTCATACACTATATCCACTCTTTGAACAACCTGGCCCTGGTATGCAAAATTTGTGGAGGAAGGAACTACATAATTTTCAACCTGCAGCCTAAATTCTGAGTTAACCCTAGTTCTGCAGGTACCGGTTTGTACCACAAAAAATTACTTCAGATTAGTCTTGCCATCTTACTCTCATTGATTTTTATGCTAATTCTGTTCTCAGAGTATGTCACAAGATCTGTTTTTATGGACTAAAGTAAAAATTGGAGATGCCGATCCCATGTCCACCCTGCACAACTGTATTTTTAGAATGTGTGAATACAGAGTTTGACTGAGCTAGAGTTCAAACAGAGTTTTGTACAGGGATCCATTAGTAGGGCTGTCTGCTTGTGAAAGTGACTCAGTGCCCTAGAGAGCTTCGACTGTACACTGTATCTATTGATGAAATTTTCTCTTTGTGGGACATTTCTGAGACAGATTGCATAAGTCACTACTTTTGTTGATTTTGCTAGTGCATTTCATCCCACCATCAAATTCACTCATGAGATGTTATTAGTAAGTACTGTTTTTCTCCACACTGAAGTTTTCAAAGGTCCACGCCTTTCAATTCTAAACTCCTGGACATCCGAACTCATTTCAAGCCCACTGAAACTTTTCAGTATACACACCAAAAAGAGTTTTGTGAAAGGAGAAGCATTACACCTACTCAGAACTAACTCAGTCAAAAAGAACTTTGAAAAACTTAAACGAGATTTTGAAACCAGACTCTACAACAGAGGCTATCCTTACACTCTCATACACAAAATTTTGACTTCAGTCCAATTCTGTGATAGAACGGTGTCATCTCAAGGCCTAAAGGAAAACAAAGAAATGAAATCCTACCGTTCATCACTACCTACATCCCAGCTTAACCGAATCTAAAACAGATTCTCATGAAAAACTGGCATTTAATCAAAGGTCAACAAAAACTTGCTCAGATCTTCAACAAACCGCAGATTGTATCTTACAGGCTGAAAAGTCTCTAAAGGACACTCTTGTCCACGCGAAAATTCCTTCATCCACATGACAATAAAAAAACCCACTGATTTCACACAGAAGCTATATCAATCCACAAATTGTAAACATACTAGAAGAAATACACAAACAGTCCTTAACTGTTATTTTTTTCCACTTCACCGCACCTACAATCTCAAAGTTGTTATTGTGTAACACAAACGTAGAAGCTGAGGATCTGTAGACTCTGATACAACTGTACAATAATGTAGTTCAATTCTATATTGTGAAAAAGAAAACTTGCTTGCATGACTGATCAGTTTGTCATTCCTCATTTAAATTATGTACCCTGTCAGGTTCTGTAAAGGTGTGGGATCCTTGGCAGAAAGATGAGCCGGTTGCCAACATGTCTCCAGTTGAGGGGCAGGATGCTCGTGACTGCTGGTGTGTTTCATTTGGTGAGTGACGAGGTGTTATTTCTGACAAGTTTTGACAAAAGACTGACCCCTCTCTATAAAGTGCTGACCCCCTGTATAAAGCACAGTAAAATGTTAACTCCTTTCAAAAACATTCATATTGATTAGTATAATGCCCAGGCTGTGTTTTCTGAGGCCAGCGAAGTGAACCGAAGAGGCATAATATTCTATGCTCGAAACACGTAAAGCATTTTAATACCATACCTTCAAACTCTCGATACATCTCCAGATTTGGCTGATCACTCTTCTAAGCCAACTAAACCCCTTTCCCTTTACACTTTAAGAACTCCAATTCTTTGACCAAATGGGCCCAGAACTACAATCTTCGACATAATTGTTGGGACACTTTGCACTCCCCCCCCCCCCCCCCCAAATGTTGGTTTGTGCGTCAGAGCACCTAGAACCAACATTGCAGGAGGAAGGAAGCCGAGTAACTGCACCTGCTGCTGAATATGCACACTTCCGAGAGTGTCCCAATTAATTATGTCAGGGATTGTAGGTCTGAATATTTTTGTGTCTATTGATGATAGGTCAGATGCCTATAATGATGCTGAGCGCAGTGTAGTAGCTGGATATGGCAATGGTGACATAAAGATGTCTGATCTAAGAAAAATGGCACTGAGATGGGAAGTTGCTAATGTCAAAAATGGGGTATTGAATAATTTACTGTACCTCTTAATATTGCACTCTGCCCACATTACCCTGGCAGTTCCAGTGCCACATCCTCTCCAACCCCCTACTCCCAAAATGGCCTTTCTTGAACACCCAACACCAATAATTGAGACACAAAGTTGAACTAATTTATGTTCAAACAACATTGTACAGAGGGAGGAGAAAGGGTGGGGAGTTTTAGAGCTTGCTCACAGCTACAGTGTAATATGTATATGCTTTTTTAATCAATGACATCCCACCTTATACAGCTTGTGTGTCTTAGATTTTCTCTTCTTTTTAAAACTTCGGATCAAAATTTGCCACTCCGGTCCGATCGTGCAAAGAAACTATTTTTGCGCAAAGTAAAGAACTTGAAATGCATGCCTTTTTGTCAGTTTGTTTTGTATGATTAAAAAGGGCTTGACATTGGTTGGACTCAAGTCATTTTCACGTTCTACGAGCTCTTACCCAAGATTTGTGACTTCACAGTCTTGGGAGAATTTAAGTTTTATATCATCAATTCTTGCTTTCAAATCAGCAAAATTTGAGCTAAATACGGAAACAACTTTATTCAGTCATAGTTACATAAAAGGCAACACATATTTCTGTGTATAATTTTGTTGCAAAACTAGGAAAATGCTGTCAAAATAAGGCATAATTTGGCGTTGTTGCTTTGCTGCCGATTCCTCAAAACTTTGCAGTATCCTATGAGTCCTGCTATATTGATCAGCGTAAGATCACAAGACTTCATCAAGTATTCCAAAATGGCGGACCGGGCTTGGCTGAAGCAATGCAACGTTTTCGTCCTAATTCTGTGCTTTTCAGGTGATGGTGCTGTTTTTTTTTTTTTTTGTTTTGTTTTTTTTTTTTTCGAATTAATACATAGCTTACTAGAAATGCATTGTTATTTTCAGGGAGTTAAAAAAAGGTACAGAACGACTCCTTTTTTAGAGTAGCTTTCACTCCCACTTTTAACTCCCTTCATTTGTTTTAACTCCAAAACAGGGGTGATATTAATTCCTGTTTAGGGAGTTAATTTTACTCTCATGAGGGAGTTAAAAAGTGGGAGTGAAAACTACTCTAAAAAAGGAGTCGTTCTGTACCTTTTTTTATTCCCTTTTTGGAGTTAAAATAACTCCCTGAAAATAACAGTGTACGATAATCGCAGATACCCCCTCGCTCTGGCGACTATTACTTTGGTACTGCTCAACAAGTTTTGACGCAATCATTTCTTCGAAGTCAAGTGCTGCACGCAAAGAAAGGAGAAATATATGATGTGTGTTATAGAAGAATCGATTGCATGACGCCGTACGTATTTCTCACGGTCGACATACCAAATTAATCCATGCAGTCTGCAGGGCACATTCTCAAACATTTAGTACTTGAATTGTGAAGTTGGTCGGCCGCCGTAGTACGGGAAAAAAGGAACAGTGATTTTCCAGTTTGAATTCATAGGCAGCGCAATTAAGTAGGCTTTCTGTGCTTTTTTTTTTTTTTTTTTTTTTTAACTCTGGAATGCATGCACTGGACTCAGAGGCATGCATATTTAATGAAATCGAATTGTTTTCTATGTAAACCCGCGCAAAACAGCGTGATTTCTCCCAGAATCAAATCAAAATTCGAAAGGTTTACTTCAAATTATACACGGGCAAGTCTAATCATACTTCAAAGGGCTTGTGAATGATTCTCGTTGCAATTTTAGATCTTGAAAGAAAAACAGACATCTGACTAAATCATTTAAAACCCCAGGTTCCGACTGCTCTGAGCAAATACGCTAGCCGAAAAACTGGCGACAGAAGCCGGTATTAAACCAATACTTCGAGAGAAAATGATCAGCATGCAGATTTTAATATTTTCTTGAAGTGATCGGGTCATAAGATACAAGACAGAATATAGACGGCGTACTTGCAATTTTGCCCGCCTTTTCTCCTGAAGTTACCAACTCCCTTTCAAGCGGTGTTCTGTTCATGTAGCTCTTGATCGGCATTCATGTGCTGTTCTCTTTGCGGAGTCGTTTCATCGGCACGATTCTGTTCACGACGCTGTCGCCCACATGAATGTCGTCTTTTCTTGAGTCGGAATTGACTGTTCGATCGTTCCGACGATTGCCCGTGTTCCCTTCTCCTTTGAAGACGAGATTCGCGAGATTATTGTGTTTCCAATTTTCCAGTTTTCAAATTCATTTTCGTGAATACATAAATCTTATTAACCGAGCGCGCGATCCTTACAGTAAGTTATGGACTGAGTTTTTTTCGTCGCCTTATGGCCCGAGCGCGCTTCGCGCGAGGGCCATAAGGCGACGAAAAAAACGAGGATCCATAACTCACGGTAAACGGACCAAGCAAACGAGGTTAATAAGATATTCATTATATGGCTTTAGATCTTTCGGCAAACACAAAGAAAAAGCCCCAACGAGTACTCGTTTCGTTCATTCAACAACATCAATCGCGATCAGGCATGAATTACGCACGTTTGTTTTCACAACAAATTCAGTTAACAGCTTAGAATTCTACCGATTTGAAAATCTTGAAATAAAATAAGAGTCTGTCGAACCAACTGCCTAAATAAATACTAATTTGTTCTGAGCTGAATGAAATGGTCCATAGCGTGTGTCAAACAACGACACTGCAGTGAACTTTATTCGGTGAACGACTCGAACTCGCCCTTGTTCGCTCACTAAAGATTTAAAAAAACTGCAGTCTTATCTCTTTCCAGAAGAAACTGCTTTGTAACTCAGAGTATTTTTTTTCTTTTGAATAAGTTTCTTACACGTACAATAATGTAGAAGGCAAAATGGCACTAAAAGGAAATCATTTCATCACAAACTGCGACCGACACATCGTTGAAAGTTATATTATTCAAACCTCACCGCTTAATTTTCCTGCCTCCTCGTGGAGCGTTTAAGTTTCTTCCAGCAAAATAAACGTCCTCAAATCACCACGGCGTTTTTGTCCCAGTCAGTGATTTCGAAATACAGAGTTCTCGTGCATTGTGAAAAATTTATTTACAGTCCTCACAGTGCGCCATGACGAGCAAACATGTCTGCAAAACTTGATTCTTGCACGGTTTTAGTCATAACTGTTCACGGTGATTGTTCGCTTTCCACTTTCTTCCTGGCAAGTGTGCAAATTTTAACACAGAGGTGAAACAACCCTCCATACTCTGCAGCGCTTGTTGTCAATGACGGCTGAGGTCTCAAGCAATTTTTTCCTCGGATGTTTTCCTTCTTCATAACGGTCATTTTCCAAGATTGTAAGCTTTCCCCGATCATCATAACTTAACAGTGAGTATCCGGAACGTTTAAACTTCCCATTGCACTTCTGGGCCTTTTATGACAAACGTTTAGCAACTTTTCGAGTAATCATTTGCGATCCACATGTGCAAACTGATTTTGCGGTCCGTACAGTAAGTTATGGACCGGTAAAATTGACCAATCAGAACGTGCGTAAAATCAATTTGCGGTCCGTACAGGAAAGTATGGACCGGTAAATTAACCAATCGTAGCGTGCGTAGTAT
Organism: Plumapathes pennacea; assembly: GCA_964036295.1. Lineage (NCBI taxonomy): Eukaryota > Metazoa > Cnidaria > Anthozoa > Antipatharia > Myriopathidae > Plumapathes > Plumapathes pennacea. Next base: position 10,620,184 of record OZ038469.1, on the reverse strand, counting down.
CAGTGCCATATAATAAAGTACAATATTGTTGCTTCGTTCAAATCGCTTTTCTTTCTGTCGGTCACGCGTGACCGATTCTTTGTGAGGTGCGCTCACTACATTCTGGGCCTGGTTGTACGCCAGACTGACTGACAGACGAACATTAAATTTCGAGATGGCAACCCGCTTGGAGTCTCAAAATAAGGCAATACTACTCATTAGCGTCGTGATTATTACCCTCGCTTACGCTCGGGGATTAATTTAAAAAGCGAATGAAGTTTTTAAAGAGTTTAGTTATTTGTTAGGTTAGTTTCGATGATCATTGTTTCAATGACAGCTTTCCGATCACATGTTTATGATCAGGGTAGGATTTTAAGATGCACCAGTATAGTTGTTTTGTGTTAACCAGTAATTCCCCTCTTTATTACACGACTTCACATTTTCGAGTGCAAATACGGGCCAAAACGAGTGCAAAGATGGGAGCGTATTGCACTCGTCAGGAACCAGATCAACTGGTTTATTAGCTTACGTGACCAATTTTCGCAAGCAAAGTTTACAAACGCGTCATTTTATGTTCCATTTTGCGCGTGGCGAGAACGTTTGCCCTGCTTTATTTGTCGTATAATTTATTACACGAAAAGTCGTGAAATACGGCTGTATTTTTACTCGTCAATTTTATTTTTTCTCGCCTGAAGCAGGCTCGAAAAAATAAAACCGACTCGTAAAAATACCCCGCCGTATTGCACTCCTTCCCGTGTAATAACCTCTTTGTATTATGAAGTATAGTAATAATATACTGCTACCAGAATTAATATGTAATTCTTATTTCCCGTCCGTCAAACGGAAAACATAACGGTACTGTAACATTGACTCTCAGAATTTGTTTTGATTCCTTATGTTCGGTTTGGTTGAAGTTTATGGTCTTGCCCATTCGTAAGAAGCTCCCTACATATACCATCCACGTGTCTCGGCTGAGGCTGCCTTGATGATACACTGTTCATGGGGCTTTAAAATACAAAGTTTTGGAAGAATTTTTTTTAAACTTCCCCATTAAGGTTGCTGTTTTTCAAGATGTCGTGATTGCCTCCAAAACACAGTCAACTTGTATATAACGGCCATGTTTACAGCGTAGTCAACCTGTATATAACGGTCAACCTGTACATAACGGCCACCAAGCAACTTCCTAAGCAAACATCACTCCATATATTCACTGTACACAGTGACCTGCATTTATCTTGTATGTAACGATCAGCTGACCATGTCCTGAGAGGTGACCATAATATACAGGTTTGACTGTATGTTTCTCATAAAAAAAATATAGTTCAAGAAGGAAGAGTAGTAAAGCATTGTTCTCCCTTCTCATTAGGACTGCACTGGGCTTATCTGGTGATCTGGGCAAAGCCAAGGAGGCACAGAAGGAGTGCTCAAGAGCTGGTCTAGTTGTGCCAGATGTAGTTGTGCCGGATGTAGTTGTTGACATGATCGAATGAAAGAAACATTTCAACAGGCAAAGTACGATAAGCAGAAGAATTTTAGGAGGCAACAGATGTCATGTACAGAGTAAAGCATAAAGCGTCATTGTTTTACGGCTAAAGCTCACCGTAGCTTTGGTTTCTGCTTTCGCCCTGTTATCTTCCCAAAAGTATTTCGTGTCGCCACAGAAAGTTTCGTCGGGACTAAATATTTATCGGCGACAGCGGTACCATCAAATATTTGTTTACGGCTATTCTCAAAGCTTCCGCGGTGAACGCGAGCCAAAATCGTTGCCGAAAATCCAGTTTATCCGTGCATATTCCACAGAGCCAAATGATGTTGAGTTTGGATGGGATGCAGTTAACTTTTACACACAAGTAACGAGCAATTCACTGGCCACATCTCGAGTTGTTTAGCGAAGTCAATTACGTCATCGCCCAGCACGTGATAATATGAACCAATCACCGTGTGCTGATTCTCGACCCACAAAAAGGAAAAAAAAATAAATAAAAATTCCCATTTTTAAGCTCTCGTGGGCCCCAGGCCCCCGCGAACAATCAGAGGCCACGATCAATCCAGCCTTCGCTTCAATACTTGTGTGTTTTCTTGTATTAACTGAATACGTTTCTTCTATCAGGTTTTTGAGTATTCGTGCTTTGTAACATAAAATTGAAAGCGAGGAATGTAACACGAGACATGTTTAAAATATTGTTGCGGTTTTGTTCACAGTGTGTTCAGTCCATTTGTGACTGCAAACTTAATATTCAGGACTATTTCGGTGTATTTTTCATTTCTGGTATACAATGACCATTGCGAAACAAAGGCTACATGATCGAATGAAGGAAACATTTCAACAGGCAATGTACGATAAGCAGAATAATTTTATGAGGCAACATATGCCATGTACAGAGTGAAGCATAAATCGCCATTGTTTTGCGGCTAAAGCTCATCGTAGGTTTGGTTTCCGTTTTCGGCCTGTTTTCTTCCCAGAAGTATTTCGTGTCGTCACAGAAAGTTTCGTCGGGACTAAATATTTAGCGGCGACAGAGATATTTGCAATCCCCCAGTGGTATCCATCAAACATCTGTTTACGGCTATTCTCAAAGCTTCCGCGGTGAACTAAAGAACGCAAGCCAAAATCGTTCCCTAACATCCAGTTTATCAGTGCCTGTTCGGCACAAACCCAAACGGTGTTGAGTTTGGATTAAATACAGCTAACTTTTACACACAAGTACCGAGCAATTCATGGCCACACTCGAGTTGTTTAACGAAGTCAATTACGTCATTGCATATCACGCGATAATTTGAACCAATCACCTTGTGCTGATTCTCGACCGACAAAAAAAATAAAATAAAAAATAAAAAAAAGAATTTTCAGTCCTAAGCTCGCGTTGGGCCCCAGGCCCCCGCGAGCAAAAAAATATCCTTCGCATTGAAGGCTTGGGAGAGTGAATTTTAGACAACCCACCTCCATCTGAGATACCGGACCACCCAAATAATGGAGAACCTACTAGAGTGTGACAATAATACTCCAAGTGGATCCAAGCTAAAGAGCCACAAGTCTAAGTACGAAATAACGTATCAATAATTGTCTAATTTTCAAAAACATGGATGTGATAAGGACATCAGATTTCGGCTACATGCTGTAATCTGTAATATATTTATTTCACTCGTTAAATTAGATTAGTAATCAACATTGGCTTATATTTATTTATTAACATTTGTTGCTTGATATAACTGTTGTTGCATTATGTTTTCAAACACTTTCTAACTGAAACGCCAAACTGGGAACGAATGCCCCTCCTGAGGGTGGAAAAAAACTGATATACTACAATTCATTTATACTGATTTGTCTTGCAATTTCTTATCATGCTTATTAAACAAGTTCATATTGTTATTGTCCTTTAACATCTTTCTTTAGCGCTTTTTTGTTTGCTCACAACAGTGATTTTATTGTTATTGTTCATCGGTCCAGTCTAGAATGACATTTTCGAAATCCAGATCGGGTTGATACTCGTGGACGCATTTGGGTCCAAACTGCTGATTATCTATCCACATCCTTTCTTCTGTGTAAAGGGAATCTTCGTCAATTGCAAGGTCTTCAAATACGACATTATCATCTCTGGGATATTCTCGAATTATGCGAAACGTGCCGTCTGAAAGGCGCTGGTAAACACCACCAACTCTACTACCGGTTGTACCAGTAAGATATGAGCCCGAAGCGGAGGAAGAAACAAAGAAATTTTCCTGGCTATCGAAACCCATTCCAGCCATCTTTTGAAGGCGTTCTTTGTTGTCTTGCCAAGGGAGATCTCTGCGTTTAAGAACTATCTCTGCCTCACTCTGGACATTTTCGAGTGTGGAGAGATCTGAGGTGCTTCCCCCTTCGTTGACATTGATCGCAGCAGCTCCCCAGAAATAGATATCCTCGTCGTGGTTGAAGTCAACATTTGATTCCACCAGAAGCTTTGTACCATCGTTAGAACACCGCAAGTAATCATGTTCAAAATTTATGATTAAGCTCCACGTCCTTGCTGGACTGTCCAAGTTGCTACAATCCAGGTTGTAGAGGTTAATCTCGCCCATTTGTGTCTGGTATCCGAAGAAATCCCCGCAAACCACCACTGACTTTAAGCCTCCAGCGCTGGAAATTGGGACATTCTTCTTGCAGACAAGTTCTAATCCATCTTCAGTTTGCCTGTAAAGTAGCAGATACTTTTCCGAGTTTTGTTGGCCCGAGAAAGGAGCCGCAGCTACTGCAATGCGAAAGTCGTCACTTGTACGTCCACTGACAGAGACATCAAAAGGGTAGCAAGCCCCCTGACTCTGCTCCGGTGCGCAGTCCTCTGGCATTGGGACACTGGTAACTGTCTCGCTTGATCTGTCCATTTTTTTCAATTGGCTGTTTTCTCTATGATACCCCCAGAGCTCGTTGGATTTCTCTCCTATTGCAGCTAGAGCCAATCCCTCTGTTCCATCATCGCGGCAATTGATGTTCACTTGCAGGGCGGGGTACTGGAAGAGCTCAATGATTGAAAAGATGTGATCTTTCTGTGGTTTGCGTCGATCTTTTAAATGGGGTTGGTCAATCAATTCCGAACATTCTGCCGAAAATTGTTCATCAGCAGATTTCCACAAGGAGCATACTTCAGACACGGCATGCTGATATGCTTCCAACTTTGCATTGATATCAACTACCATTCTTTTGTTCTTGTCACATTCAAGCACCCTCGTTGCGTGATGTGTTAATTTCCTCCTAATTTTGTCAAAATTGAAACACGATTTTTTCCCGGTGTACTTATCCAAAAATCTTTTGTACCGACTGTCATATCTTGTGCACCTGACTATCTCCTTTCGGACTCGTGCTGCGTTTTGCTCGGTCTTGTATTTGAACCCATATGCTAACAAAACTGAGGCATAACCATCATTTTGTAGCTCAAAAATGTTCTTGATCAATTTCCATGTTCGCTTGATAGCTTCTCGTTTGTTATCTGGGACTTTTCGTTTTTGGTTACTTAGGTAGTGCTCGATCAATCCTTCGTCGGTCACAAGTCTAGGGATATTATAGAGGGCCTCCAGCACGTTCTTGTCATTCCCGTTCTCTCCCAACACCTCGTCGATGAAGCGCTGCAATTTTAGCTCCTGGAAATTATTTCGCTGGCCTGCCTCTTGAGGGATTTGCAAAACTTCTATTCGCAGATGGCGGACGTACGTAATCTGGTCAAAGTACCAGCTACGCTTAGACTCTTGCCAAATGTCCGCCACATCAGATTGGAGCGATGATATGCTTTCTCCGATGACGTCCAACTTATTGTTGAGCTGTTCTAGCATTTCTGGCAACGGGTCATTACCACAGATAGATGAAAATGTGCAAATTCCGGCTTGAATGGCGGACCCCACACTCAAGCTCAGCCCCAATATACCAAGAAGACCTACAGCTCGCTTGTTTCTATTCAGCGGCGCCAGCGACTGATTTTTTTCTCTGTCCTCATCGGGGTTATCTAAAGTTGCCGGCAGGGACTGGGACCACGACATTAAAGTCAGCACAAACAGCACTGAAATCAAAAGACGTCGTAGAGCCGCCATGTTTAGGGCTGGAGATCCTTTCCTGGTAGATATAAAGTTACAGTTAATGATAATAATAATAATAATAATAATAATAATAATAATAATAATAATAATAATAATAATAATAATAATAATAATAATAATAATAAAAATAATAATAATAATAATAATAATAATCTCTATATAATAATACGCTAAGCAACCGCTGACCGCGGCTCATGTGTGTGTGTGTGTGTGTGTGTGTGTAACAAATTGATAATTTGGATTGGTGACGTAACAAATTAAACCGGTAATTAGATAATGTATTTGAATTTCTGACGCAACATTAATGCTCGCGTACGATCGTTAGTCATAATTACTATACCATCAATTCGAACTGAATCACCGGGAAAAGCAAGCCAGAAATCTTCTCGACCGTAGCCTTTCCGAGGACGCGAATACTGAAGGTGAGAATTCCGTCTTAGTGTAGAAATAGAATTTCAGCTCTCAGGTGTCTGGATAAGGGGCTGATGCTGCCGCATGTTCGAAAAACGGGAAGATTTTGATGTCGGACGATCGGTGGTTCGACGAGTCGAGTATGATCAAGTGGTACATGCACTGCAGGGACGTTTGTACTTTGACGCGGTAAACTGCGTTTGAGATGCTCGAAATTGAATTCAAAAAGGAGAAAAGAAAGAAAAGAATTTCGAAAAACGGGGAGCGTTGATGTCGATCGATCGGCAATTCACCGAGTGGTACAGTCGAGTGGTTATGTACTACAGAGAGATTTTGATGTTAGGGTTAGAAAAAAGAAATCCAATCCCCGTATTTTACGGGGGTCCCGCTAGTAATAATAATAATAATAATAATGATAACTAGCGGGACCCCCGTAAAATACGGGGATCGGATTTCTTTTTTCCTAATATTTTTTTTTTTTTTTTTTCCGTTTTGAATTCCATTTTGAGCATCTCGAACGCAGTTTGCAGTGTCCAAGTACAAACCTCTGTAGTGCTTTTACCACTCAACCGTACTCGACTCGTCGAACCACCGATTGATCGACATCAAAATCTCTCTGTAGTACATGTACCACTCGGTGAATCGCAGATCGATCGACATCAAAATATTCCCGTTTTTCGAAATTCTTTTCTTTCTCTTCTCCTTTTTGAATTCAATTTCGAGCAACTCAAACAGTCTACCGCGTCAAAGTACATACGGGCTGTAGTTGCATGTGCCACTCGACCATACTCGACTCGTCGAACCACCGATCGTCCAACATCAAAATCTTCCCGTTTTTCGAACATGCGGCAGCATCACTCCGCCATCCAGACACCTGAAATTCTTCTTCTTAACTCAAACGGAACTCTCACCTTCAGTAATCGCGTCCCGTGGGCTTGGTTGAAAGGCAACGGTAGAGAAGATTTCTGGCTTGCTTGTGCCGGCGATTCAATTCGAGTTGACGATATCGTAATTATGACTAACAATCGTACGCGAGCGTCAGAAATTCAAACCACGACATTATCTAATTATCGGTTTAATTTGTTGCGTCATAAATCGAAATTAACAATTTGTTACACACACACACACACACACACACATGAGCCGCGGTCAGCGGTTGCTAAGCGTATTATTATATAGAGATGGCAGTATTTCGAATCTATAATTGATAAGCGTTGCTTGTGATGTACTAAAAATCCTTAAAACACTCTTCTGGCCAACTTTCTCGCAAAATGTAGCGGTTTATTGAAAAACTAAGGGAATAACCCTTGACATCGGCGTGCGGGCTAAAAATGTCCAACATTTCTCCTGATGGTCGAAATGGAAATGAAGGAGAAACATGAAATGAAACTTGCCAGAACGTGAAACACAATCCCAGCGGATTTTTTTTTTTTTTTCTTCTTCTTACCTCAGAAGCAAAAAGAGATCAAACAAAACAGTGTCATGTCTGCTGGTCCAAAAGAGACTGCCGACATACTGGTCAAAACATTTACTGCGCGGTTTTTACGAGGGAAACCTCCTTGGACGAGAACTGTCTTCTTGCAAATGTGCCTGAAGGAATTGGCGAATTCACCGTAAAGAGACAAGACGTTTTGAAACAGCTACAGTCATTAAACACCTCCAAAGCAGCTGGCTGTGATGGAATACATCCTCAGGAACCTTGCGGAGAGCAACAGCTTTATTGATGCAGTGACACTACAAGGTACATTCCTGGGCAATGGAAACAAGCAATAATCACTGCTCTTCACAAAAAGGGGTCCCGTCAACGATGCAATAAATTATAGACCCATATCACTCACTTGCATCTTGTGTAAAGTATTCGAGAGGTTACTCTATGGTCATCTATATTCTCATATTCAGAAACACCTCAGCACTCGTCAACACGGGTTCGTTAAGGGCAAGTCCTGTCTCTCGAATTTACTTAAAACAACACAAGAGATCATCAAACTCTTAGAGAATGGGGAGACGTCATTTATCTGGACTTCCAAAAGGCGTTCGACAAAGTACCACACGAAAGACTCCTTCTGAAGCTACAAGCTTACGGAATAACAGATCAATGCAACGATATTATAGGAGCTTCCTTAATGACAGAACAATGGCATTAGGAGTGGGCGACAAAATCTCTACATGGGAGCCTGTGTTATCTGAAGTCCCGCAAGGATCTGTCTTAGGCCCTCTTCTGTTTGTCCTGTTCACCAACGATCTCCCCGACATCACAAAAAGCAATACTATGCTCTTTGCAGACGACGCCAAACTAATTGGCAATGCTCGAGCACCAGAAGTTATCCAATCCGATATAAATCATTTGTCCCAGTGGGCCAAAACCTGGCAGATGAGTTTCAACAAGTCCAAATGCAGTGTTGTACACATTGGCAGAAATAATCGCAAGAGTAATTACATAATGGCTGAGTCTCCACTTCGTCGATCTGAGAGTGAGAGGGATTTGGGGATTATTGTTTCCGCTGGGAAGTCGCTATGTATGGCAAATTAGAATGATGATTGGTAAAGCGAGACAAATGACTGCATGGATAGTCCGAAATGTTGTATCGCGCAAATCTGAGGTGCTCGTACCGTTGTACAAAGCATTCGTCAGGCCCCATTTGGAGTACAGTGTTCAGATGTGGGCTCCCACAGCAAGGCACGGCAATTGGGGTATCATCGCAAGCATCGAGAAATGCCAAAGGAAATACACCAGAGTGATTGATGGCATGGGATCTCGTTTCTATCGAGAAAGACTGCAGAAGCTTGGTCTTACGACCTTACCTGAGCGTAGAATGCGTGGAGACCTGATCGAAACCTATAAAATTGTTACCGTCCTTGTAAACTATGGACACATGTTTCACAGGAACAGCTCAGCCTACAACACGCGCAATATCACTGTCCCCTCGCACCATTCAACAAAAGCATCACATGATTTCTTCTGTAATAGGGTACTGTAATTAAGTATTGGAACCAATTACCATCTTTCGTCAAATGCATCGAATGTAAATGCATTCAAGGCTGGTTTGGATCCTCTTAAATCTAGTAGGCTTAATTCCCCCTTCGGGTATTTGTATCTTTCTGAGGAAATCTTTAGTAGGATACCGGATAGTAGGGAATTTATTTAAACTTATTTAATGGAAAATCGTGATATTGCTTTACGACGCAATGTTTCTCTTTGATATAGCTTGTAGGGCAAAGGGTGAGGGTGGGCGGATAGTTTATCATAATTGCTTGGCCATAGCCAAGTCTAGGAATGGCCGTTTTATTTATTTTTTGTTTGTTTTGGGGTCGAGAAATAGCACACGCTGATTGGTTGGGAGCTCTTTTTATGAACACGTGATTTTTTTCTGACGCGTTCTGTCCTTCGGATGTTGGTACGTCTTGTCGGAACGTGTGATTACAGCAAAGAACTCTTCAATCGAGAATTCGAAATGAAACATTACTCATACGTAAAGAAAATCGTAGTTTGCATTGTTTACTGCGGCAGCATTGTGCGTCAATGTAAAAATCGTCGACTTCCCTGGCCAAATAATCGCAACCATAAAACCGCGAGTGAAAAATAGTGTTCAAACATACAGATAAGCATGCATGTAGTTGCAATGTTTGCAGCGGCAGCTTCATACATCAATGTAAATAAACCGTCGACTTCCATTGGCAGTATCGTGCATCAATGTCAGGACCGTCGACTTTCCTTGGCAAACTAGACTGGCCTTGCCAGTGAGCTCGCGGCGTGAGTTGGGTCGAGACCAGAATATAAAATGGAAAGTAGGGGACAAGAGCGGAACTCCCAAGAGAGACTTCCAATTTCTCACCATAAAAATATCACACAGTATAGAGAACTTGGCTTTTGACACCTTGCTCTTTTGACACCTTGATTAAACTAAAAATTATTATTACAACACTCATACACTTGCTTCTTAAAGGTTGAGCGACCCTGCATCTTGAGAATGCGTGACATATCTTTTTATGCACAATCGATTATGACAGTTTGACCTTGACTCATATTTCTAATCAGAGGCCACGATTAATCCAGCCTTCGCTTCACTACTTATGTGTTTTCTTTTCTTAACTCAATACGTTTCTTCTATCAGGCTTTCGAGTATTCGTGCTCTGTAACAAATATAAAATTGAAAGCGAGGAATGTCACACGAGAGATGTTTACAATATTATTGCGCTTTTGTTCACAGTGTGTTCAGTCCATTTGTGACTGCAAACTCAATCCTCAGAATTATTTCAGTGTATTTTTCATTTCTGGTATTTAATGAACATTGCGAAACAAAGACTACATGATCGAATGAAAGAAACACTTCAACAGGCAATGTACGATACGCAGAAGAATTTTATGAGGCAACAGATGTCATGTACAGAGTAAAGCATAAAGCGTCATTGTTTTACGGCTAAAGCTCACCGTAGCTTTGGTTTCTGTTTTCGCCCTGTTATCTTCCCAAAAGTATTTCGTGTCGCCACAGAAAGTTTCGTCGGGACTAAATATTTATCGGCGACAGCGGTACCATCAAATATTTGTTTACGGCTATTCTCAAAGCTTGTGCGGTGAACGCGAGCCAAAATCGTTCCCGAAAATCCAGTTTATCCGTGCACATTCCACAGAGGCAAATGGTGTTGAGTTTGGATGGGATGCAGTTAACTTTTACACACAAGTAACGAGCAATTCACTGGCCACATCTCGAGTTGTTTAGCGAAGTCAATTACGTCATCGCCCAGCACGTGATAATATGAACCAATCACCGTGTGCTGATTCTCGATCCACAAAAAGGAAAAAAATAAAAATAAAAATGCCCATTTTTAAGCTCGCTTGGGCCCCAGGCCCCCGCGAGCAATAACCGCGACCATAAAGCTGCGTTGCGTGTACTTTAAACATTTTAAACAGCTTAATGTTATAACTAGACGTTGTGTAATGAACGGAATTTAGTGTGGGTCTACTGCCGCTGTTGTGTGATTTTGTAAGTGAGACGAACAGACGCATACTTCAATTACCTACATTCGTGGATTTAAAAGCATTCCAATCTTGAAATCACAAGATCCACTTAGAAGAAACGTGAGCCTTTAATAATGTAGGATGCAGTCTTTTCAAGAGAACCAATCAGTGTTATTGTTGGTTAGAGCATCAAATGTAAATCTAGGTGTGAGTCAGACTTTGTTTTCGTGGTCAAAATCTTCAAATCAATTAATCCATGAACACTGAAGAGCCTACTCAAGCGCCCTTGACCCGAGTTGTGTTACCTTTGTTGTTTGTAACTCCTTGCAGGGGTGCAGACAGACATTTTTTACAAATCATAAATTAAATACGGGGAAATAAAAAGACAAGACAAATGAGCTACTCTTATACACAAACACCAAGGCCAAGTACACTGGCCAAAGCCAGGCTTGTTTAATTCATCACGAATATTATTATTACTATTATTCTAATATTATTTTAGAGAAATATGCTTCTGAATTAAGTAACGAGAATACATATTTTCCTAGAATTTACTTTTCAAGATTATATTTAGACACTGATATTAAGGTCGAGATACCCAAGGATGTATAATAAAGTTAAGTTAAGTTAAGTTATATCGTGTTTCGAGGTAAGATAAGAACTTACTTGATGTTGGACAATCATCTGGTTCACCAAAATACATCATAAACCATGACTTGTTATCCAAATTACAAGAAGGAAGACTTACCTTCTTGGATCTCCGATGACTGTGCAAGAAGGAAGTCTTGCTTATGTGCCTCCCTTGTCTGCAATGATCGGATGATGAAATGTTTGGAGCTTAGCTCAACCGTGAAGTAATCAGTTCATCTTAGCTCATCTATTTTAACAAAAACCTAACGGTTGACTCAAGGACAGGTAGCACAAGGACAGGTAGCACACAGGTGACACACGGGTGTTTCATTCTCAAACTGTGACCTTTGCTTCTGTGACCTTTGCTTCTCATAACATCGTGATTACGTAATTACGTGTGACTGAACGTGTTTGAATTGTGGGCTCATGTTAGCAGGTTAGGTGTGGTCAAGCAAGGATTTTAAAGATACTTGAATCCTTTCCGCTTCTTGAAACTACGCATCAAAAAAGACTGAGACAAGATAAAGAAAGGTAAGATCAATTACCTACTTAATCATAACTACGAACAAGGAGTTAACGTTTTGCACTAAGTATGACAACCGTTCCTTGTATATTATGAACCGTATTATTATTATTAGCAGAAGCGATCTAAAACAAGCATCATGTTTTGCTTTTCTTTCTTCAATCCCGATAGTATTAACTAGCGTGTATTACTATATATAATATAAACTGGCATGTATTATTATTTATAGAATTAACTAGCATGTACAGTCATGTGTCCTGATTCCATCTATCCTAAAATTATATGCATTTCCTTTTCTATTTCAGTTCAATTTCAGTTCAGTTTATTGGTTTTGCCACATTTTACAAGAGGAACATTTCTCTAACATAGGAAGCTAACTGGCATGGAATTCCACAGGATGTTAATAACCTTACAGTATATGCATGCACTTTCCCAGTTTTTAGTGTAGTTTTATTTACATTTTTCAGCATAAATCTTTCAGAGGCAGGTCTGGTAATATTATTTTAAATAAACCATTATAGGGGTGAGAAGATCGACGATCGGTGATTTGAAGGTCGACTCTTTCTCGTAAACTAAATGAAGATGACAAAGATGACGACTTTACTGGTAGTTTTCACAGTCCTGTGAGTTTGAGTCCCTTTCGTCCTTTTAGGTAACAAAATCAAGATTGTGTTAAATGTTCTTTTCGAGATATCATTGTCTTAGATTTTCTCTTTTTAGAGCTTCGGATCGAAATTTGCCACTCCGGTCCCCTCCGATCGTGCAAAGAAACTATTTTTGCGCAAAGTAAAGACTTGAAATGTATGTTTTTTTTTTGGTCAGTTTGTTTTCTATGATTAAAAAGGCTAGACATTGGCTGTACTTTAATTGTGACAGGGAAAGGACGAATTGTTTTTTATGCGATTAATGGAATTGCTGGATGTCATTGCTTTATAGGTAAATCAGCGACATGGATATCGTTCGAGGAATTCTGCCCGCATCAATTCTACTCCTACTTGTGCTTTCGCCAAACGGCCTGATGTCAGGAATCAAGCATAACACACACACAACCAACAAGAACCATACCCACGCCTCAGCACTTCCAGCCAAGCGAGCCTGGGGCTCCCACGTGGACGGTTTAGCCATAGCAATAGGTATGGGTTCATTGATCATGGGCATAGCCTGCACTGAAACGGGAGGGTGCTCTCCTGATCTTGTCACCGAAAAGATCAATGCCTTGCAATCAAAAGTCGATAGCATCGAAAACCAAATCACATCTCTCCAAAAGGAAGTGGCAGAAATCAAGCAAGATCTCTACATCAAATGGTACTTAGACCTCATTAAGTTTGTAACCAGTCAGATGACAAAGGTTGCTGCCGAGACCTTAAATGAGAACACAAATCAACAGAACTTGGCCATGCGAGAGAAGTTTGTTCACCAGAATCTTGGTATTCAACGAGATGACTATGTTTCCAAGGGACTTTTCCTCATCCCAAAACTCGTTACAGACGACAAAATAATTGAGCACTACTTGGATTATCACCGTAATCTAGACGACGTCGAAGAAGCTACGGCAGTCGAAAAAACGTGCGCATTTGCCAAAAGGATCCTTGACTACCAAGATGACGGCTATACTTCGCTCATTATAGCGTATTCAATCGTCTTCAAAGAAGACCTGCCCGCATATAACGACGCATTGGCAGAAACTTGCACCCTGTGGAGGACCGAAAGTAGCCCTGAATACACGGCGAAATGTGATGAATTGGAATCAATACCTGGCTACGAAGACAGACGTCAACCCCAAGTGGATCACATTCTTGGCATCGAAGGCTTGGGAGAATGCACTTTAAACAACCCACCTCCAAACAAGCGAAACCGGCATTAAAAGCTAAGACACAGGTTACGCCATGACATTGACCATATCTAAGCGGCCATCTAAGCATTGAGAAATAACATAGAACCTCATCAGAACTGATTACATGTACTTTTATACCATCAATTCCAACATTTAGTTGAAACACATTATTAGCTTTCAGATATAATCAAAGAATTATTTTCTTCATTCTCACATTGGTAATCATCACTTTGTCATCTTCATCATTATCAACTTCACCGCCATTATCTTTACAGTCATCATCATATCCATCATCGATCATCTCATTTTTTACTATGATCATCGTAACAATTGTTTAGATCTTCATTTTCATCATCATCAACCACAATATTTATCACCAACGCAATTATCTCTTTCATTATCATCACAATCATTATCACTTTCGTCATCTTCATTTAGTATTTGTTATCAATTACCGTGGAAGCTCCCCTTACGGACACCTCCCTTAAGCGGCGGTACATCGTCAACATTATCATCATATTCATTGCTGTCCTTCATCATCGCGTCTTTATTAGTATCATTTTCACCATCATCACCATTATCAATGTAATCTTATTATATTTATAACGTTTGTCATCTCAAGATCGGGTCTTGCTGTTACCCAGGTTCGATTCCCGGTAAGGATTATGATTCAATCCTAGCCGTATTTCTCAGATAAGGAAGTAAAACCGTATAACCCGAGTGCTCATTATGGGGAACGGGGAAGTTATGCACTAAAATGCCTGAGATGTGCAGCGAAAATAAAATATAACAAAGACAATGTTTTCAATGCAATTTCAGCTCTGTCGGGGACGGGTGGTCAATTTGTTTTAGTTTTTGTCTTTTTGTTTTTACTAATGTTGCTAGATTTCTGGTGCTGAGGGAGGGGTTCCCCTTTCTTTATGCTTGTGGTGGTGACCCGGCCTTGTGGCAAAAGCTAAATGAAAATACAAATATAGCTGGTCACATGGTATGACATCATCAGGCTACTTAACAATTATCCTACGAGGGTGCGCCGAATAGATAAACAATAAACTACTCTTGGCGAGGAAATATGCACGGATAATTGTCCGAGGATAGTATCTGTTCCGAGATGCGAACAGTTGCCGGAGAGCGAAGCTCGAGGGCAACTGTGAGCTTCGAGGAACAGACAATGTCCAAGGACAATTATCCGTGCATATTTCCGAAGCCAAAAGTAGTTTATTGTCTTTATTACCCTTCAACTGTTTCCTCTCGCAGCGCAAATAATGGTAGCCTGAAATGTCAGTCGTCTCCTCGGCCCTCAACCCAAGCCCCGGGTGAGAGAGACACCTGACATCTGAGCGCGCTAAGGCCGTTCCATTACGTCACGCACTTTTGCGATAATGGCAAGTAAATTTTGATTAGTTTTTGGCTAATCAACATAAGACACCGTTTCTCATTGGTTACACGTAGCAAAGGTTATTTGAGCAAGTGATGGCGGGGTTTCATGGTGGTCAAATTTCGAAAGAAAGATTTGAAGAATGTTTGAGATGTGTTCTCCCACCGTTTTCCCAATTTTCGCGCTTGGGTTAAGGGCAAGGAGACGACTGACATTTCAGGTTATTGTGCTGTTTGACAGTGAGAGTCACTCACGCGCGACAAATATTATTTTACGGTTTCATACAGTAGTCGGCTGATTCAAATTTTATCGATCATGTGAACCTCTAAACGGCCTAAATTGCTCCCAAATCAAAGCATAATGGACAGGAAATACTTTAAAGTACACAAACCTTGCCTGACAAGCCTCGGCGCCGCTTTAATCCAGAGAAATTTCGAGTGGCTTTTTGACCGTTATAAAACTACAAGACACTTCAAAATTGCCATAGCTGGAATTCTCGCGAAATACAACACGTTGTTCGTAATAAACTCCGAAGTCGATAAGATTATGCTTCGAAAATCACCTGGGACGAAAGTTTAATAGTTGGAGAACACAGTTAATCACTCACTGAAATTCAACCATTCAAATTTCGGTTAATACTTGTGCGTGTTTAAACAGTCGTCTTGCTTTCACTGGAGAGTTGACGAACAATTGCACAAACTCTGTCGGTCTGTTGGAATTGCTTAAATTTTCTTCTGTTGAGGCCAGCAAGTTATCCTTTAAGTACTTCTTCTTCATGTCTAAAAACGAAGGCACTGAAGGCAAATACGCGTGTTCTCTCCAATTTGGAGGCTTAAAGGAAGCATCCGAAGCACAGCCTCGATGGGGAATGAAGACCGGCTTCGCACAGTACACTCTTGACTTGTCTTCATTCAGATTTACCGCGCACAAAAGAGAAACGGAGAAACACTCATCGCCGCCATATTCCGCCATTTGTTTAATTTATGCATAATGTAAACTAGAAATACGATCATTTCCACGCCCTGCGTGAGTAATAATCTGAATACATATTGTTTTTGAATGTCGTTCATGGGACGACCTCTGCTGGGAAGAATTTCGGAACAGAACCACGTCACCGCGCAGCAGGGTTTGCTAGGTAAAAAATCACGTCCACGCGCAGCGGGGATTGCTGGGTAAAACCTTCAACCTCGTTCCCAGGGTCTTCCCTTTCCCGGTCCAACACGTAGGCTTTGTTGTTCACGGTGCGACCTCAAATCTAGCCTTCTTAATATATATGCCTCAAAACGAGTAGCTTACAGTCCTCCAGGCTAGTGTAAATCTGCTCCTTTCTACTTAATTAGTAGTGTATAATACCATTATAGATTTTCTTATTCTATTTTAGTATAAAGGGGTTAAGTTGCAATTGGGACGCAAGTTCTGTTCTTTTCCCCAGTCACACCCTTAATTTCTTTGTTCCATGTGCTTGTAAATTGTGTGCCTTTATACGTTATTCTACTTGTAATTTGTAAAAGGTGGCGAATTCATTAAACTAAACTAAACTAAACTAAACCCGAACCGCGGGGAATGCTGGGTAGAACCTCGAAACAGAGTACCTCGTTTCCAGGCTCTTCCCTCTCCCGGCCCAACGCGTAGGCTTTTCTGTGATTTGAATGTTGTTCACGGGGCGACCTACCCGCACCGCGGGGAGTGCTGGGTAGAACCACGAAACAAAGTACCTCGTTCCCAGGCTCTTTCCTCTCCCGGCCCAACACGTTGGCCTTTTTTGTGATTTGAATGTTTTCACGGGGCGACCTACCCGCACCGCGGGGAATGCTGGGTAAAACGGTAGAACCTCGAATCTCCTCCCCAGGCTCTTTTCTCTCCCGGCCCAACACGCAGGCTTTTTTGCGATTTGAATGTTGTTCATGGGGCGACCACCCGCACCGCAGGGTCTTCTGGGTGTCCGTCGCGAAGCAACGGATTAGACGTCTCAACAAAAGCGGGAGCTAAAACTGTGAAAATACTGTACTTATTTTGAAAAGTGGAGCTAAAGAAGCGATGACCTTGTTCGTTATTATGCATCCTTCTTTGACACCTATATTACATGTGAATTCTTGGGAGACGTGTCCATTAAGTTTGACACAGGCTGAGTCTTTGTTATACATGTTTTTGATGATAGTTAGGAATTTACCGGTAACCCCAATCGTAATCAGTTTTTCATACAGTTTTTCCCGCGATATGTTATCAAAAGCTTTGCTAAAGTCAATAAAACACGTATGCAGAAAGTTTTCCCTGCGCTTTGGTTTATTCTTAATGCCGTATTTATCGATAAGAGCTTTCAGTACTAAGATATTGTCGCTGCCTCTGTATGTTTTCCTGAAGCCTACTTGCTCCTACGTTAGTATTTTGTGAAAGTCTAAGTATTCAACTAGCCTTTTATTCAGCAGTGATGTAAAGAGCTTTCCTAGGTGGGACAGGATCGTAATACCTCTAAAGTTTCCTGGATCAGCTTTCGATCCTTTCTTATGGATCGGGTTGATATAGCCAAAGGCCCAAATTTTAGGAAAAAAATTGGAGTTTAGGACTGAGTTAAATAAGTTAGTTATTGTTTCCGATAGTGTATCTTGCCACCCCCCCCCCCTCCCCCCCCCCCGTAATGGGACACATGCTCTTATCACGTAAATGCTAATATAGTGTCATCTGCCTTTAATTACATTATATTATATTGAGATGTTTGGTGTAAGTATACAGTACATGAGAGCCCTAAGCAATGTCGTACATAATCGATAACTTGGGCGTGGGACCTTTGCGAATATCGTATTTCTAGTTAACAATTATCCTACGAGGGCGCGCCGAATATGGATTGATAAATAACCAACGAGGCGCCGTGCCGAGTTGGTTATTATCAATCCATATTCGGCAAGCCCGAGTAGGATAATTGTTTTATTAAAAACTGGACCACAAAATACTTTGACGCAAAAAAGACCAGAAGACGACTCAACTTCCGCTCCAAAATTACAATGATCACATGATTACCGCAACTATGACGTCTTTGCGAACGGGCTGGTGGCTGAAAAATGAATGAAAATCGAGTGAAGAACACATTATCATGGAATTACACCGCACAAACAGTCTCAGAAGGAGTTTACAAAAATATCTTAAGGTGATGTACCAAAATTATTGAAAACTTGGGCGTTGGTACAGTTGTAAGCATCGCATTACGGAGAGAATCGCTTTCTTTGCTCGCCAGCGAGGTTTGTGATGCTGCTTGAAACTGACTGTGCTGAACGAGAACTGAAGCTGGAGATGCTTGAACATCAGCAAGGAAAATTGAAGAAGAAAACTTTTTTTGATTCTATGAGGGCAGAGTCCGTGGTGATGGAAAACTGTTTACATCGCGGAGGCGAACCGAAGTAAGCGATCGATCAACGGCTGCTCGTATCGACTTGAGCGAAGATGCCGTCTTGTTCCCTTTGCTGTTTTATAAAAGCATTTGAGGCAAGCATTTTTTCCCCTCTTTGCTCATTCTTTAATTAGTGTTGTAAATTTGTCTCACCCGGGACTTGCAAGCCACTCTGAAAAGGTTGTGAAATCTGAAAAAACTTTCTCCACATTACTTCGTCGCTCACGCGTTCATTGGCCATACTTGTCCACCCATTGGTTATGAGCTGATAACCCATGTCCAAGGAACCAATCAAAAGACTAGAAATCCAATAACCGTGGTCCAGTTTTTAATAATATTAGCTAGCTAGCCTGCGTAGCAGCGTTTTCGTGTGTTTTATGGCCAAGAAAGCGCCTTTAATATCTAGCGCTGCCAAAAATTTATTTGTTTCTTGGCCGCTTTCTCGTCCCGAAAGACACATTAGCACAATAACAAACACTTTAGGAACGGAAACATGTCAAAACAAAGGTACTCTCGGTAGACACAGTTTTGGGGAGGGATATAATTATAAACAATAATATAAAGATAAACCCCTCAACATCTTTAAATTATAGGAGAAAAATCCATTTGAGCAAATAAATATATGAGCTCTGAAAAACAGGAGGGAGGGTAGTACCAAACACCTATGAGGGGTGATTACCGCCAAATCCACTTTTAAAATCTATTATCCTTTGTGGATTCTATTTTTATTTTTTTTTTATTTTTATTTTTTTTTGTACCACACTGGAATTGTGTTATGCGTGACATATGAAACTCACTCTTAACAAAAGGTCTTATGACGTATCTACTGCCACGCCCATAACAATGGCTCACTCAGAATCATCGCGTTTTTCGCACTTTTTCTTCTCGCGCTCGTTTCTCGTTTAAAAATCCATCGATGCACCTCCGGATTTGAAAAATGTAATCTTCATGCTTTCCAAGTATATATTTTTTGGCCCCTATAACAACATTTTAGGTGCGGGTTTTTTAGGTTGTTTTCGGTCAGTTGGACGAAATTAACAAGGCATTTTGGCGTTTTGAGACAGCTGGCCGCAAACATTGGGTTCTAGTTCTTCTGCGCAAGCGTGTATCTCAGATGCACCAACGGATTGCGAAAGACGGTTAAATTCCCCGCATTTTGGTATATAAAACTTGCACATTCGGTAAAATTTAGGTGCGGGATAACGACATTCAAATCTCCAGATGTGCTCGATGTTGAGATAGCGGCCAGCGTCGTGTACGGTGCAGCTGAAGAGCATTTATCAAGGTTCGGAAGGCCCCTTTGGAGCACAACTTTGGTCACTTGGCTACAAAATAAGCAAGTAAATGAATTTCGTATTCCTGTTTTGTGATTCGGAGAGTCTCGAACGATAACAGTAACTTTCTAATACGGTATTTATACGCCGAAAATGCTCTCGCCGGCATATTTCGCGGGGAACCATTATAGCTTTGATTTCTCAGATGTATAGTTTTGTAAAGCACATGAAATATGAAAATGGCTGGTTCATTAAAAAATAGAAAACTCGTTCCTCTTTGTATTTTGTGTGAAAAGGGCTCTAAAAGAACGCATATAAAGCTGTCTCGATGGGTATATTTTTAGAATGAGGCATATATCACAAATCAGAAGATTGAGTGTATTTGCATGGTTTGAACCAGAGTTTGAACAGCATGTAGATTGTGGTTGTCTGGGTAAGAGTAGTCTTCAGGAAAATTGTCACTCGGACAATCTGAATCATAACCCACATTTTAGTGTATTTCTTGTCATATATTCCAGTCAAAAATTGATATAGCTCTGTATATCAACAACTTTGTACACTTTGAACTTAAGCTTAGAATGTACATATACTTCCAACTAGTGAATACACTAATACTAAAAGATTGAAGTGCAGGTGCAGTGCTATACTAATAAATTGTACATACTAAAAAAATTCTATCTTAGTTAATATAGTATTAATTATGGTGCAGGTGATATCAAAAAACTTAAAGTTAAAATACTGATGTTTTAGCCAACAGTTAAAATCTCAGAGTGCAGATTTCAGGTAGCACTACTTTAAAATGGAATGACTTTGTACACATCAATTTATTCTCAAAATACTGTTGGCTGAGATAAACAGTTTAGAAACACACTTTAGACCTCTAAATCATAATGAAGTTAATTGTCTTCTAACAGGTTTTTGTAAACAGGAAATTTAGTTTCTATGAAGCAGCAGCTGACAAATGGGTAAACTGTATATCTGTCAATAGTTTCCACTTTTTTATGTGCAAAGCATTTAATCTCTGGCCACATTATAGAATAGGATGGCACATGGAAGCCATGTGCAATGTGAAACATTGGAGGATGTGCTACATTTCTGTTTTCAAACAGCTTGCAATTTATTGTTATTCAAGTTAAAACATTGGAAGGAGGGGAAAATAGGTAGAATAAATCAGGTGTCTCACATTTTGTGTGGGCAGTTTGCGAGCCAGCGTGAAAAGCATTCTTTAAATATAAACTCCTTGTAAAATTCAGAGAGGAAACATGATCAGTAAATGCAGATAACAGCCATGCATGTCATGTTTGAATCTATATGGCGTCGTAGGCCACAGTTTTATTTTAGTTTCACGGGACGTCTGACCAAAGAATCATATTGCTTGATCATTAAACGGCTCACAGCTCAGGACAAACATTTTTGCACGCGCTGGAACGGGAAACACTGAAGAGCCTCCACATCGAACCGCCACCAATCATCGAATTTCGACGTTCAGTCTTTATAGTGGAACTCCAACTGCTGGCGAACCTTGTCGACATAAATTACTTCAATCTCACAAGGTTTTCTGATATTTTTATCCGATTTTGTCTTCTAAACAAACCAATTCGGTTATTCAGTCCTCTTGAATCTATCCGCCATTTTGAAATCTATCGTAGTCGCTTTCGGCCGCGTGAGATTGGGACTAGAAAAAAACAAATGTTCCCATTTGTATGGGAAGAGTTTGATATGTGGAATTGTGTTATGCCAAAAGGGATTCGGTTTTGCGTAAATGGAATTCTGTTATGCGCGAATGGCTTCGGTTATGCCTGAATGAATTATTACACAAGGAACAAGGTAAGGCAGGTATTTTATTAATTTTCGAAAAAACTTATGTTCTCACTGTTCCCACTGTGTCTCCCATTACGTGGAGATTGGTCTACTTGTGTTCCGTCGATTTTTTTGGTGACTACTTGCAGCAAAACATGCACATTCAGTCAAAAACGTGAGGATCCAAGAGGCACAGCTTCACCTCAAAACGTAATGCGCGTGTACGTAAAAAATGCCCGGACAATGTTCGAATAACAAGAAAGTAACCAATTGTAGGTAGAGTGTATAAAAATTACGACAGAGCTCGATTGTTTAAGATGACTCCGGAGTTTCATTGGGCGCACTCGTCCAAGACAAACTTTAACATTTTTGGCTTTTATACGATTCCTACAAACCTTTGAGAAACATTGCAGCTATCATTCAGCAATAATATGATGGAATTCGATTTAACTGGGGAACAATATTTTCAGTGATGTTATAGCTTAAGTGGACATCACTTTTTGAACAAAATCGAACCCAGTGAACATTTTTGCTGGTATATTTTTGTTAATTTTTTGGAATCAGCCTATATTGACTTAATATATATACCTTAACCAAGTTTCCGCAAAATCGTCGGAGCAGAAAAACAGAGGTAGCAAAGCCATCAAAGCTTTGCCATGAATTTTCCAAAAAAGTTATGATCTAAAGTTTGCCATGGACGAGTGCATCCGATGAAACTCCGGAGTCGCCCTAAACTGTCTGTCACGGGACTTTAGAACACCACGAGGTGCCAATGTAGTTCTTACAAGTGCTAGGATTCCACAAAATTGATATAATTGACCTACTTCACATCAAAGACAACTTTAAACTTGTTCAATGACAGAATTTACTTGTAAGCATGACATAACAAAAGTGTGTCTCAGAATTTTGAAATTTTGCTTCAAACTTTTTTATGAACTTTTTAATGTAAACCGCTGTGAAAAATTCTCACATCGTTGAAATTTAGAAAATCATAAAAGCTTTTGAATCAAAATAGATAAAAGCAGTGACAAGCTTTTTTAAACCTCCATGAGCTCTTTCACAGGCCGTTAGTTGCATTCCAATCGGTTAAATACTAAGGGATATTAAGTTGAAAATATGAAAAACCAGTGACGTCAATGATTGCATAATAACGTTTGCCATATTTGGTATTAATGACAGACGTCAGAAGCAGATAGACAATTTAATCACAAACAGTTTGATACATAGCATGCCTATGTTTAGTCAATTGATCCATTTAAATAATATTCTGCTGGAAAGTGGTCGTTTGGGGGGGGGGTGATACCTTAAGAGAGATGGTCGCTTACGGGAGGTTCCACTGTATACGACAGCAGATGTTAAGCCCCTCTTCTCTTGCTTGTGCAAACTTTAAAATATCGCGCAATCCACAATCCAAAAATCATTCTGTCGAAGGGAGTGGTGTTTTTGGTCGTCGTTCTACCTAACATTGGCAACCAAATGGAAAATCGGAAAAACGTCGTAGTGTTCCAGGAAATGTTTCAACCTATGATAAACATTTTTTCCCTTTTGAATCAATTTTCTTAACTTCTAAATGAGAGCAATAAAAATATGCTGCCTTGAATTGCCAACCACTGTGTCGTACATTATCTTTCCTAAACAAAAGCTAATACAAATATCAAGTTATGAGATTCGTACTGTTAGGCCCGAAGACTGTTATTTTTGAGCTGAGTATTTGAGGGGCGTTGTGTGCAAAAGAGTACAAAGACGTAGGAAGAACAGAGACACTATTGTTTGGTTCCTCGCGTTGCCATTGCCGTCCTAGGTTTCTTAAACTCCCTATTAACGATAACGTAATGAAGCTTGCCAAAAAGCGTGGCTGATTCGTGTCGTTTGTGCCAGCCTCGTTTTGATTTGACAAACACACAGCGCGACAAATTTCTTTTACAAGGGGACTCCTCCCAACGGATTATCTTTGTGAGCAAGGCACGTGACCAGCCTGAACCAGGGTCTTTCTTCGGGGCTGGGGGCCGGGAGATGAAAGAGCCTGGGAACGAGGTTGGGAATCCCTTTGGCTTTGCGTGTGCTTCATTCTTGGATTGGTCAAAACATAGAGTTCAGTCAATTAAGAACAAAAATGCGCTTTCTTATGCAATCAAACAATATTGGCAATGGCACTGTATCGCACTGCTAATTAGCCTGTGAACAGGCTCTCTCTCCTACAGCCGCGCGGAGTCTGGGGAAGAGGTTAGCTCAACTCTCAACCAGACCTCACGCGGCCGTAAGAGAGAGAGCCTGTTCACAGGCTAACTGCTAATTGGTGTCTTTAAAGTAAACCCAACCTCTACCAGGAAGATGTAATCTAGTGTGTGATTGCGTACGTGCTGTATGTGTATGTCCACATGATGGTGTGTTTATGTGTTTGTTTGTTTGTTTGTTTGTTTGTATTTACGGCGTACTAGTGATCTTCATCGCCTGTCACCCCGTGCAACTTGTTGTCAGTAGTTCCCCCTCCCGTAGTTTCCGTAAACTGATATTTTTTGTCTGTCTAATCACTTGCTTTTGAACTCAAAAGCTTGCATGCGTTCTTGCATCGTCAATAGTGAGCTTCTTCGCAACACATTTTTGTGAATATTCTACAAACTGAACCAGTTTAATCTGGGGAGTGTGTATTTTACCTGCTTCACGACGGGCCATCGTTTCTTTTATTAGCCTTTCTGGTGTCTCTGTTTTCCTGTTGGTTCGGTTCGCTCTCGGTGCTGTTATCCTTTTCTGCAGACTCTGATGAAATGTCCGAACTGCTTAAAAAAAACTTTATTTTTGCATCGCCTGCTCCTCAGTGTTGTCGTTTTCCTCTTCAAATTCGTGTGACATAAACACCACAACTGATTTTTGGGCGTTTAAAGACACCAAACTTTCAGGCACGATCCCAACTTCTTCAGCATCTGTTGTTGTGCTGGACATGCCTGGGGACACGCCAGGAAAATCCTCTGTTAAGGGAGCAGTCTGTGGAGTTGGCGGACAGACTGAGTCCCACTCAACCCATGGAACTTTCTCAGTTACGTTAAAGCTAAATCTGGAGAAACAGGAAAAGAATTCAATAATTAATCGATCAGAAGAGTAATCAGGTACTAGCGTGGTAAACTATGCACTGACTTGTTATGGAAACGGCCGTAAGTTGTGCTTTTATGATGTGGAGTGCGCAGACCATTAAAGTGCACATAAGCCCAAAAATGATATCTTCCCAATCGATTCTACATAAAGTAAATAGTTGACTATTAGATTATTTCTGTGTTTCAACATTGCGCCTACAAGTTATAGAGGTTTATATTTCGAATATGGTAATGATGACGTGACGTCAAAGGAGTAATTCGATGTTATTTCTTTCTCTTCGTGTTTGGAACTGTTTCCAGATTCATACAAAGTATTTGGTAAAATCATTTACACAGAATTTTCTTCTTAGTTGTAAAGCTTCTGTTAATTTATAAACGAGGAAAGCTAGAAAAAGTCGAAAGGAAGCGGCATTTGCACTCATATTATTGAGCACGGGCGTGCACGATAAAGTTATGGAGCACGCTCTTCGACCAATCAGAACGTGGCTTATATCGCGACTATGTTATAATTGATAATATTTCACTCCAGAGTAATTAAGAAATGCATATAAAATGGAAAAAAATCTTGCTTAACCAAGATTCATCTCTATCCTACAGTGTATTGCAAAGTCTTGCTAAGATCTAATATGATCTTGCCAAGATCCTGTCAAGATCTTGCTAAGATATTGGCAAGATCTTAGATAAGATTTTCAACCTGGAATACAGTACCAAGACTAAAGAGTCTCAACCCTGCACAGATTCTCTTCCAAAGCACATGAAAGAAAGGTGATGAATGCATGAACATACAGTACACTGAAATGTTGGAAAGCTTATTTTAGCACTCGAACACTTGGTAATGACTACATTGCATATGCCAGCCAACACTATATTTCCACTGTATAGCACATGTATACTAACCAAGGTCTAAACCCTTAGATTATCTTGAAAAATATTCCTCAAGTTAAACAGTAGGATTATGGTTAGGGTTAGGTTTGGAGTTAGATTTAGGCCTGATTGCCATGTGCTAGAAAGTGGAAATTCGATTTTGTCACATGCACTATGTGGTGATACACTGTGTACAAGCAAAACGTATATCTGATGTGAAATTCCAACATGCATTCATCTCAAATACAGAACAGTGCATGTGACCAATGTGACAGAAAAATAGCATCAAAACTTATACTGCACTCACCGATTGAATCCATCTCTGTCCTTCCATTATGCTTCAGTCTTCGACCATACATTCAAAATGTACGGTAATCGACAGGTACTCTACGCAGCCTTCCACAAATATGTCTAACTTTGAGTTGAAGGAAATGGCTGTATACACTGATCACTTCGTCCTGCCAGAGGAGTGTTGCCTTTGTAGATGTACAAATAATACATTCTGATCGCGTTTATCCTCCGAAGTTGGGGCTGCAGAACGCTGATGTTGTATTTGACGGCACACTGACCTGACCGTAACTCCAACAGCCATCGAACAACGAGTTCGACGTATATCCACACAGCTGCATCCCTATTCTTGCTCAAAAAATGAACGTTCAACCGTTTCACAACACTGCGCCACGCCACAGAAAAAACCGTTTGAAATGAATGGCGCCCGACCTACTACGCATGCCCATTACGCTGAATCGCACACACCGACAGGGTTGTGCCTAAATCGTACCAACGGGAAGGACAGCCGCGCAAGACTGAAAATGAGTTTAGACCCGATCGCCTCACGACCGAGAATCGGACGATGTCGGTAAATCCAAGATGGCTGTCTTCTGTGTATTTCATCGAACGATGAAATGAACAAGCCTTATCGAGTTAAGTGAAATAACATCGCTTCTTTTCATCATAGTTTTGACGATTATAATACATATTGAACCTCGTGGCGAACTAAACTGTAGAAAATGTGACGTGTCCTTCCCGCTGGTACGGTGTAATCGTGTCGTACCAACGGGAAGGACAGAGTGAAATAACTCGGCTATTTTAGTCGAGGATCATTTTAAGTGAAAAGTAATCTCTTCCTTTGATGATGATTTAGACAACTGAGGCGAACTAAACTGTGGAAAATGTGATGTGTCCTTCCCGCTGGTACGATGGAGTTCGATCGTACCAGCGGGAAGGACAGCGGGAAATAACTCAATTACTTCACAGGCTCTTGGAAAGACTATCGTCTTATAAACGGATAGATAGACCCCGGATAGACAGATGTTACGGATAAAGTAGAACCACCCCTCCCCCCTAGAATGTGCATCGCAAAGCATCTTGGGAATAAAAATTCGCACGAGGTTGAGCAGCAACGATTAGTGTGTTTTGTTTTATTCTTGGCTGTTATTCGGCGCTCTACCCCCTTGAGGCGCAACATTTGGGGGCTCAGACGGGAAATTAAGCTTCGCAGTAACGTTTTAAGTTACGAAGAGGGCCGGAGCGACCGACAGACCGAGGAATCGGAGCAAACAAATACAGTAAAACAGCTCGAACCGAGTCAACATGGACACCGAAGAACTCGAAGAAATACAAATGCAACTCTTGAGTTTCCTCTGCCAGCTGGGAGTCGCTGACCTGATTACTACAGGAAAGACCCTGGGATGCAGCGACGACGACATGAAGAACAAGAAACGAAAGGGTCTTGTGAAATTAATCGAGGAACAGCTCGAGGGGAAACTAAAGGACTTAACGGAGGAGAGTGGAGTGAAGTATCTGCAGGAATTTAGTGTAGCTGTGATGGATTTTACACCAGTTTGTCCCCCGTTGGAAAGTGCCGGGCAAGAGGATAAGCCAGAAGTTAAGCCGAAATTGAAAAAAATGATGTCCACGCTGGCGACTACCGAGCCGAAGGAAAAGACCAAAGAAGAGGACGGAGGTGAGTCTAAGTTGTACTTCCGACCAAACGATTTTAAGAGAGAACTGAAGATCATGGGGCAGGTTGGCGAACCAGGGCAGAAGGATAAATTGAGTTTTGTCAGCCTAGTGAGACAAATTGAGGGAGCGCTACAGAAGGGATATAAACCATTGGACGTAGTGGATGCCGTTGTGAGAGCTATTAACCCTGGAATGAGACTTAGGAGTTACTTGGAGAGTATGAATGACCTGACCCTCCCTCGCCTAAGAAGTATCCTAAGATCTCATTATGAGGAAAAAAGTGCTACAGAACTCTACCAACAGTTGTCCACCCTAGTACAAGGGTCTCAGGAAGGCCCCCAGAGTTTCTTGATCAGGGCTTTAGACACAAGGCAGAAGATAATGTTTGCCTCCAAGGAAGCTGACACCCAGTTGAAGTACGACCCAAAGCTGGTTCAGGGTATGTTCCTCCATGCAGTGGACACGGGTCTTCAAGACGAGGCGGTCCGAACGAGATTAAGACCTTTCCTGCAAACACCAGACATACCGGATGAAGACCTCATCCAACAAATGAATATGATAGTGTCGGAGGAAACAGAGAGAAAAACAAAATTGGGCTCCACCAACCGTCACAAGAACCTGAAGGTGAATGAGGTTCAAACAGCACAAGGAAAAGAAGGGTCCAAGGAGACAGAGGGGGCAGTCAGCAAGAAATTGAAGGACAGACCCAAAGAAGAGCACTTCATGGCCGCCCTACAAGCTGTTCGCTCTGAACTGGCCACCCTGAAGGAGACTGTGGAGAACAACAGGAGTAAGATGGACCCACCTACCACGATACATCGGTCATCAAGAAACCAGAGCCAACAATGGCAAGCCAGGCCAAGGGGCTGCACCACCTGCCAAAATGAGGAAAAGGGGGAGATGTGCGACCACTGTTATATATGTGGCAGTGGTGAGCATTGGGCTCGCGGCTGTCGCCAGAGAAGCGAGGGGAGTGCACGGCCGGCATCGGGAAACTGGCGAGGGCTACGACCGAGGGACCGGAAGTAGCCCCACCCCTAGAGAGTAAAGAGTCCCAGAAGTGCACAAATTGCCAAAAACCTGCTGCCAAAGACCAAAATTTTAAACAATGTTCAGGCTGCAAAGCAGTGTTATACTGCAGCAAGCAATGTCAAGGACTCCACTGGAACGATCATAAATGTATTTGCAATGCAATCCAGGAATTAGAAGATCGGAAGAGGGCAGGAATTGAACGTGGGGATGGATATGTGTTTGCTAGCCATTTAACCCCCAAGCAACATGTGGCAGTGGCCAAGCTCGTAGGAAAAAAATGCAAGGTGTCATGTGTTTTGGACGGTGTGAAAGTTGAGGCCCTGTGGGACACAGGTGCACAAGTGTCGATTGTGTTTAAGGCTTGGCTTCAAGAACACCTACCTACAGCTGAGCTGAAGCCAGTCAAAGAATTACTTGGTGAAGACCTGAACCTCAAAGCAGCCAATGGTGGACCGATACCATACGAGGGATGGGTTGAGGTACAGTTCCAGCTAGCCTCGAGAAACCAATCATCCACCCCCCTTGCAGTGCCACTCTTAGTCGCAAGGGATGAGCTGGAATACCCAATCATCGGCTACAATGTTATTGAAGAAGTAGTGACAGACAAAGAACAGCTAGGGGAAGAGAACATAAGCTCCCTGGTGGAGGTCATGACTGCAACTTTCACTGACATTAAAGAGGACATGGTGACAGCCTTGATTGACTTGGTGCAGAAATCAAGTACGGAGAATCTTTGTATGCTGAGGAGCAGCAAGAAGGATGTGACGGTGCCACCTGGGCAAACAGTTAGAATACCATGTCGAGTTGACTGCGGACCCCTAGAAAGGAAGACACCAGTGCTATTTGAACCAGTTCAGGACTCAATCTGGCCTGTCGGCCTCGAAGTTTCAGAACGGCTGCTCACTCTACCGGCAGGCCTACCACACAGAGTAAACATTGAGGTCCACAACGCAGCGAAGCATGGCGTAACCCTTGGTCGGCACACGCCGTTGGGGTGTCTACAACTTGTCCAGTCTGTCACACCTTTAGAAGTTACACGGAAGGACCAACCCCACACCAGAGATAATACACCCGAGACAGAAACCGAAGAGAAGGGGTCACTGAACAAAGAATACAGTAACAGTCAACCCAGCAGTGAGGATGAACAGGATGCTGGAAAAGTCCCACACCTTGTCAAGACACCAGCAGTAGAATTGGGTGAACTAACTGAAGAACAGCGACAGCTGGCTACAACAATGCTACAGGAAGAAGCAGAGTCATTTGCTCAAGATGATGAAGACATGGGATGTATCAAGGAGCTTCAGCTGGATTTGGAGCTAACGGACACAACACCAGTTCAGAAGACATACACATCTGTACCCCGCCCGCTGTATGCAGAGGTCAAACACTACATCGAGGATTTACTAAACAGGGGATGGATAACTAAATCCCGGTCGTCATATTCCTCCCCAGTTGTATGTGTGAGAAAGAAGGATGGGGGACTACGCCTCTGCATAGATTACAGAGAACTCAACCGCAAGACTGTGCCAGATCGACACCCGATCCCACGAATTCAAGAGACACTGGACAGTCTTGGGGGCAACTCGTGGTTTTCTGTTTTAGATCAGGGAAAAGCTTACCATCAGGGCTTCGTTGGGGAGAGTAGCAGACATAGGACCGCTTTCATCACTCCTTGGGGTTTATATGAATGGACACGAATCCCTTTCGGACTCACAAATGCACCCGCAAGCTTCCAACGGTTCATGGAAACCTGCCTAGAAGGAATCAGGAACAAAATATGTATTCCCTACCTAGATGACATTATTGTCTACAGCAAAACCTTCGAGGAGCATGTGGAGAACCTCAGGACAGTGTTAAAGCGCCTACGCAGGTATGGAGTTAAGTTGAAGCCTAGCAAGTGTCACCTCTTCCAGCGTGAGGTCCGCTACCTGGGAAGAATAGTGAACCAAAACGGCCACAGCATTGACCCAAATAGTACCAAGGCAGTCACCAGCCTGAGGGATTCGAGACCGAAGACCATAGGGGAAGTCAGGAAACTGACTGGACTATTGAGCTACTACAGGAGGTACATTCAGCATTTCTCCAAAATTGCAAGGCCCATCTACGACCTGCTCAAAGAATCCCCAAAGAAAGGATCACTACCACAACGGACCAAGAAGGAGAAAGCGAAACAAAGGGGGCAACCATCATCTCGGGAACCGATCAAGTGGATGAAGGAACACCAGGCAGCATTAGACCAACTCATCGAGGCAATCACCAACCCGCCTGTGATGGCCTACCCCAATTATACCCTACCATTTACTCTACACACGGACGCATCAGAACAGGGCCTTGGCGCAGCACTATACCAGAAGCAGGATGGCAACCTAAGAGTCATTGCCTATGGGTCCCGCACGTTGACTCCCGCGGAGAGGAATTACCACCTCCATTCCAGTAAACTTGAATTCCTGGCCCTCAAGTGGGCGGTAACTGAACAATTCAGAGACTATCTGTACTACGCCCCCAATTTCACAGTGTACACGGATAACAACCCACTAACATATGTTCTCACCTCGGCTAAACTAAATGCTACTGGACATCGCTGGGTAGCAGAACTGGCAGATTTCCATTTCACCATAAAGTATCGGCCAGGTTTAGCAAACAAGGATGCGGACGCCCTGTCAAGGATATCGATGGAGCAATACATGAGTGAATGCAGAGCTGAGGTTACGCCTGAATGGATTCAAGCAACGGTAGAAGCCCTAAATGCCCAACGTGACGGGGAGACAGTTTGGCTCACAGCACTCTCCACCGAGCCAAAGGAACTGAGGCATCTCGTGGGGACCGATCCTGGAGCAACCGTGCAACCCATCACCCCTGAGGCACTCCGCCGTGCACAGAGGGAGGACTACACCATTGGAAGGGTGATTGAGTACAAACAAAGTGGCAACCATCCCACATGGCAAGATAGGCAAAGAGCACCGCCTCTCACAAAGCCCCTTTTTCGTGACTGGAAGAAACTAGACATTGGAGAAGATGGGATCCTTCGACGTAGAAGTGGCCCCAATTGGCAACTTGTTCTTCCTCCCAGATTTCATAGGACGGTCTACCGGGAACTACACGAAGAGATGGGACACCTGGGTGTTGAGCGAGTAATGCACCTGGCAAGGGAGCGATTCTTTTGGCCGAACATGAGGAGGGACATTGAACATCACATCACCCACGCGTGCAGTTGTCTGAAACAGAAAAGGCCCAATATCAAACCAAGAGCTCCAATGGAAAACATCCAGAGCACTGCACCGTTTGAGCTGGTATCACTAGATTTTATCCACCTCGAAAGAAGTAAAGGAGGATATGAGTACATCCTTGTGCTGGTGGATCATTTCACAAGGTTCGCCCAGGCATATGCGACAACGAACAAATCGGCCAGGACAGCAGCTGACAAGTTATACAATGACTTCATACTGTGGTTTGGGTTCCCAGCTAGGCTCCTACATGATCAAGGTGGCGAATTCGAGAATCAACTATTCCATCGCCTTGAAGAATGTTGTGGAGTGGTCCGGTCAAGAACAACCCCTTACCATCCACAAGGAAATGGAAAGACAGAACGCCTCAACCAAACACTCCTCTCCATGTTAAGAACCTTGCCGGAGCATAAGAAATCTAGCTGGAAAGAGAGTCTCAACAAAGTTGTACATGCATACAACTGTACTCGTCACGAGGCAACGGGCTACTCCCCATTCTTCTTACTCTTTGGCCGATCACCCAGGCTTCCTATTGATGTTATCTTTGGCACCGAACCTGCATCATCGTTGAACTATCCAGCATACGTGAAGAAGTGGCAAGCAGCAATGAGGGAGGCATATGAATTGGCTTCCAAGAGATCCGGACTCTCAGGTGCTCGAGGCAAGAAACACTATGACAAGAAGGCTAACAGTCCCGTTCTCCAGCCCGCTGACAGAGTTTTGGTGCGGAACCTCAGTGAACGTGGCGGCCCGGGCAAACTAAGATCTTATTGGGAGGACAAGATCCAGGTGGTTGTGGAACGAAAGGGAGAAGACAGCCCAGTGTATGCGATTAAGCCCGAGAATGGTTCAGGACGACACAGGGTTATACACCGGAACCTGCTCTTGCCCTGCAACGACTTACCGTTTGAGGTCGAACAGCGCAAGACCCAGAGAAGGCCAAAACGGGTACTGAAAACCAGGAAACCCCCTACAACACCAGATTCCGATCCACCCCAAGGGAACAGTTCTGATGACGAGTCAGACGGGATACTAACCTTTACTTCCACAGAGAGCCAGGAAACAGCAAGGTCACCACCCTCCGAAGCCTTGGGCCCTGTGGATGCTGATGCTGAGTGCGATGTACCATCGACACATTCGGATACCCCTAATACAGAGGAAGCAGTCAGCGACCCCCTCCCCGGGCCTCCCGCACCACCGGAACCAGCAAATGAACCATGTAATGAGGAGCCGAACGAAAACCAAACGGCTAGTGGAAGACCCACCCGAGAGCGGAGACCCCCCACATTGATGACATATGACACATTCGGCAACCCCAGCTACTATCATCCAGCAGGACCAGGCCTAACCAACCACGATGCAAGAAGAACATCATTATTGATGCCTGTCCAACAAGCATGGCTGAACTACGTTTATCCAGGAGGCCACTCGCCACCATATATCCCCTGTGGGTGGCGTCCCTACTGGATTGGTTATTAGAACCTCTGTTTAAATGTAATCGTTCTGTTCTTTTAATAGCAAAAAAAAAAAAAAAAAAAAAAAACACTGCAACCTGACTACCAATGGAGTGGTTCATTTCGGGTAAGACCCTGAACGTCAAGTACAGTGTTAATTAGCCATGGACTTCAGTAACAGTGAGGGCCTGATCACCCCTCCCACGCAGTCAGAGACACGAGAGACCTATGCCAGACTAGTTAGTAACCGTACTCTGTACACAAGTTCCAATTGTATACTGTCGAGGACGACATCTTTCGCAGTGGGGGAGTGTGTTACGGATAAAGTAGAACCACCCCTCCCCCCTAGAATGTGCATCGCAAAGCATCTTGGGAATAAAAATTCGCACGAGGTTGAGCAGCAACGATTAGTGTGTTTTGTTTTATTCTTGGCTGTTATTCGGCGCTCTACCCCCTTGAGGCGCAACACAGACAGACAAACAAACAGGCAGCAGACAACTTCATTAATATTTATTATATGTGCATTTCTCATAATGTTTTTGATTGGTGTGATGTACATTGGCTTTCAGAAAGAGTAGTGCACAGCAATGTTATGATTTGACAGATGCACACACCAAAAAAACAGATGCACACACCAAAAAAAAAAGACATCAGAAAGAGTAAATAACAAGTTTTTAACTGCTGTATTGATAGAAAATCTGCAACTTGTTTCACCATTGTTTTATTCTGCAGACAGTGACACTTTAAGGATATCTTCAGCAGCTTTTGTCCTCAGTGTGGGAATATCCTCCTAAAATGTTATGCAGCATTAAAGTGAGTTAATCTCCTGCTACATGTAATTTTTAAGTAACGAGTTCCCTGATTCTACATTGTTGAAATTTTTTCCGTAGTTTCAATATCCAATCTTGCTTTCATACATTAATCCTCCCTGTTATGCGTAATATTCACTTGTACATACCTGTGAGAACTGGAAGGATCCCAGTCTTGTGTAGTTTTCAGCATACTAGTGAAATTGTGAAAGTGGACATTGAAACATCTTAAGTAATTCATTTTTGAAATAATGTTTTCTAACTTTTTTCTTTGTGCAATTTACTGTGCACTATAGGAGAACTTTTTACAGTTTGAAAAACCTATCTAATTTTTCCCATTGGTAGGTTAAGTGCTTTCATTTTTTTAAATTCGTGATAAGATTTTGTTTGTCTGTTCCAAATTTCATACTTCAGTGATAATATGTCCACTTGATGAATTGTCCCTGAATAAACTTGATTTGTACAAATGTTTGTCCAGTTCATCATTTAAAACCCAAATTATTTTCATCACACTCACCAAGCAGGCAAACATCCCACAGTCAAAACCATTTCCCTGTTTAGGTATGTACTTGAAATAGATAACAAATGAAATACAACATTACACCATAAAAGTAGACCATAAAAGTTTCGTAACCAGCTTACTTTGTTACCTTGAAGTCTGGGAACTTTACGACTTGCTTGACGTAGATTGTCACAAGACAGTTCATTTTTTTGGAGTCTTGAGTGTAGTTTCTCCTTTTTAAAAATGCGTGATCCTGTGCCTACAGAAAACACAACTGCATTAGATTAGCCTCCTTTGCTCTATGCAGGGTTGAAATAGAGAGGACTTTACGGAGCTTACGTCTTCGCTTATCGCTTTCTCTTTTCGCTTCCTTTTTTTGCTCGCATTTTTATCTGGTCCGTGGTGGCACCACATCTCTTTCTCTCCGACGTAAAGGAAGGGTATTCCATCAAACGGGATTGATATCTTGCTGGTGCGTGGGCTGCAAAAGTGCACGCGTTGGTGTGAAATCCCAGTCCAGTCTGTTGCAATAAAAGACATGGAACATTTATGAAAATGCTTATCGCTCCTGACCCGAGCCTCCTCCATCCCTACCCCCACCCCCTCCGTATGTTTTTCAAACTTTGCACAAGAATGCTTAAGAAGAATGTATAATTATTCCACATTGGTACTCCTGTAAAGATCCTGCTAAATATATACATGCATATAACATTTCAGAGAGCATAATTTTTTTGTTTGATATCAGGGTGTCAAAGACTGACATGCGGTAAAATCGACTGACCTTTTGATCCGAAAGATTTATCCACTCGTCGAACACAAAATTTGCTGATTGTCTCCGATTCGTACGCTGAAATGATCCTCCATATCTCTTCCCACGTTGATGCAAATAATTTAGACTTGGAGGACGAAATGTCCGGTGATGTCGGAAGAGAATCCATGAACGCGCCGCTTTCAACCAAGGTTCTTTGACAAAGTCGTGTCAAACTTCTTTTCCGCGCGTTTTTACCTTAACTAGAACCCAGTCCCAATCCCTAATAACTTCTGTATTTCACGGTTGCTGGAAAATCGACGAGTTACGGGTTTTGATAAGCGAGAAAATAAAGATATTCAAATAGCATTTCCAGGGCTGCAATATTTCTTAAAGTGGTAGTTGTAATGCCGCACGAATTGTTAGCAGATTAGAAGTATTTATACCTGCCTTGTGAGCACGAGCTGGTTTTATTTCAAATTGCTCAGTTGGTTTGATTTACATAGTGATGGTACATATAGAACATCCCTTTCATACTTGGTATATATTAACATTATAAGTGGTCATGACTTTTTAATATAAACATCAGAGGTATTTCAGCAACACTGCTGACATGACAGTAACTGAATATATGAATGGTCAAATATTACCATATAATAAGAAAAGGCAGCCGAAGGTGTGTACAGAACATTTCAGGTTGTCTCGTATAATGTCAGTTACACCAAAAAAATTATCTTTTATGCCAGGAACATCCCATGAGATAAATATAGTGACCCATAAATTTGGAAATGTGTAATTTCTTAGTCATTGAAGTTATTGTAAAGTCATGATTTTAACTGTTTCATTCTCATAACATGTTCTTGTATGGGGTTGGGATAATTTGTATTATTTGTGCATGAATGATCTGTGCACAATGGGTAGGGGGAAAGGGCTCAATTTGTAAAACAATGACACATTACAAGCACTCTTGTGTCACTTTTTTTTTTTCTTTATTCGCACAGTAATCAACCCAACCATACACATAATATATAAAGTTCTGTTTGTCTTCCTGCCCTCCTTTGTGAGCTTTCAAGGCACCCAAGAAGGCAGCTCAGCAAAATTATCTGTCAACATTTTTCCTGCAGTAGTCTTTTTGATAGCAGTATGAGACATCAATTAAAGGAGAGATTATATATTTACTCTTAACATCCTAAGCTAAAATAATTGAGTTATTCCACTCTGTCCTTCCAGCTGGTACGATCCAAAGACAGCGTACCAGCGGAAAGGACACCACACTTTACTATACTCTGCTTCACTGTGAGGCTCATTTTGTGTCAAATATAATTCAGTCAAGCAATTCTACTTGAGTTTCCGATGGTACACTTTACTCTGTATATCCTCGACTGAAGATACGGTTAAAGATAGTCTGGTTATTTCCCAGGGCCCTCAGCTTGAGGAAACTCTCAAACGACAAAAACGAATCCTCCCTTTTTAGATTTCTCTGGGTCATTCAAGTTTTGCTTTTTGATGTAGTAGTGGATTGCGGAATTCAAAAAGCTGTTTTCAAAAATTTTGATCTGTAACTCAAAGAGGTGATTCCCAGCCCAAGCAGTGGGGCCTGGGCGAGTGTTTAATGTTATAAGAGTTAGGTCAACAACAATGTTTGCTCCGCTTTCCTAGATGAAATAAAACGCAAGCATAAATATTTTCGATTCCGGACACGAGAAGGACGACGTTTTTGCTGAAACAGCCGCTTTTGGAGTATCTGCTTGGCTTCTGAGACAGTGAGGATTTACTATTTGTGGTTTGCTTTTTTTCCCGCCTTTCGATATGCTTCAAATTCCTCGCCGGGCAAGTAATGAAGTTGCGCCATCATTGTTCCGTATTTTATTGTCGGCCTGGTTTTCATCTCCTACACAAAGCTTTCAGGCGGCTCGCCCAGGCTTTTGGAGAGAAAACTGTGGCTTATTTATTCCGACATGTTTTCCGAGCTTCTCGGCTTATTTTTCCTCTCCTACACAAAGCTTTCAGGCGGCTCGTCGATGGTGTCTCGAAAACTAAGACCCCTAAATATACGCTAAACAATTCGATTGTTTCTTATTCTAATTGCTTTTAAGACAAGCTGGTTGAGGGAGACTTCAAACAAGGCAGTAGCCATTTCGCACATCACGAGCCAGAAGTGCACATTTTCTCCTTCGCAGCAGGGCCTCCTGGTTGCTACCGATTAATGGACAAATCCAACGGGGCTTCTTTTGTCAACTTTGTCAATTAGTAGAGCGATTGTTACGAGTCTGTATAAACCGTCGGCAGGGGTCACAATGTGAAACGCGCATAATTACAAGCGTTTGAAATTATTTCTTTCATACTCATAAAGAGGGTAGATATTAGCTGCTTCGCATGTTGGTGAACATCTGAGTTGGAGTACCGTCAGATCCGTAGCATCCACAAAAAGACCAGAAGGTGAGTAAGGGTGATTCCTTCGTGATGGTGTTTTATCCAAAAAATTGAAACCACTGCCGAGTGAAGTCAACTTATGTGCCCCGTTCGCAAGGGTTTCGACTAGAGCTACCCGCGTACTTCGAGTTCCGGAGAATTATTGAATCGTTCACGCTGAATTTATAGGTAGTAAAAAACAGGCGAAACATATTGGCCTTAGCTTTACTTTTGCATGCGCGACAGTCTTATGAATAAAGGGTCTTTCTGAAGAGACGGTTCAAACCCAAAAAGTTGCCCGACGGAAGACGGGCTGCGAGCAGGCTGTAGAGGACGACACCTGGAGGATCTTCAATTAAAAATATTTTGCCACCCTTTCCTTTTTCTGATGTGACTCCTGGCGTATTTGTGTTTTATTTTTATTTTTTATTATAAGCCGGCCCGAGTTAAAAGCTAAAATATTTGACCTCAAAATTGAAATCCCAATGAATCGTTTTTGTTGACACAATGTCTTGGCTACGAAACCTGAGTGCTCCAGGGATATGTTTGTTTCTGTGGATTTGTTGTGCGTTTCAGTTCCCGTTAGCGCTTTTGCTAGCGGTTGCGGCGAGCTTAAATTTGCAAATTCTTTTTTTTTTTTTCTCATGGGTCGCTAATCAGCACAAGGTGAGTGGTTCACATTGTCACATGATATGCGATGACGTAAATTGACCTCGCAAACAACTTGAGATGTGGGCTATTGAAATGTTCGTTGCTTGTGTGTAAAAGTTAATTGTATCCCATTCAAACTCAACACCGTTTGGCTTTGTGGAACATGCACGGATAAACTGGATTTTAGGGAATGATTTTGGCTTGTCTTCCTAAAGTTCACCGCGGAAGCTTTGAGATTCGATTATTTGATGGATACCGGATTGGTAATAACTCTGTCGTCGCTAGTTATTTAGTTTCGACGAAACATTCTGCGGCGACACGAAATACTTCTGGGAAGATACCAGACCTGAAAACAGAAACCAAAGCTATGATGAGCTTTAACCGTAAAACAATGACGATTTATGCTTTACTCTGTACATGACATCTGTTGCCTCATAAAATGCTTCTGCTTATCGTACATTGCCTGATGAAATGTTTCTTCCATTTGGTCACGTAGCCTTTGTTTCGCAATGGCCATTGTCTACTATAAATGAAAAATACACCGAAATAGTCCTGAGCATTGAGTTTGCAGTCACAAATGGACGGAACGCGCTGTGAACAAAACCGCAATAATATTGCAAACAAGTCTCGTGTTACACTCCTCGGCTTTAATTTTCTATTTGTTACAATGCACGAATACTCAAACGCCTGATAGAAGAAACGCATTCAGTTAAAAAAAAAAGAAAAAAAGAAAAAAAGAAACAGACAAGTATTGAAGCGAAGGCTGGATTAATTGTGGCCTCTGATTAAAAAAGTGTTTCAAGTCAAACTGTCAAAATCAACTGTGTATAAAAAGATATGTCATGTATTACTCAGCTTTTCTTGCTGGCTAACGCTTTCGCTCCTAAACTCAAAATGCAGTCCCTCAACCTTTAAGAAGCAAATGCATGAATGTTGTAATAATAATTTATAGTTCAATCAGGTTTCATTTGAGCAAGGAGTCCTGGCTACCAAACCTGAGTGCTCCGCCAGGAGACACGAGTTGAATATTTGCTTGTTTCTGTGGATTTCGACCATTGTAAACACGGACGTTGTTTCTACTTTGTTCTAATCTAGTACTGTGTAAATGCTAAATTTGCACGTTTTGCATTGGATATACAGTATGTTTGATTTCGTCTCAGCATCTGACATTCAGCCAGGACAATGACTAACCACAAAATTCATTGTGATTTTTGGTACAAGAGCAACCGCATATTTTCCGTTGTTTTCGTTGTTTGTATATTGGTGCCCAAGCATCACATTAGCAGCATAATAATGTAGTTCACAAAACCTTAGGAATTTCCGCCTTTAGTTTTGATAGAACTTTGACTAAACAAACGCTTCGTCATTCGACTTACTCTTCATTCTGTTTGCAGAATATTGAAATATGTCAACAAGGAATAATAGAAAAAAAATCAACAATAAAGTGTAACAAACATGTAGGCAGCACTTTACTGCAAAGGCAGGTAACAGTTGAAGTACCAAGGCAGGCTACTATTCATCCAGATTTGAGGCCCTAATTTGACTGACCACGGGTATGAATAGATACATTAGAAAGAAATTTAAAAAAAATAGATGGACCGACGAACAGATGCTAGTCAGCCAGATAAATTCACAAATAAACTGCTACACAAGATCAGACAGAATATACTATGCTAATCAGCGGCGCCTTGACTCGCAAGGAATAATACTGCAATAAAATATGTTGTAGGTTGGTTGTGATCGTCCGGGTTAGAGTAGTCTCCAGAAAGACTGTTGTTGGTGACTGATGTTTCGACTACCTGAGCGGAAGTCATCTTCAGAGTCAAGTGAAAAGTATTCGTCAGATGGCGGTATATATGTCTCTGGTTGTAGAAGTGATTGGTCCGTTATGTCGGTCTATGGTTGGTCGAGTCGGCTTGGTTGTGTTTCGTTATTGGTCAGTTGATGTTCTTTTGTCCTGTTGATTAGTCTATTGTTCGTTCGGTTGCGTTTGATGTCATCTATCAGTCGTTTGTAAGGTGCCGGTAGTTGTTGGCATCTGTTGAGTGGTTTCCGTTCTAAGTTTGTGTACCAGCTTTCCAGTGTAAGTCGTTGGTAGTAGTTGGTACTGTGGCTGATGCATTCAGCAGAGTCCCAGTTGATGTCGTGTTTAGTCTGTCGGTGGTGTTCAGAAATGTGATTTCTGATGTCGCCGTTTCTGGTAGCTCGTTTGTGTTCAGTAAGTCTCGTGTTCAGGTTTCTGCCAGTTTCACCAATGTAGGTGGCTTTGCAGTCAGTACAAGATATTCTGTATACTGTTCCCTGTCTGTTGATGGGTTCGTCTTTGTCCTTTACGTTGGTCAGTAAGTCGCGTAGAGTCGTGATGGGTTTGTGGGCTACCCGGATGTTGTAGGGTCGTAGAATACGTGCTATCGTCTCAGAGGTGCCTCTGATATACGGTAGTGTGGCCAAGGTCAATGGAGTTGTGTCGTTAGTGGTTTCGTTGTCGGTAGTCTCGTTGGGTGCGGTGTTCTTGTGAGTGTTGCGTTTGACAAAGTTAGGGTCGTAGTCGTTCTTCTGGAAAACGCGTTCCAGGTGTCGGGTCTCGTTAAGTAAGTTGTCGGGAGAGTCACAAAGTAGTTGCGCTCGTTTCGTCAGCGTTCTGATCGTGGTAGCCTTGTGTGAAGTAGGGTTGTAAGAAGTCTGGTCAAGTAGTCTGTCAGTGTGCGTTGGTTTTCTGTAGACTGTAGTTCGTAGCCTGTCGTTGTCGTGGCTCACGAGGCAATCTAAGAACGGAAGTTTTCCGTTGTCTTCGATTTCCTTAGTGACAAAGCAACCGACAACTACCGCAAACAACACCGACAAAAACTGGAACGCCTACAACAGACCAAAAACCGCAACCGACCTAAACCGGACGCCACCTGGGTGAGAAACATTTCTTCTCGCCCTTTGGACCAAACTGAAACTCAAGTACTGTCTTACGGACTGAAACACTCCATAACGCCAAAACGAATACCGACAGAGACTATTGTATCCAGCGTTGAGGCCGCCTTGTCTCGTAACAGAGATTTACCTGACACGGCCAAGGATAACATCAGGAGCAGAATTGCTTCTACGATACAATCAGCCTCTATACATGACAACAACATGACCAATGACGAAAAACAAGCACTGAAACGACTACAAAACGACAAAGACATTGTCATACTGCCAGCCGACAAAGGACGAGTGACTGTTGTCATGAACAAAACAGACTACCACGACAAAATGGACGCACTTGTCAACGACAAGCAGACGTACAAAGAACTCACTCGAGACCCCTCACCGGCTCTACAACGGAAACTGAACGCCAAAGTCTTTTCACTGAGAAAGACTGACGCTATTGACATTCAACGTTACTACCGACTGAGATCTTCGGTGCCACAGTCACCGAAACTCTACGGACTACCCAAACTGCACAAACCTAACATACCGATGCGACCCATAGTCTCGTTCTGTGGGTCCCCGACGTACGAACTCTCGAAGTACTTAACGACCATACTGAAACCGCTGACAAACAATTCTAAACACAAACTACAGTCTACTGAGAACTTCATCGACGCGATCAAGACTATACAGATACCTAACGACTACAAACTCGTGTCCTTTGATGTGAAATCACTGTTCACCAGTATTCCACTTCAGTTGGCACTACAGTGTACTGAAACTGCTATCGAACGCCACACTACCAAACTACCCTTACCGACTAAAGACGTCATGGAGTTACTAACTCTATGCTTGACTTCCACGTACTTCCAGTACAACGGAAAACACTACCGACAACTACACGGAACAGCCATGGGTTCACCGGTCTCTGTTATTGTAGCAGAAATTGTGATGCAACACATCGAAGAACGCGCCCTTGCAACCTACGAACAAACGCTGCCTCTCTGGCTACGATACGTTGACGATACGTTTACTGCTGTACACAAAGACGACATTGACTCCTTCCACAAACACCTGAACGACCAAAACCCTGACATACAGTTCACTAAGGAAATCGAAGACAACGGAAAACTTCCGTTCTTAGATTGCCTCGTGAGCCACGACAACGACAGGCTACGAACTACAGTCTACAGAAAACCAACGCACACTGACAGACTACTTGACCAGACTTCTTACAACCCTACTTCACACAAGGCTACCACGATCAGAACGCTGACGAAACGAGCGCAACTACTTTGTGACTCTCCCGACGACTTACTTAACGAGACCCGACACCTGGAACGCGTTTTCCAGAAGAACGACTACGACCCTAACTTTGTCAAACGCAACACTCACAAGAACACCGCACCCAACGAGACTACCGACAACGAAACCACTAACGACACAACTCCATTGACCTTGGCCACACTACCGTATATCAGAGGCACCTCTGAGACGATAGCACGTATTCTACGACCCTACAACATCCGGGTAGCCCACAAACCCATCACGACTCTACGCGACTTACTGACCAACGTAAAGGACAAAGACGAACCCATCAACAGACAGGGAACAGTATACAGAATATCTTGTACTGACTGCAAAGCCACCTACATTGGTGAAACTGGCAGAAACCTGAACACGAGACTTACTGAACACAAACGAGCTACCAGAAACGGCGACATCAGAAATCACATTTCTGAACACCACCGACAGACTAAACACGACATCAACTGGGACTCTGCTGAATGCATCAGCCACAGTACCAACTACTACCAACGACTTACACTGGAAAGCTGGTACACAAACTTAGAACGGAAACCACTCAACAGATGCCAACAACTACCGGCACCTTACAAACGACTGATAGATGACATCAAACGCAACCGAACGAACAATAGACTAATCAACAGGACAAAAGAACATCAACTGACCAATAACGAAACACAACCAAGCCGACTCGACCAACCATAGACCGACATAACGGACCAATCACTTCTACAACCAGAGACATATATACCGCCATCTGACGAATACTTTTCACTTGACTCTGAAGATGACTTCCGCTCAGGTAGTCGAAACATCAGTCACCAACAACAGTCTTTCTGGAGACTACTCTAACCCGGACGATCACAACCAACCTACTGTTCACACTCCTGGGTTCAAACCATTTGCCAAAATATGTTGTTACAGAGTCTATGGGCTCCTTTGATATATTTCAATCCAAATCTCCTGAATACAGTATGCCCGGCTACGGCCAAACGACGGGTAGCTTAAAGGGGTTCGGTCATGAGTTACGCATGCGTCTTTTTCAGTAAAATAGCACGGCGCGTATAAGTGAACGCGCTCAAATATTGGACCCTGCTGAGAATTTTGGCACCTTCAATGTTAGATACAGCAGGAGGGCGAGAGTGAAGCTCGTCATGACACCCAATGGGGCCGAAATAGCACTCATACCAAGGCTGTTTTGAACAACCCTTATCAATGGTACTGATACAGCCCCATGGGCCAAATCAGTCCAACATGGGGTCAATTCGTATTTTGATGGGGCTATTTTGGATTTTACAAGGGCCAATTTGGATTTTAGTGGGGCCATTTTGACCACAAATTTCAAATTGGCCCTTCGTGGCTCAAAATAGCCCCTTCATAAAGTGGGGCTATTTACATTTTGGGGCTAAAACGCCTGTTTCAAATTTACAGTATAAATAGAGAAGACGTTCTAAATTAAT
This sequence comes from Plumapathes pennacea, assembly GCA_964036295.1. Classification (NCBI taxonomy): domain Eukaryota; kingdom Metazoa; phylum Cnidaria; class Anthozoa; order Antipatharia; family Myriopathidae; genus Plumapathes; species Plumapathes pennacea. Next base: position 10,576,029 of record OZ038469.1, on the reverse strand, counting down.
ATCAATAGCCTTTTAGAATAGATGAATCAAAAAAGAGCAATGATTACTCAAGGTTACGGAACAAAGGTGCATGACAATCTATTTTATAAATTATTCACACCTTGCAGATTGTAGAAAGTATGGAAGCTATGACAGACTGTAAGGGAAGTAAATTAATAAATAAAGTAAAAGCACTCCTAGGAAACGGCAACCGATGTTGTATTAAAACACACACTAAGTAAAAAGAGGCCGACTCACAATATTTTTTTAAATGACGCATCGAATAGTGCGGCGAAAGTGATAGTCGATTAACTTTAATTTGTTTCTTAGTGATTAAATTTGTGGACTAAGATCGGTTATAAAGCATATGCATATATTAAACTGTATAATATGGGCATGCACTGAACATTTAAGTTTGCAGCCAACCTGTTAGAGGACATTTTGTACAAACAACCATATGTAACTTCAAGTAAAGAAAAATGTTAGCTTAAATATGTTTTGAATTATAGCATAGGAAAAGCACTTTAGCATCGATCTATCATTATGCGTGTAGGTACATTATCGGGGCAGCGCATGATTTCTAGTTCTTATTAAAAATGTTCTGGGTTTCGTATTATTTTTATTCGAATAAACTAAAAGGTCAGCACGCACTAATTATAAGAAAAAGTTTGAAATATTGTTGCATAATTTTGATTAAATGCGAATGGAAAAAAATAGGGAGAATTATATTTCTATATGCATTATTCTATTTGTAAGCAGGGAGATATATAAAGAGCTTTCTATATTTTGTCTCCACCCATAGCCAAGACCACGTTTCAGAGTAGGCCAACTCAATTCCTAGAGTTGACGACTTGCCAACCTTCAAGATGAACGGAAAACTTATCTCAGTATTTCTCTGCGTACTGCTTCTTGTGGCTTTTCAAGTGGATCAAAACGTTGCATTTCAACCTGGTCCCGGGATTAACAACAAACGAGAGGTAAAGACACGATTTGTGCAATTATCTTTTCAATATCCTTCTCAGAATAGAAAACCTTGAAAAGCTTTCAAATGGTTTCAGCAGTAGCTGCTAAAATAGAGTTCACATGGTATACTTCTTAAACAAAGATTCAAGAGACAGCGCTTGTGGGTCATATTTTCTAGAATATAATTCTTATTACTGTATTTATATATATGCAGTGGAATCCCGATTTTTCTAACCTCCTCAGGAAACAGAAATTGGTTCGTATATAGTCATATTCGAGTTTCACTTATCCATTGACATAGTTATCGAATGGCTACGCGTGTGTGCTTGTCTCTGGATGCCGTTTCCCTTTACAGCAGACTCGAGAACGGCACAATTTTGCCGGGGACTGAAAATTTTCCGGGAATTGGGAGACAGGCACAATTTTAATTTTGGGAAGTTTTTTTCCTTTTGGCTGAATGTGTTTGAAAAATAAATGCCATTTCATGAAGCATAAACTTCCAAAGTTTCCGGAGTTATTTCTCATTATTCTCCTGTATATTTACAAAACGCCTGGTGTAAATAAGATTTTAGTCGTTAGGTTTTATATGGGAAATGACCTTTGAGATAGCCAAATTTCAAACATTTTCCGGCAGCATGCTCCTAATTCCACCATAGAGTGGTAAAGTGTGACGTCATCATTTTGCAAACTTTTCCATTTAAACCTCAAAATAGGTAAATTTTGCCATGAGCGCCAAGAATTGGTTCGAATAATCGGAAAGTTCGAAAGAAATAGGGTTAGAAACTTGAGATTCCATTGTGTATACTTTTACTTTCATTGTGGCCTTTTTATGTGTCTATGTAGTACACTCATTTTATGCAATTGTTTGTAATCTGGTCTGTCAGTATTTCGTAACTGTAGTTTGGTTACTGTGGCAGCTTCTCAGCCGTATTTTTAACTCAACAGTTCGTGAGGATTGCCAGAGATGTGTGCCAAGCTGCAAGAAACTTGAAGTGTGATCTACCATTTGACGTAGATAGTTGAGAATGGATGCAAGACTAGATTTTGCAGAAGTTGGCAGTTGCATTATATATATGATTTAGCAGAGAGCATTCTTCTCCTTAGCCTTCGAAAATGTAAACTGGGGAACACAAACTAAAATAAAGAGTTCTTAAAACGATTTTAAAGTTAGATTGATTGTTTTTGTCTGACCGTACTACTTCGACAAAAGCAGAGTTTTTCTAGTTTCCTCTTCCACTTGAATTTGAAGAATTTTCGCTGAGAAACAAAGAAGCGTAGCAGATACTGAACAAGGGATCTTTGCGGGCAATTCTCTAATGTATCTGGTCATTTGCCAAGTTGCGGACAGTGTATTTCCTCAGCGTAAGTGATCAATGAGTCTTTTTTCCATCATAAATTTGTTTATGTCAAAAAATTACTTCTTTGGATTATTATCCCCGAACGAAGTGAGGGAAATACTCACGACACTAATGCAGTAATATTATACCGCCTACTTGGGGACTCCAAGCCTGTCGCCATCTCGAAATTTAACGTTGTCTGTCAGTCAGTTTGTTTGTCAGTCAGTCTGTCGTACGACTTTAGGCGCGGTTACCCCCCTAACCAATAACAAAGGCCGGATCGATCACGTTGTGCCCTGTTGTTTTACTCTGAATAACTTAGAGAAATTAGATTTGAACGAAGCATTTAGATTTGAACGAAGCAACAATATATTGTAGCTGCGTTCACGAAAATGGAAAACTTAACTGAAAAACTTGAAACACAACAGTCTCGCGAAGCTCGTCTTCAAATGAGAAGGGAACAGGCACGAGCAAGGCGAAATCGTGAAACGAGCGAACAACAGCGCATGAATGCCGATCGAAAGCGACATGAACAGAAACGGGTAACGCAGACAACTCCGCAAAGAGAACAGCGCTTGAACGCAAATCGGAAACTTCAGGAGAAAAAGCGGGCCGAAGAGAAGACTCCGCAAATTAAGACAACAGCGCATGAATGCCGACCAAAAGCGACATGAACAGAAGCGGGTAACACAGACAACTCCGCAAAGGGAACAGCGCTTGAAAGCAAATCGGGAGCTTCAGACGCCGTTTTGTGTTAAACTCAGATACTTATTTAGAAAGGACAAGCAACAAAGGTTAGTCAGTGGAAATCGAACAATCACCGTGACAAATATATATCTTGTAACTCGATCACTTCAAGAATGTATTAAAATCTGTATGCTAATCATTTTCCCTCGAAGTATTGTTTTACTACGCTTCTGTCGCCAGTTTCGGCTACCGGATTTGCTCAGAGCAATCGGAACTTGGAGTCTTGAATGATTTAGTCAGGTGTCTTATTTTTCTGTAATCTGACACGCGGTGATTGCAGCGAGAATCGTTCACAAGCCCTTAGAAGTATTACTGGGTCTGAAGCCCGTGTATAATTTGAAGTAAACTGTTCAAGTTTTGCTTTGATTCTGGGAGAAATTTTGCTGTTTTGAGTGGGTTCACATACAAAACAATTCGAGCCTATTAAATATGCATGCCTGAGTCTGGTGCATGTAGTAGTAAAAACAAATCGCACAGGAAGCCTATTTAATTGTACTGCCTATGAATTCAAAATTGGAAAATCAGTGTTCCTTTTTTCCCGTACTACGACGGCCGACCAACTTCAAACTTTGAGTATTAAATTTCGAGAACGTGCTTGGCAGACTGTATGAATTAATTTGACGTGCCGACAATCAGTGGCAATTTCCGGCAATTCTACTTTTTTGTTGAAACTCGAATTTGGAATCACGAAAATAAAGGAAAAACCAATTCTTAGCGCTATTCTTTCTCGGGAAAGTTGAAATACCCCAATTATTTTCTACGTCGTTGTATTCGGTCTGCAACGTAAATATTCTTGACCTTTCTGAATAAAAATCTCGATCTTTTCTGAGATTTGTTCCGGCCAGTAGTTTGGGGAAATGTCAGACATTTTCTCACGTTTGTCTGTCGGTTCGTGTCTCGGAACAAGCCTTTCTCATGCTGTTCCCACGTGACTTTACAAAAAAACAACTTCGCGCCACTTGCTCGCCGGGTTTTGGCGCGACGACACGTGCACGGCAAGATGTCTTTTGTAAATATTAAACGAAAGGGCAAACTGGTGAAGGTAGAAATATCAGACTTAACAGTTAAAAGCATTTCAATGATCTTTAAGTATCACCGCTCCTTCGATTTCATCTTCCAGGTAAACTCCTTTCATCGCATGCAACTTAAAGATCATTGAAATGCTTTTAACTCAGTGTTAAGTCTGATATTTTTACCTTAACCAGTTTGCCCTTTCGTTTAACTTTTACAAAAGACATCTCGCCGTGCACGTGTCGTCGCGCCAAAACCCGGCGAGCAAGTGGCCCGAAGTTGTTTATACGAAAAGTCACGTGGGAACCGCATGAGAAAGGCTCGTTCCGAGACACGAACCGACAGACAAACGTGAGAAAATGTCTGACATTTCCCCAAACTGCTGGCCGGAACAAATCTCAGAAAAGATCGAGATTTTATTCAGAAAAGGTCGAGAATATTTACGTTGCAGACCGTATACAACGAAGTAGAAAATAATTGGGGTATTTCAACTTTCCCTAGAAAGAATAGAGCCAAGAATTGGGTTTTCCTTTATTTTCGTGATTCCAAATTCGAGTTTCAACAAAAAAGTAGAATTGCCGGAAATTGCCACTGATTGCCGACCGTGGGAAATACGTACTTCGTCACGCAATCGATTCTTTTTTCAACGCAAAAGTATAACACACACCATTCTTTTTCTCCTTCCTTTGCGTGTAGCACTTGAGTTCGAAGAAAAGATTGAGTCAACATTTCGGTAAAACAAAGGCTACTCTTATTGGGAGTTACCAAAGTAAAAGTCCCATCAATGGCAGAGTGAGGGGGTATATGCGATTATCGTATTTCTAGTATTACAGTGTTCTTTGGTTGGTCAGGGCTTGATCAAGTATTACCTGTACTTCTTCTTCCCGAACCTCTTGACCAGCCAAGTTCAGATTTTCAGGTCTGAAGAAAAACCACAAAGCTTCTTAAACTTTAAAATGTGAATGAAACTTTCCTATTGTCTCGGCTTCGTCCCTAGTCGCTCGCGCTTCGCCCCCGTGCTATCTCGCGTCGATTCGCGCTTCAAAAAGTGGAAGAGAAGAGACTGGAGGAGGCAGCCATTGTTTTACCAAAACTCGAAAAATAGCTTTACATCTGGTACAGGACTATTAACATATTCTTGCTTCGAGCAGCTTAACCCCACCATATGTTGTCTTTTAGAGTGGAGTATTTTATGCATGCATTTATCACTTTCGGCGATCGTTTAGTATTTTCTTTTTTTTATCATAAAGAATAATAAAGTAAGTATTTCGCAATCATAAGTAAGTCAGAATAATGAATGTATTCACATTTGATCCGTCGTAATAGATTGCTATTCCTTTTTTTATGATAGGAGCAGTTGATTGTTTAAATTATTCCACATTTCTCAGTTTGGAAAATTGCTGCTTAATAGTGATTGAAGGCAAATGGAAAGATAATAGGGGATCTACATTACTATATACATTATGTATCTGTAAGCAGGGGGTGTATAAGGAGCGTTCTCGATGTTGTCTCAACACCAGAGACCACGTTTCAGCTGAGACCACGTTTAAGAGTAAACCAACCCAATTCCTAAAGTTGACAACTTCCGAACCTTCAAGATGAACGGAAAGCTTCTCTCAGGTGTACTTTGTGTACTGCTTCTTGTGGCCTTTCAAGTGGATGAAAGCGTTGCATTTCAACCGTCCAAGTTTAACGGTCGCGGGATCAACAAGCAAGAGGTAAGACATGAATTTAGCTGTATTTTTGTTTTAGTGTTCTTCTCAGAAACTGTTGTCCAATTCGCCACGAAATTAGAGTTCACAAAAGTATATTAATAAAACGGTTCAGAAGAAGTCTTTCTGGAATATATTTCACGAGTTTAATTCTTACTAAATATATCTATACTTCTTGCTTTTTAAGTTAACATTGTTTTTTTTTTTCAGTTATTTTTCTAAATATTACATACATTACGCAAATAAAAAAGGCAGGCATTATATGCAATTTGCCGGTTTGTCAGTATTTCATAACTGTTGCTTGGTTTTTGTGTGCATTTCTGATTCGGTATCATTTTTATCCCAACAGTTCGTGAGGGTTGCGAGAGATTTGTGTCAAGCTGTGAGATCCATGCGGTGTGATCGAGCTTTTGATGAATATTGATAACTGATCCAGTATCCAGCAACACTATGTATATTATCGTGAAGAGAACAATAGCCTGAAACTGAATAAACTGAAATGCAGCTGAAATAAAGATAAACATTTCTGAAAAGGACAATGAATAGTTGTAATTGCTTGCTGTCTGACCGTCCCTTGTCTTACTTTGTTCTTCTTGATTGCGGAACGTCATAAATAGACGAGAGTTGGTAAGGGAAGTTTCCTCATACCATCTGCCAATCTGCGAACAGTGTTTCTTGTTGAACCATTCCTTGGAGTTATGAAGTGCTGTTTCGAACAATTAGAAATATTTGTGATAACAATAAATAGGCACACACTAATAATTACAAGAAATTAGAATACTTTGGAATATTATATTTGGATCGAACAAGGATTGACTATATTATTTCTTTTAAACTCTATAGCAACAAAGCCCGGATTTCTTAATCATAAGTTTGATACAAGTTTGAGACAAACCAGCTTCTGTTTTTTTCTACGTTTTAAAGAAGCCTTATTATCTGACTAAAACTTGAAAAAGAAGTTTAGGATTTAGCTTATTTAAACAAGTGAACTATCCCTATTATCTTTTATCTGATATCGTAGTATAACAATTGTATTCAAGCATTTTCACCTATTCAGAATCTTCGTATATTCAAAAAAGTAAATAATTCATGCTTTTTTTTGTATTTTATTAGACAGGACCGATTGAGCAATGTTTTGACATATTTAAAATGTTTTGATCGGAACAGTTTAATTGTTCGTCTAGTTTGTATTTGCTTTCCAATACATGGCTTTTAAAACTGTATAACAAGTATGCCTAGCTTCTAAAGACTGGTGAAATAATTCAGCAATGAACTTCACGAATCATCTTTTCTACTTGCTTTTATCGAATTTAGCTAATAGGTAAATTCAAAAAGTCTATTTTGACCCCCAAAATGGGGCCAAAACGGTGACCCCAAAATAGAACCTATTTTGGGTCTATTTTGGCCCACTTGGCTGGGGCTGTTCCAACCCCTAATTTTAGGGATATTTTGGCCCTGTCAGGTGTTCTAAAAGAGCCCCTTGTGGGTGCCATTTTGGAAAATGGAGGTGTCAAATTGGATTTTTGGGGGGCTGAAATGATTTGGAACAGGGCTGAAATTGCCCCACAAACATTTTTCCTTTAACGTTTGCTGCATGCAAGCGACGCGAAAAACAGCGAAAGTAATATGTGGTTCTACGGTTGCTATTGTGACAAAGGAAAATACAGTTCGAAAACGTCACCAACAGTAGCGCGCGCTGGCATGATTTCATTCAGACAAGCTAATTTGGCCGTTAATAAGGTGGTGTTACACTGGTGAATTTGCAACGATGATGTTGCGCTAAAAATTGTTGAGGTGTAACCCCATTGGCGAACAATTTTTCGCGATGCTTGCAGTGCTGCAACGCATGCAAGTTTTTGAAAGCGATTCAAAACCAGCGTGAATTTTGAGGGAATCGGCGTTGCAAAGTGTCATTGCAAATCGACCAGTATAACACCAGCTTTACAGTCGTGTGTGTGGCCATCAAAGTGGGCGAGTGTGTTAACATATATACTGCAAGTGGACATATTAGGCCGTAGTCACATTTACGCGTATAATTGTTCGTTTTTGTCTATTTTATTTCAGGAAACATTCTCAAATAAAATACGTAACAAATCGACCTCGCAAATTATCTGAGCGCGGAGAGCGTGAGTTGGAATCCGTTTCGTTTGAATCAGTGAGTTACTTTCTTAACAGCAAATTAAATCGCTTCCACTTGTACCCGTATCTCTGTATAATAACACGCTTAGCAACCGCTGGCCTGACTCATGTGTGTGTGTAACGCTCTTTCCCAGGCTTCATCATTCCTTATATGGACAAATTATCCCGTAATAAGATAATTTCTGACGAAACAAATGCTCGCGTACTCGTTAGTCATAAATGTCATGACGGCAACTCGAACTGAATCGCCGGCACAAGAAACTGCCAGAAATCCTATCGACCGTTGTCTTTCAACCGAGTCGAGGACGCGATTGAAGGTTAGATTTCTGTTTGAGTTTAAAAAGAGAATTTCAGCAGTCAGGTGACAGGATGGCCGCATGTTCGAATAACGAGGAGATGTACGAGCGAGTGATACGTGCACTACAGAAGTTTGTATTTTGACACTGTAAACTGCGTTCGAGATGCTCAAAATGGAATTCAGAAAGGATAAAAGAAAAACAGAAAAAAAAGGGAAAAAAAAGTCCGACCATCGCATTTTACGGGGTCCCGCCATTATTAGGTATTCAAGTTTTACAAAAGTATAGATTTGTACATAAACTTTCTTCTTAAACTGAATGCCTTCAAAATTTAGTCCTCTTCGTACATAAACTCACTTGTTTAAACTCTTTCTCTAATGACCTTAATCTTCAGAGTAGAGTTTGTCCTTAGTCGTCGCCAGCAAGTGAGCCACCACCACACAGCAGTGCACAGTCCAAAGGTGCCAGACCTTGTTTGTTGTCCCTCGTTTGAACTCTTTCTCTAATTTTCTTAATCTTCAGAAGGACACTTTCTCCTCCTCATCAACCAGCCAGCCACAGAGCGCTTCAGCTGTCGCTATCTGATGACACATCAACGCACAGTCCAACGGCGACCTGCCCTATTTGTCCAGACACTAACAATCCGCTCCGTTGTCAATCAACAGCCTCGCTACGTCCGTCTGACCGGAGCCAGCATCGTCACTATTAGCAGCCCGTACATAATGGGATACAATACACAGAAAGCAGTTATTACCCAAAAGCCCCAGCGGTGAGTGTGGAGACAAAAGATGAAATGCAAGACATACTGCAGAACAACCAGCGTCTTCACAATCAGGCTCCTGTCGAGAACCTCAAGGGCCTTCCAAATTGTTAATCTTGCTCAGTTCCAGGTCGTCATATTTATTTTCTGTTAATGCAAATCAAACACAAGCTGTGTTTAGAAACCTGTGATGCATTATGGATTACAATACGCAGAAAGCAGTTCTTACCCATAAGCCCCAGCGGTGACCGTGTAGACAAAGATGGGCTGCAGTACGCACAGCAGAACAACCAGCGTCTTCACAACTTGGCTCCAATCAAGAGCCTCAAAGGCCTTTCGAATTGTTGGCAATTGTTTGGTTCCAGGTCGTCATTATTATTTTTCTGTTAATGCAAATCAAACACAAGCTGCGATTAGAAACCCGTGATGTATTATGGACTACGATACACAGAAAGCAGCTCTTACCCATAATCCCCAGCGCTGAGCGTGTGGACGAAGATGGGCTGTAGGACGTACAGTAAAACAACCAGCGTCTTCACGATGAGGCTCCTGTCAAGAGCCTCAAGGGCCTTCCGAACTGTTAACCTTGTTCGGTTCTAGGTCGTCATAAATTTATTTTCTGTTAAAGGAAATCAAACACAAGCTGTGTTTGGAAACCTGTGATGCATTATGGACTACAATACACAGAAAGCAGTTCTTACCCATAAGCCCCAGCGGTTAGCGTGTAGACAAAGATGGGCTGCAGGACGCACAGTAAAACAACCAGCGTCTTCACAATGAGGCTCCTGTCAAGAGCCTCAAGGGCCTTCCGAACTTTTAACCTTGTTCGGTTCCAGGTCGTCATATTTACTTTCTGTTAATGCAAATCAAACACAAGCTGTGTTTAGAAACCTGTGATGCATTATGGACTGCAATACACAGAAAGCAGTTCTTACCCATAATCCTCCGCGGTTAGCGTGTAGACCAAGATGGGCTGCAGAACGTACAGCAGAACAACCATCTCTTAAATTAATCACAGTATGACAAGAAGAAACCTTTGATCATTCGACAGAGTTGGAAACACGTTCTTCACTGGTTGATGAACACACAAAATGTCACACTGAGCTATTATACATTATGTCGAGTCCGCTAACGACGTCTCGAACTAGACGTATTTTTGGATCGGCAATCCTTCTTTGCTGTCGTCGAGTTTCTCCTTTTTCTGTTCGATTCTAGGTTTTTTTTTTTTTTTTCTGTTAATGCAAATCAAACACAAGCTCTGGTTAGAAACCCGTGATGCATTATGGACTACAATACGCAGAAAGTAGTTCTTACCCATAAGCCCCAGTGGTTAGCGTGTAGACCAAGATGGGCTGCAGGACGTACAGCAGAACAAGCAGCGTCTTTACAATGAGGCTCCTGTCGAGAGCCTCGAAGGCCTTCCGAACTTCTGGCAATTGTTTAGTTCCAGGTCGTCATTAATTTTTTTCTTCAGGTTTTTCTTCTTGCATTTGAGAAAGTGCCCATTTTTTATGTAGATGATATTTTATCGACTAATGACGTTACTCCTTGAACACTATTAAACTTCTAAAGTCTAGACCATTTTTGTCACAACCGAGACCCGCGGACAGTGAAGTTTACAAGCAAAAATAATTAAGCCGTGCATGATGATGATGAATATATAGTAACATTTACTGTAAAAGATACTAATAAAAGACTTGAGAATCTGTTACTTTACTCGCTTACTTGTTTTAGTTTAGTAGGGGCTATTAGGATTTTTTATCCCCGAACGAAGTGAGGGAAATACTCACGACGCTAATGCAGTAGTATTATCGTCTTATCGGAGACTCCAAGCCTGCCGCCATCTCGAAATCTAATGTTCGTCTGTCAGTCTGTCAGTCTTGCGTGCGACCTCGTCCCCAGTTCCTATCGCGTCGCTGCAGAACCAATAACAAAGGTCGGATCGATCACGTGTGGCCCTGTAGTTTTACTCGCAATGAGAGAAATTAGATTGAACGAAGCAACTACAGTATATTGTAGCTGTGTTCACGAAAACTTGAAAACCGGAAAACTTGAAGCACAACAGTCTCGCGAAGCTCGTCTTCAAAAGAGAAGGGAACAGGCACGAGCAAGGCGGAATCGTGAAACGATCGAATTGCGCCAAGTTCGTCTCGACAAAAGACGGAACTATGACCGAAAAGAAAACAGCGCATGAATGCCGATCGAAAGCGACATGAAGAGAAGCGGGTAACACAGACAACTCCGCAAAGAGAACAGCGCTTGAAAGCGAATCGAGACCTTCAGGAGAAAAAGCGGGCCGAAGAGAAGACTCCGCAAAGACAACAGCGCATGAATGCCGACCAAAAGCGACATGAACAGAAGCGGGTAACACAGACAACTCCGCAAAGGGAACAGCGCTTGAAAGCAAATCAATCGGGAGCTTCAGACGCCGTTTTGTGTTAAACTCAGATACTTATTTAGAAAGGACAAGCAACAAAGGTTAGTCAGTGGAAATCGAACAATCACCGTGACAAATATATTCTATCCCGTATAGCTTGTAACTCGATCACTTCAAGAATGTATTAAAATCTGTATGATGATCATTTTCCCTCGAAGTATTCTTTTACTACGCTTCTGTCGCCAGTTTCGGATTCCGTATTCGCTCAGAGCAATCGGAACTTGGAGTCTTGAATGATTTAGTCAGATGTCTTATTTTTCTGTAATCTGACACGCGGTGATTGCAGCGAGAATCGTTCACAAGCCCTTAGAAGTATTACTAGGTCTGAAGCCCGTGTATAATTTGAAGTAAACTGTTCAAGTTTTGCTTTGATTCTGGGAGAAATCTTGCTGTTTTGAGTGGGTTCACATACAAAACAATTCGAGCCTATTAAATATGCATGCCTGAGTCTGGAGCATGCAGTCCAGAGTAAAAACAAATCGCACAGGAAGCCTATTTAATTGTACTGCCTATGAATTCAAAATTGGAAAATCAGTGTTCCTTTTTTCCCGTACTACGACGGCCGACCAACTTCAAACTTTGAGTATTAAATTCTGAGAACGTGCTTGGCATACTGTATGAATTAATTTGACGTGCCGACTGTGGGAAATACGTACTTCGTCACGCAATCGATTCTTTTTTCAACGCAAAAATATAACACACACCATTCTTTTTCTCCTTCCTTTGCGTGTAGCACTTGAGTTCGAAGGAAAGATTGAGTCAACATTTCGGTAAAACAAAGGCTACTCTTGTTGGGAGTTAAGTAAAAGTCCCATCAATGGCAGAGTGAGGGGGTATCTGCGATTATCGTATTTCTAGTTTTAAACTTATTTTACCATTTCTTGCTCCCAGAATTTGTACCTTGTCGCCTACTTGCTTCTTTTTTTTTTTTTTTTTTTTTTTACACCTGCCACTGCTGTACACCAATGCAATGCTTCAGATTGCGACTATTGCAATCAGGTTTTGCTTTTGCTCTTGATTGGCCAGAAGTGCTGCTAAACTTGTTTGAACCAATCGGAAAGCGTGCCCGTAAACGTAAGCAGACCCCTGTCACTTCGGCTCTTAGCCTGGTTCAGCGGTGTGTACCATTACGACAGGCTCGCTCCACAGAGCGCCTGGTTGATTTAGTGTTTGGTATGGCGTCAGTTTGAGACGGCTGTCACTTTTTGAGTCTTTCTTCCTATTTTGTGTGCACTTTGCAATGGATAAACCACAGATTATAACGCATGGCGTCAAATCCCTGAATTTCACGCTATTTGACGCCAGATGGGTACCATGTAGTGCTCGGTTCGTCGTTCTGGGGAACCATCCGCGTGGAACTGGAGCGATGCAGATTTATGAAGTGTCTCATGGCGACGTGAAACTACTGAAAGATGTGAGTATTCCTCTTGAATGTATAAACACTTAATGAGGTACTTGGCTGTTGTGAAGAAGGGATTTTTGGATGTGTATTAAATACGATCACCATGTACATTTAACAAATAAACCAGCTGCAAGCGTGCTCCGTTCAGGAATAAAGCACGCAGCAAGTGACGAGAGCACGAAAGAAGTGTAGGGAGAAACGCGAGCCGAAGGCGAGCGTTTTTCCCCACTTCTTGAGTGCTCTTGGCACTTGCTAAGTGCTTTATTTCTGAACGGAGCACGCTTGAAGCTGGTTTATTTGTTTTATAACGTAGAACTTCAAAAATTTCACAATAAAACTGTCTTTATTCATCAAAAATGTTGGAATGCTAACAGCGATGAAAAAACCAGATTCTCCTAAACAGCTCGGCGGTCCAAATTGCCAAGTCAGTGCAGTTTCGCTTCAACTTTTAAACCAGCTCGTGTGTTCTATAAAATTAGACAACATCTCACAGTAAAAAACTATGTTTTCCCATAGAACTTTGGACTACAAGTACGTGAAATCATACAGTCGGCTAGTGCATAAAATGCAAATTTCAATGGAATCAACAAACGCTCCAACGGCCGACTCGAAAATTGTGTGAATGAAAACTTACCAATTTCTGGACTCTACCTTGTAGTAGTCAATCAATTGAAGTTTGCCACAAAATTCTTCAATCATTTTTTGTCAGTCACATCATGGGAAATGCTTTCTCTTGCATCACTACAAACACGTCTGCTCATCTGTCTTCGCCGTTCATGTTCAGTTATTGCTTAGTTGGCCGATCTTCTTCAACTGAATGGTTTGCCTTCTCCTTCCTTGTTGAAGCATTCAACTTCAAACAACCCACGGATGTAGTTGTGACTCCCAAATATGCTGTACTTAGGGACAGTGCTAATAAACCAAGTCGCTTTTTACGACGCTGACAAGAAACTTGTGTCGCGGCCATTATTCAACATAGATTTTCCCTCTCCAAACTGTTAAAGTGCTTTTTGATGAGGTCACGTTTACCGATTCACGGTGAACTGCTTTGATCATGCTGTACTAGCCGGTGTCTTTCACTTAAAGCCAAACTCCATTCTCGCATTATTTTTATTTTTTTTGCCAGAGGATGACATAAGCGTGGTTTATAACTTATAAAACCACGGGTAAGCGTGGTTTATACTCTGGCAAACCACGGTTTTTGACCAATCCGCGCGCGGCTTGTATCCTGACTATGTTATAATGCAAATTGTACTCAGTATACCAACCGTGCGACTAAAACAGAAACCTGCCTTCTACTCGCAAATCATAGCACTCGAACAATCAGAAGGTTTCTACAAGTCATGAGCTCTTGCAGCCACAGAAATATAAAGTCCAACATAGTCTCATTTCACTTTCAGCGCATACTCACAAGTAGAGGTACGTAAATTGTAACACGCAAGCGGTGCTGTACTCTTGCATTTACACATATGTGTACAATACCATTTAGCTGAAATCTTTTCCATCATACATCGGTCATCAAGTTCACCAAATAGGGAGCAAGTATGACACTCAAGAAACATGCAATGGACACTATTGAACTTAAACTATACTCCTTATACATCTATGCCAAGAAAAGCTACAGTAATGTTTCATTTGATTTGTTTTCAGTGTTGTATGATAGACTTTAGGTAACTATACTGCACTGAAGAATTTCATAACTACAATGTACTGCACTCCTATCTAAGGAGTTTGAAAATTTACCACAACTGTCTTCGAAACACTCCGTTTTCAAAGTGACCCATCTACACTGCCGTAATTCATTTTCATTTAAAATGCATTATTTTTCAAAAACTTCCTCTTGAGGAACTTTGACTTTTTAACAGTGCACTGTTTTGTTTCAGGTTGAGAAAAGGACTTCACTCAAATGTGGAACATTTGGAGCATCAAGTCTGCAACAGAGACACCTAGCAACAGGAGATTTTGATGGGAAAATGATGATATGGTAAAAATATATTAACAACATGCATAAAATAATTTCTGCATTCTGATTGGCTGAGCATACATCATTTTATCCCAAAAAGTGTGAAAATGTGAAATTAAGAGTGCAGGAATTTGAAATTAAAAGTGCCGACAGCTGGTGCGCATATTTGCAAAGCCAAACAAAACAAAAAGCATGTTTCATTCCTTGGGGCAATTCCCATTCTGTTTGCGAGAAACAAATTTCTGGAGCTTGACGCTTGTGAATTGTAACGAAATTGAATAAAATTTGCGTGACGTAAATTATTGTATGCATGCTATTAACAAGTAATCACATGATTTCTCATGCAATTTTGGAATAAATAAGCACTCATAAATTTATCAAAGACAACATATTGCACTCGTGTGGTGCTTATGCAATTTTGTGGTCTTTGAAAAATTTACTTGTGCTAATTTATTCCAAGTTGCACTCAAAATCATGAAATTACCTTTTCTAATAACATGCATACAATAATTTCTGCATTCTGATTGGCTGAGCGCACGTCAATTTATACCAAACAGTGCAAAAATGTGAAATTAACAGTGCAGAAATGTGAAATTAACAGTGCAGAAATTTGAAATTAAAAATTTCCGACAGCTGGCGCACGTATTTGCAAAGCCAAACAAAGCAGAAAGCATGTTTTTATCATTCCTTAGGACGATTCCGATCCTGTTTACGAGGAAACAAAGTTTTTGAGACACTTGTCATTGCAACGAAATTGAAAAAATATTTTGCGACGTAAATTATTGTATGCATGTTATTAACAAGTAATCACATGATTTCTCATGCAATTTTGGAATAAATGAGCACTCGTAAATTTTTCAAAGACCACAAATTACACTTGCACGGCGCTCGTGCAATTTTGTGGTCTTTGAAAAATTTACTCATGCTAATTTATTCCAAATTGCACTCGAAATCATGCGATTACCTATACTCCAATAGTATGGTTAATATAGCTATTTGGATGTGAAACCACACACACTAGTTTGTGGTACGGGTCTAGCAGATACCAATTTTAGCCTATTTAATCTCTTTTTCAAATGTACATTCAACTCAACCTCATTAACTTGTGATATACTGTACAATCATGCTTCTTACACCAAGAATATTTAATTACAGCAACTTACAAATAAATTTAATTACACTAACTAATTAAATACACTTGGTCTAGATGTTTGCATACAATCCATTGTTTCACATTAACAAAACTGTTTCTTTTTATCTCATGTGTTCAGTTATGCTTCACTCTACCCAGCTAATCTAATAGTAATATTCTACAAAAAATTAACATTTGTATAAAATAATGTGTGAATTGAATTTACAGGAACCTTGAAAACACTGAGCGGCCAGTGTACTCAGTGAAGGCACACTCGCAAATTATCAACTGCATTGATGGAGTTGGTGGGTTGGGAATTGGAGCAGGTGCACCTGAAATTGTGACCGGGAGCAGAGATGGTGAGTTCAAACTACTGTTAGAGAGAGTGGAAAACTGATTCAACTGGGGTTTGTTTTTGCTGAGTCTGCCCATACTGGACATTTACATGTACTCAAGAAATAGATTGAAAATAGATTGTAAACAGAATAATTATTGCTGGAATAATAATAGTGCTGGAATTTGAAAGATTATAAAAATAATTATCCTCCTTCCTGCAAAATACATTTACCTTGATAAAGTGGTTTCAGGTTGAGAAAAGGACTTCACTAATTGCTCGCGGGCATGGCCCAATGAGCTTAAAATAACAGGCCGTGTGTTTTTCGTCATGTTATTAGTTTTTTCTGGGTTACGAATCTGCACACAGTGATTGGTTCAGATTATCACGTGATATGCAATGATGTAATTGACTTCATTAAACAACTTGAGTGTGGCCAGTGAATTGCTCGTTACTTGTGTGTAAAAGTTAACTGCATTTAATTCAAACTCAGCACTGTTTGGCTTTGTGGAACACGCACAGATAAACTGGATGTTAGGGAACGATTTTGGCTTGCGTTCTTTAGTTCACCACGGAAGCTTTGAGAATAGCCATGGACAAATGTTTGATGGATACCGCTGTGGGATTGCAAAAAAATATCTCTGTCACCGCTTGTGTGTTCACTGACAAATCCGGAAAAGGAGGAATTATTTAGTCCCGACAAAACTTTCTGTGGTGACACGAAATACTTCTGGGAAGATAACAGGCCAAAAACGTAAAACCAAAGCTATAGTGAGCTTTAGCTGTAAAACAATGGAGATTTATGCTTTTCACCATACGTGACATCTGTTGCCTCATAAAATGCTTCTGCTTATCGTACTTTGCCTGTTGAAATGTTTCTTCCATTTGATCATGTAGCATTATTTTGTTTCGCAATGGTCACTGTATACTAGAAATGAAAAATACACCGAATTAGTCCTGAGCATTGAGTTTGCAGTCACAAAACAGACTGAGCACACTGAACAAAACCGCAATAATATTGTAAACATGTCTCGAGTTACATTCCTTGCTTTCAATTTTATATTTGTTACAGAGCATGAATACTCGAAAGCCTGATAAAAGAAACACATTCAGTTAATAAAAGAAAACGGATAAGTATTGCAGCGAAGGCTGGATTAATCGTGGCCTCTGGTTAGAAAATTGATTGTGCATAAAAGATATGTCACGCATTACTTAGCTTTTCTTGCTGGCTAACCAGCTGTTGCTCCTAAGCTCAAAATGCAGAGCCGCTCAACCTTTAAGAAGCAAGTGTATGAGTGTTGTAATGATAATTTATAGTTTAATCAGGTTTCATTTGAGCAAGATGTCAAAAGCCAAGTTCTCTATACTGTGTGATATTTTTCTGGCGAGAAACCGGAAGTCTCTCTTGGAAGTTTCGCTCCTGTCCTTACAGTGGCGCCTAAAAGTTTTAGGGCATGTACTTCCATTTTAGTATATTCTGGTCTCGACTCAACTCATGTCGCAAGCTCACTGGTAACGCCAGTCTAGTTATTGTTATTGTACAATTGTTCATAAAGCAATGCCGAAGCATACAGTACGGTATTTTACCAAACTGTGATACACACATCATCAGTCACATGAACTAAGCACTTTTGGAAAAGCTAGGCTGCAATCTAATAACTTACTCTTAAAAACAAAATAGACAGTACAGACATGTGGTGAAAGTTCCTATAGCTCCAGGGTAAAACATTGAAGATGTTCAATTAATTGGAAATACAATTAACTACTGTACTTGGCCCAGTTGTTCAAAGAGTTGATAGTACTTCCACCAGATACTGTATATCCTTATCCAGCTGATAAAAGAAGCTTAAAGGTCAACACTTTATACTCGCTTTATACCCACTGGATAGGATTTATCCAGTGAGTAGCACTGTATGGGTTTCACACTAGAGTGCCAAGTCTGACTTAAGTCAGACTTGAGATTTTAGACAAGTGTGAACGGCTAACAAACAAAGTTCAAGTCAGACTTGAAATTCATCGGAAGGCCAGCAGAGTGGCCAGTAAAGTGTGTAACTGTTACTTTTTCTGCTTCACCGCACCTACCTATCTCAAAGTTATTATTGTGTAATGCAAACGTAGAAGCTGAGGACCTGTAGACTCTTATGCAACTGTACATGTAGTTCAATTCTATATTGTGAAAACAAAAACTTGCTTGCTTGACTGATCAGTTTGTTAATCCTCATTTAAATTATGTACCCTGTCAGGTTCTGTAAAGGTGTGGGATCCTCGGCAGAAAGATGAGCCGGTTGCCAACATGTCTCCAGTTGAGGGGCAGGATGCTCGTGACTGCTGGTGTGTTTCATTTGGTGAGTGAGGAGGTGTTATTTCTGACAAGTTTCAACAAAGACTGACCCCTCTCTATAAAGTTCTGACCCCCTGAAAAAAACACTGACCCCGGCCCTGTAAAATACTAACTCCCTTCAAAAACTTTCATATTGATTAGTATAATGCCCAGGCTGTGTTTTCTGAGGCCAGCAAAGTGAACCGAAGAGGTGTAATGTTAAAATTCTGGATGCTCAAAACTATGTAAAAGGTTTTATACCGTACCTTCAAACTCCCGATACATCTCCAGATTCAGTTAATCACTATTCTACAGTAAGCCAATTAAACCCCTTTCCCTTTACACTAAGAGCTCCAATTCTTTGACCAAACGGGCTCAGAATGAGGGTCTGAATTTTTTGCCTGAAAATAAAATTTATGAGCACACTGTACTGTGCGCACAGATCATTTTGTGTCTATTGATGATGCTTGCATTTATATCCCTTTAGGTGATGCCTATAATGATGCTGAGCGCAGTGTAGTAGCTGGATATGACAATGGTGACATAAAGATGTTTGATCTAAGAAAAATGGCTCTGAGATGGGAAACTAATGTCAAAAACGGGGTATTGAATAATTTACTGTATCTCTGAATATTGCATTTTGTCCACACTACCCTGACAGTTCCAGTGCCACACCCTCTCCAAGCCCCTACTCCCATAATGGCCTTTTCTCAAATACCCAACACCAATAATTGAGACATAAAGTGGGGAGTTTTAGAGCTTGCTCACAGCTACAGTGTATATGTATATGCTTTTTTTTAATCAGTGACATCCCACCTTAATACAGCTTGTAAATTTAGCATATTCTGATTGCTTTGCAGGTGTGTGGTGTTGAATTTGACCGCAAGGACATTGTCATGAACAAGCTGTCTGCCACAACACTGGAATCCAAATACCATGTGTTTGATGTCAGAACACAACACCCTCAAAAAGGGTTTGCAATGTTAACTGAAAAGGTATGGCATACACTGATTATTAATTAGTGCATATTTTCACAACAATGTGCATATTTTATATGTAGGAAGAAATCATGTGATTTATATTAAAATGTCCTGCCTTCCATAATTGGAAAATGGGGGGAATGTAGCAAGAGAGTGGATGGGGTCAGGTAGGAGTTGGGTGATATTTATAACTGGGAGAGATTTTATTTTATACTAGGATGGCACTCGACCTTGTGCAGTAGTTTAATTGTCAAATATTCTCTGTCATTGGTACTGTCACCTGTTTTTTTAAATAAAAAAAAAATCTGGTCTGACCATAAAAGTCTGTGTATCACAGATCTGTAGACAATCAACATAAATTCAGTCTTCAGGTTACAAGTACAAAGGTGGGGGTATTAATTGAAGCTACAAGTTACGGTACATGCATTGTAGGATTACAAATCTACTCTATGTAAAAGTATAAAGCAAGTTATTGTAGAATATATAGAGGATATTACACGGCGGCGAAGATATGAATTTTATTTTTGAGTGGTAAAATATTGTTTAATTTACCATGAGAAAATAAAATCCATATCTTCAAGCCACCATGTAATTTTCTTTTTATTATATTAGACACGAGTGTTTTACGAGAAATTGCACAAACAACCATGCAAACGTGGGAAATGACGCCAACGATATCCTCACTAGTGAGGATATGGAAAATACGCCACTCGGGTCCCGGATGTAGTTTCATATGGATTTTACGCACGGTATATTTTCCAGTAAAACACTTGTGCCTATATAATAAAGGTGTATATATCATGGTTTAATTTGAGTCCCTATCTTATACTTTATCAGTAGCTTTAATGCTGTGTGAATTAAGTGCTGAGCTGACTTACTGTTTGATTGTTCAACTTCTGCAGGCACACAAGTCAACAGTATGGTGTGTGAAACACTTACCTCAAAACCGTGACATCTTTATGACCTGTGGTGGGAATGGGACACTAAATTTATGGAAATAGTAAGTGTGTCTTTGTACTGTACACATAGTCATTTAGATGTCAGATTATTGTGTTGATGTAGTGGAGATTAAGGTTGGCTACAAAAATAGTGTTGGCAGTCATTTTATTTGTGAACTTGACCCCCACTGCATGGTCAATGTTACTTTGGTTTCATACAAGTTTTTCCAAGCTGAAACCCTATTTGCTCTGATAAAGGGCTAACGCTTGAAACGTCAGCCACTGTTACTCTTATGACGTTCAAGTACCTATCAACTTTTTGTTGATACACCAGCATTTTTATCACCACACTGATGCAGTTAATCTAGGTCTCTTAGAAGCTGGTATCACACTGAAGCCTTTTTATTAAACTCACTGAAATGATGAAAATATAATCCATTCCTTTGAAATTGGGTTCTGTGACATGCAACCTTCTTAGAAAACAAAAAGTTTTTTTAAATAAACTGCATTTTAATCATGGTCCAAAACAAAAAATTAATGTACATTGAAATGTTGTGTATATATGTAGACATTAACCTGAGAAGATTTCTCTTGTGAATTCAGTTGGAGAACACAAAATATCATGAGAGAAATCTGTTTCCTCATGCTAAGTAAACTGTATTTCTGCATTGAACCATGTAAATAGACTTTAAACTTTATGGTACTCCCAGGTGTGATTAGTACAGTTTGGAGAACTAATGGTTGGTGTACAATAGTTAACTAACAGAGATAAAATTCTGTCTGTACACTCCATACGTGTTTGTCTTGAATGGTTGGTAAAGTTTGCATTACAATTTTGTTGATCATCCATGAATTTGTCTTTAATACTTGATGTTAATGTTCATATTCAGTTCCTATCCCGATAACCGAGTCCAAAAAGACTCAGAGGGGGTAGCCATGGGTGTCACTGGTTCTGTATCTCTCCTACAAAATGCCTCCCTATCTGGCCAGCCAATCAGCTCCTTTGACTGGAGTCCTGACAAGGTAAGGCATGTGGCGATGAATGCATGGATGCTCCTGTACAGACCTTTTCTAAATGCTCAATAAGCACCCCTCCCTCCCCCCCCCCCCCCCCCCAAAAAAAAAAAAGAAAAAAAAGAAGGCTGAAAAATTCAATAAGCGCGTCCCCCTCCCCCATAAGAAATATATAATCTCGGTACGGTGTAGTACAGTATAGATCGTGTGCAATGTGACGAGATAATAAAAACGTGATGGACAATGTTTCAGTGGCATGTTAGCACTATTTTTGCATGCGTTCTACTTTTTAGCATTGTTTGTTACAGTTACATTATTTTCCAGTTAAAATCTAAGAAATAAAATAAGTGCCCCGCTGGCTTATCTACAGAATACCCCGCACTACGAAGAGTGTCTAAAACAGTGGCTACGCGGCTACGCAGCTTATATATAAAAAGCACTGCCGCTTAGCCGCGCAATCGCGAAGCCGTGTAGCTGCGTAGCCACTTAGCCGTGTAGCTGCGTAGCCGCATAGCCACTTAGCCCCTGACCGTGTAGCCACGTTCTGTAGTTACGTCACTGAATGCATGCAGCCCCGTTCCCCCATCCAGACCAGTCAGGCATCCGTGGAGACCCAGGGGTTGTGGGACGATGAACAAAATACATCATAGGGGGTTGGGAGATGAAAGATCCTCAAAAGATAACAATGCAACGAAACCTCTGGGGAGAGGTTCCATTCACTTCTCACACAAAGTAAAACGGGGCTGCTCGTGGGTCTGGAGGTTATGACAATATTGCATGCGTTGCAGTTTCTCTAGGCCATGCCCGGAGTTGCCAACTCAACAAATATTTTCTTATTCCTTTTCAGGAGGGTCTGTGTGTGTGTACCTCATTTGATCAAACACTCCGAGTTATCATCGTCACTAAATTAAAAGGACAATAGACCCATTTAGATGTACGTTTTGAGAAAGCTGTTGCCAGACTGTAAATATTTATTTTATTTAGGATGCTGAAGAACAGGTACATTTCTCATCAACTGCAACTGCTGCACATTTGTGATGATCACTGTTGGCAATGACAAATAGAATTTCATGGTTTTAATACCATCTGTCGAACTCGTACTTCTTTCCACCACCCCTCAGTCAACAAGTTTTAGAAGGAAAACACACTCTGGCGTATATATACGTGGAAAGCTAGTACTTGGGAGAACTAGTTTCTGACTGCGTCGGCATGGAAAAAGGTATGTTGAGTTTACTGGTGGTCGATGTGTTATATCTCATCAACGGCTGAACTAAAATAAGGCAATTGTATTCCAAAAAGTTTCGTTATAGTCCCAAATCTACCGTTTTTGGCAAAAAGCATGGGATACCAGGGGCGCATTTAGGGGGGGGGGGGGGGGGGGAGGTGGATTGGGTGGCTAGCCACACCCCTCTGAAGTGGTAAAAAAAAAAAAGGAATTTATGGTGTTTTGAAATAAAAAAATTAAAAAATCAATCTGGACATGTGTCTCAATATATGTAATTTTGTTTCCTAGTTAAACCAGTGATAAAAATACACTTTCTCTTACGTGAGTCGGTCAATTCAGGAGTATGGGGAGCACGGAGGCGGAGATATCGTTTTCTTGTGTTCGGAGGGTTTATACTTTGCTCCGCAGCACAATGACCACTGGACGACTGTCAGATTTGGCTGTCATGCATGCACACAATTTCCATCAACAGAAGGCAGGTTTGCGAGATATTTATGGCACTGCACCCTAGAAGGATGATGTCACCTTCACTTTTGGCCGATTAACGTAACTAAGGCAGTGTGAGCCAACTACTTCTTTCTTGTTTTAGACCATATTGACTTTATCGTTAAAAGAAATTGTTATATAATTTTTGTGATATTTTACCCAACGGGTCGTGAGCAAATATCGACTAATTACATCACACCTTTCGAAGTTTTAAGCGGTTTTGCTGCTATATCTCGCCAACGGATGAAGATAAATAAGGCAAATGTATTGGAAAAAGTCTTGTTATAACCCCAGGAAGGCTTCCTAAACGTTTCAAGAGTTTTCAATTTTTGGCCCAAATCGGCTATTTTTGACAAAAGACCATGGGCTAAAGCCTTAGTATTTTGTCGAAATACGGTCAATGTTCGACCATCTCAGAATCGCATGAAGCTTTCAGGAAACGTTACTGGGACTATGCCGACAGTTTTTATATATAGTTTGTGATATTTCATCCAAAGCGCTGTGAGAAATGCGAGGAAATTAGAGCAAATCATCGACTAATTAAAACATCCCACCTTTCGAAGTTTTAGGTGGTTTATGCTGCTATATATTGCCAACGGATGAAGATAAATCAAGCAATTGTATTGCAAAAAGTCTTGTTATAGTCCCAGGCAGGTTTCCTAAACGTTTCAAGAGTTTTCATTTTTTGGCCCAAATCGGCTATTTTTGACAAAAAAAAAACCCTGTGCTATAGCCTTATACCGAAATACGGTCATTTTTCGACCATCTCAGAATCGCATGAAACTTTCAGGAAACGTTCCTGGGACTATGCCGACGGTTGTTATATTTTTTGTAAGATTTTATCCAGCAGGTCGTGAGAACTTAGAGTAAACTAGACTGGCGTCGCCAGTGAGCTCGCGCGGCGTGAGTTGCGTCGAGACCAGAATATACTAAAATGGAAAGTAGGGACAAGAGCGGAACTCCCAAGAGAGACTTCCAGTTTCTCACCAGAAAAAAAAATCACACAGTATAGAGAACTTGGCTTTTGATATCTTGCTCAAATGAAATCTCATTAAACTATAAATTATTATTATTACAACACTCACACACTTGCTTCTTAAAGATTGAGCGACTCTGCATTTTGAGCTTAGGAGCGACAGGGTCAACCGGCAAGAAAAGCTGAGTAATGCGTGACATATCTTTTTGTGCACAATCGATTTTGACAGTTCGGCCTTCGAACACTTACTTCTAATCAGAGGCCTCGATTAATCCAGCCTTCGCTTCAATACTTATGTTTTCTTTTATTAACTGAATGTGTTTCTTCTATCAGGCTTTCGAGTATTCGTGCTCTGTAACAAATATAAAATTGAAAGGAAGGAATGTAACACGAGATATGTTTACAATATTATTGCGGTTTTATTCACGGTGTGCTCAGTCCATTCTGTGACTGCAAACTCAGTGCTCAGGACTATTTCGGTGTATTGTTCATTTCTAGTATACAGTGACCATTGGGAAACAAAGGCCACATGATGGAAAGGAAGAAAAATTTCAACAGGCAAAGAACAATAAGCAGAAGCATTTTATGAGGCAGCATATGTCGTGTACAGTACAAAGCATAAATCGCCATTGTTTTACGGCTAAAGCTCATCGTAGCTTTGATTTCCGCTTTCGGCCTGTTATCTTTCCAAAAGTATTTCGTGTCGCCACAAAAAGTTTCGTCGGGACTAAATAGAGTGGTAAAGTGATGACGTCATAAAAATATATGAATAGAAATAATGGACTTTGCACAATTCTTCGGAATGGCCTATCTAAAAAAAGTTCACAAAGAAAAAATTGGCTCTTTAGTGCATTAAACAGCTGAGATATAGGTTTTTGAAGTTCAAATTGCTTCATACTAAACTCTCTTATTTGGTGTTAGCTCCTTTGATTTGGAACCAACGCTAAATAAGAGAGTTTAGTTAAGACTATCTCGAGCTTTAAACTTCTCTATCTTCGCTTTCAATAGGGCTAGCGATTTGAAATTTTGCACACGTTCTTTCAGCAGCTGTGTATATCGCATGATGTGGTTTTGAGGTTTGAATGGAAAAGTTTGCAAAATGATGACGTCACACTTTACCACTCTATAATTAGCGGCGAAAGAGATATTTACAATCCCGCAGCGGTATCCATCAAACATTTGTCTACGGCTTTTCTCAAAGCTTCCGCGGTGAACTAAAAAAACGCAAGCCAAAATCGTTCCTCAAAATCCAGTTTACCCGTGCATGTTGCACAGAGCCAAACGGTGTTGAATTTGGATTGAATGCAGTTGTACAACGAGATTACAACTTTTAGCGTGCGCGTCGTGAGAAATTACAGCAAATTACAGCAAATCATGCACTAGTTAATTCATTACACCTTTCGAGTTAAGCTGCTATATCTCGGCAACGGATGATAATAGATAAAACAAATGTATTGCAAAAAGTATTCTTATAGTCCAAGGAAGGTTTCGTGAAAGTTTCAAGAGTTTGCAATTTTTCACAAAAATCCCTGTGCTATAGCCTTAGTATTTTGTCAAAATTCCAACATTTTTCGACCATCTCAGAATCGCATGAAACTTTCAGGAAACGGTCCTGGGACTATGCCGACGGAGTTTGCATAGTTTTTGTAAACTTTTAGCGCGCGCGTCGTGAGAAATTATAGCAAATAACGCACTAATTTATTCATCACACCTTTTGAGTTAAGCTGCTATATCTCGGCAACGGATAAAGATAGATAGAGCAAATGTATTGCATAAAGTCTTCTTATAGTCCAAGGAAGGTTTTCTGAAAGTTTCAAGAGTTTGCAATTTTTCACAAAAAACCCTGTGCCTTAGTATTTTGTCGAAATTCCAACATTTTTCAACCATCTCAGAATCCCATGAAACTTTCAGGAAACGTTCCTGGGACTATGCCGACGGAGTTTGCATAGTTTTTGTAAACTTTTAGCGCGCGCGTCGTGAGAAATTACAGCAAATAACGCACTAATTTATTCATCACACCTTTTGAGTCAAGCTGCTATATCTCGGCAACGGATAAAGATAGATAGAGCAAATGTATTGCATAAAGTCTTCTTATAGTCCAAGGAAGGTTTTCTGAAAGTTTCAAGAGTTTGCAATTTTTCACAAAAAACCCTGTGCTATAGCCTTAGTATTTTGTCAAAATTCCAACATTTTTCGACCATCTCAGAATCGCATGAAACTTTCAGGTAACGTTCATGGGACTATGCTGACGGAGTTTGCATAGTTATTGTAAAGTTTTAGCGCGCGCGTCGTGAGAAATTACAGCAAATTACAGCAAATCACGCACTAATTAATTCATCACACCTGTCGAGTAAAGCTCCTATATCTCGGCAACGGATGAAGATAGATAGAGCAAATGTATTGCAAAAAGTCTTCTTATAGTCCAAGGAAGGTTTCCTGAAAGTTTCAAGAGTTTGCAATTTTTCACAAAAAACCCTGTGCTATAGCCTTAGTATTTTGTCAAAATTCCAACATTTTTCAACCATCTCAGAATCGCATGAAACTTTCAGGAAACGTTCCTGGGACTATGCCGACGGAGTTTGCATAGTTTTTGTAAACTTTTAGCACGCGCGCCGTGAGAAATTACAGCAAATCACGCACTAATTAATTCATCACACCTTTCGAGTTAAGCTGCTATATCTCGGCAACGGATGAAAATAGATAAAGCAAATGTATTGCAAAAAGTCTTCTTATAGTCCAAGGAAGGTTTTCTGAAAGTTTCAAGAGTTTGCAAATTTTCACAAAAAACCCTGTGGTATAGCCTTAGTATTTTGTCAAAATTCCAACATTTTTTAACCATCTCAGAATCGCATGAAACTTTCAGGAAACGGTCCTGGGACTATGCCGACGGAGTTTGCATAGTTTTTGTAAACTTTTAGCGCGCGCGTCGTGAGAAAATACAGCAAATAACGCACTAATTTATTCATCACACCTTTTGAGTTAAGCTGCTATATCTCGGCAACGGATAAAGATAGATAGAGCAAATGTATTGCATAAAGTCTTCTTATAGTCCAAGGAAGGCTTCCTGAAAGTTCCAAGGGTTTGCAAATTTTCACAAAAAACCCTGTGGTATAGCCTTAGTATTTTGTCAAAATTCCAACATTTTTCGACCATCTCAGAATCGCATGAAACTTTCAGGAAACGGTCCTGGGACTATGCCGACGGAGTTTGCATAGTTTTTGTAAACTTTTAGCGCGCGCGTCGTAAGAAATTACAGCAAATAACGCACTAATTTATTCATCACACCTTTTGAGTTAAGCTGCTATATCTCGGCAACGGATAAAGATAGATAGAGCAAATGTATTGCAAAAAGTCTTCTTATAGACCAAGGAAGGCTTCCTGAAAGTTCCAAGGGTTTGCAATTTTTCGGAAAAAACCCTGTGCTATAGCCTTAGTATTTTGTCAAAATTCCAACATTTTTCGACCATCTCAGAATCGCATGAAACTTTCAGGAAACGGTCCTGGGACTATGCCGACGGAGTTTGCATAGTTTTTGTAAACTTTTAGCGAGCGCGTCGTGAGAAATTACAGCAAATTACAGCAAATCACGCACTAATTAATTCATCACACCTTCGAGTAAAGCTGCTATATCTCGGCAACGGATGATAATAGATAAAGCAAATGTATTGCAAAAAGTCTTCTTATAGTCCAAGGAAGGTTTTCTGAAAGTTTCAAGAGTTTGCAATTTTTCACAAAAAACCCTGTGGTATAACCTTAGTATTTTGTCAAAATTCCAACATTTTTTAACCATTTCAGAATCGCATGAAACTTTCAGGAAACGGTCCTGGGACTATGCCGTCGGAGTTTGCATAGTTTTTGTAAACTTTTAGCGCGCGCGTCGTGAGAAAATACAGCAAATAACGCACTAATTTATTCATCACACCTTTTGAGTTAAGCTGCTATATCTCGGCAACGGATAAAGATAGATAGAGCAAATGTATTGCATAAAGTCTTCTTATAGTCCAAGGAAGGCTTCCTGAAAGTTCCAAGGGTTTGCAATTTTTCGCAAAAAACCCTGTGCTATAGCCTTAGT
The DNA here is from genome assembly GCA_964036295.1 of Plumapathes pennacea. NCBI lineage: Eukaryota > Metazoa > Cnidaria > Anthozoa > Antipatharia > Myriopathidae > Plumapathes > Plumapathes pennacea. The sequence goes on along the minus strand of OZ038469.1, from coordinate 10,547,806 downwards.
ATTTTGTCAAAATTCCAACATTTTTCGACCATCTCAGAATCGCATGAAACTTTCAGGAAACGGTCCTGGGACTATGCCGACGGAGTTTGCATAGTTTTTGTAAACTTTTAGCGCGCGCGTCGTAAGAAATTACAGCAAATAACGCACTAATTTATTCATCACACCTTTTGAGTTAAGCTGCTATATCTCGGCAACGGATAAAGATAGATAGAGCAAATGTATTGCAAAAAGTCTTCTTATAGACCAAGGAAGGCTTCCTGAAAGTTCCAAGGGTTTGCAATTTTTCGGAAAAAACCCTGTGCTATAGCCTTAGTATTTTGTCAAAATTCCAACATTTTTCGACCATCTCAGAATCGCATGAAACTTTCAGGAAACGTTCCTGGGACTATGCCGACGGAGTTTCCATAGTTTTTGTAAACTTTTAGCACGCGCGTCGTGAGAAATTACAGCAAACTACAGCAAATCACACACTAATTAATTCATCACACCTTTCGAGTAAAGCTGCTATATCTCGGCAACGGATGGAAGATAGATAAAGCAAATGTATTGCAAAAAGTCTTCTTATAGTCCAAGGAAGATTTTCTGAAAGTTTGAAGAGTTTGCAATTTTTCACAAAAAACCCTGTGCTATAGCCTTAGTATTTTGTCAAAATTCCAACATTTTTCGACCATCTCAGAATCCCATGAAACTTTCAGGAAACGGTCCTGGGACTATGCCGACGGAGTTTGCATAGTTTTTGTAAACTTTTAGCACGCGCGTCGTGAGAAATTACAGCAAATCACGCACTAATTTATTCATCACACCTTTTGAGGTAAGCTGCTATATCTCGGCAACGGATAAAGATAGATAAAGCAAATGTATTGCATAAAGTCTTCTTATAGTCCAAGGAAGGTTTCCTGAAGGTTTCAAGAGTTTGCAATTTTTCACAAAAAACCCTGTGCTATAGCCTTAGTATTTTGTCAAAATTCCAACATTTTTCAACCATCTCAGAATCCCATGAAACTTTCAGGAAACGTTCCTGGGACTATGCCGACGGAGTTTGCATAGATTTTGTAAACTTTTAGCGCGCGCGTCGTGAGAAATTACAGCAAATAACGCACTAATTTATTCATCACACCTTTTGAGTCAAGCTGCTATATCTCGGCAACGGATAAAGATAGATAGAGCAAATGTATTGCATAAAGTCTTCTTATAGTCCAAGGAAGGTTTTCTGAAAGTTTCAAGAGTTTGCAATTTTTCACAAAAAACCCTGTGCTATAGCCTTAGTATTTTGTCAAAATTCCAACATTTTTCGACCATCTCAGAATCGCATGAAACTTTCAGGTAACGTTCATGGGACTATGCCGACGGAGTTTGCATAGTTATTGTAAAGTTTTAGCGCGCGCGTCGTGAGAAATTACAGCAAATTACAGCAAATCACGCACTAATTAATTCATCACACCTGTCGAGTAAAGCTCCTATATCTCGGCAACGGATGAAGATAGATAGAGCAAATGTATTGCAAAAAGTCTTCTTATAGTCCAAGGAAGGTTTTCTGAAAGTTTCAAGAGTTTGCAATTTTTCACAAAAAACCCTGTGCTATAGCCTTAGTATTTTGTCAAAATTCCAACATTTCTCAACCATCTCAGAATCGCATGAAACTTTCAGGAAACGGTCCTGGGACTATGCCGACGGAGTTTGCATAGTTTTTGTAAACTTTTAGCACGCGCACCGTGAGAAATTACTGCAAATCACGCACTAATTAATTCATCACACCTTTCGAGTTAAGCTGCTATATCTCGGCAACGGATAATAATAGATAAAGCAAATGTATTGCAAAAAGTCTTCTTATAGTCCAAGGAAGGTTTCCTGAAAGTTTCAAGAGTTTGCAATTTTTCACAAAAAACCCTGTGCTATAGCCTTAGTATTTTGTCAAAATTCCAACATTTTTCGACCATCTCAGAATCGCATGAAACTTTCAGGAAACGGTCCTGGGACTATGCCGACGGAGTTTGCATAGTTTTTGTAAACTTTTAGCGCGCGCGTCGTAAGAAATTACAGCAAATAACGCACTAATTTATTCATCACACCTTTTGAGTTAAGCTGCTATATCTCGGCAACGGATAAAGATAGATAGAGCAAATGTATTGCAAAAAGTCTTCTTATAGACCAAGGAAGGCTTCCTGAAAGTTCCAAGGGTTTGCAATTTTTCGGAAAAAACCCTGTGCTATAGCCTTAGTATTTTGTCAAAATTCCAACATTTTTCGACCATCTCAGAATCGCATGAAACTTTCAGGAAACGTTCCTGGGACTATGCCGACGGAGTTTCCATAGTTTTTGTAAACTTTTAGCACGCGCGTCGTGAGAAATTACAGCAAACTACAGCAAATCACACACTAATTAATTCATCACACCTTTCGAGTAAAGCTGCTATATTTCGGCAACGGATGGAAGATAGATAAAGCAAATGTATTGCAAAAAGTCTTCTTATAGTCCAAGGAAGATTTTCTGAAAGTTTGAAGAGTTTGCAATTTTTCACAAAAAACCCTGTGCTATAGCCTTAGTATTTTGTCAAAATTCCAACATTTTTCGACCATCTCAGAATCCCATGAAACTTTCAGGAAACGGTCCTGGGACTATGCCGACGGAGTTTGCATAGTTTTTGTAAACTTTTAGCACGCGCGTCGTGAGAAATTACAGCAAATCACGCACTAATTTATTCATCACACCTTTTGAGGTAAGCTGCTATATCTCGGCAACGGATAAAGATAGATAGAGCAAATGTATTGCATAAAGTCTTCTTATAGTCCAAGGAAGGTTTCCTGAAGGTTTCAAGAGTTTGCAATTTTTCACAAAAAACCCTGTGCTATAGCCTTAGTATTTTGTCAAAATTCCAACATTTTTCAACCATCTCAGAATCCCATGAAACTTTCAGGAAACGTTCCTGGGACTATGCCGACGGAGTTTGCATAGATTTTGTAAACTTTTAGCGCGCGCGTCGTGAGAAATTACAGCAAATAACGCACTAATTTATTCATCACACCTTTTGAGTCAAGCTGCTATATCTCGGCAACGGATAAAGATAGATAGAGCAAATGTATTGCATAAAGTCTTCTTATAGTCCAAGGAAGGTTTTCTGAAAGTTTCAAGAGTTTGCAATTTTTCACAAAAAACCCTGTGCTATAGCCTTAGTATTTTGTCAAAATTCCAACATTTTTCGACCATCTCAGAATCGCATGAAACTTTCAGGTAACGTTCATGGGACTATGCCGACGGAGTTTGCATAGTTATTGTAAAGTTTTAGCGCGCGCGTCGTGAGAAATTACAGCAAATTACAGCAAATCACGCACTAATTAATTCATCACACCTGTCGAGTAAAGCTCCTATATCTCGGCAACGGATGAAGATAGATAGAGCAAATGTATTGCAAAAAGTCTTCTTATAGTCCAAGGAAGGTTTTCTGAAAGTTTCAAGAGTTTGCAATTTTTCACAAAAAACCCTGTGCTATAGCCTTAGTATTTTGTCAAAATTCCAACATTTCTCAACCATCTCAGAATCGCATGAAACTTTCAGGAAACGGTCCTGGGACTATGCCGACGGAGTTTGCATAGTTTTTGTAAACTTTTAGCACGCGCACCGTGAGAAATTACTGCAAATCACGCACTAATTAATTCATCACACCTTTCGAGTTAAGCTGCTATATCTCGGCAACGGATAATAATAGATAAAGCAAATGTATTGCAAAAAGTCTTCTTATAGTCCAAGGAAGGTTTCCTGAAAGTTTCAAGAGTTTGCAATTTTTCACAAAAAACCCTGTGCTATAGCCTTAGTATTTTGTCAAAATTCCAACATTTTTCGACCATCACAGAATCGCATGAAACTTTCATGAAAGGTTCCTAGGAATATGCCGTCGGAGTTTGCATAGTTTTTGTAAACTTTTAGCGCGCGCGTCGTGAGAAATTACAGCAAATTACAGCAAATCACGCACTAATTAATTCATCACACCTTTCGAGTTAAGCTGCTATATCTCGGCAACGGATAATAATAGATAAAGCAAATGTATTGCAAAAAGTCTTCTTATAGTCCAAGGAAGGTTTCCTGAAAGTTTCAAGAGTTTGCAATTTTTCACAAAAAACCCTGTGGTATAGCCTTAGTATTTTGTCAAAATTCCAACATTTTTCGACCATCACAGAATCGCATGAAACTTTCATGAAAGGTTCCTAGGACTATGCCGTCGGAGTTTGCATAGTTTTTGTAAACTTTTAGCGCGCGCGTCGTGAGAAATTACAGCAAATTACAGCAAATCACGCACTAATTAATTCATCACACCTTTCGAGTTAAGCTGCTATATCTCGGCAACGGATAAAGATAGATAAAGCAAACGTATTGCAAAAAGTCTTCTTATAGTCTTACGAAGGTTATCTGAAAGTTTCAAGGGTTTGCAATTTTTCACAAAAAACCCTGTGCTATAGCCTTAGTATTTTGTCAAAATTCCAACACTTTTCGACCATCTCAGAATCGCATGAAACTTTCAGGAAACTTTCCTGGGACTATGCCAACGGAGTTTGCATAGTTTTTGTAAACTTTTAGCGAGCGCGTCGTGAGAAATTACAGCAAATTACAGCAAATCACGCACTAATTAATTCATCACACCTTCGAGTAAAGCTGCTATATCTCGGCAACGGATGAAAATAGATAAAGCAAATGTATTGCAAAAAGTCTTCTTATAGTCTAAGGAAGGTTTTCTGAAAGTTTCAAGAGTTTGCAATTTTTCACAAAAAACCCTGTGGTATAACCTTAGTATTTTGTCAAAATTCCAACATTTTTTAACCATTTCAGAATCGCATGAAACTTTCAGGAAACGGTCCTGGGACTATGCCGACGGAGTTGCATAGTTTTTGTAAACTTTTAGAGCGCGCGTCGTGAGAAAATACAGCAAATAACGCACTAATTTATTCATCACACCTTTTGAGTTAAGCTGCTATATCTCGGCAACGGATAAAGATAGATAGAGCAAATGTATTGCATAAAGTCTTCTTATAGTCCAAGGAAGGCTTCCTGAAAGTTCCAAGGGTTTGCAATTTTTCGCAAAAAACCCTGTGCTATAGCCTTAGTATTTTGTCAAAATTCCAACATTTTTCGACCATCTCAGAATCGCATGAAACTTTCAGGAAACGGTCCTGGGACTATGCCGACGGAGTTTGCATAGTTTTTGTAAACTTTTAGCGCGCGCGTCGTAAGAAATTACAGCAAATAACGCACTAATCTATTCATCACACCTTTTGAGTTAAGCTGCTATATCTCGGCAACGGATAAAGATAGATAGAGCAAATGTATTGCAAAAAGTCTTCTTATAGACCAAGGAAGGCTTCCTGAAAGTTCCAAGGGTTTGCAATTTTTCGCAAAAAACCCTGTGCTATAGCCTTGGTATTTTGTCAAAATTCCAACATTTTTCGACCATCTCAGAATCGCATGAAACTTTCAGGAAACGGTCCTGGGACTATGCCGACGGAGTTTGCATAGTTTTTGTAAACTTTTAGCGCGCCCGTCGTGAGAAATTACAGCAAATTACAGCAAATCACGCACTAATTAATTCATCACACCTTTCGAGTAAAGCTCCTATATCTCGGCAACGGATGGAAGATAGATAAAGCAAATGTATTGCAAAAAGTCTTCTTATAGTCCAAGGAAGGTTTTCTGAAAGTTTCAAGAGTTTGCAATTTTTCACAAAAAACCCTGGCTATAGCCTTAGTATTTTGTCAAAATTCCAACATTTTTCGACCATCTCAGAATCGCATGAAACTTTCAAGAAACGTTCCTGGGACTATGCCGACGGAGTTTGCATAGTTTTTGTAAACTTTTAGCGCGCGCGTCGTGAGAAATTACAGCAAATTACAGCAAATCACGCACTAATTAATTCATCACACCTTTCGAGTAAAGCTGCTATATCTCGGTAACGGATGAAGATAGATAAAGCAAATGTATTGCAAAAAGTCTTCTTATAGTCCAAGGAAGGTTTTCTGAAAGTTTCAAGAGTTTGCAATTTTTCACAAAAAACCAACATTTTTCACAAAAAAACAAAATTCCAACATTTTTCGACCATCTCAGAATCGCATGAAACTTTCAGGAAACGTTCCTGAGACTATGCCGTCGGAGTTTGCATAGTTTTTGTAAACTTTTAGCGCGCGCGTCGTGAGAAAAAAAAAGCAAATTACAGCAAATCACGCACAAATTAATTCATCCCACATTTCGAGTTGAGCTGCTATATCTCGGCAACGGATAAAGATAGATAAAGCGAATGTATTACAAAAAGTCTTCTTATAGTCTTGGGAAGGTTTCCTGAAAGTTTCAAGAGTTTGCAATTTTTCACAAAAAACCCTGTGCTATAGCCTTAGTATTTTGTCAAAATTCCAACATTTTTCGACCATCTCAGAATCGCATGAAACTTTCAGGAAACGTTGCTGGGTTATGCCGACGGAGTTTGCGTAGTTTTTGTAAACTTTTAGCGCGCGCGTCGTGAGAAATTACAGCAAATTACAGCAAATCACGCACTAATTAATTCATCACACATTTCGAGTTGAGCTGCTATATCTCGGCAACGGATAAAGATAAATAAAGCAAATGTATTGCAAAAAGGCTTCTTATAGTCCAAGGAAGGTTTCCTGAAGTTTTCAAGAGTTTGCATTTTTTTCACAAAAAACCCTGTGCTATAGCCTTAGTATTTTGTCAAAATTCCAACATTTTTCGACCATCTCAGAATCGCATGAAACTTTCAGCAAACGTTCCTGGGACTATGCCGACGGAGTTTCCATAGTTTTTGTAATGTTTTAGCGCGCGCGTCGTGAGAAATTACAGCAAATTACAGCAAATCACGCACTAATTAATTCATGACACTTTTCGAGTTAAGCTGCTATACCTCGGCAACGGATGAACATAGATAAAGCAAATGTATTGCAAAAAGTCTTCTTATAGTCCAAGGAAGGTTTCCTGAAAGTTTCAAGAGTTTGCAATTTTTCACAAAAATTCCTATGCTATAGCCTTAGTATTTTGTCAAAATTCCAACATTTTTCGACCATCTCAGAATTGCATGAAACTTTCAGGAAACGTTCCTGGGACTATGCCGACGGAGTTTGCATAGTTTTTGTAAACTTTTAGCGCGCGCGTCGTGAGAAATTACAGCAAATTACAGCAAATCACGCACTAATTAATTTATCACACCTTTCGAGTTAAGCTGCTATATCTCGGCAACGAATAAAAATAGATAAAGCAAATGTATTGAAGAAAGTCTTCTTATAGTCCAAGGAAGGTTTCCTGAAAGTTTCAAGAGTTTTCAATTTTTGACAGAAAACCCTGTGGTATAGCCTTAGAACTTTGTCAAAATCCGGACATTTTTCGACCATCTCAGAATCGCATGAAACTTTCAGGAAACGTTGCTGGGACTATGCCGACGGCTTTTGCATAGTTTCTGTAAACTTTTAGGCAGCGCGTTGTGAGAATTCAGACAAGTTATAGCAATTGATGCACTAATTAAAACATCACACCTTTCGAGCAAAGGAGACAAACTTAAGCTGCTATGTCTCCCCAATCGATGAAGACAGATAAAGTTAATGTATTGCAAAAGGTCTTGTTATAATTGAAGGAAGGTTCCCTGAAAGTTTCAAGAGCTTTCAAGTTTTCACAAAAAACCCTGTGCTATAACCTTAGTATTTTGTCAAAATCCGGACATTTTTCGGCCTTCTCAGAATCGCATGAAACTTTCAGGAAACGTTGCTGAGACTATGACGACGGATTTTGCATAGTTTTTGTAAACTTTTAGCCAGAGCGTAGTGAGAAATTAGAGCAAATTATAGCAATTCATGCACTAATTAAAACATCACACCTTTCGAGCAAAGGAGACAAATTTAAGCTGCTATATCTTGCCAACGGATGAAGATAGATGAAGCAGATGTATTGCAAACATTCTTGTTATAATCCAAGGAAGGTTCCCTGAAAGTTTCAAGAGTTTTCAATTTTTGACAAAAAACCCTGTGCTATAGCCTTAGTATTTTGTCAAGATCCGGACATTTTTCGACCTTCTCAGAATCGCATGAAACTTTCAGGAAACGTTGCTGTGACTATGCCGACCGTTTCTGCATATTTTTAGTAAACATTTAGCCAGCGCCTTCTGAGAAATTAGACCAAATTAGAGCAAATCATGCACTAATTAAAACATCACACCTTTCGAGCAAAAGAGACAAATTTAAGCTGCAATATCTCGCCAACGGATGAAAATAGATGAAGCAAGTATATTGCAAAAATTCTTGTTATAATCCAAGGAAGGTTCCGTGAAAGTTTCAAGAGTTTTCAATTTTTGACAAAAAAACCCCGTGCTATAGAGTTAGTATTTTATCAAAATCCAGTCATTTCTCGACCTTTTCATAATCGCATGAAACTTTCAGGAAATGTTGCTGGGACTATGGCGACGGTTTTTGCATAGCATTTGTAAACTTTTAGAGCGCGTGTCGCGAGAAATTAGAGCAAATCATGCACTAATTAAAACATCACACCTTTCATGTAAAGGAGCCAAATTTAAGCTGTTATATCTCGTCAACGGATGAAAATAGATAAAGCAAATGTATTGCAAAAAGTCTTCTTATAGTCCAAGGAAGGGTTACTGAAAGTTTCAAGAGTTTTCAAGTTTTGAAAAAAAAAATTCTGTGCTATAGCCTTAGTGTTTTATCAAAATCCGCTTATTTTTCGACCATCTCAGAATCGCATGAAACTTCCAGGAAACATTCCTGAGACTATGCCGACGTTTGTTATATATTTTTTGTAAGATTTTATCCGGCGCGTTGTGAGAAGTTGGAGCTAGTTAGAGCTTTTTGTTGACTAATTAAAACATCACACCTTCCTAAGTTTTAAACGGTTTTGCTGCTATGTCTCGCCAAGCAAGCAAATGTATTGCAAAAAGTCTTGTTATAGTCCCAGGAAGGTTTCCTAAACGTTTGAAGAGTTTTCATTTTTCGACCAAAATCGGCTGATTTTTTACAAAAACCGGGCTAAAGCCTAAGTATCTTGTCGAAATCCGGTCATTTTTCGACCATCTCAGAATCGCATGAAACTTTTAGGAAACGTTCCTGAGACTGTGTGGAAGGTTTATATATATATATATATATATATATATATATATATATATATATATATATATATATATATATATATATATATTTTTTTAATATATTATCGAGCGAGTCGTGAGAAATTGGAGGAAATTAGAGCAAATCATCGACTAATTAAAAACATCACACCTTTCGAAGTTTTAAGCGGTTTTGCTGCTATATCTCGCCAACGGATGAAGATAAACAAAACAAACGTATTCCAAAAAGTCTTGTTATAGTCCCAGGAAGGTTTCCTAAACAAATTGACTATTTTTGACGAAAAAGAAATGGGCTAAAGCCTCAGTATTTTGTTGAAATACGGTCATTTTTCTACCATCTCAGAATCACATGAAACTATCAGGAAACGTTCCTTGGACTGCCGATGGTTGTAATATATTTTTGTAAGATTTTATCCAGCGGGTTGTAAGAACTTAGAGTAAATTACAGTAAAATCATCGACTAATTAAAACATCACACCTTTCGAAGTTTTAAGCGGTTTTGCTGCTATATCTTTCCCACGGATGAAGATAAATAAGGCAAATGTATTGCAAAAAGTCTTGTTATAGTCCCGGGAAAGTTTCCTAAACGTTTCTACAGTGTTCAATTATTGGGCCAAAGTCGGCTATTTTTGACAAAAAACCATGGGCTAAAGCCTTAGTATTTTGTTGAAATACGGTCATTTTTCGAACATCTCAAAATCGCATGAAACTTTCAGGAAACGTGACTCGCATATATTTATCGACATTTTTATTTGTGCTTTTTCTTTCCAGGGATGTGTAAAATCCTTGTATACTGCCTTTTCCAGGGGCAATCCAACGAAACGTTTGCAAGTGTGCTTTACAAGTTTAACCAATTCTCATAAAAGTCTCAAGAGCCAGGTTATTGTAATCAGATTGAAGTTCGTCACGTGTAAATGTTTGTTGAATTGACCCCAGTTTGCAATAAAACTCGGTCTTTCTAAAGTTATTTACAAAGTTAAGTATTCACAAAAAGCTGTTGCTTGTCATTGACACAAATACATGTAGGTATACATGCAATAATCACGCTTGTAACAATAAATCCAGCGTTTTAATACACTAAGAACTACACTGCTGTTCGTTTTAGAGCAATCAAACTAAGTCATTATGTTCCCCAGCCCGTATCGGCTTAATGACAATATTTCTTTTAGACATAGTGTCCCTGTAGCTCATGGTCTATCAATTTTTGCGGTACGCCAAAATTCGACCACCTATTCCCATTTTCAGGGCCTGCCTGACAATATATTTGACTGTGAGTTATCGACTTTGGTGGTAATGAACTTTCCAGCTGTTCCCCATTTTAGTTCTCCTTAAAGTCAATCCCAAAATATATCGTAAAAAAAAAGAACAAAAAGCAAAAAAACAAAAAAGACAAAAAAACAAAAACAAAACAAAAACCCACAACAACAATAACAACAAAAACAAAAACAAAAACACACACAACAGTAAAATCACGAGTGATGTAGCGTGAATTCTTCACGGAAAATGCCACATTTGTGTTTAGGCAATGTACGTTCCACGTGAAAAGTCAAAAGAAATCAAATATTCCGTGAAATCAACGCAACTGTAATATATATTTTGCATAAAAACACACACATCTCTATTTTCTATTTTCTTGTTTTAGCACATCTCACAAAAGAGAATTCCCATAAAGGGGGTACTTCTCATTTTTATAATTAATGATCGCCGTGTTGTTTCGTGTTCAGAAGTTGGCTGCCAAACGTTACCTTTGAGAGAAACAGAAGCACAACTTAAATAAATAGTAAAATAAAAACGACGCAAAAAATGCATGGCCCTTGTATAAGAGGGCCAAATTTGGCTCTATTATAAATAGAAATAGCAACAATGTTAATATAACAAATATTTATCAATACTAGTATGTATATATCGATGTCTGCATGGCTACTGATATTTTGACCAATAACGTGAGCGTGAGAGTTTGTTCCTGATATAGTATCGATATTTATGAAACAGACAGTACATTGATTAATGCTTCGCTCAAGACATATCATTAAAACTCGGAAATAAATATCGTATATCTGTGCGGCCACCAATTACCCTCTATCTGTTCAATTTACATTTGTCTCAACTAATGTTACTAAATGGAGCTCATGGCACAACATCTGAGACTGGATTCATTCCACTGCGCTACATAGAACCTTCTAGTCCTCTAAACAATCAATCCTCATTTTTGAATATACAACTATTTTTCTGTTTGATACTAATTAGTCCAAAACTAATTTAGAAATCATCTTTCCTGATCAACAGCTACGACCCTAAAGTCAATCAGGTTCCTTAGTACAGTAGATTTACTAACTCAATAATAACTGAACAACGTACTATCATTTCAACGTAAGGTTGATGTGGATAATTATTTCGAACGCAGTAATTAACCCTTTCACTATGATCAACATCAATTTTCTCCTTTCAGTTTCCCACCAGAGATATACCATACAGTTTGGAGAACTTGGCTATTGATAGCTTGCTGACATGAGAGCTGATTGAAAAAAAAAAAAACTTCACCTCTCATACTCATACTCTCATACTGCTACCTCACACGCACCTCTCATACTTTTTTTATTGAATGGTTGGGAAAAATTTGTTTGAACTTGGAGTGAAAGAGTCAACACATTCTTCTTGGCGTTAAGTATACCCACGTCGACCTTCCGTTCTAAATAGTACATGCCCCGATGACTACTACTCTCTTTTATCAACAAAAATGTATGATATATAATCTTTAAGTTTTATAAAAACAACTGCAAATTTTAATATTTATAACTCGTCCTAGATCTTAGACAGAAATCGGCACGCTCCGAGTTCTTACCTCAAAACCACTACCTGTTATTGATAATGTGTGACTACGATAAGCTATTTATGTTTGTGTCGAGTACGTGCTGCTTGCTGGGATCACTTTGCGCTCAGAAAGTACCGGGCAGGACCCTCAGGCTGTTTATCAATGTTCGTCACCATGTGCACAAATTCTGTTAAACAAAACGAGACAATGCGATGTCAACAGATGCTGTAACAGAACAAAACTATGTTCCATGTTTTAGTTCTATGTGTTATCATTTGTGTTTTGTGTCATCATGGAATGTATGTATGTATGTATGTATAATATGCACGCAAGTATTGTAATCTATGTGACGGGCTACAAAAATTTCAGGGCACCCCCAAAAGTTGAAACGGTACCTTGTTCACCGTGCCGTAGGTCTCGTAGGTTGCCTTGGCAACCCTATCAGGCACCAGCACGCCAATAAAGTTTGGTGTGCCACGTTTACGCGCGCGAAAAATTAGTGCTGTGCTAGCTTTTGGGCTTCCGAGCTATTTTTTGCGCGTTTCAATAGGGTTGATGTCCTTTCCCTCAAGTCAAAAAACATTAAACTGCTCACGAATCCCGGCTTATGGTTTGAACAGGGTATGATGTACCTTGAAAATTGATTACACCATCCCCATCAAGGTCCGCTTCTTTCATCATTTCTCCGATTTCGTCCTCAGTAAGTTTCTCTCCAAGGCTGGCCATGACGCTTCGCAGTTCCCAAGCACTGAAACAGTAAAACAGATATTATAAAATAATTATGATACTACGCGCGTTCTGATTGGCTAAACAAACATTTTATAGATAGAGCCGTTTTCGCATGACTGTCGAAAGTAATTGTGTGATTTTTTTGGTTTTGCGTTTGCTACGCTTTCCGACTGGCCCTAACAAGTTTAGCAACAATCTTGGCCAGTCCAGAGCAAAAGCAAAACCTGGTTGCGATATTCTCACGCAAGAAGGCAAGTGGTGATGGCGTGTTCTCGCCCTGCTAATTGGTTAGTAAAACCAATCGCCATTACTCGGTTTTTGGTTTTGTATGTACTTCTAATTGGTCGAACGTGTTTTTTCTCGCCCCATTGGTTGGCTCTGTGATTACTTTGGTTTTGGATTTCGACAGTCATCCGAAAAGCGCACTAAAGAAACAGAGTACAAATCCGAGTACAAGGTCAAATACAGGAAAGAGAAGAATAGAACAGGCAAAATGATCACGGAAATACAAAGAGAAGTATGCGAGGATAAAGACAAGAGTGATAAATTGATGAATTGAAAATAGAGAGAACAAACGAGGAGAATGAAAAACAAAAGTAAACAAAAGTTTTCAACATCAAAACCTACTTACCTTATCATTCCATCTCCGTTTCTATCAAACACACGGAAGGCTTCCTTCATTTCGTCTTCAGCTGCATTTGCATCTCGTGAAAACATTTGTTTCTTCATCATCAACAGAAATTCTTCAAAATCTACTTCCCCGTTACCTGCCAAAAAATGAAAGAAGAAAATAAAAGAAGTCAACATTTTACTCGACCAGGAGAAGAAAGCTCGATGAGCCATGACGATGAGCCACTTCCAAATGTGTACCATCAAATAATCAAATACAGGGCCCGGTTTTTCGAAAGGCGATTAAGCTAATCCAGGATTAACGAAATTCTTTCTGACGACCTCTCTGCCGATAAAATGAAGGGTTTTGTTCAAATATGGATTAAAAAGCTTGTTTTAGCTGAATACGTATCAAGGAAATCGTTGCAGGACAAATTCTTCACATTTTCAGGCTTATAAATAACAAGAAAGTTTACACCTAATCCAGGATTAGCCTAATCGTGCTTTGAAAAACCGGGCCCAGATGTACTTGTAAAGAAAGGCAATTGCTTAAAACCGAAAAACAAATTTGGCTAAAAAGGGGAACTCCTGGACGATGAATTGAAGCCTGAGAGTGTGACCTCGTAAATTGAAGCTCGAACAGACAACACTAAGTTCTCGCTGCACAACGCATTCGTGTTAGAATGGCCAGATCTTGGTAGAACAACGATACAGGTCACGCGTATAGCACAGGCCTTTTCGAAGTTACAGGATTTACATACTGGCTTGACAGTTCGGAATGAGCAAATATAAAACTACAGCTTCGCACCGAATCCAACTCCAGTCTAAATCATCGCGGAATAAGAACATTTTCCTTCTTTCTGTATATGTTTCAGATAGCTCCATCATCTCATCGTCTCGATCTGCTATACTATTAAGTATGTATTTAAAAATGTGGATATGCGGAACACCGTAAACATGTATTTCTCGACGTTTCACGTGTCAGCATTCTGTGTCGATTAACGCGAGTCTCAGCTCAGTATGTCAAGTTTTCTTTCTGCCAATCTACCTTTCAACATTTTTTATTATTATAGTTATAATTTCCTCTTTCTTTTTCAATACACACACCAGGAACCACCTGCACACCTTATTTTCTGGACTTCTGACAAGTAAACCCGACTGCTGACGTAGAGAACTTCAATCCTTCCAACAGAATAGTTGGTTATCAAGTCTAATAAGATATTAAGATAACGCGCTCGAAAAGTCAGCTTCCATTTCTTATGCGGCGCTCCGCAGAAACCGGCGCAGTTACACTGTGCAATTTTCTCAGCAACTTATCTCGCAACGGTTGAAAAGTTATCGTTGCAGTTGCGGAGGTGGGATGTTACACTGTACAACGCGACCTCAGCAATTTGCAACAATTTATGTCGACGAAAGTTAAGGAGAAATTGTGATTGGTGCGCTGTAAATTCCAGACGTCAACACGGCGGAATTTGAATAATTACAATGAAGTGCACGTGCGCTCTTGACTGCGCCAAGGCAAAAATTGCGAGACAAGTTGCTGGAGGAGTGTTAAACACGAAGGCGCGCTATAAAAGGCCGTTGGCCCCGCCTCTTTCGACACCAAATTTGCATAATGTTTGCTGAATCGCACGTGCGCCTGCAGCGTTCAGAAGTCGCGCTGCCCATAATAAAATTTCTGTGCAGCTTGGCGACTAAAAGTATATCTAAAAGTAAACACATGCGGGCAACTTCAATGTGGAGTTCTGGACGGAAGGATTTGAAACGAAACTTTGCTTTTGGCTGCCAAAATACATTTTAAATTTCGCGGTGCAATGCGACGCATGGCTGCGCACCAATCATATTTAATTTCTTGCTTTGAAGATTATTCTTGAATTTTACTCAAATTGCACTCAAAATGAATCTTTATGTGATGGAAAATTTGTGAGGCAACATTATCTTGTTTTGTGTGGTATTCAAGTACAAGGAAAAACAAAATTTGGAAAAGTTTGGCTTTTTACTAATTAGGAGCTGTTGTCTCGGTCGCTGTTGATTGACAAGTGGCTGTGTGCTTCCCTGGGAAGCGCCCTTTTATAGTGCGCCCTCGTGTTTAAGGTGGTGTTACACTGGTCGATTTGCAACGATGCGATGTTGCGCTAAAAATCGTTGAGGTGTAACACCCCATTGCGAACGATTTTTCGCGATGTTTGCAGTACTGCAACGCGTTGCAAATTTTTGAAAGCGATTCAAAAACTTGCAACGCCGTTGCGTGGATTTGGAGCAAATCGGCGTTGCAAATCGACCAGTGTAACACCAGCTTTACACTGTGCAACAGCGTTGCAAATTGCTACAACGCGTTGCGAAAAGTAGAACTGAATTCTACTTTAAGGTGGTGTTACACTGGTCGATTTGCAACGACGATTTGCAACGCCAATTTGCTCTAAATTTGCGCAACGGCGTTGCAAGTTTTTGAATCGCTTTCAAAAACTTGCAACGCGTTGCTTGAAGCACTGAAAACATCGCGAAAAATCGCTCGCAATGGGGTGTTACAGCTGAAAAATTTTTAGCGCAACATCATATCGTTGCAAATCGTCGTTGCAAATCGACCAGTGTAACACCACCTTTATGCAACGTTGCGCGCAGCAAAAATAGCGAGACAAGCCCTGTTACACTGTGCAGTTCTTCAGCAACTTGTCTCGCAACAAGTTGCTGAGAAAATTGCACACTCCAGTGTAACAGGGCCGTTAGTCGATTCATTATATGCGCCATCTTTCTCCACGCCGACGCAGTCAAAATCTAGTTCCCTTTAGTGCTATTTTTTTCATTAGATAGTACGTACGCTCTGATTGATTAGGTCGCAAGCATGTCACTCAAAACAGCACGCGTACGTGCAGCCTGACAAGAATCATGAAGTGCTTTTATTCACTTCTCTAGTGCTTTTGTTTTAACTTCATTCTTGTTACGTTGATAAGTCCCTTGTTTCTTTATGAAGCACATGCTTATTAAGGAAACGTTATTGCGGTACATTCTGTGAAAAAATTAAGAATTGGTTCATGCTTAGCGTGCGTATATCGATTTATGGATGCACGCGGGAAGTTTGGAGAGCATGAGAGAAGCGTAAGAGTTGCTCGAGGCGCAGCCGAGAGCAACTCTAGCTTCTTGAGTGCTCTCCAAACTTCCCAAGTGCATCCATAACTCGATATACGCACAGCTAAAAGCATGAACCAATTCTTTTATAACATAGCGACAACAACTTGGACAAAAAACAAATTTTAATTTCTGATTGAATGCAAAATTCTCTTTTGATGGAAAAACAAATTCTTTCATTGGCTGACTAAAAGCACGCCACAGCTTACATCTCTGTCATAATTCGATGAGAGTCGATGAAAAGATAGTGTTGTTTAATCGACGAAAGCACTGAGAGTGCTGTTATTCTGGCGTGGTGTAAGTAGCAGCCTGCGGTTTTTTTGGAATTGGTGACAATGTAAATGTTTTGAACGGTACACTGAGTTGTTGAAGATTTAAAATGTACCCAGGAAATTCACGTCGCCGCTTCAAAACAACTGCGATTCGCCTTGAACAAAGGCAGACAATGCGGGTCTGGAAATGCAAAGTGATCAGTCGAATATTGTGAACAGTCCGACCATCTACGAAAGAGATAAAAATGTTTGCCGAGCGGACTTGTTTGTTGTTCGAGCAGCCAGCAAACTGTACTGTAAACACTGCAAGTATGGCGGCTTTCGGAATGAATGAACGCCGTTTCATTTCAAAGCAGTTGGAGGCTTGATGGATATTTATCTTTGCTGTGATGGATTTCAACTTCCATGAGACTTAAGCCGCCAAGAAATAGGTAGGTTTTGATTTATACAATCTTCTGTGCCGACCGTTGAAATACAGAATTTTTCAGACATCATTTCCTTTGGATGCCGGTGTGACTCCATGTAGTACAAACTTCTTCGGGAAAATAAAGCTATTTTATTCTGAGTTGTAAAGCGCCTGTTAATTTTTAAACGAGGAAAGCTAGAAAAAGTCGAAAGGAAGCGGCATTTGCTCACGTCATATTCTTGAGCACGGCCGGGCGTGCACAATAAAGTTATGGAGCACGCTCTTCGACCAATCAGAACGTGGCTTATATCGTGACTATGTTATAATGATTCTTCGTAGTATCTACCATATCAACCTTCCGTTGTTAGCATCCATGTTTTACTATTATGCCAACACAGACCACTACTTGCTGGTGCAGGGGGAAGCATTCTGTCGTACCAGTGTGTACTGACACCCCCACGAAGGGAAGTTACTCGAACATCTGCCAGAAAGTGCTGATTACTTATTATTTATATCCCAAATACCTATTAGATGGAAAATAGAGCAAAATTCCGCTTTTGTATTTTCAATCTCATGTCTATATGTTTCTTTTAGCCAAGATAAAGCGTTGTGTGGTGTACCTTGCTCGGGCAAGAACCGCCAACACAGTCTTAATTATCAGCGGAATTTGTTTAATTATTTAAAAAGAAATATACAAACCAATAAAAACGGTTTGCCTGACATAAACATCCCAATTTATTCTGGGACCACAGTGACATATGCTAATGTAAGGATCAATTGAAGAGAAAACAATTCTATAGATTTTAAGAGCTTACCAATTTCAAGGCTACCTTTTCCGCCATTAAAACCTACGTATTGATTTATCAATCTTGCGCACACAATTGGTCTACAAAACCACACTGACAGTCGTTCAAATATCCTGTCAAAAATGAACACTCTTGTCTGCACTGCGCTATAATTGCCCGGTATATAAAAGAAACAGCTACTTTTACACTTTAATTATTTCTGGAGAACTTTATGGGAAATAAGAACATCTGATACTTCCCTCGAATCTGGTGCTTCCAGCACATAAATCATCGTACTTTTCGCAAAATGAATATCCACGAGATTTGCCCATGGCTTTGTGATAGGAGGGAACAATATTTGTTCTTAACGTGTCGTGAAAGTATATAACGGCAAACAAAATGGCCGGTGTTTCAGGAGAAAAAAAAATCTCACGAGTTAATCGAAACGTTTTCATTTCTGAAAAGCCTAAATGGAAATATTTGGAAGAGTGTGACAACAGATTAACATCTCATAATGTGTGGGTGTTCTCAGCAAGTATTTCTGTGAGGATTAAATGTGTATTCAAGATTTGGTTTCAAAAAATCTGTCTTTAAAGACTTAATCAATATGACATCGAATAGCTTGATGTTTCTTGCATCACACCAAGAGCAGTTATTAAAATTGTAGATACAATTTTCATTAGCACGGACCCGTGAAGTGATAAACTCCAATCACCGCAGGTGTTTTGGTAATGCTTTTTGCATCCTTGTTGTACTCATGTTTACACATAAAACAACACCGAGGTATTTAATGCAGATGAAACTGAACCACAGTCACGTCCTGAGGAAAAGTCAGTTGAATGAATTGCTACCGACGAATTCACAGGGGTAAATTCAAGTTCGAAAAGAGCTTACTCTTTTGTAAAGTTAAATTTTCCACATAAAGTTCTGCGATTAAAACAAATTATATACTTTATTTTTAGTTGCATTGCTCACCTATGTCATATATTTTGGTCGATTGACCTGAAACGCCAAATTCTGTGGTAACAGAATGATAAAGTTAATTTTTCGCTGTCCCGCAGACGCAATGTTTGCCTGTTTGTTTCACTTCTCAAATATGCTCCTTTTCCCTAGGGGCATGTAATTTATGCAGAACTAAGCCCTATGAACACAAAAAAGCCTTAACGTATATGCTCAAGTCGCCGTTGGCAAATCTAGCCTTCAAGGTCGGAAGGAGATTTGAAAATAATAACCCGGCTATATATACTAATAACGCAACGCCAACAAACGCATCCCAATTTTCTTGCTGCGCATATTGATCAGCCTGGTTGTCAGAATAATACAACAGCATCCTGCAAACTTATGAAAACGATTCTGCATGCAATCATCAGCCCAAATCACAAATCTTACTTTCGGGACTTTCAAACAAAAGTGAAAAAAATAAGCACATTTTAGACGAGCGAAATGGGTTGTGTTTTGACGTCTAATGTTCTGTAAGGTTAAAAGTGACATGATATGGAAATTTCATCGTATTTATGCATTTTGGAGATTTTAAACTCTTCAAAAAAAAAAAAAAAAAAAAAAAAAAAAAAAAAAAAAAAGAAAGAAACTTTGTTCCTGAGATAATTGTTTCTGAACCCTTAGTTTTCTGCCAGACTTTATCAGAGTTTATCGGGAAAGTAACGCTAAGTTCGATAGTTAAAATAGAAGCCAGCAGTGTGATGAAGTTTGACTTTGAGTTTTGCATATGCGGTCTTGCAAATTTAGATTCGTGTTTACTGCAGAGAAACAAATGTAAAAAGAGTGACTTCCACGAGAAGTTTCCAGGAAAGTCTATTGTCATTTCTTCGGTAAGCTTGCCGCTCCCAAAAATATTAAGGCTGTCGAGCGACGGCAATCGCGCCTAAAATTAAAACAACTTACCGTCCACGTCCACCTCCCGTATCATTTCCTGAAGTTCTTCCTCGGTAGGATCCTGCCCGAGTGACTTCATCACAACCTCCAGCTCTTCGTTGGAAATCGTTCCACTTCCATCCTTGTCGAAAAGTGAGAAGGCCTCTCGAAGTTCTGCAGGTGCAGAAAATGAAGACAACGACAGAGGAAGACGTCATTAGACCATTCAAATTCATAATAAAGTCTGTTCTACAACATATTGTCGCTCTTACCGTTGACCTGTTCTTCGCTGAGGTCCCTGTCAGCAGCCTGACATGTAAATTGTGAGATGTTAGCGACCTGAAGCACAAATGAACACAAACGAAGCGAGCGAGTAGTTTAAATTGCTAAATCTTTCAAAATATTTTTATTATACGCGTGAGCGAACCGCATATGAAACGGTGAAATATAGAAATTCTAATTCATCTGCGGCAAAAAGATTCCGCATTCAGTAGTGTTTAAAATATTATTTCTTTAAGATCTTACTATTTACCATGATTCTCTGTGTCCTTGTGTTTTATGACAACGACCAGCTTCGTGTAGGCTTCGCTCGTTGCAGCTATTTGTGTTACATTGACAAATACCACTCGGCCGCATAAATTGACACTGTTGTGCTTCCATTTGACGTCACTGGTCAAATTTCCATTTCATGGCACCTGCGTTTACAGAGCCGAAACGAAGGCTCCCGCGACCCGCGTGCCGTAATTCACTTTCGGTCTTATCCGCATTAAATGTTCGAATAACAAAATTTCAAGGCGTTCAATGTATTGGGTTAAATACTTCTTGATTTTGCACCATCGCGGCAGGACAGATTTAGGAACAAAGGAATAAAAATAAGAAATACGTTTAAAGATCAGATACCGAGCCAGACTTGCCAATGCGATAACTTCAAACCACGTCCTCTTCCTTGTTTGAACAGCAGAGGCGTTTGATGGTCGGCTTGCCTATCATAATATTCTTGGTGAGAAAGCATTGCGGTTTATAAAATAGAAGTTCAAACCTTAGGACATTAATTAAAAGATAACGAAGGTGGATTTTTTGACAAAACAGAATAGAGGTTGACGTACTTGCATCGATCGCGCTGCAAAACACGCTTCTCTTTTAAATGGAGTACTCGTATAATTTATTTTGACATTTTTGGTCGTTCGCATACGTATACGAGGGCGAAATCTTAGCGACTTTTGAAGAGAGACGTATAAGAGAGCGATAAGTTATTCAAGGTTTTATAGAAGCGTAATTTGATCGACTTCAGTTGCGCTAGGAAGCTTGGCAATTCGCGCGTTGCCGAGGAGTCCTCGAACTCCCCCCACCCCCACCTCCCCTTCCAAAAAAATGCTAATAGCAAAAAAAAAGTAAATAGTAAAAAGAAACAAAAAACAAAAGAGTCCAGCACAGCAAAAATAGTGGGGAAACAAAATTGAACATCACAATAGGCCGGACAAAACGAAGTAAATAAATGATGACAGTTCGTAAAAATGGCTACATTTCCGCGTTGTGATTATCGCTTACAACAACTTTTGAAACCTTTCACGCGGAAACAGCTCTTCTATTGCCTGACAGTATCAGGGATTATCGGGGCAGTTCAAACTAGTCGGTACAAGAAATAATACTATAGCTCAATTTAAGAGCACTTAAAAACTAAGAAAAGGAGCCAAATTTCGCAGCGATACAAATTTCCTTACAATGCCAGCGGTAATACTTTGATGTGTTGTGCATAGCGAACAGTGCCATGTCAAAAGAGAATCGTCAAAGATTTTACAGAGCATGAATCTACATCAAAACCATTACGTGCAATGGCATTTAAACTAAATACGCAGGCAATCTCTACTTTTCTTATGAAATTCTTGGATTGTAAATTTCAAAAATTTAGCTCCAGCCCTGACACTTTGCACAGACAAGCACGAACTTCACTTAGCAACATTTTCTTAAAATGGACATAGACCACTGGATATAACAAGTGTTCGATCGACAACCACGAAGAAAATGCTTGCCCCATTCCATGGCCTACGAGAAAAATATTCCGGTGGGTCGGTCCAGGATGGTAACAGTTGGATTTGATCGATGCATAAGTGGAAAACTCTAATAGTTAATCAGGCGTTAAAGAACTTCCGGAGGTATCTCTCCCCTTCAAATAAACTGTTTTATCCCAAAGGACAGCTTAAAGAAACAAAGAAAAGACGCGTCCGTATTCTGAGAACACTGCATATTAAATGCATAATAACCACAAGCAGTAAAACCGCTGCACCTAACAGGGTCGAATTTCGTAAAGCTGGGCCTATTGTCCTAACCTCTATACAAATTTACATAGGGTATGGCGTCAATAGATCTCCCGATCGCACAATGCGTGGACAGGTACTTTCACTGATGTAAGCATCGATGCTTTTCTCGCCAGCATCCTGGAAAATAGATGGACAATTCAATGTTAAATATCATGTGCACTATCGTAGATATGCATGAGACTGTTTCTAAATATATAAAGAAGCAAAATGTTTGTCTACCAGACTACCCAAATGAGTACCATGCACTAAAAGCGTTATAACACGGAGACGTTTAGTGCAAACCCGTAAATATTTTCTGAAACTTAAACGCTAAGTATGAAAATATATTCATTTTAAGGCAAATTGTCAACGTCTTTGAAGTAGAGCGACAAATCACATATAAAAAAAGGCAGCTTGGTCGGGGACTGGGGAGACTGGTGTCGATTTGTGTCAAAATGGCGACTAATGGAATATGTATGGGAATTTACGCGTGCAACTTTTGAGTTCAACAATAAAGTGAAATAAATGTACCTTTATTGAATATCTGTTGTCTTTTGTAGCGTATCGCACTCCTTGCGCGATTTAACTCAGACTGGTTCTATTCGTTATAAAAATAACCACTCGTTACGGCATAGACAGTTTTCTTCATAAAAGTAGTCAGCTCGGCGTCCTGTCCTCTTCTGCAGCCCGGCCGGTTGGCTTCTCTTCAAGGTGAGTTGTCTTGCAAATTAATTTGTTTCTGGCCTCGAAATAGACGGATTTGTTTGGTCATTGGTTCCATTTTTGGTATCTTGAGAAGTGTGTGCCGTCTCAACCTGACACAAACCAACTTAGCCACCTCGCCTGCTGAACGAAAAGCCACTCTCCCGTGCAGGGACAGTCGGTTACAGACGAAAACGTTCCCTCCTCCCCGGAGAAAGATGTAAACAACCAATTGTCCTGCACAGACAATCACAATACGAGATCGCCCAAGCGATAAAAAGAGCAGGGAAAAGCTCTCTGATTGTTTTGAAAGTTACTTCACTTTTGAGTATGCTGTCAAATTTACGTAAAATAGACAAAAATGTTCCGCGACTCGACGTTTTGCCCCAAGCAAAGACCACACCGAATCCCCAACTTAACTTTTATCAACCGTGGAAATTTTAGTAAGCCCCTAATTGACTAATGGTCTGATTAAAATTGCAACAATTACCCGATCGATGTTCAGCGACATGTAAGTCAATATATAGTGTTTTACTTAATGGAAAGCAAGCGAACTCCCTGCGCCATGTAGCAGCGGTATTCTCTCTATTCCAAACAAAAATATCACAGTCGTGTAATCTTTACTTCTGAGTAATGTAAAGCATTCAGAACAGAGTCAAAGGTCATCAGAGGCATGATTTAGGGACCCAGGTAATCTGTTCTCCCAAAAGTAAGCCTTGCTTTTGTTTTCTTTACCTTAGTTTCGACCCAAGATCCCTCAAACCTTACAACAGTAAGGTTTTTTTCACCAAAAAGTAAGGGGTCTCAAATAGATGCTAACCTTGATCTTACAAGAGTAAGGTTTTCATCAAAAAGTGAGGGGTCTCAAATAGATGCCCGCCTTTATCTTACAAAAGTAAGGTTCTTCATCAAAAGTAAGGGTTCTCAAATAGATTCCAGTCTTGATCTTCTAAAACTCTAAGATTTTTTCTATTTTTTTTTTACCAAAAGGAAGGGGTCTCAAAACGGCCAGCTTTGATCTTTCGAAAGTAAGGTTTTTTTCAGCAAAAGTAAAGGGTCTCAAACTAGATGCCAGCCTTGATCTTACAAAAGTAAGGTTTTTCCCAAATAGTAAGGGGTCTTGAAAAAACGCCAGCCTTGATCTTACAAAACTAAGGTTTTTCCCCAAAAGTAAAGGGTCTCAAACAGATTCCAGTCTTGATCTTCTTAAACTCTAAGTTTTTTCTTTTTTTTTTTTTACCAAAGTAAGGGGTCCCAATGAAAGGCCAGCCTTGATCTTTCAAAAGTAATGCTTTTAAACAAAAGTGATGGTGTCTCAAAAAACGCCAGTTTTAATCTTACAAAAGGACGGCTTTTCACCAAAACCATGTCTCAAATAGATGCCAGCCTTGATCATACAAAAGTAAGGTTTTTCAACCAAAGTGAGGGGTCTCGCAAAAATGCTAGGAACTTTTGCAAAATCAAGACTGCAATTTTCTCAAGTGTAAAAATTCCTTGTACTAACAGCGTTTTGTTCTCCTGAATTGCCTGATTCCAACTTAAAAACTGTCTTGACAAATAAAATACAAAAAAAAAAAGTTTCTTTTTTTGTTTTTATTATCCACTTCTTATACTGCAGGCTACAGTTATACAATCTAAAATCTAAAACCCTTGCTCACACGACACCCGAAACCGTTCTGGAAACGGTTCTGAAGCGATCTCGCACCGGTTCGATGTCCGTGTGAGACGCAAGTGTTCTCAGAACCGCTCCAATTTGGAACAGTTAAAAATGTGATCTCGGAACAGTTCTCAGCTTGGATCCGTTACTGGATCACTATCTTCTTTTTTGTGTAAACGCAACTCAGGCCTTGACCATTTCAATGGACTTCTGTTGTTATTGAAGCTAATCATGATAAACACTACGCACAAACCGTCGGCCTTGTTTCATGCGTTAAATTTCGTGTGAACGCACTTTTGCCGTTCATAGAACAGCTTCGGGTGTCGTGTAAACAGGGGTTTAGTTGAACATCAGGTGCAATTTGTGCATTTTTCCTTTAACCCTTTCATTCCTGAGCTCATGATGCAAATTCTCCGAACTATTCAAGAAGAAAATCTATAAGTGATGTAGTATGAATTGATAGACCAATAAGTTTTTATCTAAGCAAACTATCAAGTGGCAATTTCTACATGCTGTACCATGAAACTCGGGTAAAAGACTGAAAAAGACAAATGGAGATCACTCTCAGGAGTAAAGAGGCTAAAAGATATGCTAAATCTAGTTCCCTTACACATAAGTTGGGAGTGTACATTAGTCTTTTATCATAATAGGGCTCCTAGATATCGTATACTATATCTTCAATTGGACACAGTATCGAATTTTTGGGATGAAGAAGTCTGCACTCCGTCTGTTATACATTAGAGGGACTTTAAGCACCAGGGCCCGGTTGTTCGAAAGTCGATTAAGCTAATCCAGGATTAACAAAAATTCTCTCTCTCGACCTCTTTGCCAATAAACTGCAGGGTTTTGTTCGAAGATGGATTAAAAAGCTTGTTCCAGCTTAATTAAGACGTATCAAGGAAGTCGTTAGGAGAAACTTTCACATTTTGAGGCTTGTAAATGACAAGAAAGTTTAGACCTAATCAAGGATTAGCCTAATCGTGCTTTGAAAAACCGGGCCCAGGACGGGAGAGGACGACGGCAACTTCGGTGAAACAATGAAACACTAAACAATGCAACAGACAAAAGGTGCACGAGACTATCTGAAATTGACCTCATCTCGGGATCATCCTGCTCTCGCGTGCGACTTCAAATGCTTCTTTTCTAGGTCGTTGACATTTCGAGAAATTACAACAATCGTTCTTCTTAGTAAGAGACGACGAAAGTTATAGAAGCTTGGCAAGAAACGAACAAAATAGGAAGAGTTACAAAGTCAAGGAATATAGAGACACTGATTTCTTGGTTCCTCGCGTTACCGTCGCCGTCCTAGTTTGCTTAAACTCCCTATTGTTACTATACGACTAAACAGACTTTAGATATGTTTTGGATAGAGAGACATTCTTACACGGAGACCCGCGTGGACAGTCACACAAGCGGTTATATTGGGCAGTCACGCGGATAGTCATCACACAAGCGGTTATATTGGGCCGTACGCGGGCAGTCAAAGGCGGTTACTTGGGAGTCTGGAAGTTAAGGTGTTGATATATTTGTTTGGTGAATTTATGGATAAAGAACGACCATTCAATACCGGGGATTGGAGGGGGGGGGGGGGGGGGGGGGGGGAGTTACTAAGTTGTAGTACAATTGTAGTAACCTTACTACCACGACTATATAAGTTAACTAGACTGGCCTTGCGAGTGAGCTCGCGGCGTGAGTTGGGTCGAGACCAGAATATAAAATGGAAAGTAGGGGACAAGAGCGGAACTCCCAAGAGAGACTTCCAGTTTCTCACCATACAAAATATCACACAGTATAGAGAACTTTGCTTTTGACACCTTGATTAAACTAAAAATTATTATTACAACACTCATACACTTGCTTCTTGAGCGACCCTGCATCTTGAGAATGCGTGATTAACACCCATTTCGCATGCGAAAGAAGTAGGCAGTCAAATAATTAGACTCAGACAAATTGCAGTTAAATGGGTGACTGGTTCTTGGGAGCTCAGAAGCCAGAGGCGCAGGGATGAGCCAGCTAGTGAGGTGCTACCACACTAGGCGCGCGGGATGAACAGCATGGATAGGGTATGCAAACCCTAGGCATGAAGGGGTCGCAGACCCACATTCACCAGCAAGTGGTGTAGCACTGGCAGGTGAGCACCCGAGGCCAGTCACCAGTTTAATGAGCTATGGGTGGGACGGGAAAATAACTGCACTACAGATATAGCTGCGTGTGTATCGCCACACAAGCTCAACTAAAAGGACCAATGCGTAAGTGATACGGAATGTATCAGGTTCTAAAAGCATTCCAACATGTGCTGCAGAGATAAGGCTATTAAGCTGTCAACAAGATATTGTAAAATGCCGATGTGTTGATGGCAAGCTATGGCTAATGCTAATAATATGTGGGCAAGCCAGTAACGCAAGCTCAGGTTGTTAACTCAAGTTTACACTGAACTGTAAACTCCCACATATCTTTTATGCACAATCGATTATGACAGTTTGACCTTGACTCTTATTTCTAATCAGAGGCCACGATTAATCCAGCCTTCGCTTCACTACTTATGTGTTTTCTTTTATTAACTCAATACGTTTCTTCTATCAGGCTTTCGAGTATTCGTGTTCTGTAACAAATATAAAATTGAAAGCGAGGAATGTCACACGAGAGATGTTTACTTTGTTCACAATGTGTTCAGTCCATTTGTGACTGCAAACTCAGTCCTCAATTATTTCGCTGTATTTTTCATTTCTGGTATTTAATGAACATTGCGAAACAAAGGCTACATGATCGAATGAAAGAAACACTTCAACAGGCAATGTACGATACGCAGAAGAATTTTATGAGGCAACAGATGTCATGTACAGAGTAAAGCATAAAGCGTCATTGTTTTACGGCTCACCGTAGCTTTGGTTTCTGTTTTCGCCCTGTTATCTTCCCAAAAGTAGTTCGTGTCGCAAGAGAAAGTTTCGTCGGGACTAAATATTTATCGGCGACAGAGATATTAGCAATCCCCCAGCGGTATCCATCAAATATTTGTTTACGGCTATTCTGAAAGCTTCCGCGGTGAACGCGAGCCAAAATCGTTCCCGAAAATCCAGTTTATCCGTGCCTATTCCACAGAGCCAAATGGTGTTGAGTTTGGATGGGATGCAGTTAACTTTTACACACAAGTAACGAGCAATTCACTGGCCAAAAAGCGAGTTGTTTAGCGAAGTCAATTAAGTCATCGCCTAGCAAGTGATAATATGAACCAATCACCGTTTGCTGATTCTCGACCGACAAAAAGGAAAAAATAGAAAATAAAAATTTGCGTTTTTAAGCTCGCTTGGGCCCCAGGCCCCCGCGAGCAATAAAGTAACTTTACTACCACAACTATACAATCTAATACAGTAACTTTGCTACCACAATTATATCAGCTAATATAGTAACTTTACTACCACAACCACACAGCTAATGAACTAACTTTACTACCACAACCATATCAGCTAATGAAGCTACTTCAAACTTACCTTCGTAAGCGACCAGATCCATCCGAGGTCTTTCTTTGTCACTCCAAACGTTGGTCAGTTAACTGCCAGTTGCACCATTTCCCTTGATCATTTGAATCACAGGTATACTTTACACGTATCCTGTAACTGACAAGCAAAGCAATACATGAGACAATTCATGAATTGCTACAGAAAGGTTGGTTTACCTAAGTGTCGTCAGCCTGTCACGTTGTCACACAACACGACACTCCCACGCCGTAAAAAAGCTGACGTAATAACTACGTAACCTAAACTAAGACGAACGCCTTCAGTAATCACATGCCGGTTCTAAACTATTGTACTTTTATATGACACTGTATGTGCATCGCGACACAAATGACAGCGGTCAAAGAATAAATTACACGTCGTGACACATATCAAGAAAACGAAACCTCTTTTGGTCGTTTCCAACAATTTCATAAAGCATTGCATGATCCTTCAGGTCCATTGCGGTATCAGTTTTGCGAGTCCATCCACGTTCATCAAACGCCAAATACTCTCCACAGTGAAAGTAATCAGGACACTTGTACGTGTTTTTTATGGTGTAAAGGTGCTTGCCATGTGGGATAAGCCTCCAGAAGCAGCCATCCGGCCGACCTATGGTGGCATATGGGTAATAGTTGCTGGTTACTGTAAACCTAGAGGGCTCTGTATCCCATGTCATCCAGCCATTTAGCACCAGGTCCCTGCCAACATCCGACCGTTATCTTCTACTTTTAAATCTTTTCTCGGATATGTGTCGGTTACTGGGTATATTTCGGGATCGTAGTAAGGCATAATATTATTGGTTACATCAGATTCATAGAGAAACTTAAGGTCACTCCAGAGTTTCATTTAGCGCACTCGTCCATGACAAACTTTGAATCATAACCTTTTGGGCTTTTATGCGATTCCTATAGAACTTTGAGAAACGTTGCAGCTATCATTCAGCAATAATATAATTGAATTCGATTTAACTGGGGAAAAATATTTTTAGTGATATTATAGCTTAAGTGGAAAGTACTTCTTGAACAAAATCGCACCCAGTAATAACATTTGCTGGTATATTTTTGTTAAATTTCTGGAATCAGTTTATATTGACTTAATACATATCTTAACCAAGTTTCAGAAAATCGTCGGAGCAGAAGAGCGGAGGTAATAAAACCATCAAAATTTCGCCATGAATATTCCTTCTGCTCCGATGATTTTGCTGAAACTTGGTTAAGGTATGTATTCTGTTAATATAAGCTGATTCCAGGAATTTAACAAAAATATACCAGCAAACTTTTTCACTGGGTGTGATTTTGTTCAAAAAGTAATGTCCAGTTAAGCTATAATATCACTGAAAATATTTTTACCCAATTAAATCGAATTTAATCGTATAATTGCTGAATGATAGCTGCAACGTTCCTCAAAATTTTATAGGAATCGCATAAAAGCCCCAAAAGCTATGATCCAAAGTTTGTCATGGACAAGTGCGCCAAATGAAACCCCGGAGTGACCTTAAAAGTACCTTTCTGTGAAACGCGCAAGGCTTCCTGAACCGCTATCAAAGCCTTCCGATTGAGTGTAAATTCTTCAGGATACAAAGCAGCAGTTTCCATCAAAATCCAATCTTTCAGAACTGCCATTTTTGTGTACAGCTCAATGTATGTTAGGGCTCGTTTGGCAGAACTTCCAGCAGAGTTTTTCTTAATAAGAGACCTAATTTCGTGCATAAGCTTCCCCATAAACGCGAGGCCTTTATACAGTGGTACATGTGTGCTAAGTGATTGGGTTTCCTGTACAGTTAACGTACGGCCTTCCTGAGCTAAAATGTCGACATAGACTTTAGAAGAGTCAAACATACTAGAAGTTCCTACAGCCTCACTTTCGAGATCTTGCTGACGAAACTTAGTCAATGCTTTATCTATTTCCTCTCGTACAACTTCTCCAACCAATTTCTCCCCCTTTCCCGACCCTAATAGACTGAGAAAACCAGATATAAAGGACAGAACTCCAAAAACTAATTGACCCTTAGGACCGGCCAATGCCGCAAACTGCGCGATCATATTAATACCCCCTTGTATTGCCGCCAATGGATCATCTCGAGCATTGATAACATTGCAGCGCTCTGCATTGATCTCGAGCATTGATAACGTTGCGGCGCTCTGCAGTGATCTCGAGCATTGATAACGTTGCGGCGCTCTGCATTGATCTCGAGCATTGATATCGTTGCGGCGTTCTGCAAAGCCTCTGCTATAGCGGCGCTATCGTCGCCAGATAGGTCAGTCCATTTTGCTCTCAACTTCTTTAGACCAATTAAAGCTCCTTTTCTTTTGTTGCCCATCTGGTCAAAAGACGCCTCTAATGAGGAAAAAGTATCTTCCGGAACTGAAAAGAAGAATAGAAATGACTGAAAGGTTGCTTAGTGCGCGTATGTAATATATCGTGATAAATTGTCGATTTTATAAGGCAATTCTTGAATCTTGACTTAGTGGAGAGACTAGCAGAAAAAGACGAAAGATTGTATTGTGATCGATCAGGTGATGAGCCTATCCTGCGGTAACTTTTACAATTCGATAAGTGAATACTACTGGTCAGCTTACTTGCCACGCCTTCACGCTTTTGTGCAATTCTTTCGTCATTTTGTCCAATTGCAGCCATCTCCTAAACAAAGCGGAAAAGCAAATTTAATATATAATCTTGGCCAAAACTATTTGTAAAAGAATGGAGTTATTTGCTTCATCGTCCCCAGAAAAGATTGCCGAGTATTTGAATTACAAAGAACGGATAACCGTAGTAAAAATGTAAAGTGAGAACAGTTTGAAGTTTCATTATTTATACACAATATGTAATTTAGCATAGCAAGTGGGGCCGTGTTAAATCAAACGTAAGCTTGTTAAGAATCCAAACTGTTCGCTGCTTCCCTAGCACTGTTGTTTTCCAGACTCTGACATCGAGGCAAACTTTCGTCTTGCAAGAATGGTGTGAGCATATTCAACTTGTTTCATACAATTTCTCTGGCAACAGTGCAAGGTGTGGACTGCAAAAATAAAATGGATACACAAATTAGGTGAATGACTGAGTTAATAATTATGGAACAGTACTGCAGAGCACAGACAAAAAGAAAAAACAAAACAAAGATAAAACAAAAAAAAGAGTAACATTATGGGAACTGTAACTATGTGTTTATTACAATTTTATATGCTGAGCTCATAAAATTTGCTTCTACAATAAAGAGCCTTGCAGAAAAAAAAAACTCGCAAGTCGTGATTTTACTTCTAATCCAAAAACAGTTACAGGGAAAAAGGCAGCGAGTCGGGAAGAGAGAAGTGTACATGTATATGCCTGTTGACCATATCGAGTGTAACTATATATACCTTCAGCTGTAGTAATTGTGGAGAAGGCTATAGTTTTCTGCTCTTTAGGCCGGTTATCGTCATCTCTGGAGAACCTGCATCTGAAATATCTGCTTCTCCTGCAGACAGCTCCCCTAAACAAACAGTTATATACAGTAATTAATTGGGGTAACCGAGTTCAATATTATCGTTTTATCATTCGACAAGTGACCTTGCCTTCTTTTTTGTTTTCCCCTTTTTTTATTTATTTTTTGGTCCAACAAAAGTCCAATTGGAAAACAAGCTGCCATGTTTATAAAAGTGCACATGATCAGAATATCACTTGCAGTTGAAACGCATGAGCAGACACTTATTTGTAGGCAGTTATTTGCTGGTGACATAACAACCTCTTGGCTAATCGAAAGAAAGGGGAAAAAGCATTGAATGATAAACATGATAATATTGTAAAAACCATTAAAACTGCATTTATCTGAATATAATCTGGAAATTATGACTGATCGGTTAGAAATTCAGGATAGTCTGAATTGCTCCGACAATCAACATATTAATGAAATATATCCCGGCCGGTTTTCATCAATTTAATCATATTGTTGGTAATGTCGATTAATATGAAGAGTGCATCTAAGTATAAGAAAAACAAATATCTGCTATGCATCTGAATGTTCTAGAAGTCTGTTTCTCCTGACTTTCTTAATAAACTCTTTTAGGGAAGGCCTTGACTTTATCAGTGCATCAACTCCTTCATAGTAGTCTTCTTTCCCAGTGACATTCTTGTGCAAATCCGTTTCCAAGTGTGCACACAGGTCTTTCAAATGGACTGAGCAATTTTCACAATATTTTTTCTTCCTTGGACACCTCCTATCTTTGGTAACTGCAAGTACTGGTTGAGTAAAATCTTCAATTGATGATGGCCATTTACTAAATTCCCGAAAAAGTGGGCGAAACTGGCGACTTTGGTCCTCCACTTTTACGAATGGCGCTTTCAATGCAAACACCTTCCCAGTTACTACTTTGGGCTGTTCAGTTACTGTTCTATTTGCATCTTTACTTCTAAAGTACACCTTAACTTCTTCCAGGAAAGAAGTTGGACATAGAATTTTCATTCCCATCGCCAGACGTTTTGATGTCAAATTGTCACCAATCTGTGAAGGCTTGAGAGCCCTGGACAATATCATTGCAGCTCTGGACATGTCTTTTGGAAGAAATTTTTGCTTAGCTTTCAGCCTCTTGCCTGTATATGTACTGGAACTCATCTTACTGGAAATTATATGTGTATCTCTTTACTCAAGTATATCTTTACTCAAGAAATGACCAGTAGATGCTACAATTTGCCAAATCGCCATCTTTAACTCTCGCTTCTGTCTCTCTTCTAGCAAATCCAAGAAAAACACAGGTATTGCTATATATATTTAGAGCAAAGTTCTATCAAAAAAGATTTGATATGACTGTAATATGTAGTTATGTGGAGGTTGTAATTAAACCCGGACGCTCTCGAGACATTTTGTGTTTGTCGTTACCGTCTTGCGTTACTCGATCACTGTTTATGGCAACTGCAAAGAATTCAACAGCAGAAAGTTGGTCTGAATTAGGTATTGGGAGTTAATTGAGCTATCTGGGGTAATATTAGAGTGTTTACAAATTTGTTTAGAAACAACTGGTTCAAGTAATTAAGAAGTTTGATTTATCGAGGGTTCAATTTATTGGGATTCTACTGTTTGTAAATATCATAATAAAAATAAGTAGAACAGCTGTGCAAATTCATTTCTGATAATATACCTTGAAGTTTGACAATAAGGGAGATTTCTTCCCCAACATCTCCTATTCTTCAATTGTACGGCACATACGCTGACACATGCCATATCTATTTTTGATAATGTATGCCAATTAAGTCATGAGTACAGTATAATCCAAGACATCCGTATAGTGGGGGTAGGAGAGTGGGAAGTACTGTAGCCTGATATTTTGTATTTATTTCCATTTCATTTACAGGTTCATCAGCAGGAGTACATATGTTTCCTTGCCGGCTTAGACCCAAGGATGTATGCTCTTATTGAGAGTATATTCCATAAGTATAGAAAACATGAACTGAAAGGCTAAAAAGCAACGGAACAAGGCCTCAAGAAGCCAAGTTGTCCCCCATTTAAGTTTAGATGTCTGAGAGGAGATATACAGGAAGAAGAAGTTATCTCTCTTTTTTCCGATGTTGCTGAAGAAAATTTAACCCTTCAAGAAATGGAAAAGGGGGCCAGATGGATTAAGGAACACAGGGAAGTTCAAAGAGCATTTTTCAGCAAGACTGGGGCAAAGGATTGGGATGATGCTGTTCAGAGGTAAATTTTGTAAGTCAGACAGTAAGTTTGAATCAGAAATCAAGTTCAAATTTCTCTTTTCAGTCTCTCACCAGAAGAACAATATAGCAAATTTGGCATTTGACACTTTGATGAAATAGAAAATGAATAAGATAATTTTTCTCCTTTCATTACTTATAGGTATATTCTTATTTTATGGTTGGGAGAATTTGTATTTTGAGCTTGGGTTGAGGTCTCATCAACAGTTTGCAAGTCCCTCTAAAATTCTTGAAACAAATCATGTAAATCATTGTAAATGTCTTGGACTACAAAATGAAGATCTGCTGGGAGGATAGAGGAAGTCGCTCGGAGGAAGTCCTAAATCGCACCGGATGGGACATTATAGACACCATGTACAAGAAACGACTCGCAACATTCGCATACAAATGTATAAATAGACAAAACACGGAGGAGTTCGCAGATTTATTCATCTGCAATCAATCAAGTCGAAGTATGAGGAGTGGAAACAACACCCTCAGCCTCCCAAGACCGGAGACAAACTACATAAGGAACTCCGTCAGCTACCGTGGTGCTCTGCTGTGGAACAGCCTAGACATAGAAATAAGAACGGTAGAAACCTTGGGAAAATTCAAGCGTCTCCTATCAGAGAGTAAAATTCGCGAATTCAAATTCAATATGAGTCGAGAGCAGAATAAACTAAAATGGAAAGCAAGGACAAGAGCGGAACTTCCGGGAGACTTCCAGTTTCTCACCAGAAATATATCACACAGTAAACAAGTCTCGTGTTGGGCTCGTGTTACATTCCTCGCTTTCAATTTTATATTTGTTACAAAGCACAAATACTCGAAAGCCTGATAGAAGTGAAACGCATTCAGTTAAAACAAGACAGACTAGTATTGAAGCGAAGGCTGGAATAATTGTGGCCTCTGATTAGAATTAAGTGTTCGAAGTCAAACTACTGTCAAAATTGATTCATAAAAAAACAAGTGACGCATTACTCAGATTTACTCGGTGGGTAACCGTTTCGCTTCTAAGCTCAAAATGCAGAGTCGCTCAACCTTTAAGAACCAAGTGTATGAGTGTTGTAATGATAAATTTATAGTTTAATCAGGTTTCATTTAAGCAAGGTGTCAAAAGCCAAGTTCTCTATACTGTGTGATATATTTCTGGTGAGAAACTGGAAGTCTCCCGGAAGTTCCGCTCTTGTCCTTGCTTTCCATTTTAGTTTATTCTGCTCTCGACCCAACTAACGCCGCGAGCTCACTGGCAACGCCAGTCTAGTTTTGTGTTGGAAATCGCTTATCAGAAGAAGAAGGAAAATTAGTTTTAGTTCGCCACGCTCGTGATGGATTTTATACCGAGTGACGTTTTCGCTGAACCAAAACCGGCACATTTTGGGCTTTACTTCAAAAATTCAACTCAATTCGTCCGGTGAGTCAAATATTTATTTATCTCAAGTATTGTATAAGTTTGCAAAATTGAGAAGCTGTGGTCACTAATTAGTGTAAAGGCCGAGTCAGTGCATGCGTATATGCGAGTAAATTGTTTGGAGACAAAGTGCTGTTTGATGTGTTTGTTTTGATGTAAAACTTTGAAGCCATATAATAAACTACTTATTGACCTCGCGCTCGGTCAATAAGAAGTTTGTATTAAAGCTGGAGTCAGCCCACGTGACCGGAAAAAGCATAATGAAGTGACAAAATCTTTGCTGAATTAACAAGGAGTACCACTAGGTTCCTTAAACGTTTACGCACAACAGTGTTTTTGTAAGGCACAAAAGAACATTATGAAGACTGCAATGATAGTTTTTTTTTAGTTGTCTACTTCTTGTTGCCGACATAATGAAAGGAACAGAAGCATTTTCTGGATCAGTTGATACAAGTCCGGGAAAAAGTGGAAAAAGAGGTTCAAAGGAAAGGGAAATGAAGGTATTGATTCTACTTTTTACGTTTCACGTTAAAGTAAATCCCACAAACCAATTAGAAAGAGCCAAAAACTAAGATAGAA
Organism: Plumapathes pennacea; assembly: GCA_964036295.1. NCBI lineage: Eukaryota > Metazoa > Cnidaria > Anthozoa > Antipatharia > Myriopathidae > Plumapathes > Plumapathes pennacea. The sequence goes on along the minus strand of OZ038469.1, from coordinate 10,512,282 downwards.
CCCTTATAGTATTTCCATCTAAGGAAAGCGAAACTAAAACAAGTGATCAAAATAACGTTCGTAGCTTTGCCAAGCGCAAAAAAATGAAAACTGCCTTGACTGATTACTTTATGATAAATTTTGGGTTAAAGACCAAAATCGATCACTCAATGAATCGATCAGAAAACTTTTGTCACAGCGTTGTATTCGCGTGCTAACTATTGCACTGTCGAAGTATAGAGTTATAGGTTTTGGCGCTTTAATTTTCTCAACATTAGCATGGAGCAGCAGTGACTGAAGCGTTATTCCATCCGAAAAGGTTTTTAGAATACCCAACTTAACCGTTTCCTATTTTCAAGCAGAACTCTGTATCATGAGTTTGGAGTCTTTGTTATGGATCTATTCTTCGTTTATTTCCTTTAAAGTGCCTATAAGCCTTCAGACGTTACGTTTTTATATGAAAGTAGGAAGTAATCTAAACAACTTATGGCCAAAGAAACTCCGCTCCGAAGCGTTTTTATATATTTTTCCGCCCGGCAAACATGCAATTTTGACCGCCATTTTGAATCTGACCGCGCAAAGTTTTTCGATCGAGAGCCTGGGTTATGACGTCAGAGGAGGGATTCGTTTCTTGTCAAACAAAACTTTCACACAGATTTTGCAGTTGGCGAGGTTAGAATTATGCTCATAGATGTGTTGTCGAGAAAAACGTAACCAAGGGAAAAAACAACTAAGGTAAAGAGACGCCAAAGCGATGCCAGTGCCTTCTCTGACGTCACAGACCCAGTCTCCCATGTCGCTCGGTCAAGATTTCGGAATTCTGAGTTCAACCGCGTGAAAAAAGTATAAGAACGCTTCGGAACGGAGTTTCTTTGAATATAAGTTGCTTGGATCACTTCCTACTTTCATATAAAAACGTCACGTCTGAAGGCTTATAGGCACTTTAAACAGTTTGTGAGGACAGCCAGAGACCTGTGCCGAGCTGCTAGAAGCCTAAACTGTGATCAGGCCTTCGACGAACGCATCGAGAATTGACCATTGGATTGATACAGCTGCGCCTCCTATCCCTGAAGCCTTACCAATGCCGAATATACAGCTATTAACATGTTATTTACAAATAAATAAAATATACTAAACTCGACAACTGAGAAATATATTTGATGTTTCTACATCTCTCTTTGATATTTTGATACTTTTCAGATATTTTTATATTTCATGTGTAAAAAATGTCACACCCTCAATCATATAGTTCGCCGTCGTTCGACGTAATAACGACTTGAAGAAAAAAGATCTTGAAAAGGCTGAGCTAAGCTAAGCGGATAGGATTTAGTTTCAAGGCAAACCATTAGCTAACGAATGAAATTATTAGTATTTGTCAAGGAACAAGAAAACAAACTTATCATGCTTAAAGTTTTGCGATGATGTTGCCTCGCACCTGCTCTGTTTTCGTCTTCATGATAAACAGTGCTAATAATTATTCTGCTTATGTGTTAGTATCCAAACCCATATTGTCCCAAATTCCCTTGTTGTCTTTTATACACGGTGGGCACGCGGCGCGCGAAATATGGCATCGTGAGCCGTCGGGAAAAATTACTTGACAAATTTGGTCCACGTGGGGGTGGGAGAAGGGACTATTATGTTGCTCTAGTATTTGTTTTATAATCGCTATACCAGGGTTCATATCGGTCGTAGAATCAAGGAATTGGCGCCATTTCAATCGCCTTGTTTTGTAGTTTCTTTAGGTGCCAAATATGATATATATTTTTATAAACAAGCTCGAAAATCGCACAGATATGGAGAGCTTGTTTGACAAGACGTGAGGTTTTACGCAAGCCTTTATTTTGGTCTGACTTTGGCTTCAAAAGACTTAAAAGTTCAAGATGACTTAGCTCTGTAATCCAGGAAATACAAAGAAGTACTTATCAGGTAACAATCCTATGATTTTTGTTTTTCGAAATGTTTGTTTTCTCTCGAGTAATCGAAGATTTAGTTTACCCATTTTGTTGTCGTGTCTTAAAGGATGCCTCTCAAGAAAAGAAAAGTCGTATGCTCGATTCAACGTAAAGATCTACAACAACCATCAACTTTCTCATCATCATGAAGGCATGGAAAGAGTGTAGAACACAGGCAGCCAAGATGACTTAGATCTTTAATCCAGGAAATACGAAGAAGTACTCATCAGGTAACAATCCTTTGTTTTTCGAAATATCTGTTTTCTCTCGAGTAATCGAACGTTTAGTTTACCTATTTTCTTGTCGTGTCTGAAGGATGCCTCTCAAGAAGAAGAAAACGTATGCTCGATTCAACGTAGGGTCAATGATGAAGGCAAGGAAAGAGTGCAGAACACAGGCAGCCATTGCTCACAAGTCGGTCCAGGAAGGAATGAAAACTGTAGATGCCCTCTCTGCTAAACGGAGGAGACTTGAAACTAAGGTTTATAAACAATTTTTTTGCCTTTTCAATATTTTAAAATTTGGCTATTTGAATATAGTAGCCAGGCGATTGTACTTGCAATTTTGTTATTCTTGTCTTTTTTCAGTAACTTTTATCCCGTCAAAGTAGCCAGGCTTACTAGGGCTCACACTCGTGGTAGCCAGGGGAAATCCCTGGACCCCGGCCCTTAATGACACCCCTGATTAGTATTATTATTATCATTTCAGATTTCTCATATAAATGAAGATTTGAATGATCTGGGCAAGGAAAATATTCTTGTTCAACATCCAACTTCAGTTCTTAACAGACAACAGCATCCTACTACTGATGGTGATGGTGAGGTAACAATTGCTGAAAGAACAGCAACTAAGAGACGGAGTGAAACGTTTGAGGCAGCAATGAGGATTCATGGGGGAACAACGACAAATACTTTGCCTGCTGCTGCTGGTATAGTGGACACATTAACCACAAAATTCTCTCAGAAAACCTTGGTTAATGCTATTTCTAGAAAAAGAAAATTGTGTGATAAAGTTTTTCCTGAATTATACAACCAAAAGGTGAAGCAATTTGAAGATTCAGAAGATAATTTATTACGTAGCATCTCAGCCTATTATACTAAGGGGGTAATGGGTAAAAGGAAGTACAGGTCTTTGTACAGGACTCTGTCCATGAAAAAGAAAGATAGAAAAAGTAATTGTCTAGAGAGGATAAAAATAATGTCTTGTAATGTTGCTCGCTTACTGCCATACAACAAAATGATAGATCATGTGAAGTCTATTGACATTGGTAAAATGGGTAGTGTACGGGAAGATTTTTGCTATGGCTTGGATGATGATGAGAAAGTTGATGGTTGTTATAGATCTTTAGTAACCTTCCTGCCACTGTTGGCATCATTTTATTTAAGTAATGCTAAACAAACAGGGGAGGATCTTTTGTGGTTTAATAATGAAGTTAATACATTTCAAGTAGTTTTAGGAGATGGGGCCCCCTTTGGGAAAGATGATACCGCATGCGCATGGCTAGTCAGTTTCCTCAATAGGGGTAGGCATATTTTAAGTAGTAATGAGAATTTCTTGATTTTTGGATCTAATTGCCAAGAAAGCTCTGTTGTTGTTCAACGCTATGTTAAATTTATGTTAAATGAGATATCAGAAATCGAGAAGAAAACATTTAACTTAAATGGCACCGATGTCAAATTCAAGTTTTCTGAATTTCCTAATGATCTGAAAATGATGTCATTTTTGGCAGGTGAGTTATCAGTCAGTGCTACCTACTTTTCAACATATGCTAATGTCAACAAAAAAGACTGTGATGATCCCACTGGGACTTTTGGTTCAGGTCCTGGCCATACATGGCAGCCATGGAGGTACAGTGACAGGGTAGCCATGGCAAAGGAGGTTGCTAATTTTAAGGAAAAAATTAGTAAGCTTAAATGTTCAGACAATGCAAAGAGATCTAAGGTAACTGCTTTTATTGCTGGAAAGAATAGTCGACAGGAATTTGAGCCCTTAATTGGGCCTTTTGTTGACAGGGCCCACATTGAGCCACTTCACGCCAAGAATAATGCCTGCCAGCAAGTTTTTAGGCAAATACTTTATGAAAGTATTGGTAAGTCAGCTATCTCAGCAACAGTAGTGCACTTTGATCATGTGCCACATTCAGTACCTTTCTATAAACTTGTGGATGGCCTCCAAAATACAGCAAAGTTGGCTCGCCTTTCAAACAAAATCAGGAGATGGTTCAACGATACGAAAGGTTCTGGAAAGGATTTCCAGTACAGGTTTACAGGGCAAGACTCAAGAATGTTTTTACATAATTTCATGCTGATTATTGATACACTGAAGCAACCAGGTGACAGTGAGAAACAGTCATTCACCCTTCATGTTTTTGCCTACATTTGTTTGCAATTAAGGCAAAGTGTTTCACTATTTTGTAGAGTAGTAAATATTACTCTGCAAGATATAGGTAAGCTTCAGCAATTTTGTTCAAATTTTTTTAAAGCATGTTGTTTATTTACACCTTCTATTTCCCCAACAATTTGGAATGTTGGTCACCTTATCCCTGCCCATGCTTTAGATGTGTTTGAAAAGTACCAGTTGGGTCTTAATTCTATTTCAATGGAGGGAAGGGAATCAAAGCACATGGCTATTGGAAGATACAGTACAAACACTAATTTTTCAGGTAGATGGTTGCAGATTTTCCGCCATGAGTTTGTACAGCTGATTTGGTTAAGGGAAAGAGGTTTTTATGTGGCTGAGAACCTTGACAACAAGCAGACTTACATTCCATCGAGGGTAATTGATGGTGAATCATGTTTTTGTGGGTTGCACAGAAGTGCACAGGCAGAAAAGTGCTTTTACTGCTCACACCAGTATAGAAAACAAATTGAAGACAGAGTAAAGTTAGGAAAACTGATATGACCACTGTAATGTAATTTTACTGATTTCATTGAGATATAGATATCTCAAAGTAGTGCTGCAATCCTTGATAACAGACACATAGTTGCTCAGTGTTAAGCTCCAAGACATTGCAACTGTAATGTTTAAAGTTAAAAACGGTATTGCACCGACTATATTTCTGATCTTTTCAATAGTTCGAGCAAAGGGTATTCCCTTAGGAACGCGGATTTTAATTTGCCCCGATTCTCCACAGTACGTTATGGTAAGCACTCGCTTAGATATTTTGGTCCCTGGCTTTGGTCCAGGCTGAGTGCAACAGATAGAAATAGAAAGACGCTAGACAACTTTAAAAGTAACATAAGAAAAAAAGATCTTGCTGCTCTTGTGGAGGATGTATGTATTAATTGTAATTTATGCTGTTCGTGATGTTTATAGTATGCTTTTAACTCTTAAAGTTTTAGAAAATGGACCTTATTACTATCTAGAATTTTAATATAGTACTTAGCTATTGATTAGTTTAGTTAGTTTAGTCCAGTTTAGTCAATTATTATTCTAAGTAGTGTCCACAATTAGCTGGGAAGCTAAACACTCTGACACTTTTAATAAAGTTATTATAAGCTCCTGTCATTGTAAAATATTCACAAATACCAAATGTGATTTACACTTTGTATTGAAAATATTGTATTACCTTAAACTTTTAGGTGAACATTATTAAAAACAACAACAACTTGTTATCGAGATACTTGTACTATTACAGCACGCGCGTAATGATGCGTACAACTGTCCTATCACATCCAATTACAGACATGACAAGTACACTGTTCAACTGATGCTCAAATCTGAGCTCCTGATAACCAATCGGATTCGAGAAATTTGTTATAGATAGTTATGATCACTGCTGTAATCCTTGATAACAGACACACAGCATTGTCAATTGTGAAGGGGGAATCCAGCTTTGTTCCACACACCATAGTGAAAGGTAATACAGCACTGCGAAGGTTTGATTTTGAACACAAAAGCAAAGTCTTTAACAGGGTTTACAATAACTGAGGCTTTACCGTTAACTCTGCCACTCAGAGATTTCTTGAAATAGCCTTTTACCTCTGGTTCACTCAAGCCAGTTAATTGAGAAAACAGGGCCACCACAGCTTTCTTTGAAGAAAATGACATCACATGACCCTTCTCATTCTCGGCGTAGATGACATGATCCGTAATTTCTTTACTTCTTGTATGAGAGACTGCTTTTTTTAGGCAGAGATACAGCTCCAGGGGAATGTTCCTGATTATTTCAGACTGGTATGGGTTCCTAATGCTCGTTTTCCCTGATAAACGGAAGGACATTTTCTTCAACCATAATAAGCCTTCGGTCGCGAAGAGTGTACCACAGTGTAGCCCTCTATCCAGTAATACTTTCATGGGGTCGCTTGGTGGTTTAAAAGCATGGTACGATCCGGTGATGAAGGTACGCAAACTTTTCTTAAAACCACTGAGATTATCGCCCAAATCAAGGCAGTCGAACGCTTGTAGACATATGTCTATTTGTTTATCCAGCACTGAACAATCCCTACCGTTGCTATTAACTTCTGGTTGTTTTTCAGACTCTTCAGAATCATCGTCGCTGTTAAATATAACTTCATCGAGGACTTCTTCTAGAGTGAAGGACGCCATTTTGAATTTGTGAATGCTAAAATGACGACGGAGTCTGCTGACCAGTTGTTACAGCAGACCCTTGCCATATTTCGCGGGACGCGTGCCCACCGTGATAGAAATAAACTGGCGTCAAGCGAGAAGCAAGAAAAAAAGAATGAAGCCGCCGAGGGCTGCTCCACGTGTTTTTTCAAATTCCTGAGTTTCTATAACTCGGCATAGCACGTTGGCAAGTGCCTTGCTTCTTTTATGATATAACAAAACAATAAGTCCGCACAAAAAATGACAAATAATCAAGTTTGATGGTCAGGTGTAGCACGCCTGTTATATTAAGTTATAATGCACGCAGCGTAGCCAATCAGATCGCGCGTACTATCTACCCTATAGTATATTTTTCATGATTATTTTCATATTATTTCTAGGTGAATAATAATTTAAGCTCAATCAAGAACATGAAAAGGTTCACTTTTATCGTTTAGTGCCCTCTTCCAATATAAATTTTTGCAACGGGAGTGTATTATTTCGACTTTTGGTGATACACGAGAATCTAAATAACCGCAGATGTCGTAGACTTCGTATCAGCCTGGTCCAACAACTTTAAAATAACCATTGACATGACATTCACACTACCACGCCCAAATGGTCAGTGACTTGTTTGCAATCAACGTCTCAGACAATAAAGTGAACAAGATAGTATGGATAGTGAAGAAGATAGTTGGTGTCACGATTCACCTCGCAGAGCTAGCGTAATGCATAAAACATTTTATAATAGCACGTCAGTTTCTCCCTTTGTAATTGGCTGATTTTAATCATCAATAAAAGGACATACACATAAATGTCTTACGCAAGTCTAGCGCAGTTATTTGCCGATGCCGGAAGCAGAGCGAGCTTGCGTTTCACAAACTATTTGGCATATGATCTGTTGGAAAGCGCGCGTTGTGGCGAAAACGAGCTGCCATGTTTACACGGACGGAGAAAACTGGGCACGAGTAGAATATTATTTGCAGTTGACACGCCGAAAATTGTAGTGCGCATGAGCAGTCTCTCGGCCAATAGAAAGAGAGAGAAAAAAATACATCGAATGATAATTGCTTTTGTTGCTGTCAGTATCGTTTCGCACATCACGCTGCTTTTCGTTTTTCCTCGAATTGCTGTTGGTTTTGCTGTTTGCATATTATTTTCTCTAAGGGGCTTTTATGGATGCCAGCCCTTGAGCTAAACATGGGAATAAATCGCTGCTTCTCAAAGGGATCCAGAATGTCCTGCGGCACAAGGAGGTCCACGGGGAACAAACAAGCCCCTACAAAGCTACTTTTCGATACGAGAAACAAGAATTTAAATATTTGCTTTTGTTTCAACAATATTAAAGTCTGGCAATCTGTGATGAATCTTCTTGGGAAGGGACTCTATTTCATTTCATAAACTTTTGGGAATAAGTTGCAATGGGGAAAACGCTGCACTGAACTCACTGAAGATGTAAGATGAACAGAATGACGAGTTTTACCGCAGTGCTTTCATGTGGCACTTCATCCTCCTCCTTAGTTATTTGCGTCAAGTAGTGTCCTCGAGCATTTTTTCATTTTGCACGTTTTGAAAAATAGCTTGCTTGTCACAGAAAGTCTTTTAAAAAATTATGACGTTCTGATTTGGAGAGCTTTGAGAGTCTTGGAGTATTGGAGAGTCATCGCCAGTTTTACTTCATCAGTATTCAAACTTGAACAGTAAGTAGGTTACTGAGATAAGTCGCTTTCCTTTTTAACTCTCAAACGTACCCCACTCCGTTTTTTTTTTTTTTTTTTTTTTTTTTGAAAATGTCTTCGGGGCAATTTTTCCGATAAAGCTGATTTTTTTCGGTAGCTGTGCGGTATCTCTTTAGCGGGCACCATAGACTGCCCAGGTGATATATAAAACAGCATTTGTTGTGTTGTTTCACAAGGATGAGTTATCTGTCTTGAGGAGGTAAACATTTTAACAATCATGCGCAGCTTGCGAGACTCAGATGTTATGGCGGGCCACTTGAGGATAAGACATGGTACTAGAAACAAACCCAAGCTCATGCCTAGCAGAGACATTTACTTGACAGACACTAGTTTTTACGGGACCCGAGAAAATACTATTTGATCCTGCGAATGATTGTGAAAGTGGCCCATTGAGATATGAGAACAAACCGCTTTTGATATAATAATAATTGTACTAGAAAAACCTGAACGTGTAATTATTATTATCATAACCGGTTTGTTCTCATATCTCAAGTTACCTCAAGACCGAGGCATTATCCTTGTCGACCGGCACATGTTATGCATGTTGCACTTCAACAAAAAAAGAGTAATGAGAACTTCTGTACATTTACTGAAGGGCGGTAGTTATGCTCTTTTCTGGTACATCGAAATAGTGCTCGTGGAATGTCGTATTAATCGATGTCCACCTTTTCACGTTAATGAGACCAACGCAGATGTGCATCTTTAGCCTCCTCGCCGATGCTTTACATGACCAGTTACAAAAAAACGCTTTAGATTCACAAATCAGTTGGAGATGTATTAATCCAGTCCCTAGCCTAAAAAAGGAACTGCGCAGACAAATATTTTTTACTTTTTTTGACTTGAGAAGTAGTATTCGAAGCTCAGTAGTTTGATTCTTGTCAGAGTACGCTCTTGAAATTGCAATACAATAAAGCCACTTCAATATTTACCCCTTATTTTTCACTTTGTCATGCATTTAATACAAGACTCAAAGAACACTTGTAAAACTACAAGCACCAGGCAGAGCCCACGTCCACTCGATCATCAATTTGGTTGTTTTTATGCGAAAACAGATGTAAAATCAAGCATGCTGTGGCCATATAAAGAAAGTATCACGGTCCCTTGCGTCTCAAAATTGACCTTCCCAGAGCCAGTACTACTCAAGATGGACGCAAAAATTCTAATTTTCCTCGGCGCTATGTTGGTGATCATCAGCTCAGTAACAGAGACAGTGGAAGCATCGTTCCCCATGAAAGGGCGAAAGCGTGACGGGGTAAGTTGCTAGATTAGAAAGCCGCTTGTAACATTTTCTTTTCGACCGTACTCTTGCGCGTCACTCTAGTTTCGTGGATATCGCGCTATGTTAACTCACCATAAAAGAATTGCTGAAACTCATCTGAAAATAAACTCATAAGTCGCCATTGTTTGATCTAATTTGCATTGAGTTCGACTGACATGTGAAGTTCGACGTTTAACCTGAGCATTAGATCCATTCGTTGTGCGCCAGTGTTTATTTCTATTTGTTTAATTGTGGCTTTTTCTCCTTAATTATTAGCAGCCGATACGAGAAGACATGAAACGTGCGTTTTGTGCCAAAGCACGAGAGCTGAACTGCGCAAGAGGACTCAGGGACGAAGACGATGTTTAGCCGATTTATGCGGCACTACAAAACACTCATGTAATGTAAATGCAAACATTAAAGAGTTCCACTGAAAGCATGGTGGGTTCGGGACTTTAATTCCATGTTGAGCGCTAAAATGTTGTACGAATTTCCATTCGCACCTGGGTATAACTACAGAAAATACCCTACAATTTTTGGAGATCCCCTGACCCGTAATCTGCAGTTGAGCATTTGTAGTTCGTGCTTAATTTAAAGATGCACGTGTAACATCAAGTCCGGATTTTAATCTAGTTGTAGTTAAGAAATATATTCTTGTCATTCAATCGCTATGAACACAACAATTTCTGGAAGCACCAAAGAAAACTGGAGTTTGGCAGCATCGGCGTAGAGAAAACGTGTATAATGAATAGACTAAGGGTCGATGAGTGAAAGCTAAGCGTCAGCTTCAAATTCTCTTACGGCGTTACCCTAATGGTTGCCCATATGAGATCATTGATTGACAAATACACCAGGCAAGCAAAGTCGAAAAGTTCAAATCACAAAACTCCTCGTTTACTGAACATGGTACTGCGTGGAAAGCAACTGCATGAGGTAGACGATCTACTCGAGTGCCTTTGCGACTAGCCTACCAAAATAAATTATAACGTCTGTGGCCAAATAGGCGCGAAACATGAAGAGTAATGTGAATACAACTCACGATAGGTAATTCCATCTACACTGACGCTGAAAGAATTCATCTCAAATTATGCGCTATTGTGAGTATTATGTATATAAAATCAGATCAGCCGTCTTGTAAACAGCGCCAAACGCGAGCCTACTTTCTGCAAGTGTTATCAGTACTGAAGGCGTTTTACACGACCGAGTTTACTTCATGCATAATATATTCCGCTTCTACATATGAAGGCGACACACAGGTGCACGTTTCAAAAAACTCTTAGAATACTCATTAAAGCATTCATTACAAAAGTTTGCCTTGTGTTTTAGGAACAAAGTGCTCAACACTTTAATTTTCTTGAGCCGCTTGTAATTTGAATTGTTCTCGGAAAAGCCATCTGTCGATAATGATTACGGTAAAACTTACACATTTTATACCGCCCACCCTCCTTTGACGCGACTTCAAAATAACGTCTCTACAAACAAGCTTTCAGGCTGAAAACTAGAACAAGAGATTATTCTAATTCATTTGAGCTCCTTGAGATTTCAAATGTCCAACGTGAATTAATTCTAGTCTTCGACCAACTCGAAGTTTGCAAAATAACTATTTACACAAAATACTTCGCTATTTTCATTCGAACAACGCACTACAAACCATCTGTTTTTTCTCGACATCATGAACGATTACAATAACCAAAGAAGCCCAAGGCAGAGTTGAAGTCTTCTACAACATCCAAGCAGAAAAAGTAAAACTACGCGCACGGGGGAATCATTATCTAAAAGTAACGGCTTGGGTTATGAGAAATAACGACAGAGAGCGCACTTGATATCCTCGTCAACGTTTCAAGACTGATGAGGCAATTATATATTCACTTTGAGTTCTGCTTTTGCTTTATGCTTAATTTTGACATTGTTCTGCTCAGTGAACCCCTTTAAACCTGAAACTTTATGATGACATTCATGATGACTCACATTTATATGTGAACAAGGATAGCCTAAAAAAGACTAAGGCATCGCACCGGTATCGCGAAGTCATGGGTTCAGTTCCCGTTGAAGCCGGTTTTTGTTTTCCTTTTTTTCTTTTTATTTTCGGCCTCCTCTGCAACTACAAACTTTGGCTCCGTCAACAACATGAGCCCGTCGAGCCGTCACGTTGACAGATATTTTGGTTTTATTTCTCAGTTTGATCAGGACTGTCTAGGTTGAGGCTTTGCCAATGAAAGCGTTAAGTCGTATCCAGTTTGAGTGCGTTCACTCCCGTAGTAGTAGTAGTAGTAGTAGTAGTAGTGGGAGTAGTAGTGGTAGTCTAGTAGTGGTAGTAGTTAGTAGTAGTAGTAGTAGTAGTAGTAGTAGTAGTAGTAGTAGTAGTAGTAGTAGTAGTAGTAGTAGGCATGGTTATTGTGGGAACTTGACCGGTCATTTGGGAACTTGACCGGTCATTTGGGAACGTGACCGGTCATTTGGGAACGTGACCGGTCATGATGGGAACGTGACCGGTCATTTGGGAACGTGACCGGTCATGGTGGGAACGTGACCGGTCATGATGGGAACATGACCGGTCATGACTAGATTTTGTATTTCTTGAGAACCCACGCATTATTATGGTCAAACGTAGGAATACAACCTTTTCTATTCATTGAGAAATGTCTTGAGAGTTTCAAAGCATTTTGAAGTTTGGCAAAAAGTGTACATTTTCTTCAGAAATGCCATGGACTCAGTATAGCACTGGCATTTTTCTCAAATTTTAGAATCCCTTCAAACTGTCAGGCGAGTTTCTTGGGACTAGAATGGGACGTTTTGCAACACATTTGCCCTATTTTGCTAAATAAGTTACAAAGATATAGCACAGAAGCGAGCTATAGTATGGCCTTTGTTTGAAAACTTTGATCTGTTAACCGTTGATTTGTGCTAATCTCTCAAGGGCGGCTTCATTTATATGGTCAAATGTTACATTGTCACCTTCGCTATACTCCCAGTAAGGTTTGCTGAAAGATTTAGAGGATCTGAGGTTTGGTCAAAAGTGCGCATTTTCTGCACAAATGGGTGGACTATAGCACAGGCTGCCAAGTGTAATCAATAAATATCTGGAGTGTGTTTGTTTATTTGTCCGCTAGAAACGCAAAAACTGCCTATCGAATGTGAACCAGACTTTTTGTAGTTCCTTGATTTATATCAGAAAGAGTAAAAGTCAGCCAAAAAGAAGTGAAAAATAAAAAAATACTTATTAGTTTCGCGAGCAAATTTTACGTGCATATTTTTCTGGCGGCACAAAAAGTTTAATGGTTGGCTCAAGCAATTGAGTTGCTGATAGAGCAGGTTCTCACTGATGATAAGCAACCACATTTGTCTCAGCGAGCTGCCTTCTTGACGTCAACCCTCCAGAGCCACCACTTTTGCCGTGTTGGCAAACACTTGGCATTTCTACCAAAGGGTATGAATGACGAGCGCTCCGCCAGGTCTCTTTTGCGCCAGTATGCAAATAAACTTCTACAAGTTGTTGGACCAGAAGATGAAGAACAAGACCAGGAAAAGGAACAGGACAGTGACAATTCGGTACAACCAGAACGTCCCCTTACAGCAACCAGGAAAGAGATTGCTGCTCCACTAACAGCAGAACGATCAGCTGACCGGGAGGCTGCAGAGGTGCGCCCCCATACAGCCACAGCAGGACAAGAACAAGCGCCAGAAGCCAAGGCACATGCACAGCGACGTCTGCTTTTCAGGTAGTGCTAAGAGGGTGGAATTTACACCTTGCCACCCCAGATGGCACCAAAAATCACCAGCCATGATTCGCCAAATGTGCCATCATGTGGCAACCATCGCCAAGGCTGTAGACCCCGACGCGCGAGACCTGGATGTATTCCTCAAGAAGGACCTTGTTTATAAGCAGTTCTTCAAGCGCCAGCTAGAGCTGCGAAAACAAGACCGATCACAGGGGTACTGCAGCAAAACGCTCTCTTGCTACTCTACGAGCTTACAGCGTTTTCTGTCCTTTGCCGTGAAATCTATGCGCCAATCACTGTCCTCAGAGAAGAGGGAAGCTTTAGAAGATCTCAGAGACGCCCAGAGTAACTGGAGAGAAGCGTGGGGGAAAACGATAGCACAGCAACGAGCTGAGGTGGAATGGGAGGCCGAGAAAAATCTTCCAGCGAAAGAGGAAATGAAAAACATCCAGTCCTCAGAGCATGTGCAGAAAATGAGACAGATGCTCATGCACCCACGACGCTACAAGCTGACCACAGAGGACGCGGTTGCAGTCCGTAACCTCTTAATCTACAACATCAACATGGAGAATGCCAGTAGGGCTGGCCCAGTGGCCGAGATTACCCTAAGCACCTTCGAGAATGGCCGGATGGTGGATGACAAGTGGACCGTCCACATCTCTAACCAGAAGACAACCAGAACCAGAGGAGGACTAATTCTCAACTTCTCCAACGACCTTAAGCTGATGATAGGCAAGTACATCCATCATTTTCGCCCACTCTTGGCACAAAATGGTAGTCAAGACAGATGCAATGTTCCTCAATTCAACTGGATCGCCGTATACCAACTCGCATGTGCACCACGCCCTAAAACAGTTCGCTGTATGTACAGGTTGCCTGAGAGAGGAAAGTCTGTCAGCGTTTTGCTCAAGCATGTTACGGCACTTTGTCGTGACCAATACCAGAGGTCTAAGCTCGCCAGAGAAGAACAGCCTGGCAAGCAAGATGGGCCACAGCCGGAGCACCGCTGACAGGTGGTACAACCTGGTAAACAATATAAAGGCAGCGTCAGAAGCGCACGATACTGTAGCTACTCTCCTTGACGTGGATGAGTGTTCCTCCACGAAGAAGAAACCTAAAGATCAACAGCAGGGCATGGAGTCTGATGTGAAGGGACCCCAGCCAATGGATGACCATAAGAAGAGAGCCTCCTTGGAATCTCAAGATGACGACGAGGTAACGCTGCTCTCTGGGTTTTCTAACGTCATTCCGCCATCTGAGACTGCCAGCTGGGGCTCGAGACGGCGACACTGGTCAAGGGCAAACACAGAGAAAATAAGGTCTGTTTGCCAATCTGAGATAACCGGGGCAAGGGTACCCACAAGGGCATCTATCATCAGAAAACTCCGCATCAATCCAGATACTCACGACATGGTTGAGGCAGAAGGCGCAGAGAGGGCCTACCAAAAGGTTAAGCACATGCGAAGGAACTATCAGATGCAGCGTAACAAATGAGAAAGACGTTATGTGCATCTTCGAGTCTGATTAATGCTGTGACTACGAACACTGTTAACACATTTGAGTTTGATTATGAACACGGATATAAACACAATTGATGAACATGATCATGAAGTCTTGATGCTGATGATGATCATACTGACTCTCATTACGAGCATGTTTGAGGCTGTTACTAGCCTGATATGATTCTGATGACGAACATGTTTAGTCTGAACACGTTTATGAACATTATAAATACGTAGGATACATATAATGAATGCACGTGCTTTTGTTGATGAAGGCGTTTTGATGTTCAACTCGTTATTTGTTAAAGAGAACTTACAGTGGAATCCCGATATCTCGAACCCTCGACAACTCGAACCAAAAGCCGTTTCCCCTTCGCCTGTTAACACTGTAATTTTACTCCCAATAACTCCCGATAACTCGAACCAATTTTCGTTTCCCTTGATTAGAAGGTTCGAGTTATCGGGATTCCATTGTATTATGAAGATGATTGTGTAGTGAAACCGGCACTGTGATTTTCTTATCTAATTGTCACTTATTAAACAGACTGAAGCGCTAAATTCTTATTCTTTCGTTTATATGGTCGGGCAAACCCGAGGGCCTATTAAAACAGACCTTTTTACAAAGATCTACCATGAAATGGGATGAATGACGAAATTATTTTACTTTTGCGGGAATAAGACCGGTCAGTAGTATCTGAGTTATAAGGTTTTTTGTCCATTTGGAATTCAAAACTCTAGTAGTCAAACTCCCACATCAATATGATAAAGAGAATATTAGACACCATCGACTGTGATCATTTGGTATTTTTCCAGTGCTCAGTGTTCATAATAGTGCAATCTCAGAGCGCCGAAGTTTAAAAAATTCCCACGGCTCATTGTAAAACTAAATCATATAAGGAATGGAACATTCATGCTCTTGATAGCTTCAACTAAACTGTTTAATAGTTCTGGTCCAATTTTCTGTGGTGCTTGCATACAGTTTTGGATCACCATTGCATTGTGGTGGGAAAAGCACCGGTCGTTTGGACCGTTATCGCAGAAAAATCGTAGATCTTGGCTATTACGTAATCGATTGCACACTCGAACACACCATCACGTCTGCCTTGGCAGCCCAACATATCATGAGTAAAATGGTTTCATTTGGTCTATTCGTTGGGGAGTTATTTGAGTTGCCTATTTTTACACTAAATTCGGGAAATGATCGACCATGTTTCAGTATGATGTTAACTGGCCCTGAACTTCTTAACTGCGCCGCTCTTTCCCATTCCAAGGCTAACTATTCGTACTTCGTCAGGGCATAGCCCTATCCAAGTTCTATTTTTCCTGCGCATGGCTTTGAGATCCGTTGCCATGGTAACGTGGTAGACCGCTTCAAAGTTTCCCGACCGAAAACACAGCCTCCGGGAGAAATGCTCCATTTCTTCAGGGATGTTGCAAATCTTTACCATACCTTACCCACCTGTTCAGCTAAGGTTTCTCCCAATACCCCTTAAGTTTCGTGCCAACTGCTGTGCATTTGATGAAGCAATGCGTATTATAACTTTAACCGAAAAGTGTGCCAAATGACCGATAACTATGCTAGTAGTAGTAGTAGTAGTAGTAGTAGTAGTAGTAGTACTTTCTTAGACACACAATTCAAGACAACTGCTTATTTCCGTTGAAGCTGTGAATGTAAAGTATGATAGCAAAACTATACAACAATACATAATGGATAGAACACTTTAGCAAACAAGCATATTTAAGATAGTACTAGCAAAATACTAATTTCTAATAAGCAAATATATCCTTCTCCACCAACAATAAACAACGCGAGCTTGACAAAACGACCACAAGTCTCGTCAGTCGAGCGAGAACAATGGGATAGCTTCTCGTAAATGTTCCAAACAGTTTAGTTCACACTTTAGAATTCAATCTAAGTGCAACTCGTATTTTGTGCTGTAATTGTTGACATGTAAAAGGCCTGCCTTTGCCACTGTTTAACCTTACCCTTGTCATGACAATGAAAGAGGATAATTACGCGTGTCTACAAACGCAAGTATAATGAGAATTATATCAGTTAAACACGAGAAAATACGCTTTGAAATAGAGTCGACCGACGCACCATTAAGATAACAAATTTACATATATACGCTCAACCTACACAATGATGACAGATCATGTGGAAAGAATGAAATGTTATGAAGAAATATATAATAAATCATTTGCCATATATATATATATATATTTTTTTTCTTTTTCAATCTTTTTGCTAAAAATAATTTGCCATAACTCATTAGTTACTCATACTGCTAGGGGCCCCATTTACGGCAATATATCATGAATTCATGACTGCGAAGACCACTTTAATTCACTGTCATCCAAATTACTGATTGTAGTCTATAACCAAACGAGCTAAATTATGGTAAACATGAAGCCATTACATTTCGCGTATATCTGACGCTTCGTTCACTTACTATGTACATTCAAAACTAGAAAACGTAAATTTGGGTTGAGGTCCATAATACGGACTTAAAATTTGTTGCTGCATTACCTTGGTTATTGCAAGGGTTCAATCTTATTTTTCCTTGTACAAGATCGACAAAAGAAACATTGGGCAAACAAATACACAACTGACAGATGGCTGCATGAAAGCTGAACATACATGGCACTCAAGAAGCAACTCCGCCGCTTCTAACTGGCTAATCCGAGATATTACATACAATAAAGTTTCAAATCAACAGGTGAAGTAAAATGCATGGTAGGCGATGCTACAAATTGCGAACAAAACTTCTCACAGTTGCCATATTAAAATAGAGAGAATCGTTTCCAAAACTGAGAACTTCACTCAATATCTATGGCTTAAATGTTTGGCTATACCCCATCGTACTATTATTATCATCCATATAGCATTCGGTCCACTTAATAAAGTTAATCCAAGAAGAATTATTTGACACATGAAAACGTTCATTTACGAAAAAAGACAGGATAATCGTTTATCAAGCTTACGGGAAAATTCGAAAGAAAAAAAAACTTTGAAGGATTACATGTGTGTAACGTTTCAGTGATTAGTGCAGCAGAAGCACAAACCTTGAAATTGGCAATATTAAGCGGTGGCAATTTTACATGACTGAAGAACGCACTTTTTAATATACGCACTCGTGACTTGAACGAAACAATAGGGCCGTTTATACGAGAGAAAATGAGCCGCAGCTTACACAGAAAAGCGCTTTGCCGCCTACGAGTGTATAGGTAGGTTTCAAACATACTCCGAGGAAGCCGTTGTTTTTATCTGCCGGACGCTTAGCTGAATTCTCAACAAGTGTTCTGATGCAGCCAGGAATTTAACTGGACATGCACGCTGGCATTGGCTTTAAATTGTGAAACAAACGGTGTCTCACACGTCTTGAACTATTTCGGCACATCATTCACATGCTTAACACACGGCCTAAGTCGAGTGCAAGTCACCTCTATATTTTTGACTTGGAACGCAATTTGGGCTTCGCCACCCCCAGTCGAATCGCACGCTATTTGTCTATTTATCGTTTACGCAGCACTTTTTTCATTCGAATTCCTGCTCTGGTAAAAACTTAACTCATACTTCTTATTGGACAACTTACATTTCCTCACACTATGATGGTTATAATTTAAAGATGTAAACTGGTCTGTAGGTGTGTGCACCTCTCAGACTTTAGCGTCCTCCGAATGGAGGACAGAGTTCAATGAGCAAGGTTTTAATTATTATCATTATTAGCTTGATGTGTATCTTCATTAGTCTTTATCGACACAAGCATTTATACAGATACCCACACACGCTCATGAAAACGCCTACGTTCCTGACACGTTCAGTAAAATACTTCAGTTGAAAAATATTCAATTCAACTCAAATGTCCAGAAGAGTCCAGTTTATTATATTTTGTCAAAGGTGCCATATATATTAATTGGCACACATGTATATATATCGGACTTGTTAATCTAAATCCTTTTCTTGATTCGAGGAGCTTTCCCATTAGACAAATGTAAATTAAACAATCTCTAATTCCAAATGAATCGACGCCATGCAAGTACAATCAACTTCAAATAGCCAAACGAAGGGCCCTCCATTCGTTCATACTCTCTCCTCCGAGACTGTCATGGGATCCTCAAACAACCTTCCGAGTCATAAAACTCTACTTACTGTGAAAGTCAAAACTATTTGTTAACGCGGAGTCAATTATACACCCGTGCAGGAATAATACCCAAACAGGTGGGACGCCTTTGACTTGAATACCATTAACATTAATGTACTACAGTATATAAGACTCAATATATTTGAGACACACCGACCAATAACAGTGAATCAGCCTTAATCCGGATCAGACTCAACTTAGTCAACACGAGATCGAAATGTATCTGAAGAAGACGATAGTGCTTGTAATCCTGGTTGTAACCGTCATGAAAGACGTTGAATCAGAAAATGTAGAACAGGCCAAAAAGATAAACTGCAAAACTGAACCGCACAGGTGCAATGCCGTTGGCAGAAAGAGAAATAATTTGGTAAGTAATATACCATTCTTTGAACTTCAGTTGTAAGCAGGGCCACTCTAGTCAAGGATTAGGCGGTCGTTCTAACGGAATCAATAGTGACTGTAACAGTTTTTACGGTTGTAGTGTTCAATGGCAGTGTCGCCAATTTTCAGCAGTTTAACAGTGTCGAACTGATCATGTTTACACACTCCTTATAAGCACAATGTCTGAAAGGCATCGAAAGTAATCAATCGATTCTTACGCGGGAAAAGTTAAATGATCAAGCGGCACTGAACTTGCGCGAATTTGAATGAAATTTAATCTACTCGTGACGGTAACCCGATATTCTTAGGGTTTGCTGACCACAGATAACTTAGTTGCTGTACAGTGAGTCCTCCTATCTCAGCACAGTCTTTATGGGTTCAGAAGCGTCTGATCAGAATGTACGATTTCAGTTGTTATTTTTTGGGACTGAGATATTCCACCCTGCATTTTTTGGAGACCCCCTGACCCGTAATCTGCAGTTGAGCATTTGTAGTTCGTGCTTAATTTAAAGATGCACGTGTAACATCAAGTCCGGATTTTAATCTAGTTGTAGTTAAGAAATATATTCTTGTCATTCAATCGCTATGAACACAACAACTTCTGGAAACACCAAAGAAAACTGGAGTTTGGCAGCATCGGCGTAGAGAAAACGTGTATAATGAATAGACTAAGGGTCGATGAGTGAAAGCTAAGCGTCAGCTTCAAATTCTCTTACGGTGTTACCCTAATGGTGGCCCATATGAGATCATTATCATTGATTGACATATACACCAAGCAAGCAAAGTCGAAAAGTTCAAATTACAAAACTCCTCGTTTACTGAACATGGTACTGCGTGGAAAGCAACTGCATGAGGTAGACGATCTACTCAACCAAAATAAATTATAACGTCTGTGGCCAAATAGGCGCGAAACATGAAGAGTCAATGTGAATACAACTCACGATAGGTAATTCCATCTACACTGACGCTGAAAGAATTCATCTCAAATTATGCGCTATTGTGAGTATTATGTATATAAAATCAGATCAGCCGTCTTGTAAACAGCGCCAAACGCGAGCCTACTTTCTGCAAGTGTTATCAGTACTGAAGGCGTTTTACACGACCGAGTTTACTTCATGCATAATATATTCCGCTTCTACATACGAAGGTGACACACAGGTGCACGTTTCAAAAAACTCTTAGAATACTCATTAAAGCATTCATTACGAAAGTAAGCCTTGTGTTTTAGGAACAAAGTGCTTAACACTTTAATTTTCTTGAGCCGCTTGTAATTTGAATTGCTCTCGGAAAAGCCATCTGTCGATAATGATTACGGTAAAACTTACACATTTTATACCACCTACCCTCCTTTGACGCAATTTCAAAATAACGTCTCTGCAAACAAGCTTTCAGGCTCAAAACTAGAACAAGAGATTATTCTAATTCATTCGAGCTCCTCGAGATTTCAAATGTCCAACGTGAATTAATTCTAGTCTTCGACCAACTCGAAGTTTGCAAAATAACTATTTACACAAAATACTTCGCTATTTTCATTCGAACAACGCACTACAAACCATCTGTTTTTTCTCGACATCATGAACGATTACAATAACCAAAGAAGCCCAAGGCAGAGTTGAAGTCTTCTACAACATCCAAGCAGAAAAAGTAAAACTACGCGCACGGGGGAATCATTATCTAAAAGTAACGGCTTGGGTTATGAGAAATAACGACAGAGAGCGCACTTGATATCCTCGTCAACGTTTCAAGACTGATGAGGCAATTATATTTTCACTTTGAGTTCTGCTTTTGCTTTATGCTTAATTTTGAAATTGTTCTGCTCAGTGAACCCCTTTAAACCTGAAACTTTATGATGACATTCATGATGACTCACATTTATATGTGAACAAGGATAGCCTAAAAAAGACTAAGGCATCGCACCGGTATCGCGAAGTCATGGGTTCAGTTCCCGTTGAAGCCGGTTTTTGTTTTCCTTTTTTCTTTTTTTTTCGGCCTCCTTTGCAACTACAAACTTTGGCTCCGTCAACAACATGAGCCCGTCGAGCCGTCACGTTGACAGATATTTTGGTTTTATTTCTCAGTTTGATCAGGACTGTCTAGGTTGAGGCTTTGCCAATGAAAGAGTTAAGTCGTATCAAGTTTGAGTGCTTTCACTCCCGTAGTAGTAGTAGTAGTAGTAGTAGTAGTAGTAGTAGTAGTACTTTCTTAGGCACACAATTTAAGACAACTGCTTATTTCCGTTGAAGCTGTGAATGTAAAGTATGATAGCAAAACTATACAACAATACATGATGGATAGAACACTTTAGCAAACAAGAGTACTAGCAAAATACCAATTTCTAATAAGCAAATATATCCTTCTCCACCAACAATAAACAACGCGAGCTTGACAAAACGACCACAAGTCTCGTCAGTCGAGCGAGAACAATGGGATAGCTTCTCGTAAATGTTCCAAACAGTTTAGTTCACACTTTATATTTCAATCTAAGTGCAACTCGTATTTTGTGCTGTAATTGTTGACATGTAAAAGGCCTGCCTTTGCCACTGTTTAACCTTACACTTGTCATGACAATGAAAGAGGATAATTACGCGTGTCTACAAACGCAAGTATAATGAGAATTATATCAGTTGAACACGAGGAAATACGCTTTGAAATAGAGTCGACCGATGCACCATTAAGATAACAAATTTACATATATACGCTCAACCTACATAATGATGACAGATCATGTGGAAAGAATGAAATGTTATGAAGAAATATATAATAAATCATTTGCCATATATATATATATATATATTTTTTTTTTTTTTTTTTTTCTTTTTCAATCTTTTTGCTAAAAATAATTTGCCATAACTCATTAGTTACTCATACTGCTAGGGGCCCCATTTATGGCAATTTATCATGAATTCATGACTGCGAAGACCACTTTAATTCACTGTCATCCAAATTACTGATTGTAGTCTATAGCCAAACGAGCTAAATTATGGTAAACATGAAGCCATTACATTTCGCGTATATCTGACGCTTCGTTCACTTACTATGTACATTCAAAACTAGAAAACGTAAATTTGGGTTGAGGTCCATAATACGGACTTAAAATTTGTTGCTGCATTACCTTGGTTATTGCAAGGGTTCAATCTTATTTTTCCTTGTACAAGATCGACAAAAGAAACATTAGGCAAACAAATACACAACTGACAGATGGCTGCATGAAAGCTGAACACACATGGCACTCAAGAAGCAACTCCGCCGCTTCTAACTGGCTAATCCGAGATATTACATACAATAAAGTTTAAATCAACAGGTGAAGTAAACTGCATGGTAGGCGATGCTACAAATTGCGAACAAAACTTCTCACAATTGCAATATTGAGAACTTCACTCAATATCTATGGCTTAAATGTTTGGCTATACCCCATCGTACTATTATTATCATCCATATAGCATTCGGTCCAATTAATAAAGTTAATCCAAGAAGTATTATTTGACACATGAAAACGTTCGTTTACGAAAAAAAGACAGGATAATCGTTTACCAAGCTAGCTTACGGGAATATTCAAAAGAAAAAAAAACTTTGAAGGATTACATGTGTGTAACGTTTCAGTGATTAGTGCAGCAGAAGACAGAACACAAACCTTGAAATTGGCAATATTAAGCGGTGGCAATTTTACATGACTGAAAAAGAACGCACTTTTTAATATTCGCACTCGTGACTTTAACGAAACAATAGGGCCGTTTATACGAGAGAAAATGAGCCGCAGCTTACATAGAAAAGCGCTTTGCCGCCTACGAGTGTGTAGCTAGGTTTCAAACATACTCCGAGGAAGCCGTTGTTTTTATCTGCCGGACGCTTAGCTGAATTATCCACAAGTGTTCTGATGCAGCCAGGAATTTAATTGGACATGCACGCTGGCATTTGGCTTTAAATTGTGAAACAAACGGTGTCTCACACGTCTTGAACTATTTCGGCACATCATTCACATGCTTAACATCCGGCCTAAGTCTAGTGCAAGTTACCTCTTTATTTTTGACTTGGAACGCAATTTGGGCTTCGCCACCCCCAGTCGAATCGCACGCTGTTTGACTTAATCGTTTACGCAGCACTTTTTTTTATTCGAATTGCTGCTCTGGTAAAAACTTAACCCATACTTCTTATTGGACATTTCCTCACATTATGATGGTTATAATTTAAAGATGTAAACTG
Source organism: Plumapathes pennacea (assembly GCA_964036295.1). Taxonomy (NCBI): domain Eukaryota; kingdom Metazoa; phylum Cnidaria; class Anthozoa; order Antipatharia; family Myriopathidae; genus Plumapathes; species Plumapathes pennacea. The sequence continues at coordinate 10,488,859 of OZ038469.1, read as the reverse complement.
GTCTGTAGGTGTGTGCACCTCTCAGACTTTAGCGTCCTCCGAATGGAGGACAGAGTTCAATGAGCAAGGTTTTAATTATTATCATTATTAGCTTGATGTGTATCTTCATTAGTCTTTATCGACACAAGCATTTATACAGATACCCACACACGCTCATGAAAACGCCTACGTTCCTGACACGTTCAGTAAAATACTCCAGTTGAAAAAATATTCAATTCAACTCAAATGTCCAGAAGAGTCCAGTTTATTATATTTTGTCAACGGGCGCCATAAGAGTCCAGTTCATTATATTTTGTCAAAGGGCGCCATATATATTAATTGGCACACATGTATATATATCGGACTTGTTAATCTAAATCCTTTTCTTGATTCGAGGAGCTTTCCCATTAGACAAATGTAAATTAAACAATCTCTAATTCCAAATGAATTGACGCCATGCAAGTACAATCAAAACTTCAAATAGCCAAACGAAGGGCCCTCCATTCGTTCATAATCTCTCCTCCGAGACTGTCATGGGATCCTCAAACAACCTTCCGAGTCATAAAACTCTACTTACTGTGAAAGTCAAAACTATTTGTTAACGCGGAGTCAATTATACACCCGTGCAGGAATAATACCCAAACAGGTGGGACGCCTTTGACTTGAATCCATTAACATTAATGTACTACAGACTCAACATTTTTGAGACACACCGACCATTAACAGTCTTGAATCAGCCTTAATCCGGATCAGACTCAACTTAGTCAACACGAGATCGAAATGTATCTGAAGAAGACGATAGTGCTTGTCATCCTTGTTGTAACCATCATGAAAGACGTTGAATCAAAAAAGAAGGAACAGCAAGAGATAAACTGCGAATAGTATCCGTACAAGTGCAATGCCGTTGGCATAAAGAGAAATAATTTGGTAAGTAATATACCATTCTTTGAACTTCAGTTGTAAGCAGGGCCACTCTAGTCAAGGATTAGGCGGTCGTTCTAACGGAATCAATAGTGACTGTAACAGTTTTTACGGTTGTAGTGTTCAATGGCAGCGTCGCCAATTTTCAGCAGTTCGACAGTGTCGAACTGATCATGTTTACACACTCCTTATAAGCACAATGTCTGAAAGGCATCGAAAGTAATCAATCGATTCTTACGCGGAAAAAGTTAAATGATCAAGCGGCACTGAACTTGCGCGAATTTGAATGAAATTTAATCTACTCGTGACGGTAACCCGATATTCTTGGGGTTTGCTGACCACACTTAGTTGCTGTACAGTGAGTCCTCCTATCTCAGCACAGTCTTTATGGGTTCAAAAGCGTCTGATCAGAATGTACGACTTCAGTTGCTATTTTTTGGGACTGAGATATTCCACCAAGCCAAACCCGTAATCTACCGACAGCTTTTAAAGCTTACTTTAGCAATTTTTCGCTCTTTTTCGCCAAAACATCCGCTGCCATTACTTTTGCACGTGAAGTACTATATAGCCGGCTAGGGCAAGAAACCCAGCATTACCATGGTATATTGCAATGAAACCGTATAGACAGTGGCAAACATTACAACAAATAGTCTGTTTCGACCGACCTCTCTCTCAGGATCGGAAACCCACAAAATATATTGGCTGCATTATGATATCTTGAAATTATATTCAGAAATAAGGTATAAAAACCATTGTTGAATTTTCGCTGTTCGTCTAACGAAAAATTTAGCTTAGCACCTGCTGGGGAAAAAAAGATATACTTTTGTGATAAAAATTGTGACACTGAATTTTTAACTTGATCGTCCTGTAATGAGATGTTACTCTTATCATTTTCGTAGTTTCTTTTTGGTTAGTTGGTCCTAAACATTTATTTTTCACGGAAAACTCACACAATCGCCGCTTTGCATTTCCTGTTCAGTATTTCCATTGAATGAGTCATATATTTGTATGTCAATCCATTTAAGTTCATGATGAGCCATTGTTTCCATCAGAAACCAGTAAGCTGACTAACATAGAGGTTTTCCGTTTTCTTCCGTTCAAATACAATCAAATTAGTTACACCACCAATCACAAAAGGAAAAATCGACCAAAACCAAAGTAATTAGCAGTTTACTTTAAAGAACAAAGCCAATCAACAGCGACAACGGATGCAAGCGCTATGCTGCCCACGCCCAAACCAAGCTGCACAGTCACCTAAAAGAATCACATAACATTTACATACAACACTGTTTTAATTTCTAGCTCATCAAAAAAGATAGCTGTTCAAAGTCATATAATTGACCAGTTTTCCAATGTTAGTTAGAGATAGAGCTACGCATTTTCGTCATAAAAAGGACTGGAACATCGACAATGAGAAGCTATTGAAATTATATCATGTTTTATCACAAGAAACAACACAACAAAGGAAATTAGTATAATGGCAAACATTTACTATCTGAATATACGAGACTATATGTAGATTTAGGAAGGAGCCCCAGCGATATGAATGAAGGCGGCAAGAAGGTCGTAATACTTTCTGTATTTTTAAGTAGATTGAACCTAATGTGGAGACATTTTGTGTTGCAGATCCAGCAAGAGAAGAAAAGTTTGTGTTCGATGATTCGAGAGCTGAATTGTGACGCAGTCCTGGAAAATGACGAGATGCCGTAAAAAAACTCAAGATGAACATCCAAAATAGACACTTAAGACGGACACTCTATATGGACACCCAAAGCGCTGCAGATTTTATCTTTGTATTAAATAGATTTCTGATAACAAATGACATATATTGGAATGTAGATAGTTTCGCCAAGCGCACATTTTCATGCTTTTGAATTAATAAAGTCTAGCTGTACCGTAACTTTGTCCCGAGTATCTCTTTCCCCTCTCTCTCTCTCGAATTCAGTCAGGCCTCCACATAAAAGTCAAGATACAGAACTAACTCGGCCAGCCTAAAAATTGAAACGGTTTATAGTTGTGTTGTAAAACGTGGCTTCTTTGAGCTCTTCATAGAAAGCTAAATTACTAGGCAAGATGTATAAACTTGATCGCAGATATCACATTCGAACATTTAACAAGGAAAGCATATATCGTGTAGTGTGAGATGATTTTCTATTTAAGCCTACTTTTGTTACTTACAGAGTACATTCGGAAAAAAAACAAAAACTACAAGCCGCCATTGCTTTTCTTTGTTGGCCTAAGGAAACAAACCTAAAAGTTTGTATACATTTCCGACTGTGCGATTATATACAAGCCAGCGCTCGATACGCAAAATTAAAGATCTTATACAGCAATGAGTCCGAGAGGTGATTGGGCGAAAAGGCTAAGCAACATATGCAAATACACTCTAAAACGGCTACAGGTGTTGTTTTTCTCGTGACATTTTTACTCCCAGTCTCTCACCAAAGATATATTACATGGAGAACTTGGCATTTGATAACTTGCCAAAATAAGAGCTGATTGAGATATCAATCCTCACTTCATCACTGATACATTTTCCTATTTAGGGTTGGGAGAATGAGTGTTGTAATGACAATTTATACCAATAGGTTTCATTTGAGCAAGGTTTGAAAAGCTTATCTATACTGTGTGATATTTTTCTGGTGAGAAACTGAAAGTCTCTTTTGGGTTTCGCTTTTGTCCCTACTTTCCATTTTAGTTTCTTCTGGTCTCAACCCCACCCAACGAGCTCACTGGCAATTCCAGTCTTGTTTGACCTAATTTGCACTGAGTTCGACTCACATGTGAAGTTCGACGTTTAACTTGAGCATTAGATCCATTCGTTGTGCGCCAGTGTCTATTTCTATTTGTTTAATTGTGGATTTTTCTTTTTAATTATTAGCAGCCGATACGAGAAGACAATGACAGAAAGACGAATCATTCTTCTTGAAAACAGGGAAATAAAATTTTGGGGAACTGTAAGTGTGCGTTGCTGCTGGCGTGAGAAAGTCGGGCACTTGGATGAAAATTTGTAACATGACACCAGTAAGGCTGTGAAGGTTATTTTTGAATTTTTACCGCTAACTCGAGTCTCGCAGCTCAAACAAGTAAAAAACCAGAGCCATCATACGAGCTGTCCTGTTTTTCAGATAGGTCAGCAGTTATCTCCCCACACCATCTGGATATTGATTAAAGTCTTGCAGTGACGGAATTTGAGCGACTCCGAAGAACGTCCTCTGTCCCAGCGTGCGACATTTATTTACATTTTCCCGCCTGTGTCAAGCTGATGTGGTCTGTAGATAACAAGACAGCTTCTTTAAACAAAAATGTAACGCTTTTCACGCCATCTTGCCGCGGTTGATGCTTTTCCCGCCTTCGCACATTGAGCGTAACACCATTAACACTAATAACAAAGGCAACTCAAACTGGTTTACAATAAGTGCGTCAGTGATAGCATTGGGAAGAGGCATATTATTACCTGAAGGTAGCGATAGCAGCCGGCTTGCACCGCTTCTCATCCCAGAAAACCCAATCCAGGGGTCACAACAACACACCCGCCCACTTCCCACTCATTGATTGGCACATGACAAGGACTGGTAAAGGTGCTGGAGCATTAATTTTCCCCCCCTTTTTTCGGTTGCTGGCGGAAATTTATCGAGACATTTTGGTCGCGCCTCAGTATACATTTCCAGCGTAATCTATTTGAATAAGCCGTCCGTGCAGCGCATGGCTTCATGCGAATACTCCAGCTTTCGTCGGAGGGACATGTGGTGGGAGCAAGAACGATACCATGGTGGTCGAGTGCGTCAGCATTAGTGCTTGCCACAAAAACGTCAAAGCCCATCTGAGGTCTTTGGTTAGGCACTCCTCAGCCGCCTCAGAAGCGAAACTTCTCTTGGCCCGCACAGGTGCGTTACTCTGTCAACTCTTCTTTGAATATTTTTAGTGGAGCTAAACATCCATACGTATCCTTTTGTTCCAACTGCAGGTCTTTTTGAGGAAGAAAACCTTTCATTCGCCCACATCACTATATGCACACGCCATCGGGAGACATACGGAATTCGCTGGCGCAGCAATCGCTGAAACTGCTCCTGTCCTTCATTTTGGGTGGCGAACCGTAGAGCAAAGGCCAAACGAGGGATCAACTTCCAACAGTCAGCAAGGCTATACGCCATGACTGGAATCGTCGTACCAATCGGAGCTGGTGAGTGAAACTTTTTCTCTCTGGGTGCAACTTCTGACTTTGCATGGTCCAGTCTGTCATTTGTCTATTCCTTTGTGGCAGTTTTTGTGGGGTCACTATAAAAAATATCCGTTTGGTCGGACCATTAAGTAGGCATAAAAGTCAAGACAAATGTATCATCTGGGTTTTCCTTCTCTATTCAAATGGACATGTTTCGCACGACTTCAAAACAAGATAAACAAATCAACTTTGTTCGTTTTCACAGCTGGGTCCACACCCAGACGCTTGCTTTTTTCTTAATCGTAAACAAGACCAGCGACAGGCACTGATGTCCAGAGATAATAATACCTGTCATCTTTTTCTACTATGGGAGTAATTGTTTTATTAGGCATGACTGCGCACTTGATGTCGGAGATCAGAGGTCTATTGTGAAAACTTTGGGCTGTGGATGGGGAAAATCACAAATAGGGGCATTTCTCCTGTCTCTAGGCCACTCATACCCAACTGTATCCAGCATTTACTTTAACATACAATACGAAGGATGTTTCTGCTCATGGTCTGTCCTCGATACATTTGCTGCCTTACAGGCATTTGCACTCGATGTTGGAAGCGCTTGGATCACAGTGACCCAGGAGGCAAAGACCCCGTTGCCATAGAATCAAGCGACGTGCAAAGCTGTACCAGGGGCGCCAAGCCCAACGCACAACCAAAACAAAACGCCGTCTGTGCAAGTAGTTGTCTGTCGTGCATTTCTCAAAACCTCAAAAGCCTAGCGCACAAAGATAGTGACTTGCTCTTCGGGCAGGGGGCATCGAGCCCAGCATTGGAATAACCATATTCGTTGCTTTGTTATCAGAATAAACCACAAGATCTGTCGGACCTGTGCCAGGCATTTTTGAATCTGTCCGTCGAGGACACAAGGGCGAGTATGTTCATCCCCGAAGAGAGTGGCAGCAGCAGCTCTGATGGGGAAAGGAATCGAAACGAATCTCTGGCCGAACAACGATGCCTCCTCAACAAATTTCTCGAGAGTTGCAATGTACAAGTCAAAATTGGCACTTGTAAGAAACCACGGCATGAGGCGAGCACGCGCACCAAGAGGAACCACGTAATGAGAGCCAAGAACGTGGTCGTAGCGGCCATGAATGTGATCACACCTGGAGATGGGGCTTTACTGTGGGAGGCACTTCAGTCCTCAGGACTCATGGAAAGGGGCCTTGGCTGCAAGGAGCTGTCACCAGCTGATCAGCGCTACCTTCTCACCTTAGCTGAAGCATACGAAAATGCCTCTGGTTGGGACACAAGAAGGCAGATTTTATCGATCACGGCAGATATCGTTTCTTTCAATCAGCTTCAGAGGTATCTGCCTGGAATCACCGAGTACAAGTTCAAAGTTGCTCGACAGCACAAACTTGTGTTTGGTCGGGGTGTGCCACTCCCACCTCATCGTTGTGCACGAATGAGGGTTGACAACCGCCAATTGGACCACTTCCTGACGTTCATAACAAGTGCTCATGTTATGCAAGATCTGCCGTTCGGTCAAAGGTACCTCCAGCTGACAACAGGAGACGTAATGGAAACGCCCAATGTCATTTGTACGATGATTCCAGAGAGCATCATCAGGCAATACCAGCAATATTGCAAAGAAACCGGATTCAAGCTGTTTGGTCGCACCACAATGCTCAACATCCTATCCGCCTGCAGTGCAACTGTTCGGAAATCCTTGCAAGGATTGGACTATATCGCCGCTGAAGGCAGCAGAGCATTTGAAGATCTGTGCAGGGTCGTAAAGCGTTTGGAAGAGTGTGGTGCATTGTCCAGAAATACCACGGAGAGCTTGTAGCGATCACTGAAAACCAGCATGCAATATTTGAAGTCGGACTATAAGGTAAGCTTGTAACAGATCGGCTTGTGCTACTTTGGGACATTTGGGACTTCCTTGGTACTGAAAAATGAGCCAGGTCTTTTCCAGTGCGCTAGTGCTCGAAATTGCTCAGAGTGCTCTGGTTTTAGTTGACAAAGTGCTTCATCAATACACTGACAGAGTCAACCCAGTTCTTTCATGAGCTTGTATTAAACACATTTTTCCAGTGCTCGGCAGCCTTTCCCAGTATTGGCTCGGCGTTTTTTTATGCGGAGATAGAATAGAAAAAGTAAAAAAATATTTTCAAACGCAGGTGAATGCAAGTTGTGAATTCCAGCTGCATGTGCAGTCGCATGCAGCTGGAATTGGAGGAATGAAAAGCAGGGTTCATATAATTATTATAGACTGCGTGTGCATGAATTTTAACTCGGTATCAGTCAACTAAATATACGCACATCCCTTTTATAACAACAGATACACGTGTCCGGATCCTCTGCTGTTGCTGATCACTGTAGCACCTATGCACTGAGTGACGTGAAAGAGAGCCGTTTTAGCAGCACTTGTGACCATGCACATGACCAGACGTGCTCACAGTGTGAAGTCCTGACACAGTTGGTGGATATCCAGGCTGGGATCAAGAGAGACGACCTCACCTTGGACGAGGACGAGCTAGTTGATCTGCACTACACGTGCAAGCAAGCTGCACTAAATATTCAAGCATGGAAAGTCCACCAGCTGCGAAGCACCAGACAAGACATGGCTCGGATTGATGTTCCTGAGTGCATCATCGATCCTCATCACCAACGACTGGGCTGTGAAATTCCTCCCCCAAAAATACAGAGAATCCCAGAGTGACTGGTTCACAAAAAGGTGGATCTCCCGGCACATCAGCGTCGTTTTATGGGTAATTGACGGCTCCATTGAGACGCAGACATTCGTGAACATTGTCGAACACTGCAACCAGGACACATCCACCGTGATAAGGAGCATTGAACACGTACTACGTACGCTCAAAGAGGAAAATGCAGAGGTCGCACAGGTTTTCCTCCGGCAAGACAACACAGGCTGTTATCACAGTGCGATCATCCTGGCAGCCTGCTGCTTCATGGAGGAAAAGACCGACGTTCGTGTGGCTCAGGTGGACTTTAGTGATCCTCAGAGTGGCTAGGGCCCTTGTGACAGAAAAGCGACCAGTGTCAAAGCTCATGTCCGCCGATTCATCAACGAAGGCCATGACATCATGACAGCGCAGCAATTCCGCAATGCCATCCTTTCGTCTGGCGGAGTATCGGGAGTCCGGGTTGTGGTAGTGGATGCTGCTCCCCTGAAAGACAACCCGCTGAAGTGGGATGGGATCAGCCTCCAGAACAACTTTCAGTTCTCCGACCATCAAATCACCATCTGGAGGGCATATAGCATCGGATCCGGGAAGACTATTCGGGAGCAAGATCTCCAAGGTATCTATATCAGCCTCCTGTCTAACTAGTTGTGTGGCTCGGTTACCACATTCGAACGTTTCCAAAGCAGCCATGCACCTACACTTGTACACTTGTCGTGAGCACACTGCGGATCAAAATAGTTCCAACCGAACATCCATCCCAATCCTCCCTTTTGTCAGCTGGTGCACAGTACACGGCTATCCGAATGATGCATGTGGCTACAGTATTTGAATGGGTGCATCGATCACATGTTTTTATTTCTTTTCAGCCCAGGCTTTCCAGGGTACCTTCAATCAGCCATTTTCTGCTGGCAATTTCCCGATGCTAAAGGGAGGGCGGTCGACGCCCATGCCACCCGAGCTGACTACGCAGCAGGTAGGGCAGCAACACGAGATGGCTGGCCTCTTCCACTGCACCAACGAGGGCTGCATCTGGGTCAACCAGTCGTATGCTGCTCAGGAGAAACACCTCTCTTTCGAGAAATGTGACCTTCGGTAGGAAAGGGCTCCACTTTTAGACCGGGCTAAAGCCCTCTATCACCACAAGCTTCTGGAAGGAGCAAGGCCAATCGTCTCCCTAGAAGATCGTCCTAGTGAGACACCTGCCACTTCATTCTTGAGTAGAGGTCGGGCCCTAAAGACCACCAAGTCTTCTCGAAGGTTCAATGAGGCCCAGCGAAAGTACATGAGCGAGAAATTTCAGATTGGCCAACATACAGGCCACAAACTCGACCCTACCGTGGTAGCCCGTGAAATGCGCTATGCCAAGAAGTCGGATGGAACAAGACTCTTCCAGCCCAACGGGTTTTTGACGGCGACACAGGTCTAAGCTTACTTTTCGAGGCAAGCCGCAACACTGCACCACCATCACGATGCGGACAGTGACAACGAGAGAGCATCAAGAGAGGAGCAAGAATACGTCTCCACGCGCAAGCTATGATCACCTGAATCTGTGGTAAACCGAAACAAGCTCAACAAGCTTATCGTCAGCAAGCTGTGTGACATTTGCGCGTTCTTCGAAGTTGAAACTGTGCATTTAACTGCCCACCACCATATAGGCACCATATATTGCAGTACTAGAAGCAATGATTCGAGAATGCAGCTGCCACAGACAGGACCTTTAAATGCCACGGAACCATACTGATTAATTCCTCGACCCCTGTGCTCCACAACAGGCTGTTTATTGTGCACTCTCAAGCTGACTGGTGGCTCATCTGCTTACTCATGGAAGAAGATAAAAATGAATGTGGCGTGCATCTCTCAAATTCTGCTGGAACAATGATATAATTCCTGATTTGTCTCATAAACATGTGTTAGCTTAGGTGTGATAGCTTTTGATGTTTTATGGACTCGTTTGAGTTGAGAGACTCGAGTTAGGTGGTAACAATTCAAAGAGACTTTCACAGGCATACTGGTGTCATGTTACAAATTTTCATCCAAGTGCCCAACTTTCTCACACCAGCAGTGGCGCGCACTTAGAGTTCCCCAAAATTTTATTTCCCTGTTTTCACGAAGAATGATCCGTCTTTCCGCTAAGGTAGGTTTTGAATTTCAAATCAATGTATCAGTGGCGATTTGGAGCATCCGAAAAAGACATAAATCGAGCCACTGAAACCGCCGTATGAGGTTGTCAATCTAGAAAATCTGTCAAAAATCCCACTTAAATCTGATCCTTATCAAAACAACGGGTAATGAGGACCAGTGCTCAAGTAAGTGAATGAAGGAGTTTGTATTTCAATCAACCATAGCGATCGTTCGAACGAGGCCCTGCAAAAAGTCCAATTTTCAGTTGATTTTCCTGGCCGGGACGTGCCAAAACAAAAAAGTCGGCCAAAAAAATTGCCCAAACAAATTAAAATTGCTATTTCTGTAATAGGTGACCCAAGAGCAATTTCCAGAAAGTTTGAGGACATCCCATTTTTTGATCTTGCACAGGCATAGTCGATATTTACACGGAGCCGCTCTTAAGTCAATTTTAGTTCTAGGACACAACAAGTTTTAATTGATTGCGACTGCCATTATTACTGAATTTAGCGTTAAACTTCTTTTATGCACACAGACACTCTAGTAAACCTAGGTTAGGACCCAATAAGTTTTAAGGATTCTGACTATCATTATCATCATTGAATTAGCGGTTAAATTTATTTATGAAGCACACAGACAGTTCAGTTAACTTCACATTGTTTAGATTACATATATATATTTAGGATAGTTTTTTAGATATTAGTTTAACATAAATACACGACCCCACCAGCCATGCTGCTTTACACTATCGTGTTTAAATAAAGTATTCAATTCAATTTGATATTATTTTTCATACATATTTAATGTGGATTGTGATCTAGGTAATATATAGATTGATGAAAGATTTTTGTGAAGTACTGTCAGCATGAGGTCTTTCAGGAACTAAAAAATTGAGCATTTTGGCCAATATTCCTGGAATTTTGTGCACCAGTGCATCAAACATTTCTCATTGGCTGTGCTGTAATTTATTGAATCTTGTTTTGATCATCACCTATTGAGGACAAAACTTGGTTCTTAATAACCGTGCCATAATATAATACCATTATGTGTGTTTATGTCTTGCTGTGATAATAGTTAATGTTGGCTTTCATGTTAGGTTCCCTCCTTTTGTGAAGGAAGAGCACTTATACACATTCCTTGGTCAAACCAAAAACAAAAAAGGAGTAAACAACCAGGGCTTTCAAGCATTTGTTGCTAGGGCCTTGGATTGGGAGGCAACAAAAGACCAGGCAATGGAGTCAACCCAGTGGTTAAAGTTTGTGGTAGTGGACAAGCCAGGATGGTTACTAACAGCTTTCTGGCAGTGGCTGTACCAGAATTTATGGAATCATCAATAGCATTTAACAATTATTCGCCGAAGTGGAGGTAAATAGCCGCTTCAGCGAGGTAAATATCCACCGCTATTCACCGACACTGAGGCAAATAATTGTTTTAGTATATACAACACAAGTTTAATAGCAATTCCCAAATAGTTATTTTATTTTCTGATAAAATGGGGTTCGCGCACAAAACTGCAAACAACGTGAGTAAAGTCACATGACAACATCAGATGATTAACAGAACGTGCATGTTTGCTGTCCGATCTGGTTTGTACAGTTCAGTTCCTTGAGCCTTAAAAGTTTTGCTGGGTACTGCTGCCTGGAAGACTGACATTGAAATTGAAATTGCAATTGTGAAATGTGCCGCCAGGAACCAAGCCACGAACAAGATGCTGGCCGTCGTGGATTCCCAAGAAATTAATAGTGGTCGCAGCACTCGATTTTGCTAGAGATGAATGACTGGAGGATGCAACAGCAGGGTTTGAGGTACCAGAGCACTTTGGTCATCGGTAAGGCAATCGGAATCGAAAAAGTTGGCAATCTTGTTAGACATGGCTTTAAACTGCTGAAAGGTTGGAGTGTTGCTGTAACTCTCAATACTGGCTTCGCTTTGGTGACCGGTGATCACTTTTATGTGTCAATTCTCGATGTTTGCAGCTGACAAAACTGTCACAGTGGTCGCTCTGATGGAGTGATTGGTTAAATGCGGCTTTATTCCAGCTCTTGAGGTTATCCCACACAGCATGTTTTCAAGTGTGTTGTGACTAAGCAGCAATGAGCAGTACCAAACTGAGTCATTTGCAGGATTGAACGACTTGCTGGAACTTCATGGCTTTTAAAAAAGGTTGCTGGATTCAGGATTCAAATGGGAGATGTACTTAAGAATGAGTCATACTGGACAGCGTTTGGAGCCAGGTCTTTCAAAGATTTTACCATTGGACTCGTCGTCTTTGTCACCAAGACCTCCTTGGTGGCTTTTGGTCGCCATAACTGCCCCACGCTCTCTGCTTACTTCCAGGTAAGTTTCGCCGGTGGGTGTTTTTCTTGAATGAACATATTCTTCTTCATCGTGTGATTTTCCCTTCCTCTCTTGCCCAGGAACATGCTGATAAGGAAACATGCTGTTTGTTGTAATTTGCAAGGCTGGAGTGTGTCAAATTCAACGAGCTCACCGACCTTGTACATCTTCTTCATGACTTCTTTTGTCAACGGCTGCTTATGGACTGTTGGCGTAATATCGCCACTTTTGCTGAGAGTTTTCAAGAAATTACTCAGAGTTTTATTTGCATCCAAAAATTGACTGTCTCCAACAATGGAGAAGGGCTTACTCAACGGCGGACTTCTTAAATAGCGATCCAGCGCGGCACGAATTGAGGTTAGTGACTTCTTGTTGTAGTAATTTCCATCACGCTTTCTCGCCGACACAAAACTTTTGCAGACATTTGCTTAATTCTGGTGGAGACATCTTCTCCAACAGGGTTTTAAATTCCCCTTGCTGTTGAAAACATTTTAAAGATGTTTTATTTCAGAATTAAAAACGTTTTAGGTTGCATAATCGATTTGCAAACAAAAAACTTTGTACCAATTGTTTTAGTTCAATTTAAGACTGAAAAATAAAGAACCAGTGAACACTGCCAAACCGAACTTTGTTGCTTTTTTGGTGTTATCCGGGACAGCAGCTCCGTTTATTGAAGAAATTTCAGCATCCGTGACCTTGCCAAAACGGGAAGCCATTTTTTTTTCGCCGGAAGCCCCCAGGAGGTGCTAGCACTTGATAGTCCGAGATTGAGGAACCAATCAAATCGTGCAAAAAGCACTATTCACTTGTGTTGTATATACTAATTCTTAACATCCCAAAGGTTAGTCTGAACATATTTCTTGTTATGTACTTTAGGATTGCCATTCTGGATCGCAAGCCCAAAGTCTTCCATTACCCCAACTCGCCAGCTGCTGACAAATCGACACAAGAAAATATTATTGAACCTACATGGAGATAGAGCATTTTTCATTCATGTGTTGACTTACTTAGGACCCTTTAATTATTGTAGTTTTAGAATTCTTGTGCAATATTACTTTCAAAAGAAAAGTCTTATAAATGCCCATGCATAGTCACAATTGTGTCTACATGTTCATTTGGTTTTAAGATTCAGTGTGCTCATGCGGATTATTGATAAAGCGCATGCTCGACATGTTCAATCTGTTCAGCTGAAATGGACTCGTTTTGTCCGAAGACATCGCACGAATTTCGCACCTAGCAAGACATCTGTATTGTGTTCTGCACATTTTGAGGATAGCTGTTTCACGTGGAGGTTAAATCTGCCCAGAACTGACAGCACGAATCAGTCTAAACGCTTGATGAATAAAGGAGCCGTCCCAACAGGAGACACGATCGTTCCTGATGAGGCAGAGGCCAAAGAGCTTTGTAATCGAGGGAAAAGACAGGTTAGTACTGCATACAGTTTATTACTTATAACATAACATAAAATGTGCCGGATAGTCGCAGCTTGAGCAAGTGTCTCGGTTTCTGTTCTGTCGGCGGTAAAACACGAAATGGAACGAAAGGGGAGACGTATGTATACTCACACTTGGGTGTTTTGCCTTTTTTGTTTTTGTTTTATTTTCTTAGTTGTCAATTTTTTTTCAGCGCTGAAATATTTGTGTATATTTACATCTTTTGCCAGATTATTCGCAATGCTCTTGCTGTATCCCCCCATACAAAGGCAAGGAAGAAGGCACAAGCAACTGCTGCCACAGCTGCCGGAAGTCCCATGTCCTTCAAATCAAGCTCAAATATGTTCAGCCTAAATGAATCTCCTGTTCCTCTCGACGTTGATTTCATTCCCACTGGCGTTCGACCAAGTTACACATCTGCAGATACATCAATCTCTCAGGGCCGTCCTTTCACAACTGGTACTCAGCCAACTTTCACATTTAGTACCCCAGTAACTGCAAAAAAGGAAAGCAAAAAATGTGACAAGTGTACCCTGCTGAAAAGAAGACAAAAGAATATGGCTAGGAAGCTAAGCAGGCTGCAGAGACGTTACAAAGCGCTAGAAGATAAGTTTGCAGTAAGTAAAAAAATTAAAAAAAGATATTCTTGTGAGGGGCTGGATTTCTTTATGAATGGAATGTTTTTTTTTTTTGCAGAAACAAGAGTCTGATAATGAAGCATGTACAGATAAAGACCAAGTTGAGTATTATGAGCCATGTACCTCCCAATAGCTATGACACAGACACATCAGCCACTTCAGATTCGGAATGCAGCCAAGATGAGCTCATGTCTGATGATGAGATCACACCTGATGACTTCTGGACCTCCATGGAAGGAAATGCTGATTATGGCAATGAAGAGGAGGATAGTGATGATGCTTTCACATATCAGTCACGAAATGACATCAAGTATGTAATATCGTTTACTTTCCAAATGACAGAATGTAACAGTCACTGAAACTCTTGAATCTTCACAGCAAATGACCATCATGTCAGGACAATGATGATGACTATTGTACTCACACCTGAACCTATACATACACCAAAAACACAGACACTCATGTTGGCTTTCGTGAGACCACCAACAGCCAAAGTTTATTGTCTTCTACTCAATGCTGATGAGTTTGTTTCACCTGATCTGCTTCAAGTGTGAGCAAGAAAAGCCCACAGCAACCATGAAGGCAAATGGTACAATGGTTGCTGTATCACAACACTGTGGAAAGTGTGGAGAAAATGCATTTCAGTGGAGATCTCAGCCATTGGTGCGTGGAAGATATCCAGCTGGGAATATTTTGCTGAGTTTTGCTATTTTGATGGCTGGGGCTTCAATCAGCAAGGTATTTCTGCTCTTCAAACACATGGGCCTGTGCATTCATGGGTTCAGGTCTTTCTTTGAACACCAGAAGAGGTTCCTGTTCCCTGCTGTACTCAGTCACTGAGAGACTTACCAAGCAAAACTTCTTGACCAGTTAAAAGGAATAGAAGATGTTGTTTGGAGTGGTGATGGACGATTCGATTCCATGGGGCACTGTGCAAAATTTGGAGCCTATACGATGTTCTGCAACACCATAATGAAAATAGTGCACTTTGAACTTCTCCAGGTAAGATTAGTGCCACTATGTCTTGATGGAGCTACACCCAGCACACATTAGAACCCTGCTAACTTAACTCGGTTTTCTCGAACTCCCCACTATGTTTAAACCAATTTCCCTTGGATTTGCCCTTAATCATATAAAATCGGCTAACTCAAACCTCCACAACTGAAACAAATTTTGTTCCCCTCTGGAGTTTGAATTAGTGGGGTTCTACTGTAGTTGAATTGTACTTGCATGTAGAACAATTTCTCTAATATAGGAAAATGAAACATGGAGCTTGAAGGAGCAAAGAGATCCTTCCATTTCTTGTCCAGAATGGGTCTTCCAGTCAGCACTTTCATTTCTGACAGACATAGGGGAATTGCTAAGTGGATCAGAGAATGCCAACCAAACACCACACACTTTTTTGACATCTGGCACATAGCAAGGAGCATAGGTAAAGCTATGCTGAAGACCAGTACGTTTGTGGGCTGTGAGAGAATTAAAGATTGGATGAAAGCTGTGCGAAGTCACTTGTACTGGTCTGCAACGTCAACTGCTTTGGGGTTTAGAGAAATGATCGTGGCAAAGTGGAAAACTGTGGTACAACACATAGCCAACAGAAATGACAACCATCCAGATGAACTCTTCAAAGCTTGTGCTCATGGAGAATATGTTGAAAAACGAAAATGGATAAAAATAGTTGGTAGAAGACGTACTCATCAGGCAACAATATTCCAATCCCACAAGCAAGAGAAATACACACAATTTGCTACAACACTCTAACTCTCTGTAAACTGTTTGTTGTAAAATCTATAGGAAGTAATACACATCAAAAAGTTAAGGAGGTGCTGACAAACACCAGAATAATCAATGACATCCGAAAACTCTCCCCTGAAGCACAAACCAGCTGCCTTGAGGGTTTTCATGCAACGTTAAACCAATGGCACCCCAAAATGACAGCTTTCTCTCGGATGGAAACATATTGCAGGTATGGTGAATAGAAGATATTATAATAAACAGTATGGACAGAAACATACTTTTCTCACGATACTGCTTAGCGGCATGACAATGATGCATTGTATTATACTTTGTTTGAGTGTTTGCATAAAACTAGCTTTGAAAAAAAAGTTGCAAGATTACAGAAACTGAGATTGTATACTTATAGACATATACTTGCAAGTCCCCACTTTAATGAAAACCTGAAGAGAGACACAAACTACAAAAGATGGCAACAGTTGTTACAGGGTATCCTACCCAAAGTACAAGTTAGGAGAAGAAGTTGTGTGAACTGTACAGGTGCCACCAACCTATGGTAAGTATGGTATCTAAAAGTCCTTTCCCTTAGATTTGCTCTTTCAGTCATTTACTGTCACCTAATGTAACTCAAACCCTGTCAACTCAAAGTATTTTATGTTCCCTTGGGTGTTCAAGTTAGCATGATTCAAATGTATTTCCAACCTCAACACTTACACCATTGTTTCCTATTTTGAAATATTGGGTTATGTTGAAGAAATTAGGAAACTCATTTTCACAACGTCTAGACAAGAACTACAGGAGACAGCAGACAGATATAACACCATTATACCTGTACCTTTAAACACTCAGTTTCCCGACCGTGTGGCCAAAGAGGAGGCTGTCAAGCGCAAAACTGTAAAACAGATTAAAACTGTATCCTGCTGGTAAGATAATCACTAATCACCTCCACAAACTGGTGTCGATGCTTCAAAAGCTGATCAGCTAATCATAGGGTTAGGTACAACATATTATCTGCACTGCAGTTTATTTCCCCTCAAAATGAAAACATTCTAAAGAACAAAATAGTCCAACTGGTATGTCACCTGTGTTTTATTGAACTGGCCCCGATGAAAATCATTCATCCAAACTATATAATGCAACATACACAAAGTATTGTACAATTTTTGACTTTCTCACATCTTTTCTTGTTGCTAAGGAGCAGCAGAATCTGATGCAGGCAGCTCCCCAAGGTCAAACAAGAAAGGCACCTACTTGCTACAAATGTGGAAAACCAATGACACTCGCGAAAGCAGTGCACAAGTGACACCACTACTGAAAATTAATTTTTCGTTGGATAGATTTCGTTCTGTTATACCTGAGATTTGCTTGTGTTCAATCCCAAAATAGGATGCCAGCTCAGCATGAAAATGTAACTTTAGCTTAAAAAGCTTGTATTGTCTCTCTTGTGTTGGCGCATATCCACGAGCATGATAAGTAGACAATCGTTGTCTTATCTCATGGTAGACACAGGCGGATAATGGTCTAGTGTTGTCCCAGCCCATGTAGCCGCACATCCAATGCACTATCCAGCAATAAGCAACAGCTCTTAGGAACCTACGAGATAAAAATCACAGTACAACTGGCTTGTTAATACTAAAAAGTCTGAAAATTTACAACGCACGACTTACTTATTCTCCGAATGGCCTGCACGACGACAATAGCCTCTCCCATTTCTATCTTTCAGAGGTGGAGCAACTTGGCTCAAGACAGCTCTGTAGGTCAATGCGTTATAGTCTTCATGTTCTGTTATGCATGAGATTTGTTCAATGCTGCCATCGAAGACTAATTTGCCAACAGCATTAGAAATCTCCCTGCAGCAGCAAAACTTGAGCGGGCTTTCAAGTTTCTTGGCAACACAACGTCCGCAAGAGCACCTACAAATATGAAAACATTCGGCTGGTTAGAACTAAGCAAATGCAAGCTCTTTCATATTTAGTATTAACTCCTAAATATTACAATACTTACCAAGAATTGACTGTAACATGTCTTTCAAAACGGGACTCCAAGACCTCAGGAGTCAGTCTGCCTTCGTCAGTGTCATTGCGTTCCTCTTCGTCGCTCAACAGCTGAACGGGTTCATGTTGATAGGGCTCAAAATCCCCCATCTGAACTACCAATTCTTCCTCTTCCTCATCATCTTCCGGTTGCTCGTTCTCTTCTTGTTCAGAAGAATCTAAAGTGCTCTGTTTCACTTTCTGACATGTTCACCTTGAAACTCTTCTCTTTGCTCACATTTTATGTAAACCGTGTGACGTCACATGAAGCTAAACTCGGCCCAGACTCCTTGACCATATTGAAGTGAAAAAGGGCAATGTTTGGTTCGAAAAATATATATCATCGAATCATTTTTGCCACGTGGTACATGTAAGCTATAGTTGTTATATCTTGCACTAGGAACAAAAAAGATCCCGATTCAGTTGCACTTAAAGTGTAGTATTGGTCTCACTACTGTTATCGTTATCGTCCTGTGAAAGGCGAGGAACATAGGTTCCTGCATCCACATTTGTATCAAATAGTTTTTTTCCATCACTGAAATCTTGGAGACTTTCGTAACATGTCTGAAGCCAGCAAAGGCGAGACAGACAACAATGGATGGAACTTTTCGCATGACTTTCGTGACATGTCTGAAGCCACCAGCGGCGAGACAGACAACAATGAATGAGAACAGACAGTAAACGTCGGAACTCGTCAACGATCTCTAACCGAAAAAGTGAACACTTTATTTGAGCAATTCCAACACGCATATAATCTCCACTATGACGAGCTTAACTCCGAGGAAGAACAAGACAGACAAAGTCTGAGACACAACGCCAAGAAGTCTTTCCTCGAGTTTAGGGAACAAGTCACTAGCTGGATTACACAAGTTGAGCACCGTCTATTGGAACAAATTGATTGTCTTTCCGATGTTGAATCTAGAGCATCCAAAACGTCCAGAAGATCCAAAGCGTCCAGTAGATCGCAAGCACCATCTACATTTTCTTCTAGGGCTAAAAAGAAAGCCAAAGTCGCCGAGCTGTTAGCTGAAAAGGTTATGCTAAAGAAAACTCAGGCACTCTTTGCAGCAGAACAGGAATTAAAGTTGGAACTGGAAATCGCCAAGATTGTTGACCTTGAGTCACTGATTGGGGCATTGACTTGTCAGTGTTATCTAATTTGAACTTGTTTAAATCATGCAATTTTTTTCTGCCCACACCAGCTACTAATAGTTAATCTCTTCTGAACATTATTTTATATACAGTAATGTTATATAGTACAGCTAAACAGCTAATTCACAAAAGCAAAAGCAGCAATAAATTACACTTCTTTTCCTGATGCCAAATTGATAAAATAATATTTCATAATAATTTCTAGTTTACTGAAACATTCTGTTTATATACATTTCATATAGGATATGCATTTATAGCAAGGGAAAGGGGGAGCTTATTAGACTGAGAAAGGCATAATTCTAAAAATTGAACTTGTGAGAGAAGCTTACTTACAGAGGGATGGTTACCTGTATGAAGGAACTATAGCACACCCAGCCACTAATTATTTCTAATATATTCTGATATATCTGATACTTCTAGAACAAAGCAAAGACAAAACAAAGACTGTATTAGAAAGTTATTGGCTGGGTACTCTAAAGTTTAGGCCACTGACTTATAGTACTTATACAGTTTTATACAGTACATGATAACAGCAGCTGGGCAGTTGAAAAACTGCATGTTCAAACCAAAACTCACAAGCTCTTGAAATACAAAAGGTTTTACAATTTTTTTACTCTGTGTTCAAAACTTTGACTGAGCACTGAAGGTATAATTTCAGAGGACAAATATTTTGATCTGTTCTTTGATAGACTGAAGTGGTTTACTCTAATCAAATGCACAGAAACACCAAAATGCTTCTGTGTGAGTGAAATGTTGTGATTTTGTCTGCACAAGTTGTCAAGTGGCAAAATAATCTCTGCATTGTATGCAACACTGGAAGTTGATTTAAATGTCGAGACTCAAATGGTCAAAACAATTTTCTGTCGTGAAAATGTATAGCATTGCAACAACCAAGTTTTACTGCGGTCACAAAATGTTCGATAAACTCGAAGCAATGCAGAACGAACAAGTTGAGTGAAGTGAACAAAGTAAATTTACGTGTCTTACCTTCCCCTTGGAGCTACTGGCCGGCCTTCAAACACTATTTTCTGTCCTGAATTGTTTCTCGGGCCTTGCTCTTGATCATAACTTCCTTTTAAGTGCCAGTAACCATGTTAGGCTGTTCAAATAGTTTATAAAAGTTCAATCCAAGAAAGTAAATGCGAGTCAGCTGTGAACGGTCGACCAATTATCTCAGCTATAAATCAACTACTAGTGTTTCTCCCATCGGATTTTTCGTCCTGTTTCTCAGTGTACCGTTGTTTGCTTGTCTAGTCTTGAAGGTGCTGGAGGCTAAAGTAGAGAATACCCGTCCACTAAAACTAGGTATTAGAAACACTGCCACCGCGGTGTCGAGTGATGTACCAGACTAGAAAATGCTATTTGCACAGTTTATGACCCCCCAATTCTTTCACGGCGTCCAGCTTCCACACATCGACCCTTCATTCCATGCCGACGCAGTCAAAATCTAGTTCTCTTCAGAACTATCTTTCCATCGTAAACCTGTATTAAGCGGACACCCTTGGGGAATTGTGAAGGTTTGACTGTATTGTAATTTGGGCAGCATGCGGCGCTCTTTAATTTTTTTTGAACATTTTCAAATTCTAATAATTAGGCTTCGATCTACTAAAAACACCGCGCAAAATGCACAAGCTAGAATGAGTGATTCTTCGTTCTTCTAGAAAGCCGTGCAAAATGCACAAGCTAGAATGTGAAACTTTGGACTTGCCATATTTTCAAAAATCAAACGCAAGCTAAACAGCTGTAGTCTGGATCCATTATTTCTATAACTTTATTTCTCGTGTTCAAAACATTGTCATGATTCCAAATTCTAAAGTTCTAAAAAAACAGTTTAAAAAAGCGACAATCGAGCAAAATACAAGCGGGGCTGTTCATCGATGCTTCTATTACTTTTAAATTTCTAAACCATAACATTTCAATAACTAACGTTTTCAATTATACCTGGTACACTTCTTTCATATCATCTAAAAAACATTGAAATAAGTCCTCCTCCTTGTGCATGTACCTCCACATGAATTCCGCCAAGTATGAAGAAAAATGGTGCTTTCGGATACCGAATGGAGGAAGCTTTGCTTTCGCTTGCCTCCAGTGGCCTTCGATTTTGTTTGTGGTCCCCCGTGTCATTGACAAATTCTTGCAAATGATTTACAGTTCGATGCGTGTAGCCATTCTTCTCCAAATTACAATAGGCCTTCCAACAATCTGAAATTATTGTTCCAGGCTTGATCCATGACTGAATTATGGGCAATAAAGTTGCTTTGTCCCGTTTCTCCACTACTGCCATGAAACATCTTCTGCTGTCGCTCTCTATTCCTCCGAACACCCACTGCCCTTCAACGTGATGCCCACGATATTTTCTCTTTCCAAATTTGCTTTCGTCAATCTGCACTGTTCTTCCTTCGCCCCCGATCCTTTCACTCTTTTCTAGCAGTGTCAACTTACACATTTCCCTGCAAAAGCTCTCCCAGTCAATGGCCGTGTTGCTACATACACCCAACTCATGCTTTATCTGTGACTGATCAAGATCCTGGCAACACCAGTATGTAAACTTCAGAATTTCCTCCAGCGTCATATTACTGTTTTCGAACCAGCTTACATGCCTGAGCGACTTCTCAACCTTGTGTCTCTTGTTTTTTATCTGCTTCCTGCCTTCCCACTTCCAACTGTCCGATCGGTCATCACATTTGACCAGTTTCATTTCAAAACCGCATCATTCACACAACTGTTTCTTCCCTAGCAATCCTTCGCCCATCAGCCATTCAATCATCCTGTCCTTGTCGTACAGCTGCACTATCAAGTTGTCATACTTACACCTTTTGGTCTGTTGCTTGTTGTGTCCATAACTTCCTCCCAAATATCTGCATTGAGTCGCACTGTCCTTCGTTTCTGTGAACAACGTCTGAGAACTTTTGTTGCATTTCAGTGTCTTTTTGCTTCCGATAGAAACTTGGGTTCCCTTTTCAGTCATCATTAAAAACACAAACTTTCGTAACTCCGCCGCCTGTCTCAAATTTCGTCTAAAACACTTTTCTGTTCTCCTGGGAGCAACTTTGGGTCACGATTTTCTCGCTAATTTTCTGCCCCTGCCGCCTATTCAAATCTGACATATCGGCTTTTTGCCTAGAAGTTATAATTGATATGTTTTCCCATCCTATTCACATTCATTATTAAGCAGACACCCTTAGGGAATTGTGAAAGTTTGACTTATTGTAATTTGGGGCTCGCGGCACGTGGTTCTCTTTAATTTTTTTGAATGTCTTGCAAGTTGCTACCAAACATTGAAGAAGCCGTTGTGCAGCTCTCAATGCTCTAAACTTTCTAGTGCGACAGCATCTTAGGGATAAACTCCGGTCACTATCTTAGGGTTAGGGTTTTGGATTGCTATTAAAGGTTAAAGGTTAAAGGTTTTTATTTCCACTTATTTTTAGGGTATTTGTTTACAGAAACGATAATTCTAAGTCGACGATAAGTGGAGGAAGCATGCTACAACCCATTATGGGTTTTTGGGCGCATGCTTCCTCGTACAAATTTTAATTACTAATGGCATAGGTTACAAAATGAAATAAATAGGGTAATAAAGGTTTATACAATGAAGTAACACGTATTAAGTAGGTAATAGGATCTGTAAGTTAACAGGACTGAATATGTAGCTTTATAGGTATCAAAGAAAGTGTATACATATGGCTATGGATATAGCTCTAGCTCTGCGTTGTTTGAGAGATAAGGTGCTTCTTATAAAGATGTTTAAAAACTTTTAGCGAAATACAGTTCTTTAAACCTATTGGAACAGAATTCCATATTTTCGCAGAAGCGTATTTGATGCCAAATTTTCCATAGTTCAAATTTTGGAACGGTAAGTAAAGATTCTTGTTTGATTTGGACAGAGTGCCGTAAGTATGAAGAGGTGAGATCCGTAAAATAACTGGAAAAAATGTCAGGCAGCTGATCTGGAGAGTATCGAAAAGCCAACTCTCCAAGTTGGAAATCAACAATTTCATAGATGTTTAGAACTTCTAGTTTCTTAAAAATTGGTTTGCTCGCAGATCTCCTCACTGAAAGTAATAGCTCTTGGAGCTCTTTTTTACAAAATATAAATAGGATTAAGTTTTGATTTGTAATTACCTCCCCAAATTAAAGTACAATAAGATATACATGGGTATATTTAATTGTAATAACGATTCAGTAAAATATCCGCACTTAAATAATGCCTGGCTTTATAAAGAATGCCAATACTTTTTGATATTTTACGAGTAACGTAATCTATTTGTTTATTCCACAAAATTTCCTCATCAACGATTACACCTAAGAACTTTGTGTGTGTTTCTTGTTTTATACACTCTCCTATTACACACACAGTTGTTTTATTAGATCTCTTCTAAAACGCATTTAACTCACTTCATCTACCGTCTAATTAATTTTCCCCGAACGAAGTGAGGGAAATAATCACGACACTAATGCAGTAATATACCGCCTACTTGGGGACTCCAAGCGTGTTGCCACCTCGAAATTTAACGCATCTGTCAGTCAGTCAGTCAGTCAGTCTGTCTGTCTGGCGTACGACTTTAGGCGCGGTTACCCTGCTAACCAATAACAAAGGCCGGATCGATCACGTGTGCCCTGTTGTTTTACTCGGAAAAAGAGAAATTAGATTTGAATGAAGCAACAATATATCGTAGCTGCGTTCACGAAAATGGAAAACTTAAAAACTGAAAACTTGAAACACAACAGTCTCAAGGAAGGCGAAATCGTGAAACGAGCGAACAACGCCAAACTCGTCTCGAGAAAAGGTGAAAATCCTGTTATGATCGACAGCATCATAAACAGAAGTGTGCCGAAGAAATGACTCCGCAGAGAAAACAGCGCATGAATGCCGATCGAAAGTGACAAACAGAAGCGGGTAACGCAGACAACTCCGCAGAGAAAACAGCGCATGAATGCTGATCGAAAGCGACATGAACAGAAGCGGGTAACGCAGACAAGTCCACAAAGAGAACAGCGTTTGAAAGCAAATCGGGAACTTCAGGAGAAAAAACGGGCCAAAGAAAATACTCCGTATTAAGGTACAAAGGTCATGTCCTCAACTTGCCACAGGATGTTCAGGGATTTCTCAGCACTCTTCCAGCCAATGTGAGTGATCTGCCCGTTCTTATCATCAGGAAGCAAGGGGCAGGTAAGAATTGAAAACTATTCTGTATGGCTTTTATGGTTGTTGTATTTATATTTTTGATTCTGTGTATTGATGGCCAAATTGGCAAAATTATGCATTAGTTGCAACACGGCCATTCTTTGTCATTGTTTATTTTCAAAGAAGAACAGCTGAACAAACAATACATGGTGATATTTTGTTCCTGAATGTTCGAAAAAATTTGAATCTGAACTCATGTTTATCAGACCAATGAATGTGTTTTGTTATTATTTGCTGCATTTTCATACACAAGGATCAAAGAGAACACAATACTGTATACATGTGTTTGTACTTTGATTTACCATTGCAAAAGCTGTAGTTTGTGTTATTTAGAATATTTGCCAATTTTTACTACAGTGTCAGTGCTTACAGTGATTTATGATCTATGCAGTGAAGTTTCTTTAGCTGTCCATATGATGATGTGCATTTGTTTTTATGCCATGTACACTTGTATGGTGGCCTAGAATTGTCATAAGGATTTTATCGTTATTTTCTTTTTTTGTTGTTTGTTTTTATTTTTATTTACTTTTTATTTTTATTTCATTTTATTTTCAATTTTTATTTATTTCAGTTTCAGTTTCGTTTCAGTTTTTTTTTAATTTTTTTAAAACAAAATAAAAAACCTCCATGGCCGAGCGTTGCCATAGACCAGCATGCTTTGCAATGCGTGGTTAACGAGCCCTGGGCCGAGGTCGTGGCTTCTCAACGTGTTTTGACATGGCCGCACGGAAAAATGAGGCTTGGAAGAACTTCAGGGAATGTATGAGAGGAAAACGAACAGGGAAGGAAAAGAATACTAACCAAGGTGGGGCATCCGCTTCTATAATCGAGAAAGGAGAGATTGTTGTGCAGAGGTTGAGCTCTCATGTGTCTGGAAAGGCTCAGAAATATTCGAGAGTTGGGCCCAGGGAGTTTGTACTGTTTCCACACAAAGAATTTAACATTGAAAATATCAAGATTGCTTGCAAGAGCCATTTTGCCACGAGGATCAGTAGAAACATGGCTTGTGATGTCCTTGCCGGAGAACAAGGACCGTCTTGTAAATCTGTTCTTCATATTCCAGACTTAAAAGTCATTCATGTTAGGTTTCAAGACTATGATAATGCTGTTGATGTTGAGTCATCCAGCAGCAGCAAGAAACTTTTCAACTTCAGTGGGTCGCCAGAGTTGAAGAGGAAGCGTGTCAGCATTGCTGCCCAAGTGTTCAACCCAAAGGTAAAAGATGAAATGTCAGCCCCTTGTTCAAGCAAGGTGTATCCAAAAAGCCTGTCTGTGGTGGATATGTTGAAACTAGGGAAGGCTATCAATGACAAATCTACAACTTTGGTTGAGCTATCCACTTTTCAAATAGAGCACATGGCCTGGTCTGCCAAACCCATAACTGTTGAATTTGCTATTGAGAAGAAACCACTTGCTAAAGGTGCCTTTAGAGAAGCCACAACAAAGTCAGCCAAATTCAAAGAAGTTTCTTGGGTTCTGAAGAGGTACTTACCTGAAGCCATAACAGCAATCAAAGACACAAATCAAACACTAAAAAGAAAGTAGTTCAGATGCATTTGCTAGCACGCAATTTTGCAATTCAACTTGCTTGTCAGCTGACTGAACAGGGCAATCAAGAAGAGTATGGTGAAGTCTTGAAATACAAGAAAATTTACATGGGTACCATGGAAAATGGAGAATATGTTACAGTTGAAGAAATGGTTGAGGGCACTTTTGTAAAGTACATTAATAATAATGGACACCTCTGTGATAACAACTCTCAACTGCAGCAGAAAGCAGAGAGTCTTGCAAACTTTTCTTTTGAAAAATCAGGCCATGAACTGATTGTCCTGGACATGCAGGGCAGTGGGTTGGAATTATATGATCCTGAAATTGCTTCCAGATTCATCATGGAATCTGACGAGATTCTTTTTGCCACAGGTAATGTGTCTACCATTGCAATTGAGAAGTTCATTGATGTTCATGTTTGCAATAAATATTGCAACCTTCTTAGTCTACCACCTATGTCTATGAGTAAAATCTAATTAGGGCCATTCCACTGTTATGGGAGTCCTCTCCCTACTTGGCATGAAAATGTTAATTTTCAGCTGTCTGTTCTGTTGTTTCTGTTTGGTTCTGGTTGATTGTTCAAATTATTCAAATTCACTACTGCTTTAGTAATAATGCAGCTATCAATGTTAAGCCTGAGGGGGCAAATGTGGGGAATTTGATCACTCTTGTGATCTCCACAGTGCAGCAACTGTACATTTGTTAGGTTCTATTATGTGGCAATATCTTGTGGCACATTGCTTTTTAAAAATAGACTTTGGCAGCTTCGGAAATCCCGCACCCCCTTAGTGCCAGTTATCGATGAGCCTCGCATTAAGGTGTGTGTACGTCACAATTCATTGGGAATGGTAATTCAAGAATTTCGTCCTGATGGAACCATTTCAGGAATTTATGATTGGGTTGGTTCTCTCTGCACCACACCACAGCATTTCCATCTGAGCACATTCCCCTCAGTTACTTTGTACCCTAATGAGAAAATTGTTGCAGTGAAAGACACAATCATAAACATGACAATGGCAGAGTATCCATTACCCCTATCCATAGATGAAGAAGTATTTCTTAATGATGGTTGTGAAATTGAGGTTGGGAATGATGAAACCATTCCAGATGATGGGATTAACTTACCTTGTTTCAATTCAAGCTTCCAGAGTGCAGTTGGCCAACTCTGCCTATGAATTATCTGCATGAGTATCTCTTGATAGGTACATGTTATTATCAAGCATATACACGTACACACTTACCTTAAACATGTTAATCCACCATGTTGCATTTGATTTAGGTAGGACCACCATGCCTCAATCCTCTATGCAACATGCAACATAAAGTATATTATGCAATGCATCATATATTTTCTTTTTGGTTCAATATCTTTACCAGTTTCTTTAAGAAAAAAAAAACTGACCCAGAACTGCAAACAATAAAAACTGCAATAATAATAAAAAAGTTCAAAATTTTACTAAAGAAAATATACTCTGGAACCTGTCCAAAACCATTTCAATCCCCAAACACATGTCAGATGTATAACTGAACACAAATACTTCTAATAAAAGGATTTGGCAAAACCAGAATAACACTTCCCCTCCCCCTCCCATTTCAATGTTGGAAAGTGGAGAACCAAAACAATGTATGTGCGCTGTCAAGCTGATGTCTTCAACATTGTCAAGGGGGGATACATAACCATTGAATCTGTGAGCTGAGAGCTGTTCAGGATACTGTGCCCCACTTAATTTTGTCTAGGATTGTAGTTATAGTCAGTAATGTCATTACCAGAAGCTTATACAACTGAGCAATGCCAACTGACCAACCAAATTGAAAGAAATAGCTGAATATATAATTACAAGAATGGGGAAAATCCATCACTTGCAAAAAAGAAACACACTTGTATCTGATTTGCCACTGATGAACCATACATGAAACCAGCAATTTCATCTATAGTCTCTCCAACAGAATCGTTGTATAGCGGCAGTGGACACATTCTAAGTTCCACAATCAGACCTCACAACCCTGGGAGTGCCTTATAAAAAGCAAAGAAACAAAAAATTAATAAGAATGAGAATTGTATTTACAGACATTCATCAATCCTTGTCAGCCAACATCATGCCCTTATTATTACCTGTGTGTAATAGGTAGTTATATCACATTTTGATACGTCCTGCATGTAGTATGACCTGAAGCCGACACCAAGCAATAATATAAATTGTCATTTTCTCCAAACTGAACCACACAATAAATATATAGTAGAATTCATAAGATCCACATGTTGAAGATTGATATTTGCTTCCCATATTTTATGGCTTATGATGGTCAACATTATTTTTAGTAACACAATAATTATTGCGTGGTTAATTTTTTGAGGGAAATTATTTCCACCAAAATGTTATCAGTTTAAATTTAAAAAAGTATCACAAAATACACAGCTGCGGTGGAAAGCTCTATCATTGCCCTCTGTGGCCTTTGCAGAAGTGTGCAAAAGTAAAGCCGTTGCAAATAATAGATCACTTCAAGAAAGTCCATTGGGAGAACCGCATTGATTTTGGTGGTAAGTGTCGTGAACAAATCGTCTTATTGTTTTTGTGGATCACTGCGTATAACCTCTGATCAATTATTCTTATTCATGTATATGCAATTAACATATACGTACATATGTATGTCAATGAGCTAGTCTGTTGCTCAATATCAACCGCTTCTTTTTCAAAAGCGTATAGCGTCTTGAAGTGTGAATTGTCTTACACATTCAGTGCCAGCCGCAAAGAAAAGAACTTAGAAGACGCACATTATCATTGTTTTTGTTGTGGCACTGGGTTTAAGCGAGGTCCTGAAGCAAAGCGTCACTTTCAATCCTGACACAGCTTGGAGTTAGGAACACCACTTGAGCCAAGAGCGGTTTCTTCTTCAACTAGCACTACTCCTGTAGCCAGATCCACATCCTGCTCCAACAGGCCAACACATCATGCTGTACACATCCAACCATCATCAGCACCAGAAACAGTTCAGCCACCACCAGAGGCACTCCAGGAGTCATCAACCTCATTTGTGGACACATCAGAAGCATTTACTGCTCCTGGCAGCTTCCGCTACAAGGAGCCAGTACCACGCTCACTTTGTCAACAGCCCACAAAGGTTAGGTGCGCTCATGATGGCTGTGGACGGGAATTGCACCCAACTTCCCCAAGCAACCACATGAACAGCCAGCACCAGTTCCAACCTTCCTCGATTAGTCAGAACAGATTTTTGAATGGAATATGTGTTGATGCTGGTAGAGGCATTTATCTAATAAGGAAGCAACGGCGCTGGAATGACTTTCCTGTCCATTGCCAGTTTAGTGTCACCGGCTCTGCTGTTTCTGTGCACTGCAGTGTTAACATCTGCAGACAGTATGCCGAAACTGCTACCAACTACAGTCAACTTCATTTGTAAGTTCTGCACCTGTGGCAACTGGAATCAGCAGTGGTCACCTGGAAGTGAATGCACTTGATTTTGTCATCAACACACTGAAATGATTAAAACCTGAGCACAGAAACCAGTGTTGAATGGCAAAATCAAGCAAAGGCGCAAAATGTGCCTCTTGTTGTCCAATTTTCAGTTGGCCTTCTGTCCTTCACTGGCCGCTATATTCACTTCTGTGTTTGCGAATGTGGGTGGGGGTGGGGTACCACTACTGGTCATTTGAAAACAGGGTGGTGGTCAGTGTTGACATTCAGAAGAAGCTCTTCACTTGCAAGTGTTGTGCATCCTGGCGGTCATGTGTGCACAAGTTCATTGCAAAATGGGCAATTGCACAGTGGCAGCCATGGATGCTTGGAGTGCAGACATCACCTGGTAAAGAGGAAGATCCTGGTGTTGACATGGAAGAAGTGTCTCAGAAAGTGATGAAACGGCCACTGAAGATCAGCAGGGTGTCTCCGCCACTCCGGGTCTGCATTATCCACCTGCTGGTGTGGTCGCTACAAGGTTATCTTCCTACTTGTTACAGGTGAAGATCCCAGCAGAGCTCCCACTCAGCCTTACAGTGCAAAAGGACAGCTACTTCAGCAGGTGACTCAATGAGTTTTTTTTGATGCTCTACAGTGCACTGTTGTACATTGTATGTCCATACACTGTACACATTATTACTAGAAATACGATATCAATATCGCGGATATCCCCTCACTCTGTAGTGGGATTTCGGAAAGTGGGGTTCTTGTTTTTTTTCCTGCTTTGAGATTATTTTCAAATATTTTTTTAGAAACCACGGTTTGTGTAGCGACATCACCAGTCAGCCGCTAAAAAAGTCTTTGTCACACGGCAGTCTGGTTTAGTTCAGACAACGTGCAGTCTGAAATTTTCGTGGACAGTAGCTGAACCCAAAAGTTCGCTGTGACAACTTTTACACGCAACTACAGAATACTCCCAAGACTTTAAAGGCAAGCATTAGCATGGCGAGCAGTTGTAATTTCGGTTGCTCTGTCGTTTTAGTCATAGTTTTGACTCTATTCTTACATCTTGACTTATCCAAACCACCTGAGAGGTTTTATAACGGTCGCTCCTCAGTTATCATTACCCCTAAACTGGAGCAACGGAGTTTTCCTGGTCGTAATTCAAGTGGATCGAGTAGGCGCTCTCGCGACGGTGGAGTTCTGCCACCTTGCAAAGTGAAAGTTGGTATTCATCTGGTAAACGCAACGCTAACTGCCTCCTACTTGATTCTACTACCTGGTGATGTCTGCGAAAATCCCCGACCTGTAATCTGTACTGGACTATTGAGTAATGAAGATGTTGACCTCTCTGATTTTCCAACTGTCAAGGTCACAGCAAGGGGTCTCGCCATAGCACACCTTAATATTCGCAGTTTAGCTTGACCAACTGAAGCTTATTGTAAACAATACTTTTAGTGTCTTGACCCTCTCCGAAACATGGCTTAATGATAGTATTGAAAACCAAGAAGTGCATCTGTCTGGATACCACTGTATTAGACATGATTGAGGGAGCAAAACTGGTGGCAGAGTTGTGATCTATTGCCGCGAAGGTCTTACATATTCTGCATGGGATCTAAACAATGAGAATGAAACCTATGGATTCAAATTAGATGCAAGCCGCTTATTAATGGGTTGTATCTATAGAGCCCCCGATCAACCTGTGGACTCTTTTCTGAAAATCTGGATGACTCACTATCAAGAATTTACTCCAGCTTTGACAAAGTGGTTCTTGGAGATTTTAATGCAGATTTCTCACCTGGCAGCAAACATGCAAATTTGAGTCTAAAACGAAAGCTCCAGGGAATCACTGGCCTTTACAATCTGAAGCAAATTAGAAAGTCACTGACACGTGTCACTGAGCATTCCGAGACCCTAATTGACTTGGTATTTACCAACGCCAAAGAAAAAATCACTGAAGTTGGGGTCGTTGATCCAGGTCTAAGTGATCACTCACTTGTATACTGTGTTCTAAAGTCCGGCATAACCCAAGGTCCCCCAAAGACAATTGAATTACGTTCCTTTAAGAATTACAATAAACAGTTCTTCATCAATGATCTTCAACAAGTTCCCTGGCATGTTGTCTTTGATTGTACTGACAACATTGATGACTGTGTCGACACTTGGAACAAGCTGTTTCTAGACGTTGCCAAGATCCATGCTCCAACAAAATCCCGTAGATTTAGAAGTTCGTCCACTCCCTGGATGAATTCTGATGTTGTATCTCTTATGAGAGATCGCGATTATCACCTGAAGAAAGCTAAAGGAAACAAGTGTGGACGACACTGGCAACTGTACTGCGAATTAAGAAACAAAGTCCACCACACTATCAAGAAAGCAAAACCTGAATATTATACTAAATTGATTCAAGACTGTGAAGGAAATGCGAAAGATCTCTGGAATGCACTGAAACAGACTTTGTCCTCATCTAAGGCCTCCTCGGATATTACCAGTCTCTCTGTTGATGGTGTTGTTCTAACTTCTGCCCAGTCCATTGCCACAGTTGTCAACTCATTTTTCGTCAATGTTGGTAAGAAACTTGCTGGAAATTTTTCTTCACTCTCCCCAACAAGTCAAGTTGACTCAGCTACATCCAGCACTGTATTTTCCCTTCAGCCGATCTCTGAAGACTTTGTTGTTAATTCTATTAAGCACTTAAAACCCAACAAGGCTGTTGGGTTGGATAAGATCAAGGCACGACTACTTAAAGACTGAAGATTTCATCGCACCGTCACTCACCACCTTATTGAACACATCTCTTCAGACAAAGACTTCCAATTATTTGGAAAAATGCCAAGGTGACACCATTGTTTAAAAAGGGAGATAAACAAGACCCATCTAACTACAGACCAATCTCCATACTCCCAATACTGAGTAAGATTCTAGAAAAGGCTGTTCACACTCAGTTTAATTCCTACCTTTCCAAGAACAACTTAATCTCATCCAATCAATTTGGATTCAGGATCAAGTCTTCTACCATCACTGCATGAGCTCAGTTTACTGATGAAATTGTTCATGGTTTGGACAATTGCACAGTCACAGGGGCCGTTTTTTTGGATTTAACCAAGGCATTCGATACGGTTAACCACTCCATCCTGATGTGTAAGCTCTTTTATCTGGGCGTGGATGATGCAGCACGGGCCTGGTTTGAGCCCTCTCTCCAATAGGAGTCAAGTGACTTGCTGCAACAACACCCAATCTCATCCAGCCCCCATCTCTATCGGAGTTGCCCAAGGTTCCATATTAAGACGGTTGTTATTTATCATTTATATGAATGACCTGCCAGATGTACTCAAATTTTGCAATGTAACTCTATATGCTGATGACAGTTTTATTTTTCATCTCAATCCATATCTGAAGTTGAATCTAAGTTAAATTCTGATCTTACTAGTGTCTGTAAATGGATGCATATCAACCAACTCACGCTAAATGTTAAAAAATCCAATTCCATGTTAATTGGTAGCAATGCCTGCCTTAGTAAGATAGACTCGCTTGTTATTTCAGCTGATGGCAATACATTGGAGGTACAATCAACAGTACATAGTAAGACTGGTCAATTTTCGTAGACTTATGATGCATCCACGCAAATTGCAGTTCTTGTCTTTATTTCTCCTGTACTTTTCTATGACGTTTTGTTCACGTAAATAAAAGAAAACTGTATGACCTAAGCTTGCAAGATTTGTACTCTGGAATTTCTTGTTTACGATTTACGCATGGCATAAGATTTTGCCGATCGGTGCAGGTTTCAATGATCACAAAGTCGTGTAATAAATCTCCTGTTGACCAATAAGATACATATATATATATATATATATGCTACACGCCAGGACGATAACACCACTGAAACATACATCGGACTCACAGAAAACCAGTTCAAGACAAGATACAGAAATCACACTGCATCATTCCGCCATGTAAAGCACAGAAACTCCACCGAACTCAGCAAACACATCTGGACGCTTAAGGACAGTAACATCAACTATTCTATTTCATGGCGTATTCTTTCATCTAGCTCGCCTTATAACAGCTCAAGTAAAAGATGTAACCTCTGCCTCAAAGAAAAATTTCTAATAATCTGCCGACCTGAATTATCATTGCTTAACAAACGTAATGAGCTTGTATCTTCATGCCGCCATAGAAACAAAGCATTACTACGTAACACCTGAACAATACATTCAAATTTACCGCCGCCAAATATGTAAATCTATAGTATAAATGTGAGGGTCAAGAGCATTCTTTCTATTAAATCCCCTGAAGAGTGAGTTCATCACGAAACAGGCTTGTAGGGATGAAAGCGTAGTCTCTTTGGTTTTTTCCCTTATATATATATATACACACACACTTGAAGCTCCCCGTGCAAGCGACCACCTCAGGAATTCGGGATTGATTGATTGTTGATTAATTATTGATAGCTATGCCCAGAAGAAAACCAAGTCTGTCACTAAGGAAGCGGGCAGCTAGGAACCCCTTCGTACGGGACAAGGTCCCTGATGACGGGAGTGAACGACAGAATCAAGAAGAGTTAAGTCAAGAACCGTGAGTTCCTATTCCCACAAAACCTAACAAACACGCCTCGTATGTGTGCGCATGGCTAAAAATTTGAACCCTCAATATCGTGTCAATATATACAAATATTGAGTGCATTGTGGGAAGAGTTCCATCGGGAAATTTTCCTAGTAACGTGGAGAAACACGCAGTAATTATCACATTTCGAACTTAAACATCTTTCTGGTGATATGATTTTGTGATCCATGCGGTTTTGTGCGCATTTTGGAACCAAGACCTTCCCACGATGCACTCGATATTTGCATGTACTGACATATAATTTGTGCAAACACAGCTGTACATAGATACATGGAGTTTTGGGCGGGCACTTGTGCATGCTTCGAAAGTACTCAATCTTCTTCATTCTTGGCAGGCTCGCCTCTGACGGTGATTCCCTTGTACTCCGGACATCGCAGTAAGTACACAACAAGCCGGTCAGACTTTTAACATGTCAGTCATGGATCATTGTTTTGGCTCAAATGGCTAATTTCGTCCTTTGTAGACAGCTCGAGAGTAGTGGGACATCGTCGGTACACTGCCGCCTCGACACAGAGAATGGAAGAAGACATGCGGCTGGCAGCCGAAGTTGCAGCAGCAGCCGCAGAGGCAGTCGCAGCTGATTCAGCAAATGCTGCGGCAGATGCACCCCTACCAACCCTACTTTCCTGCGGACCTTGCAACAAGTCCGGATGAACCGCTCCAGTTGAATTTTGATCTGTTCCTCCTGGACATGCTGCATCTCCCATTGGGACTCTTTGACACCAATGGCTCTGGGCCTGTCGCCTTCGACAGCGTCGACCAGTGCCAAGAGTACTGCAAATGCTTCGTGACACAGCAACTGCTGTCCACCGCAGCCGAGTGCGCCGGAGATCACGCACAACCACCGCGAGCCTCCTGAACAAGATGTTTCACCGGGAAGGCTGACTCGAGCGCTTCCTGACCACGGGTATCACCTCCTGCAATGAACACCTTTCTCAAGTAAGGAGAGACCGGTTAGTACTTTTTGTTTTTTTCTTGCCCCAAATCCCGGACATGTTATTTTGCCCCCCCTCCCCCACCGAATCTCATGAATGGACTTTAAAAGCTTTATCACTTCAATCAATTCCGAATTTTATGTCTGATTATATTTAACAATTATTCTACGAGGGTGCGCCATCTATGAAATGATAAATAACCAACAAGGCGCCGCGCAGAAAAGAGAAATACTCAAAGTCAACTCTTCAATTATTTTGAAAGGAAAGCCACACTTGCAGTGTTATAGCGCTGGCTGTCGGTACCATTAATTCAATAACAAACATCTACTCAGCAGACTATGGTGATTGCTCAATGATCTTTGACTGAACTTGCTCTTCTTTTTTCGTTAAAATATCCAAGTTTTATGCCAAGCTCAAAGGACACAATGTTGCCACCACAGTGTGTCCTCGTTTAGCCAGGCCTTTATACACAACCCCACAAGCGGCAATGCTTAAATTTTATCGTCTATAATTGAAGATTGATTGATTGATCCGGGTTCCTCTGTATTCCAACCATTACATATGCCTTGTCTAGATTCGGAAACATCATGGTGTGGGATGCACCGTCCTGGAGTGATGTCGCACCACAGTTTATGCATGGGTTTCCACGGAGACTCTGACCTTTTCACCACTGGACGCTGACTCGCCACAGCCGTGCTGCAACAGATCCACCTGAGGTGAGTGCCCACCAGTTCAGACGACGACAACGGCAGCAGTATTGAAGAAGAGGTTGAGCTGGACTCGGCGGTTGTCTGTTCCAGGCTGAGCGCCCGCGACAGCCAGCTGCTTCAGTCTGACTCAGGCAGATTTCAGACCGCCTTGGTCAAGCACTTTTTGGGGAGAGGGGGGCGGATGTGCCCTCACCCAACCGTACGAGCCGCCGGAGGGAAGGCCCACTAGGGGGGGGGGGGCACGATCACTGGTGTTGGCACTAGTGGTGGGAGAAGGAAGTGATGACATCGGGGGGCTGCAGATCCGGAAGAGGTGGGCAATGCCTCAGAAGGGGGCCAAGATCGCCTACCGGAACAGGACGAGAATCGCCAGCAGCAGCGAGACGGCCAGCAGAGGGAACGCCTTGAGGGGGTGGCTGGGGTAGCCTTGCGCCATGTGCCAGAAGGCTCGTCCTTGGGGCATCTGAGGGACTTCCTTTCAAAGCACAGGCCCTTGTCCCGTGCGGTACGCATGAACTAAATGAATGCAGCTACCTGTTCACACAGTCCAAGCTCTCCTTGCGACAACTCTCGTAAAACTGTACATGGTAGCTTTGTCTCCGAGAAAGCGTCTTGCGCTGTTTCCTGCACATTCCTGTGGAACTGGAAGTTGACAGCACTCCTCCGAGCACCCTTTTTAACTCCCAAAACTCATTATAATCGCCTGTTCACCTCCCTAAACCCACCCTTATTCACCGGTTCCAGCTCTTAGCATGCAAATCGAGCCCTGTAAAAGCGCTGAACTGATTGCACTCTGAGCATTCAAGTCGACAACATGCGCTCAGAATGACGTCATTACATGGCAGCACTCCCTAACAAAGTGCTCGCGAACGAAGCACTTTAACAGCGGGCAATCCAGCTAATAACAACGCATGACACAATGACGTCATCAAATAGTAGCGCTGGTGAAAGCCACACAGCGCAGACAGCGTGCACTGTTCGACCAATCACAGCGCAGAAAAACCAATTTTACCGCTTCAAGTTGTTCCCTTTGGACAAAGATACTTGAAGTTATCATGTGGAACAGCAATTGAATCCCCCAACGTCATCCGAGCTATCATTCCACAGAGAATCATCGAGGAATATTCGTCATACTGCAAGAAGGAAGGAATCACCGCAATGAGCAAAAACACAATGCTACATATCCTAGATGTATGCAAAGCCACTGTGCGCAAGTCGTTACAAGGCCTCGATTATATCTGTGCCGAAGGAGCGAAAGCATTTGATGATCTGGTGGAGGTAGCCAATGCAATGGAGAACTATAAAGGTCAAGAATGGTCAGCAAACACCAGTTGAAGATGGGGAAACAGTACATCAAGTCTAAAGTAGTATAAAAGTAAGGATTCTGGAACACACCCCACCTCACGCTAAATGTCAAAAAATCCAATTTCATGTTAATTGGTAGCAATGCCTGCCTTAGTAAGATAGACTCGCTTGTTATTTCAGCTGATGGCAGTACATTGGAGGTACAATCAACAGTACATAGTAAGACTGGTCAATTTTCGTAGACTTATGATGCATCCACACAAATTGCAGTTCTTGTCTTTATTTCTCCTGTACTTTTCTATGATGTTTTGTTCACGTAAATAAAAGAAAATCTGGAATCTCTTGTTTACGATTTACGCATGGCATAAGATTTTGCCGATCGGTGCAGGTTTCAATGATCACAAAGTCGTGTAATAAATCTCCTGTTGACCAATAAGATACATATATATATATATGCTACACGCCAGGACGATAACACCACTGAAACATACATCGGACTCACAGAAAACCAGTTCAAGACAAGATACAGAAATCACACTGCATCATTCCGCCATGTAAAGCACAGAAACTCCACCGAACTCAGCAAACACATCTGGACGCGTAAGGACAGTAACATCAACTATTCTATTTCATGGCGTATTCTTTCATCTAGCTCGCCTTATAACAGCTCAAGTAAAAGATGTAACCTCTGCCTCAAAGAAAAATTTCTAATAATCTGCCGACCACTAGATTTGTGTTAGCACAACTTTCGTTTTTGAAAAATTGATTTTGAAAAAGTTACTTAAGGGTTCGCTTGAATATTATAAAATGCCCACATTAACAGAATTAAGAAAAGGAATGGCAAGAGTTATTAAGGGTAGGTGGAAGATAAATAAGTCAGAGCTAGAGGAGGCGATTTTGAAAGCTCCAGATTCATTCAGCCACGACGGACTTCGACAAAGGTTTGCACCCCTCTACGACCCCAAAAACGTCAGGTTTATGTAAACAGTGTTATAGATGACGAGTGTTACGTATGCACGAAGGAATCTTTGAAGTCCCTGGGAGAATACTTTGCGAAGAACCCAAAATGTGAATTTTGTGGCAAAGAGTTCAGATGGAGCTGCGTGAGTTTCTCCAGACAAGGCCATGTATGTCGTTTGGAAGTTCCTTGTGTGTCCAGAGATTCAGTTGTATGGCTTGGATCTGGAACTTTGGCCAGCCTGCCAAATACTTTGCAAATGTGAGGTAAGCTAAATTGTTGTTGAGAGACTATAATACACATAGATAGACTGCATACACAGAGCTATGCATACAGTATACATGCATACACACACACTGTCAACAACTAGTATGATGGTGGGAGAGTAGTCATGTACATGTATATTACATAGACATGTGCATACTATATTTATTTATAGTTCATATATACAATAACAACAACAACAATCAACCATCAAGAATATTGTGCACATTGCACCACTACATAAGGTACACGGATAAGTGTTTCATAT
This sequence comes from Plumapathes pennacea, assembly GCA_964036295.1. Taxonomy (NCBI): domain Eukaryota; kingdom Metazoa; phylum Cnidaria; class Anthozoa; order Antipatharia; family Myriopathidae; genus Plumapathes; species Plumapathes pennacea. Next base: position 10,450,435 of record OZ038469.1, on the reverse strand, counting down.
ATATATATATATATATATATATATATATATATATATATATATATATATATATATATATATATATATATATATATATATATATATATATATATATATATATATATATATATATATATATATATATATATATATATATATATATCTTTTTACCCAAATAAACCAAGTTCTGTACATGGCTATTTTTCCTTCAGGATGGTTCATGCCTTTACTTGCACTGGTCTTACTGAGACTCAGTACAAGAGCTTTGGCGAGGCTGCTGGAATTGGCTGTGTTATGGACAAGACCATAGACACAAGTATGATATTTACCCTGCTTATATCCCAAGGAGTGTAAGCCACAATAAACTACTGTTGTTGATAAGCAGCCTAAGCTGAATTTCTGCTACCTATTATTATTATTATTATAAGTATTAATCATCGTAATTAAATTTTGGTTTGATAGTTTACAAAGACCGAGGCTTTGGATACATATCTATAGTCAAGGAGTTTGGCAACAAGAGCATGACTGAGGCCAGGGCAGAAGTGCAGACAACTGAGGAGTACATCAGGAATGGTGACGTAAGGGCTTTATCATGTTCCTGTAGTTTTATTCATGAAGAAAGAGTCATAAAGTGTGACGGTTCCCATTGGTTACCTTGTAGCTAGAGTGCTAACATAGAGCGGCAATCATTTAGTTATTGTATTTATAATCCTGAACATCAGTTGTCCACTTTTTGAACAACACCAGACTTTTCAGATGCAGTCAGTTTAGAACTAAAAATCTTTGAAAAATGCTGACTTATTTTCTCAGACAAAAGATTATTTTTAGTCTTTGAAAAAAGTGAAAATTATCCCTGAGAAATCCTTGAAAAGTCCCAAATTTTGACTTGAAAGTGTTGTATGAATCCTGTTTAGTTATGCATTATTATATATTTTTGTTATATTTCTTTGTACTAATTTAATCTGCAGTGTATCATAACTGATGCTAGGCATGATTCTAGTAGATCTGCTATGCATTCCACAGTGACAGCCATCTCTTTGAGGTATGTCTTGCACTTTTACCCAAACACAACATTACAGCTCAGAGAAACCATTCCATATTGTATTAGTAAAACATCAGTCACTTTCTGTGACTCAACTTGTGACTTTCTTGACTTTCCCAGCAACAACAAAGTTATTGCTGTGTGCAATTGGAGCAGGGAAGAAGAAAGAAGTGCTCCTAGCAGGGAAGTGCCCATGACCAAGCACGTGATCACAAACCTCAAAGAAAACCAAGGTGATCTTTTTATCATATGTGTCTGTGGTTATACCTGGTCTGGGGTTATACTGGTGTTTATATAATATGTATAATGTAGAGTATGGTTTATCACAAGTTGTTTGGCATTTACTTCAACTTAGGATATAATGTCACAGAAGTAGCCCATGACTGTGTCGCTGCACTGAAAAAGTGGTTTCGTGAACAGGGGATTCGCAATTCGTATGACACCTGGCATGGTAAGATTGTTTGTCTTATCTTCTACATTATGCAGAGAAGCTACTCCCAACCCAACCCAACCATAAATCTTACACTACCCTAACCCTGACCAAACATTTTTCTTACATTTTTCATGTAGGAACTAAGGGAGTAGCACGTGACATGAAAAAGGTTTGTGCTGGTGCAAAACGTGATGAAGGAAAGACAAGGTTTACAGAACTATCTGATAAAGGTACTGAGCCATATAGATGTTTTCTATAAGTACAGTAATCTTGTTTGCTGTGCTAGTTTCATAATATTAATATGATTATTGTAATGTTTTACAGCCAAATCCAACAAAACACATTTTTACTGGGCGATGAGAAACAATGAAGGGACAGAAGCAGGTTTTCAAAAATATCTGCTCAATATTGTGGACCATTATCAGGTAAATGGACATGTTTTCTTGCAAGGCAACACATAATTCATTCTGCCTGTTATGTTTTATCATTCTTTTACCAAACTAGCTGGGCATTGCATTTCCTTATACCTATTGTAAATTTTATGCAGGGAAACCATGAATTGTGTCATGCAGAGTCAAGGTGTAAATACGAGGGCTATGTCTGCAGCAAGAAGTGCTTGACAAATGAAAAAGCAATTGAAGCATACAGAACTGCAATCACCAAGACAACCATATACAGAAACCCTTCTGACTATCTCCTGGTAATACACTCGTAAAGTTGTGAGGTTACCATGTGTATTTTGCTAATTTGGTGCTTTTCTTCTGTGTTCAATTTTGATCTTTTCATTATTCTTACAGTGCCGTGACACATTTTATATCGAGACTTTCCATGTGGTATCCTCATTTACTCTCCAAAGAGAATCCACTTTGGTGATGACACCTATGACATGAGGGTAAATCTGGCTGTTTTAGATTGGGTAAGTTGGTACATTCTTTATCAGCTAGTTTTCATAATACTGCATTTACTCCATGCAAACCATTTTTTTTTTCATTTCAGAATGAAAATGTTGGCCGTAGAGCTTCATCTATTCAGTTCTACCAACATTCACGCCACCCTGGCAGGATGGCTGCAACAAGGGTGTTGCAAGCAAAGACCTTTGTGTTCAGACTGGAAATTTGGAATGCTCTCTTTGAAAGAAACAAAATATCTGCAGAAGCCTTGCCAGTTTGATAACATGACAATCATGTTAATAATATTATTACTATCACAAGTAGGCTGAACGACATTGGGTTGTAAAGCTTTACTGAACCGAGACGATGAGAATTAAGAAACCCTCAGGGTGTGGGGGAGGGTGTGTATAAGGCTAAGAGACTACAGAACTGAGCCATGCGAGCACAAGGTAATACCTATATAAAAGGCTTGATAAAAATATCAGATAAAAGTATCCTCAATAAAAAGGTTTGTTTCAGCAGGGATCAAATCATATTGGTATATCGAACAACAATGTAAAATGACATGAAGTTGGGGATTGCCAGTTCACTCCCTACCTGTTTTGTACATACAGCTCACCACTCTTACTGAAGCAAAACTTGATTTGTAAACAAAGAAAATAACTTTTTTCTTTTTTTTTCCGAATAAACCGTTCAATGCAGTCAATTCAAGTCCAGCTTCCTTCAGGAACGTCGGTGCCCTAAGTAGGGCACTCCATCAGGGTTAGGCCACCGTTTCCTCACATTCTCGACCACACAAACTGGCATAACCTCACGCACATCTTGGACGTAACAGCCAAGTGCCTCTTTCCTGGCTAGGTATATAGGGTCACGCCATAATCCCCTTCTGTGCAGAATCGAGTAATAGCTTTTATAATCCCCTTTCCTTTTGACATGGTTAGTTGGGCGTGGGTTACCAAATGCTTGTAGTCTGGCCGGCAGGTTTTCGCTCAGCGTAACACATGGGCCACTTTGACAATAATCACACATATCTGCAGGTTCCAAACCTGTACGTGCTGGCATGGCATGCTCTTGACGAACTACATCATGGTGACGGTCATCAAAGGTTGAGAGATTCTCCTCTACGTTGGGTTCTACGTTTTCTTGTTTTGCCATTAGAGAAATAAAAAGGGATGATAAGAAACAGATGGCTTCGATAAACGCAGATGATAACGAACCGAAACGAGACCGCCGTAGAAAATGGCTTGGAAAAAACAACTTGACCTCCAAAAGAGCAAAACTAATCGATCGGTTGTCAACATAGAATGGTTGTTTAAAAAATTACGACAATATAATATTGTTTGGTTAGCACGAAAAGACGGGTCGTCGATGAAGGTATTTGCTGCTGTGAATATTTATGTTTTATTTCTTGCGAAATATATAAACGCAATTATTGTCAAAGCGTGCAAACAAAGCAACTAAAGGACTTTAAAGGTACATTATTAACGAAAGCAGTTTTACCTTTTGTACTCTGATCTTTTTTAAGGGGTTTCCCAATACGAACAATCTCCCCACCGTTTACTGCAAGCAATCCTCTCAGCTCCTCGATGAACGCGTCCTCAAGTTGAATAGTGATCTACAGACGACACCTCTTTAATGAGAATTGGTTTTTGAAGGCCACTCGCGACAAAAAAGGCATATTCAATTCAGTTTACTCACCTGTTTCGTGTTTGTATCGCGCGCCATTTTGTTTTTGACCCACACTCGTCACTGTTGATTGACAAGTGAGCCCAGGTCTTCCCAGGGAAGGTGCCTTTTATAGCGCGACTTGGTGTTTAATAAGCCAGAAGTAAAGAAACAAATTGGAAAGAAACCAGGCGGAACGAGTTTTGTGAAATTTAATCCTTTGAAAGAGGAACCCGGAGAAGATCCAATAATGTTTGTTAGAGTAGGTCATCATAATGGAAAAGTTTTTAGTAAGTTTTATGGGCATGATGGAAAACAATTAACTCCTGATTTCATGCTTGATGAGTATTTTGACGTTGAAGATTGATTCCGTCTTTATTAATTCAACGAACGCATATTTGATGGAGGCGATTGTTAGTCCAATGATAAAGTTTGAAGAAATTTTAGTGGATGAAAACGAAAGCGAAGATGAATAAAAGATTAGCGTTACTTAATAATTTATAACTCAAAGAAAAAAAAGATGAGCATTGCTAAATAATTCATAACGAGAGGTTACTCCGCAGTAGGACATATGCAGGAAAATCAGCAGGGTGCGAGTAGGAATCCTACAATTTCAGCCAATGAGAGCCCTGGGTTTTTTAAGTACATGAGCTTGTTACACGCTTCATCAATCACTTATTTAATCGCTCACTTCTCACTGCGCACGACAAACTGTTTAAATATGGCTGCAAGTAATTACAAGGGTAAAAGTCCTAATGTGCTTAGGTTCATTGAGAGTTGCGGCAATGACGTAGATTTTAAGGATTTGGTTTCCCCAAACCTTGCTGCTGGGGCCAAGCTTGCAGCGAAAAACCAAGCACAGGCTCTGGATGAAAAAACCGCAAGAACCTATGAGCTACACCTCATCGCACTGGAGAAGTTTGCAGAGTCTAATGGTGACAATGCTCTTCTCTTTGGCGAAAGTAAGATGCCGTTCTTGGCAGCCACAATTCAGACATTCTTGTGTAAGTATAGATTCGCCCTTATTCTTATTGCGAGAACGCCAGTCATTCATACGCTTTTTATAGAGCAGATGAGCACATGCCTCATTGCAAATAATTCAAATTTGAATGTTTTTGAAGAAGTGCTGAGTACCGTAAATCTGAGTTTAATAAAGTTTTTGTATGCATTCGTATGTGCGTATGTTAAAGAGCAATAATTTGACACATCTCTAGAGATGCAAAGCGAACCAAAGGGGAGGAAACTTGGGACATTGCGGTGCAAAGGCTTCAAACCACCTGTCATTCGCGGCCAAGCCGCGGCATTCAGGTACTGGTTTGATGCCTTTGGCCACTGCGGCCCCTACAAGGAGTCCGTAGTTACTCTGGAGGACGGTACTAGAAAACTGGTCCCAGAAGGCAATCCAATGAATGCGCCTGGTAATATTAAACATGTGTTCTTTTCTTTACGAAACATGCAATCCAAGCAGCAACACCCACCCACCCCTTCCCTACCCCTCCCCACACATTGTTAATTTTGTTGTCTACCCACGCACAAGACTGGGGCAGTCATCAAAGGAACCCAAAAAGCCAAGTTCAAGAGAAGCTCACAAGCTACGCTAAGTCTTTCTCAAATAATTTTTCAGATTAAGGATTTTTCTAGTGTATATTAGATTATTCTGTCCAGCAAGTGGGCGAACTATACTCAGGGGGCGCATTGTGTAGAGAAAAAATAGAACAGAAAGTCCCTTTCACGCAAATTTGACAAAAGGCGGTGCGTGCAGAGTGATTGAGCATGAATTTCTCTACACACTTTGCACGGTCATTTGCGTGCACTGTATGCGTTCTATGAGAAACTACAAGGAGACTGAAAGAAAATCCAAATAATGAGAATCATGTCATGACTGCAATTGATGTGTAGTATACAAACATACATGCGTACACACATTAACATTATATTGTATTTATTCTTACTATACTGATTTTTTTTACAGCTGTGAAGAAGACTATCAAACAACTGATCAAAAGGTCAAAGCGTCCTACCACCAGAGACACCAACAGAGGGAGGGTGCCTTATGAACCTAAGAAGGCACCACCATTTACCCTGCAGCAGTTACAGCGAATGCGGAACTACTGTTTATACACATTAGAGGTTGTTAGCTTGAAACTCAGTCAGTGATAAAATAATGAACAGTAGGATTTTGGTTTATCGGGGGGGAGGGGGTGTATTTTCCAGAATGTGATTTCTTTGCACTCTGCAAAATACACCTGCTGTTGGTTTATTGTTCAGTGTATAAAATTTTGATGTGAAGTAATTGGGATTAGTCAGTAAAATGGTTAGTGTTCACTGAAATCTTGGAAAATAACTGACGAGTCAATTACACATGTAAATACATTCATGCATACATGTGTATTGCTCACTTTTTAGCTATGTGCAGGCCAAGTGGCATTACCTATGGCTAATTCCTATAGTTCAACTACCTGCACCACTGTTTTAACTGAATGTGTAGTTTGCTAGTACTAGTCATTCTTCAATACATACTTGGAAATGCATAATTTTATTGTTAAAGGGACTAACAGTTATTTCTCCTTTTGAACTAATTCAAGGGTTTTCGAGGCTTATGGCTGTGGACTGTGACATTGTTTTCTTTTGCGCTCTTCTTGAGAGGTGAAGAGCCACTAAGATTGAAGTTGAGGGACGTTAAGTTACCAACTAATTTTGATGGTAAGTTTGTAATCATCAGCAGCAGTGGCTGAATCTTAACTAATTTTCTGTATGCAGTCATGTAAAGTGCAGCATACATGCACATATTATCAAATGTTCATATAAAATAGAGACAGAAATTATTTCAGAAGTCAGATAAAAACATTTTAAAGATGATACACAATAATTTATGTTAATAAATTAACCATGCAGATATACTGTTATGGCACGATTCACGTCCAGTAATGTTTTATACAAGATTTTTGTTTACATTTGTTGACCCATTGTTTAAATGCCAACAGCTGAATCATGTGTGTTGCCACAGCGACTGGAGATCAAAATTCCTTGGTCAAAAGCAGACAGGAAAGCAAAAGGTGAACTGCCATTTCTTGTTATCAGGAAAGAGCGGTTAAATTTCAAAAACTGTCCCACTAGAGGTGGGGGTGGAGCGGGGGCATTTGGAGCATAATATATAATGCATGTTTGTGTGTGTTTGTGTGTGTCTGTGTGTGATCTTTGCAGTGTTAGAATATCACTAGAATTATTCAGCTTGTAGTGGAACTACCTTTCAAATATTGTCTAAATCCCAGTTCACTTACTTTCAGGGGTGACATTGACCCTTTGGTCCAACCCTTTGGACCCAAAACTCTGCCCTGTCACTGCTATTTTTGTCTGGCTATTTCTTTCAGATTTGTTAAAATTTTATATACAATATACATGTGAATTACCAAAATCCCTTTTCCTTTTGCAAAAATGATATCCTGCTGTTAAATGTTTTTTTATTTATTAAAATATTATTGTTGTCAAGCAAAACATGTTTTTGTTCTGCATCCTATTTTTAGGTGTCAAAAGAGGGTACCTATTTCCTTGGGTAGCAAAGAATAACCGGGACTATGCCAAAATTCTGCCCGTGGAGTGACAAGCTATAGGAAATCTTTCCATGAGGTTTGAAAAATTTTATATTAATTTTTCAATATGAGGAGTTTCCTGTAATTAATCAATATGTGAACTACCATTTGCTATCATTATGTTTTCTACCCCTGAGCACAGCATAATATTATTGCAGAAATGTTTTCAATATTGGTGGATAAGGCAGTATTTCATACTCATATTCATTCAGTGACATAATTTGTATTTGTCTGTTTCACTTATTCCTTGGTGGTGATTTTATTTCAGATGTGCATAGCCATTTTCGAAAAGATCAGCTGCCCGTTGGGCTGCCCGTTGCGGAGCAGATGATAGCACTATCAAAAGGGCTGGTAGATGGTAAGTAATTCACCTGACCCAAGAGAGGGCAAGACTGTGTTTTTGAGGAGAAGGATAAGAAAGAGGATGTTTTAGTTCGGTTACCTAATGTATCTTGCGGCTGCATTTATATATTATACTAAATCAGTCTACATTTACTTAACAGGAAGTCTGATAGTTTTGAGATCTATACTCAAGATGCTAGAGCTGAATTAATCAAAGAACAGCATGATGGAATAGTTATGGAGGACCACAAGGCGTGGATGTTTAAACCTCTAAGATAATGGTGTAGTAGGATTACATTCTGTGTAGTCACATCAGATTCCGTGTAGTCACATATTCCGTGCAGACACTGCAGTCACGTCCCGTCTGAAGATTTGTGTCACATCATCAATTTTATCTTTGTTTCCATTCATTACTGTACAATGATTCTATTCTCTATTCATCTAATTCGGAAACGCCTAGGAAATGCCTATGATCCTTTGTAATGTTTGTAATCAATAGCCCTATTATCCTGTATGCTATATCTATCCGTGTAACATTCGATTAGTTCAGAGTTAGACTTGGGTATTCCCTCTGTAAAGCCATTTTGCAGAAGCTCGGGAATAAAGTAAAGTACACAGTTACAGATTCGCTGTCGAAGTCTTTGATCTTCGCACTGCTACAATGGCATGACCCAGCTATCATCTATTTATATGTACTACAGAGAAGTTTGTAGTTTGACAATATCTAATTCCAGATTATTTTAAAATGTATTACATAAAATATGTGCTCGTGCGTGTTACGTTGTAATGCGCAGCCGCAACAAATAAGGCTGTTGTAATGTGGTTAAAAAAAGGTAGGGACATACAGATTAATAAATGGTCACATTTAAAGTTTATATGTGTTATCCTGGTCTTGCGTTTCTGCATGGCTGCAATGCCTTGTTAGTTCCTATTTATACGACTTTTCGTCGTTTACGTAGAGGCCCAGTGTCCCAAGGAGAACATTCGTGGCTCACATTGGGTTGTTCCTCCAGATCTCGCATTGAATCTCGGCGCTGTACTGTCTTTATATCCTCGTAATCCAGACAGGCGGCCATGGTGGTCATTTCGGTAGGGACACCATGTCCAAGTTCCTTGTGGCAATCGGGGCATGGGACCCCGCACAAGTGACACAATGGCATCGGCTTCACGAACAGCGGTACACTAGTCAGCACGCCAAGTCCATAATGTATTGGAGGAACTCGAGGAAGCGGGAGAATTGGTGTTTTCCTTCTCCATTGGTCTTGGCACCACTCAACTAGTTTTTTAGTAGCCCTTTCTCCCTCTTTCCAGCCGTTTGTGGCGGCCAACGCCTCCTCTGTTTCCATTTTTGTTCTAACGTGAGAAAATGCGGTCGCCTCCAAAAGTTTGCACAAGAAGTTCGCCACAACTTCGTGCATTTTGTAAGTGAGCTTCACCTTCACCAGCTTATCTTCTTCTCCTTCGTACCCCGCCATGAGAAGGAATTGCAAAATGGCAATATCATACAAAGGGCGAAGAAATGAGAGAGGATTGCTGGAGGGCATTGTATAGTGGCTCGCTTGTGATCTGATACACATATAGTGGCTGGCTCTCTTGTGTAATAACCCCATACAAGTGTTATGATGACAGCTCAAGTAGAACTGCTGACTGCTGAGTCCATGTGACCCAGACTTTGTTCCAGAAAAAATAAAACTACAATAACTTTGCTACTTTTGTGAATTTTCTAACCATACACTCTGTTCCAGACTAAAGGTAATTTCAAAAAAGCAGCTTAAAAACCACTCGCTTGACGTTGCGTGACAAGCAGCGTTTCAGAGCTGTTTGGCAATCAGTCTGCCGCTGTGGATATCTGTGATCTTTCAAAGTTCAAAGTTCTCTGCTTGTCGCAGCATTAATTCAACTGGGCACATTACCACATACTTTTTATACTCTCTTGCACATACCGAAAACTCCCGGGACAAGGAATTAAGTATGGCATCCTCAGAAGTCCAGTGTAGTGTGGCTACACAAACTTTAAAGGGGAAAAAACGTCTCCCAGCGGATTTGTCAGAGCTGTTAGATGTAGCGGTTTTTTCGTTTGCATCTCTGTCGGGGTTGCGTGCCTCGCACAAAGTGCACGGAGACCCTGTAGTGGAGGGTGTTTGCGCCATGTTTGGTAGCCTTATGGAGTGTGCCAACGCCAAGACAAAGGAAAGTTTGGAAACCGCAAGTAGTAGGTTGGGAGGTTGGAGGCCAGGAGAACAGGCCACCAAAGAACTACAAACCTGGGTTTCGTCCCAATTAAAGCTAGCAAAGCAGAAGAACTTAATCAGGCCCGACGGCAACCCGCAAGTTCCAGGTATGCTTCTTGAAAAAAGAGAATGCTGGAACGAAACAGATGAGACAGTGATTCGCAGTTACCCCCCTCGTTGCTGGAGATGCCAGCGAGTGTGCCGTTTCTGCAGACTGAGGCGGAAAACACGTAAAGTTGCGTCGCTAAGATCGGAGTAAGTAGCAATGATTTCATATTGATGAAAGTGAGTGCGAGTCAAAACACCAAACAATTTACATGGTTTATGGTCACGGAACGTTCAGTTTCTGTGATCAGTAGTTATCCGTGAATATAGTTAACCATAAATGCAAATTAAATATTCAGTCTACAATAATTATTATAGTACATTTGCCCTCTTCATCTGACATTAGTTAATCTTGTTGATGTACATTCCAGGATAACCGCACCGTTTCTAGATGTCATGGAGCGTTTATGCGATGGGGAGTATGAGGATGAGGGGTCAGAAGGCAAGGATGAGGACGAGGATGAGAACAAGGACGAGGACGAGGAAATGTCTTGGCAAAATCGCCTTTTACAGGACTTGCCCAGTGAAAGTGAAGCCAAGGAAGACAAAGAAGAAGGCGGAGACGAAGACGAAGGCAAAATCTTGTCTAAGCCTTTGTCAAAGTATATGTCTGTCTTTATACTCTGTCTTTCTAAAGCATTGTGCACAAGAATGAAACAATAAATTTGACTTCATTTTCAATAACAATAAAATGGCAGGCCGTCATTTCTTGCTTGGATTCTGGCTACTGGTAGATGTCCAACTCTTCGAACAATTGCTGAACCCACGGCTACAATCCTTTGCCAGACTCCAATGCAGAGGCGTTTGAATGTCCAAAAAAAAAATTCCTCCAGTTCTTCTCGCCACGACCTGTAAAACTGCTTCAGAACTATCGCCCACAATTTAAAAGTTTCCAAGGCCACGAATTGAAATAACTCAAACTATGACATTCAACGTTAAGGGTATAGTCCATGCTTTGAAAGCCACAGTTTGAGTTGATGCAAACCGTGTCCAATGATAAGAAGGCCATAGATTGCGTTTATTTCAAACTGTGACATCAAATCCAAAGCCATGAATTGAAACAACTCAAACTATGACATTCGACGTTAAGGTTCTTTGAAAGCCATAGTTTGAGTTGACGCAAACCGTGTCCAATGAAAAGAAGGCCATAGATTGCGTTTAATTCAAACTGTGACATCAAATCCAAAGCCACGAATTGAAACAACTCAAACTATGGCATTCGACGTTAAGGTCCATGCTTTGAAAGCCATAGTTTGAGTTGACGCAAACCGTGTCCAATAATCAAGGCCACAGATTGCGTTCGCTTTAAATTGTGATACACCATGAAACGACGTGAATTCAAACTATGACATTTCTGGGGTATCATTGAAATCACAAGAGCGTGTATTGCAAAATGTGGTGAATAGGTTGAGGTTACATTTTGCGTTAGAAAATTTGTTTCAAAATGTGGTTTACTGTAAAAAGCCATAGTTTGAAATATCGCGAAATGTGGCACATTTACATGGACATAGATTAAATCAACGCAAACTGTGACCTTTAAAATCTATCAAAATTTCTTCAGTTCGGGGTTGATGGTCTCCTTGGGTTGTTGTTGGAGTCTCCCGACATAGCAGGCTGTAACAGGGAGGTTACTAGTGCCGTGTTTTGCGTTGTCTCAATATGTGGCGCCACAGTTTGCGTTGTGAAAGTGAAGCCGAGGAAGACGAAGAAGGCGGAGACGAAGACAAAGACGAAGGAGGATCAGAGGCAAACTCTGATTTGCTTTTTAATTAGTTCTTTGTTTTAAAACTCCAATTATATTCAGTGATCTCCTTCAAGCAAAATCCGTGTTTTGCGTTGTCTCAGTATGTGGCGCCACAGTTTGTGGTGCCACAAAATCTGAGACAGTAGGGCCCGAAATTGAACAATCGAGTGAGCATATATAATTTTTATAATTTGAGCAAAATTTGTTTGTTTGTGTATACTGTAGAACGTTATTTTGCAGTCGGCCTGTCACTTCCTGCATAGCCGGGAAATCTCTAATTCAGTTCTTAGTTGACAGGCAAAAAACGCTAAAAGTCGAGTCTATTAAACTCAAGTCTAGCCGGACCCGGTTCTTCAAAGCACGTTTAAGCTAATCCAAGAATAGTTCAAAACTCTTATGTTTTTTAGCCTTAAGTTATAGACCAAAACAAGCGTTGTCGCAGATTGAATCATAAAAAAGTTGTTGGCCAAGAGGCTCAAGAGTTTGCTTAATCGGGCCCTGTGTAGTGCATATTTTCTAAAGGTAAAACATAAAGATACAATGGAATGCTAGCACTCGAGGACATGAAAACTGTTTTGGGGGACAACTGTGTCAGAATGGCGATGACCGTTTGATGAGTCGACTGAAGATAGACTAGCCGCCGTAAGTTAAATTTAGACTTAATCAAACATTTTAATTGAAATGTAACATCACAGCTTCTTTGAATACAACAATTTGTACAACTTTCCAGGCTTGGTTTCCTGATATCTCTCAAAAATACTGTTCTCATCAAAATTGTTATTTAAGAAAAAGTTGTACATAAATTTTCTGACTAAATATGGAAGCATTGCTTCCCTTTGCTCCCTTGTTGTTCCTCATGAAGCGGCTCCAGTCCTTTAAGGGTGGACAGTTTGTAGCCCCTCTTTCCCATACTTCCTTCACCTGATGAAGGCTGACCACTCTTCGAGGAATAACCAGAGAGTTCAACCATTCATGGTATGTTTGCTGTCCACCAAACTGCCGGAACACAGAAAGGGTCTGCGGATCTGCAGTTGCCTCAGGTACATTACGGGATGGGGGTAAGGAAGGCAGTGGTTGTTGCAATGTGGTATAATTGTTGTGGTGATTGGATAATGGCAGTGATGGCTGTATAACCGAAGACTGATTGGAAGGGAAAGAGTTAAACGACGAAGATGAAGGCTGCATGATCATGGGTTGGGAGGTAAGATGTGATGATGGCGTTTGCACTTCAGTGGACGGAGGAGGTTGCGAAGAATTACTTGATACTAATGAAGAATTAAGGTACATATTAACAGGTGTTGTGACAGATGTGGGAAGAAGAGCCAAATCACCAGTGTCTAAGGGTGCTGTTACAGTTGTGGAATGAACAAGAGTAAACTGAGATTGTGCGGGTGCTTCAGCAGTAACAGTTTCCAGTGGCAATGAAACTGATACGACTGGTTCATCAGGTTGGTAGTTCGTGGGCTGAGGATTAGAAGCTGAATTAGAACCGGCAGGAGAAAGATACGATGAAGTGTTTCGATTTTTTGCACACATGGACACGAACACCGATGACCAATGTGACACCTGTCGCGTGGCATGAAGTAGTGAGCCAGCTGAAGTGGATTGATCAGACTGTCCGGCACTACTTGGCGAAGGCTGAAAGGTACTGAGACGTTCAGAGATGTCCTTTAAAGCTTCCAAGATCTCTTGGTTGTTCTGCTGTTGTGACTGCTGCTGTGCTGATACAACAGGAAGAGGAACAACATGCCGGGACTGACCAGATGAAAAGCCGGACAAACCATGAAGTGCCTGAACAAGGGTTTCAGAATCGCGTACAATGCCACTGGCAGACGGAATTAATTCTTTTGACAACACTTCATTCACTTCTTCGTTGTTCAACCTCACTCGTTGAATCAGCAATGACAATTCTGTTTCTTATGAACAATGAATTTCCGTAAGCACAGAGTGAAGCAGCAACTCAAAATAATGTTCATGCCTGCATTTGTGACAAAAGAATAAATTAAGAACAGTGGTGGTACTGAGTTAGAATACCTCCTCGTCCTCACTTTCACTGCTTGACAAGTCCTCCCAACCAGAATGTGAACTATTCTGAATATTCAAAGAAAGTATTTTAGGACACAAATAAACTGTTGAGAAATATGTTAAACACATCCCAAACTGTTACATTGGATAAAAATGCGGTTTAATGAGGCTTACCTCTTGTTCTGATACAACACCTTCAGAGGAGATCTGAAAACACAATACATAAACTAAGTAAACAACACCCATAATATGTGCAGCTTTGAAAAGTTTCTCATCTGGCAGCCCAAATTGCGTTTCAACGATACTATGCTTTTATTTGAATTTATCAGTGACTGACCACGCAGAGTTTACGGTCACGGCCGCTACGATAAGGAGTGTGTCTGTGTTCGCAGTTTTAGCCGGTTTTGCCAAATTTCCGGCTTCTCGAGTGGTTCAAATCCCTTCTTAAAAATTTCCAATTCTATACGTACTTTATTATGCACGAAACACACGCAATGCTGTTATATAAATAAAGGAGTATTATCACTAAATGGTCGACACAAAGACCAGACCCTGGGACAACTAGTCGCAACTAGTGAGCGCGACTCAGCAAGTCCGCAGCCAGGTCTTAGCTGATGCGCAACTTGCCAAACTCTTCAGCAACAAAGAACCGGATGTGTGGCTAGTCATAGCAAGCTCAACTCAGAAAGCATGACATTAACAAACTAGTGAAAATTTAATGCGACTCTGGTTGACCCCTGCTGGTGCTGACAAGACCCGTTGCCTTCATTCTGCGGTCAAAAATTCAACATTGAGCATATATTAACGTAGCGCTAGAAAAAAAAATTTAAAAAGCAATCCGGGGCATTTCATGAAAGAAAATATTTTCGGCAGACAAAGGCAGGAACATTTTTGACCGTTGCAACACCCCAGACGACAATGAACATCACATAAATCATCTCAATCATCATTTTAAAAAATCATCCTCATTAAACTTCTCCATTCGCAAATGTATAAAAAGAGGTATACTTAAATCTTCTCAGAAAAAACTTCTTGTTCGATAAACATCAGTTATCGGACCTATCCCTAAATTAGTAAATAAATTATTATATTTTTTCTTCTTCCATATATGGGGTATGAATCATGTACGAATCCTGTAGGATTCCTACCGCACGTCATATTCCTGCGCAACTCGTCTGGTTACTCAGCTTTCCGTCTGATCGACAACGATGGCAAGTGCATCTGAAGTAAGTTTCGCATGATCAGGCTTCTGTTTTTCACGTTTGCATGAGTTGGCATTGCACGGCTCCCTGTATTTCCTCCCCATTAATGGCTCAGAACGTGTCAGATTCTCTTTGTTTGTAGTTAGCCACAAAGGTCTGATTGCGTGATTTCTCCCGTTGGATGAAAATACTCCTCACAACCGCAAGGTTATTCAAACTTTATTCAAACTTTTTGTGCTGATAGCGACCTCGAATTCTTTCTTTTACTCTTATTTTCAATTTTATTTTTGATCAAATTTTTGAGCTGGGCTCCGTTTATTCAGAACCGCGGGGGTGCTTAGCACAGACAGTTCGGAGCGGAGGCCAAAAGCAGTCAGTCCAAGCAGTCTTGTCGCACTTTGTGTCAAGTCTGATTGCACTTGCTTGCAAGCTTTCTAACAAAAATTAGTTATGAATTTAATTGCTCGTGGTGTTACTTAATGATTCGTTTGAGAAAGACGCTCTTGATGAAAGATGAGTTCACAAGATATGTTGGAAGAAGTGTCGCAAACTTTTGACTATCTGAAGGGGAAGTATCCAAGCATTAAATTTCCTTTGCAAGAGTGTGATGAAGACTGGATTAAGAAATTTAATGGCATCACAAACTTCATAAGAATATATGTTAATAAGCCAGAAGTAAAGAAACAAATTGGAAAGAAACCAGGCGGAACGAGTTTTGTGAAATTTAATCCTTTGAAAGAGGAACCTGGAGAAGATCCAATAATGTTTGTTAGAGTAGGTCATCATAATGGAAAAGTTTTTAGTAAGTTTTATGGGCATAATGGAAAACGATTAACTCCTGATTTCATGCTTGATGAGTATTTTGACGTTGATGTCAAAGTAAAGATTGATTCCGTCTTTATTAATTCAAAGAACGCGTATTTACAAGTTTGATGGAGGCGATTGTTAGTCCAATGCTAAAGTTTGAAGAAATTTTAGTTGAGAAAATGAAAGCGAAGATGAATAAAAGATTAGCGTTACTTAATAATTTATAACTCAAAGAAACAAAAGATGAGCGTTGCTAAATAATTCATAACGAGAATTCGTTATGAATTTAATTGCTCGTGGCGTTACTTAATGATTCGTTTGAGAAAGACGCTCTTGATGAAAGATGAGTTCACAAGATATGCTGGAAGAAGTGTCGCAAACTTTTGACTATCTGAAGGGGAAGTATCCAAGCATTAAATTTCCTTTGCAAGAGTGTTTAGAAGGCATAAAGGAAGACATCAACAACCAAAGGACGGAGGAGGTAGAGAAGCAGGAGAAAGAGATGAAGAAAAAAAGGGAACTTGATAAGAAGCTGAGGGAATCGATAAAGTTAGTTCAGCCGGTTTAGGCAGTCTTGCAAGATCTCATGCAAATGAAGGTGACAGCCAGCAAACAAGCAACATTTGTACAATTATTTAATGTAATTTCCAGCTACATGAAGTCGAATAAGGCAATTTCGTTGTGGCTACACATCAAGCAAGGTTATGTTTTGAAGACGGCGAAGGAAGGTTTGGCAGAACTTGACTATGATGAAGTGATCGTAAAGTGCGGCATTTCAAGGTCTACGGCTTCTTTTCTGGTTAGTCTCTTCAAGCTAACGGAAGAATTTCCGAGGCTTCGAAGTTGTAGTGTTTCCTTTCAAACTTTTCATGGAAATTATAGGATTATTAGGGATTTGTTGTACAAGTGACGAAGCTTTTTGGAGTGTTAAATGTTAATGTCTAAAATGTTAAGTAATGAAATGCCTGCGGCTGCTAACGCGTTAGCAAAGTACGTGAGCTAACGTTGGGTAAGAACGATTGAAATGCTGTGTGTTTTGAGAAATAGTTTTGAGTGTATTTTTCAGTTGATTGGCTTTGCATATCAATGAAAGAACAACCAAACGACTCCTCCATCGAATACGACGATTGAAGCTAATTTATCTTCATGAACTTTTGTGCTCACGGAAGGATTTATCGTTTGCTTTTGGATTTGACCAACGCTTTTATGTTTGTCAATGTTAACCGGTTTTACGGCACTTTGAGATGAATCTTTTTCTATTGAGTCTTCCAAGTCCTGCTTTTGTGATTCCTTTGCCTTTTCTCAAAGCGAACCATTCATGTTGTTTCCCGTGATGAAAATCGTTTCAAATATGTTGAATTACTTTGTTCGAAGAACCACTCTCATCTGAAAAGTGTAATCCCCCATTAGGCCACTTTGCTTCTTTATTTGAAAACCAAGGACTCGTTCTTGTGTTAGAATAATGACTGTGCCTCTCGCACGTTAAACAAATATATTTTGTAACGCTGGCGCAGTTACTGCAGCACGACATATTCACTGCTGCAACCTAAACATATATAAACTCACCAATGCACTGAATATGGCAGAAAATCGATGTTAGCTTTCTGTAAGAGTTCTGGAAAATTTTCACACCTCTTACACAGTTTGTCAGGCTTAGAGTACCGACTTGAAGATTTTAGGAAATTAAAAGGAGCCGCCCACACACGTACAAACAACCAATTTGCAAAACGAAAAGAAAGACCTTGCATTACGGACCCTATTTTGCTGTGATCTCCTGGCTGTAGCTGTATAAAGCGATGGTAAGCAAAATGACAGGATCTTAGATAATGATTGAGTCGTACATTCACGGTTATCATGTGTACAAAGATACGACTGGCTGGGATCCACAATTAAATGAGGAAAGGGCCCTTAAACGCAAGCCAAAGAACATCAAGGACGTGAATGCGGTTGCCATAATAAGGCCTAATTTAGAAGATTCCAGTCTTTAAACCACAGCCAAGGAACACGCTAACACAGTTACTGCCGGATTAGATGAGATACTTGGTCACATTCCTTTGAGGATGGCTGTATTTGTCACCAAGTTTTTAAAGCGCAGAACAAAAAAGGGGAAAGCCATCATAATGGGTAAACGTGGCAACAGAGGAGCTGGGTACGGCCTGGAAATTCCTTGTAAATACTTTTTTTATGGTGATGTTAAAACATCTTTACCGTGGCTCAAGTCCAAGCTTGTATATCTGGGATACAGTGTTACGCTCGGTAGAGCCAGTGACTGAAAACAGAAACAAGAAGGAAAGTAGACCATGACGAACGTGGCCATAACGTGACACTACAAATGTAACTTCGGACTCTTGTTAATGTTAAACGAACGGACAGCTTGCTTTCCCGCGGACAAATGGAGATTTCACAAAACCAATCCTCACTGTTCTGTTTCTCTGTCAAAGGTCATTTTTTGCTGATTTATTGCAATTTAAAGACAAATTTCATTGCCAGGAGTCATTATTATGCATGGGGTGTCCACTTACGAGAGACCGCAAACAAAAGAAAAATCCAAATTTCATTTTTAAAAGTGTCCTCGTCCGCTTACGGGAATGTGTAAATACAGAGCTTGACTGGGAGGTAAAACAGGGATTTCAAAAGGCCGGAACGGACGTAAGAAGTCAAGAACCGTGAGTTCCTTTTCCCACAAAACCTAACAAACACGCCTCGTATGTGTGCGCATGGCTAAAAATTTGAACCCTCAATATCGTGTCAATATATACAAATATTGAGTGCATTGTGGGAAGAGTTCAATCGGGAAATTTTCCTAGTAATGTGGAGAAACACGCAGTAATTATCACATTTCGAACTTAAACATCTTTCTGGTGATATGATTTTGTGATCCATGCGGTTTTGTGCGCATTTTGGAACCAAGACCTTTCCACGATGCACTCGATATTTGCATGTACTGACATATAATTTGTGCAAACACAGCTGTACATATATACATGGAGTTTTGGGCGGGCACTTGTGCATGCTTCGAAAGTACTCAATCATCTTCATTCTTGGCAGGCTCGCCTCTGACGGTGATTCCCTTGTACTCCGGACATCGCAGTAAGTACACAACAAGCCGGTCAGACTTTTAACATGTCAGTCATGGATCATTGTTTTGACTCAAATGGCTAATTTCGTCCTTTGTAGACAGCTTGAGAGTAGTGGGACATCGTCGGTGCACTGCCGCCTCGACACAGAGAATGGAAGAAGAAGACATGCAGCTGGCAGTCGAAGTTGCAGCAGCAGCCACGGAGGCAGTCGCAGCTGATTTGGCAAATGCTGCGGCAGATGCACCCCTACCAACGCCTCCCTACTTTCCTGCGGACCTTGCAACAAGTTCAGATGAACCGCTCCAGTTGAATTTTGATCTGTCCTCCTGGACTTGCTGCATCTCCCATTGGGACTCTTTGGCACCGATGGCTCTGGGCCTGTCGCCTTCGACAGCGTCAACCAGTGCCAAGAGTACTGCAAATGCTCCGTGACGCAGCGATTGCTGTCCACCGCAGCCGAACGCGCCGGAGATCACATGTGACCACCGTGAGCCTCCTGAACAAGGAGATGTTGCACTGGGAAGGCACCGGACTCGAGCACTTCCTGACCACAGGTATCGCCTCCCGCGATGAAAACCAGTCTCAAGTGAGGAGAGACCGGTTAGTACTTTTTGTTTGTTTTTTTTTTCTTGCCCCAAATCCCAACATGTTATTTTGCCCCCCCTCCCCCACCAAATCTCATGGACTTTAAAAGCTTTATCGCTTCAATCAATTCCAAATTTTATGTCTGATTATATTTAACAATTATTCTACGAGGGCACGCCATCTATGAAATGATAAATAACCAAAAAGGCGCCGCACAGAAAAGAGAAATACTCAAAGTCAACTCTTCGATTATTTTGAAAGGAAAGCCATACTTGCAGTGTTTATAGCGCTGGCTGTCGGTACCATCAATTCAATAACAAACATCTCGGCAGACTATGGTGGTTGCTCAATGATCTTCGACTGAACTTGCTTCTCTTTCTTCGTTGAAATATCCAAGTTTTATGCCAAGCTCGAAGGACACAATCCTGCCGCCACAGTGTGTCCTCGTTTAGCCAGGCCTTTATACACAACCCCACAAGCGGCAACGCCTAAATTTTATTGTCTATAATTGAAGATTGATTGATTGATCCGGGTTCCTCTGTATTCCAACCATTACATATACCTTGTCTAGATTCGGAAACATCATGGTGTGGGACATGCCGTCCTGGAGTGATGTTGCGCCACAGTTTATGCATGGGTTTCCATGGAGACTGACCTTTTCGCCACTGGACGCTGACTCGCTAGAGATGCTGACTCGCCACAGCCATGCTGCAACAGATCCACCTGTCGTGGGTGCCCACCAGTTCAGATGACGACAACGGCAGCAGTAGCGAAGAAGAGGTTGAGCTGGACTCAGTGGTTGTCTGTTCCAGGCTGAGTGCCCGCAACAGCCAGCTGCTTCAGTCCAACTCAGGCAGATTTCAGACCGCCTTGGTCAAGCACGTTTTGGGGGGAGGGGGGCGGATGTGCCCTCACCCAACCGTATGAGCTGCCGGAGGGAAGGCCCATTAGGGGGGCTCACGATTGCTGGTGTTGGCACTAGTGGTGGGAGAAGGAAGCGACGATGTCTGGGGGCTGCAGATCCGGAAGAGGGCCAAGATCGCCTACCAGAACAGGACGAGAATCACCAGCAGGAGCAAGACAGCCAGCAGAGGGAACACCTTGCAGGGGTGGCTGGGGTAGCCTTGCGCCATGTACCAGAAGGCTCGTCCTTGGGGCATCTGAGGGACTTCCTCTCAAAGCACAGGCCCTTGTCCCATGCGGTACGTATGAACTAAATGAATGCAGCTACCTGTTCACACAGTCCAAGCTCTCCTTGCGACCACTCTCGTAAAACTGTACACATGGTAGCTTTGTCTCAGATGAAGCGTCCGTGGAAGAAACGTTTACAAGGCAAGGTTTTTTCGAAAATATTTAAATATCTCGTAATATTCAATATTCATCGGATGTTTGTGCAGAAACTCTTAAATGAAGGCAAATTATACATACTTTTGATGGAATACCTGGCTTTTCGATAAATGCTCGCATTTTTACTAGAGCGATGCATTTTCATTAGGTCAGTAAAATACCTGCATATCAGCCCACGCAACAGATGCTGGGATTCAAGTTTGGTGTGGCAAGTGTCCGCACTCACCATAAGGATTATTGAATAAGCAATCTCTGGACTAGAGCGAGACTCCCAAGAGTGACAACTTCAATTTTCTCTTTCAGTTTCTCACCCGAAAAAATATCATACAGAACAGGGAACTTGGCTTTTGATTTACTCAAATGAACCTGATTAAACTATAAGTTATCCCCGAACGAAGTGAGGGAAATACTCACAACGCTAATGTAGTAGTATTATCGCCTTATCGGAGACTCCAAGCGGGTCGCCATCTCGAAATCTAATGTTCGTCTGTCAGTCTGTCGTGCGACCTCGTCCCCAGTTCCTATCGCGTTGCTGCAGAACCAATAACAAAGGCCGGATCGATCACGTGTGGCCCGCAATAAGAGAAATTAGATTGAACGAAGCAACTACAGTATATCGTAGCTGTGTTCACGAAAATGGAAAATTTGAAAACCGGAAAACTTGAAACACAACAGTCTCGCGAAGCTCGTCTTCAAAAGAGAAGGGAACAGGCACGAGCAAGGCGAAATCATGAAACAATCAAACAGCGCCAAGTTCGTCTAGAGAAAAGAAGAAAATCAGGTTATGACCGACAGCACGAAGCGTGCCGAAGAAACAACTCTGCAAAGAGAACAGCGCCTGAAAGCAAATCGGGAGCTTCAGAAGCAAAAGCAGGCCAAAGAAAATACTCTGCAAAGAGAACAGCACCTGAAAATGAGCAAATTGGCAGCTTCAGAAGCAAAAGCAGGCCGAAGAAAATACTCCGCACAGAGAACAGCGCTTGAAAACAAATCGGGAGATTCAGACGCCGTTTTGTGTTAAATTCAGATAGTTATTCAGAAAGGACAAGCAACAAACGCCATTCAGTGGAAATCGAACAATAACCGTGACAAATATATTCTATCCCTCTTCAAGAATGTATTAAAATCTGAATGCTGATCATTTCCCCTCGAAGTATTGTTTTAATACTCTTCTGTCGCCAGTTTCGGCTACCTATTCGCTCAGAGCAATCGGAACTTAGAGTCTTGAATGATTTAGTTAGATGTCTTTTTTCTTTCAAGACTAAAATGCTGTGTAATCTGACACGCGGTGATTGCAGCGAGAATCGTTCACAAGCCCTTTGAAGTATGACTAGGTCTGAAGCCCGTGTATAATTTGAAGTAAACCGTTCATGTTTTGCTTTGATTCTGGGAGAAATCATGCTGTTTTGTTCACATACAGAACAATTTGAGTTCATTAAATATGCATGTCAGAGTAAAAAAAAATCGCACAGGAAGCCTATTTAATTGTACTGCCTATGAATTCAAAATTGGAAAATCAGTGTTCCTTTTTTTCCCATACTATGACGGCTGACCAACTTCAAACTTTGATTATTAAATTTTGAGAACATGCTTGCCAGACTGTATGAATTAATTTGACGCGCCGACCGTGGGAAATACGTACTTCGTCACGCAATCGATTCTTTTTTCAACGCAAAAGTATAACACACACCATTCTTTTTCTCCTTCCTTTGCGTGTAGCACTTGAATTTGAAGAAAAGATTGAGTCAACATTTCGGTAAAACAAAGGCTACTCTTGTTGGGAGTTACCAAAGTAAAAGTCCCATCAATGACAGAGTGAGGGGGTATCTGCGATTATCGTATTTCTAGTAATACAACACTCGTACAGTTGCTTCAAAAGGATGAGAGAATCTACATTTTGAGTTTGGGAGTATGCGTGATTTATCTCATTTTCATGCATAATTGATTTTGACAATGAACATTTGTTTCTAATCATAGGCCACGATTAATCGTGCGCTTCATGACTTACCTGTTTTTCATCTTCTAATTTCTTCTACCAGGCTTTCTAAATTTTCAGTCGGCCTGCTTCATTTCAGAGCTATTATCGCCGCGGTTTTGATGAATTCACGAATCATTGACAAGCGTATGTTAAGAGTGATTGTCTGAGAAAACCAGGCAGAGGTGAAAGATGGGAGTCGGCCGATTTCCTTTAAACTTTCACCATGTAGTGTCTGTCCGAAATGATAAAGAATGATGGTATTTAGCGATTCTCCTTTTTCATTTCGCAGTTTGGCCACACCCCCCCTTGTTTTGGCCCTCACCGACCCTGATGTCACATGAAATTTATGCAAAGTTTGAAGCTCAATAAAATATATTTTGCGCCATTTCTGGGGACTCATATCGATTGCTTGTGTTGTTTACCGTCTAAATTACGCTATTAGAGGAAAATATCTCGAGTTAATATAAAACTGAATTTTTCAGAGAATTTTGTAATTTCCTTCCATTCGCAAAATTGTCTTAGGCCAAATGTGAGGCAATTTCGAAACCAATTTTCTCGAAGGTGCGGCGTTCCTTTCCAAGAATTTTAAGATATTTTTCAAGCCCAACATCTGTTCTCCCAAAATCAGTAAACTCTAACTTGAGCCATTAAAATGTGTTTGCGTGAGATGCGCTTGAAGTAAACAAACTGTCCGTGCTTTTCCAGACCAATTTCTTTATTTAAATCAATAAGAATCTCTCATCTCTTGAAACATATTGTCTAAAGAGAGTCTAAATTAACTCTTGTAACAATACAGACATACAGGACTACCATTTACTGTAAATCAGTATAAACTCAAACTTGAGCCACTAAAATGTGTTTGCATGAGGCGCGCCCCTCGGCGGTTTTTTAAGCTTGCGTTCAGCACAAAGTGCTGAAAAGCGAAGCTTCATGCGATCCAGTCAACTGGAATGTGTCCCGGTGCTGTCAACAATGGTTCCAAATATGGAAGTCGTTCTGTTCCCAATTTGGGTAGTATCGATATTACCGACAACGCAACAAAATCGAGAACGCGATCGTCAAAGTAGTTTTTGTGGTGGCATTTTTAAGCATCTCGAGGATTTGTCCCTTGTTATCCTGCACGAGAGATATTGAATTGCATCTCATCAGTCTTGGTTTGGGAAGTAAGCGTGGCGTGACAGGTTGAAAGATCACCGAAGTCAACTTGATCCTTAACAGTGCAGGTAAATTTGATGTCCGTGAAGATGAGAAGAGCAGAATGACTGTTTGTCCCAGACATCGTAAGAGACTTACAACAGACTGGATCGGCCGAAAACGGACTATGTGTTGCCACCCAACTCATAAGGGACAGCGAAAGGGTAGTACACAAATGCAGAGAGCAAATGTCGAGAAGGCACAAGTGATTTTTGACCAACACAATGTTGTTGTTCCCATCGGTTCAGGTTCGTTTTATTTTAACTGACAGAGTTAATGTGATTCATTTTATGAATATAAACATAACATTTACAGCCGACGGAACCAAACGTGAAGTTTAGTATGTGTGGTGTTTACATTTGTTTTCCGCGGTGTCGCATGCCACCTCAACTTTATCACAAGGAACCCAAGCAAGATGTGAACTTCCATACTGTTGCTGTTTTGATATAATTCAAAAACAGCTTTCCCCTAGTTAAAATTTGGACTAAAAACGGGAATCAAACTACCTTATAAAAGTTTTCTAAAATACGTATTCAATATTTGATATTCATTACAAGAAACTAATTTTGTTTTATACAAAGGATACATTCCTAGTAAAAGAATGACAGCACAATTAGTATGGGCTCTCTGTCCTTCAGTGAGGTGGAGAAAGCAAGTTGTAGAAAGGTTGTAAGAATGGTATCCACCTTATAGAATATGTTGCATTTATCTAAATTTTTCTTGTCATCCCCAAAAGAATAGCCTGCAAGCAGACGTGTCATACTAACTTCCTTTGTTGCAAACAGGCTCTCAAAGAATTCTCCAGTGAAAGATTTGCTTTAATTTATGTTTGGGTTGCTTTGATCTGGGAGCGCTCAATGTTTTCCAGTCTTACTTTCTTTCACTAAACTATTAGTACAGCTCTTGCACTCCTCCGATAGACTTTCACAAACTGTTTGCATTTAATGTTCCTCATCTTATAGCAATTTGTTGGGGTTGCTGAAAGGAACATTACACAGTGCGTGTGACGAAGGAAAATGCAGAAGAAAAAATGTTGCAGGTTAGTTAGAGAAAATGCATGCACATTCCACGCACATGACTCTATTGCGCTGTAAGGAGTTGTTTCATCCAGGCAACAGGTGAGAGCTCAAGGCTAGTCTAGGAATCTAGCCTGGGTATATAGGTCCATTATGGTGGACATTCATGGAGAGTGTTGCCACAATCACAAAACCAACTGCGAGAGATGTGACGCCTTGGAGAATGTGATCACTGAGATTTTGCGAGAATTAGAGGATTCTGGTTTGAGTGAGGAAAAGAAGGCAAGACTGATGTTCGATTACAAACAGTGCGTTCAGGACATTAGCGCTTGGAAGGCACACCTGCTACGTTCCGTTAAGCAAGAAGAGGCAAAGCAGGATGCACTCGACAAGCTCAATGAAGAAAGTTGCTTGATAGTGATGGACTGGGCAATGACATTTTTACCGCATCATTACCGTGAACAAATGAGCGAGTTTTTCGGCAAGCGTGGTCGAAGTTGGCACGTTAGTGCTGTGATTACCAGGTCGACTGCCGACAAATTCCAGGTTGAATGTTTTGTTCATCTGTTCAACACAAGCATCCAAAACAGCTTCGCTGTTCATCCATCATCGAACATCTTCTGAAAACGCTGAAGGAAGAGTATCCAATTCTTAAGCAAGCCTTCCTACGCTCAGATAATGCTGGCTGTTACAAGAACGGAGCACTTCTTCTTAGCTTGCTGGAGATTAGTGCGCGCTCTGGTATAAAAGTCCTGTGCTACAACTTCTCTGACCCCCAAGCGGGCAAAGATATCTGTGACCGCAAAACTGCCCCAGTGAAGGCCCACATCAAAAGGTGGGTGAACGAGAAACATGACGTCCTAACTGCGGAGGACATGAAGCAGGCCCTCGAGTCTCACAGAGGTGTGAAAGGATGCAGAGCTGCTGTCGTTGAAGTAGACATCTCGCAGGATGTGGTCAAAGACAACAAAATACCAGGAATTAGCTTGCTGAACAATTTCCAATTCAGCGAAGAAAGCGGAATCCGGTCATGGCGAGCGTATGACATTGGGCAAGGTTGGTTATTGAAATATCGTGACCTCCGGATGTCAGCTCAACCAGACACTAATCTGAAGGTAATTGAGCCGTTTGGACAACTGACGAAAGGAAAAGGAGTAGAGGGAGAAAGTTCTAAAACAAGTGCAGACATATATTCCTGTCAAGAGAGTTGTTGTGTGTTGACTTTGAAGTCCAACAGGAAGCAGATGCCCATATGGACACCGGAAAACACCATTCGCAAGCCAAGTCACTGGAGTTCCAGTGGTTGGTAAGGGCCAGCAAACTGCAGTCACAGCCTTCGACCAGGACGCTCAATCACCATCTGGTACTGTTGAAGATTGCAAGACGCAAGGCTGGGCCTTGAAAAGCACAAAGAAGCTGTCAAGGATGACTGATAAGACAAAAACATACCTTGCGAACATATTCGAGCAGGGCAGCCGGATTGGGCATAAGGCCAATCCTGTTCAGGTCAGCAGGCAAATGAAACTGGAGAAAGATGTTGACGGTAAGCTGCCTTTCAATCCAGATGAATGGCGGTCACCCCAACAGATCAACCAGCTGTTCTCCCATCTAGCGGCAGCACAGAAGCAACTAGACAAAGAAGACATTGCTGCTGAGGAGACAGAGGCTACACTCGCGACTCTAAGAAATGAAGTGATGGAACAGGTGGCTGCACCCCAGCATCCGATTGTTGTCAGCGTAAGAAACATATGCCAACTTGTCCATGAAGCAAAGTTGGGCTCATTGAAGATCGTAGAGCTCCAATCAATCTGTAAACAATTAGACACAAAACCTTCTGGCAGCTTAGTGCGAAAGAAAAGCTACACCACACCCATAGAAACATATGTAAAAACTTGCCGGTGTTTCAACGAGTAAAATTGTCGAAGTGGCCCGCATATTAATGAATTAAACGGCATGAGATATTCTATATCTTTGGAGAAAAGACATATTTCATTAGCTTAAAGAAAACGTTTTAATGAAATGTCTCTAGATATGGTGGGTAATGGATACTACAAAAATGATCGCAGGGATGTAGTGCAATATATGCACGTGTGTACACATAAAATCCGAGAAAGAAAATATCTTTTTGTTGCCAGAAGACGTTTTTTTATTATTCTTTGGCCAATATATCCACATATTCTTTGGCTGATATATTCACAGTGGTGTCAGCAATTCGTTTTTCTGCAAAACTGTAGGTATTCTGTGACAAGTTATTCGTCTGGCTAGTTGACTGATTAATGCGTTTTACTGCGTATTTATTCATGGAAAATGCCCTTAGATAAACGCCAGAGAGGTCGTTCCCGAAACCCTATATGAAGTTTAAAATTTCCAGTGGCAGCATGTGGCCAATAATCCATGGCGGCTCTTTTGGCACTCGAAATACAGTTGTACTTCAATTGTGTGTGTAACTTGACAAATGCTTGCTGTGCCCCTGGATCATTTTAGTAGGACCAGTTTAGTAGGATACCCACTGCTTTGATCTTCTTCATTATGTCGGAGATGTTGCAAGTTGAGTTAGATAGTCGTAAACGAACTCACTGCATACAGTTAGCGATCTCGTGTACCGCAGTGTGAAAATGTTTGAATTGATAATTAATGCTTCATTGCGTGACCTTGCGTGACCTCAAGTCCTTGTTGATTTCGTTAAGTGTAACGTGATCGATAGATTTAACCCTTTGCAGCTACAGATCCCAATAAGTGTTATTAAGGGAAGACTTTACATTTGAAAATTTGTAGCTTAGGTCTGTTGCCGAGTTCTAATTGTGTGTGATGAAAACGAGAATAATTTCGCATGTAAAAATATGCCGTACGTAATTAATTCGATGCGAGAATACGGTAGATGGTAGTCCTGTATGTCTGTCTTGTTATAATCGCGATCAGCGCTGCAAGTTTGTTATCAAGACTTAATTTAGACTCTCTTTAGACAATATGTTTCGAGAGGTGGTGGATTCTTATTGATTTAAATAAAGAAATCAGTCTGGAAAAGCACGGGCAGTTTGTTTACTTCGAGCGCACCTCACGCAAACACATTTTAATGGCTCAAGTTAGAGTTTACTGATTTTGGGAGAACAGATGTTGGGCTTGAAAAATATCTTAAAATTCTCGGAAAGGAACGCCGCACCTTCGAGAAAATTGGTTTCGAAATTGCCTCACATTTGGCCTAAGACAATTTTGCAAACGGAAGGAAATTACAAAATTTTCTGAAAAATTCAGGTTTATATTAAGTCGAGATATTTTCCGTTAATAACGTAATATAGACAGTAAACAACACAAACAATCGATATGAGTCCCCAGAAATGGCGCAAAATATATTTTATTGAGCTTCAAACTTTGCATAAATTTCATGTGACGTCAGGGTCAGTAAGGGCCAAAACAAGGGGGGGTGGTCAAACTACAAAATGAAACATCAGGAGAATCGCTAAATACCATCATTCTTTATCATTTCGGACAGACATTAAATGGTGAAAGTTTAAAGGAAATCGGCCGACCCCAATCTTTCACCTCTGCCTGGTTTTCTCAGAATCACTCTTAAAGCTGAAAAACCCAGCCGGGAGCCATTTCAGCTTGTCGAAATGGTATCGTTTGATTATGTTTACATTCCTTCGCGTAGTTTTAACCAGCTGGATGAAGAAAAATGCGAAAGTGAATATGATGAGCCAAAACCACAAGAGCGCAAGTACATGTCAACAAAAATCTCACGTTACATACTTTGAAACTCAGCCAAGAAAAGAAAGGCTTCCACGCCGCTTGCACATGAACATTATCCAATCACAATATAGTATTTTTGTATACACATAAATCCAACTTCGAAATCCTAGAGGGGGACTTCTTTCACCAATTGTCATGATACCTACGCTGTGGTTTTCGGGTGAAAACAATTATTTTCATTGCCGCATAAACCATAAAATATGAAAATTGGAAACTTCAATATTCAATTTTGATTTTGTAATTTATACGAAAATTGAATGGACGGAAGACCCACGGACCTAAAAGAACGGTATTTTCCAAATCCTCGTTTTTTGGCACGGCTTGACCAGATTGCTTATCTTAATTTGTTTGTTTTGCAATTTGGGTTGAGATTCTTAATTATCGCTCAGAAATAGGAACATTGAGATGGCTTCTAACCAGATAGATTCATTCGTGTTTTTTGAGATCATAAAAGGTCTTTTTGTCTTAGCTTACCTACAATGAAATTCAACACATGTGAATGAGGTCAATACATGGAGTTTCAATACTTTTAGTTATCTGTAAACGGTGAGTCGTACAGTCTATGCAATTCATTCTCAAATGGATATTCTGATCCGTACAAAACTGCATGTATATTTGAAACATTCTTTTTAAAAGGCCCATTGTAATCACAGACTCGCAAAAACACGCTTCTTTAATATATCCAACTAAAAATACGCAAGAATCGGCATACATTGTTATTTCCAGGCATAGCAATAAGTTATTGGATTAGCTGAAAAGTACAGCGTTTCCTAAACTCTCGTCCATTGAGTACCTCAACCTGGACCTGGAGAGATATTGAGAGTCTAGTACAGTACTAAGCCTTAAAAAATTTTAGCTTGGATTTTACCATCTTTTATGTCGTATTTCTGGATTTTTATTTTTTCCTCATAAAACCGGGCTTTTGTTTCCTAGACGAGAGATTCGACGGGACGCTGCTAACCATGGCCAACAAACAACGGATTATAAAGGTCGCGTGAAGGAGGCCAGAGTCACCGGCCCGGATTGCCAGTGCTCTTTGGGGTGCTTCAACAAAGTAGACGAGGGGCTGCGGTACCATATTTTGACACAGTTCAATCTTCTTGGTGAGAGGAACTTACAAAATGCGTACTTGAAAGGACTGGTCGTAGCGGAGGACATCAAGAAGAGGGCAAGAAGTACTCATACAAGTACTTCATTTCAACTGAAAGTATGACTCGCATTAAGGTATGTTGACAGACACATTACTCCATCACTCTCTCTTTGACGAAAAAGGTATACCAGTTTTTCCTACAATGCTTTCCTTCTTTACATTTATATAAAATAATCCATTTCAGTAAAGTTTCTAAATTGATTGATGGCGGGTTTTTTTATCATGAATTTCTCACATTTTTCTAACGAACCTTATTCCATCTTAATTTTTGACTCTAATGTCAGTTCAGCTGTGGTGTTGGTTTAAGTCGATATTCGTTTTTTTTTTTACGCTAAAGTATAATTGTTCGATTTTAAACCCGGTGTACAAGTCATTATCTTCTTCTTTTCGGCGGGGGTGGGGGGTAAAAATGGTACCTGAATCTTTTTGACCTGGTTAGTTATAGTCAGTACAAACGTGCCTTCATCGCTTTACATGGCATCACGCCGTGACTGCAGACCGTCCGGGACTCGCCGTTGCCGATCGACCGGTGAGGAAAACATAATAACTGCCCTAATGCCCACACTGAGGAGGCCAAAAACAAGGTACGCAACTGTTACATTGCTCTAGCTCCCCCAACTCTCGAACAATGTATGGACCTGACAGTAAAACTTTATTGTAGGTTTTTAGAATGCATAGGGACGTAAGCTGTATATGAACTTTAAAGCCTGGACTTTTCACTTAAAGAATAGTACCTAATGCTTCTTTTATTTACTTTTAGGTCCGTGCCCATATTCTGTCATTTCCAAGACACACGTCACACTACTCGCGCAAAAAGACCCCAAACAAGAGGTTTTTGCGCCAGGGTCTGTCCATAAACAGAATGTACCAACTGTACCTCCAGGATGAAGAGCCAGACGTTTGGAGGAGACAGCAGGAGATTTTGAGGTATTGTTTTGTTGTTAAAAGTACATTCACTGGTTTGAAGATGTATGGTGGGAATCGTTCTGAAAGGGAAGCAGCTGCATCGTCACTCAAAATCTGTGAACCCATTTTAGCATATTTACTAATGTTAATACCTGGAACAAATTAGAAATTGCAAAAATCTTCCCCATATTTTACGGGGTCCTGCTAGTTTTTAGTACTTTTGAAGTTTTAAGAATAATAACCTATCCAAATCTGTAGCCGTCTTGAGTAAAACTATGCAAGTTGTGTTTAAGTGCTTTTAAGAAGTAGACTAGGATCAGGTCAGCGTCGAAATAAAATGTTAGATAAATTATCCATAGTTGATGCGAAAAAAATTGAACACTGCTCACAAAGTATTACTACAGCTGTTGTTGTGAGTTTAAAGTCATTGATTAATTTTGGTGAATTTCTACGATTATAGGTGCGGACTTGAGAACCTTCGGGGGACTCCACCTGCCATAAAACTGCATGTAAGTCAGCGCCTGTACCGCAACATCTTCGTGTCAGAATTCAACTTAGGATTTGGCCTGCCTCGGAGCGACACATGTGCCAAGTGTGACGCAGTCAGTTTGGCCATGAAGTCCGCGTCCGGGGAAGAGTTGGACCAACTCCGGAAAGAGCAAGATCATCATCACCGTGCAGATCTGGGCTACGAGGAGAAATGCGCAGACAAGAAGGCAGCGGTCCGCAGTTGGCAGGGCAAGCAGCGCTACGTTGGGTGCTGCCAAAGCGGAGGAGCAGATCCATCGATGCAGTGGACATGATCACCTTTGACTTCCAGCAGAACTTACCAACGCCCAACCTGCACCACAACGATGTGTTTTACGCCCGCCAGCTGTGGACCTACAACTTCGGGATCCACGATTGCGTATCTGGCCAAGGATCTATGTACATGTGGAACGAACTCACAGCCAAGCGTGGATCCTCGGAGACGGCCTCTTGTCTGCAGCACTTTCTGCAGAACCGCTTGAGCACTGGAGCAAGGTAACTGATTTCTCTGTTACAATCGCTTTACTTTTCATTTTTTGTAGCAGTTAACCCCTGGGCATACATCGAGGAAAATAGAATGTGTTATTGTAGTGTGCCCAAGTTGTGGGCCATAAATCACTTTTTTGATTAATTCTGATTCTGAACAAGATTAGCGTTTGAAAATATATGCCTTAACTTACGACGCCATTTTGGATGATGTCATAGGCCCACCATCAGAGTCAATGGGCCCCTAATGGGCCATAACCTAATGGTCCTCTCTTGTAGAATATACATATCAGGTACGCATCCAGGTGAAATACGAGTCAAAGCATATAAATGGGTCCCGGCAACCGGCTTTAGTTCCTTGGGCCAGAATTATAATGGTTTGATGGAGGGAAACAACAGAGTGAACTGTATTTCCTTTTCGCCACAGGTCTCTCGTTAGCTACTCGGACGGCTGTGGAGGCCAAAATAAAAACCAAACTATCATCGGCCTCTACTCCGAACCGCACTTAAAGGGTTTATACAAGGTGCTTGACCATAAATTCCTGGTCAGAGGACATACGTTCCTTGAGAACGACAGAGATTTCAGCCAGGTATTTATAATTTTACGGTTTTTAGTGTGCATAGTTAGCACATACCTCATTGTAGGAGATTAGGTTCAGAAAATATACACGAAAGAGTTTAAATTTCAAAATGGAGGAAATTAACGCGATTGACACATGTCGAGAACTGCTCTTCTGAATCGAAAATGAAGTATTACCAAAGATATGTATTCTAAACTCATCGAAATACAGTGTGCACAAATGATAAAGCCGGTATTGTTTATATGTTTGGACAGGATCCAGAATTTGGTATTAATATGTAACCAAAATTTGAGGTCGCGGAAATTAATGCTTCACCTAAATCAATTTTGCCGAAATTCACAACCGAAGGTAATAATATTAATTGAGCGAAATTTGATACTAGAATTTTGGATCTGATTTATAAACGCACAAGTTTTTTTTACGTATTTGTAAATGTAGTTTAACAGTTTTTGACTCTGAAACCTTATACAGTAGTAAAAGCTTGAATGTACGTTTTATTTGACTTAACAGTCGACCCCACAAGCTGTATGCTTTTATAACCCTCGTGTATAAATAAATATCATCTATTTATCTACCTATCTAGATTGAGAAACGGAAGAAACCGCTGTTGTGTACCTGCCCAGTGATTAGGCCACGGCTGTAAAAGAAGCCAACCTGAGGAAGCCCTTTGTAGTCCAGGAAATGCATCAGGAAAACTTTCTGGACTACAAAGGGTATATAGCAAAGCTATATAACAAATGGTGGGTCGACCGAGATGGACAGTGTGTACGGCTCCGAGATGTGCATTGGCTTAACTTTGGGTGGGGAGAAGAGGACGATGGATTGGTGCATCATCCTGATGAGGTAAAATTAAAAAGATTCTTAGAATAATAAAGTTTTTTAATATAGGGATCATACAATGCATGTAAGAGCATGGCAGTTTTACCTTTTGATAGTATTAACACTCATTTGATAGCCTTGTTCACATTTAAATATTTTACAAATATGCTTCCAATGACATTCAACAAATATTTCAAACTCACTGATCAAATTCACTCACACTTAGATCCTCGACAAAAATTCACAAATACTATTTTCGCACAAATTTTACGAAAATGATTCGATAAGATATTAAGGAAGCACAGTATGGAGCAATCTTCCTGCTTTAATCTATCAAAAACAAAAGATTATTGTAAAAAAAAAACAGGAAAAAATAAGAATTTGCGACAATTAAACATTAATAAACTAATATTCTTATATTCTTATTATTCTTATTATTATTATTATTATTAGATGTGGATGCGGTACGGCCTTGATGTCAACGAGCCGTGGAAGAAAGTCAAACTTCGAAAATCTAGGGCCACTCAGTCCACGGACCAACCTGTGCGGCTGTACAAAGAACCAATCCAGCTGAAACCCACCAAGGTCAAGGACCTGAAAGCCATGGCGGCCAAATACGTGCCTTTGCCGCAGAGGGACTTTTAGATGGACTTGGATTCTGTACCAACAGCCAACGAGGCTGAGGAAAGCTGTGAGGAGAACTGATTGAGCCAGTAAACGTAAATAGATCACTGAATGTAATAGTCCCTGTGCAGGTCTTAGTACACGTCCTCACTAGTTCGCTTTTCTTTGAAAACGAACATCTTATTTCAGTCTTTGCACTAAATTTCGTTATTCACGGCACTATTGCGTTTTAGTCGATTGATTTTTGTTGCCCACACTAAAACGCCTAAACGGGAATAAATAGTTGTTCTTCAAATAAAAACGGACTAAGTGTGCACGGGGCCTTAGTCTAAGTTCGAATCATTTTTAGTCTTGTAAATAGCTAAGTCATGTAAATAGGTCGCGGTGAATATGTAAATAGTCTAGTGTAAGTCTTAGCCAAGTTCAATTTATTTTGTAAATTATTATAATAAATATGTTGCCAGTGAGAAATATGTTTCTTGAGTTGCAAGCGAGATGCGAAGTGCTAGGGATGACACTGGCAAGCGATGCTTTGCTGTTGATTTTTAACAGCCCAACAGATACAAGTTTATTTTTCAAGAGTGGCTGCTAAGCTGAGGAACAAATCCGAGGAGATATATATAGAGAATGATGAACCAATTAACGATCACATCGCAGCTGCTGAGGATCAGGCCGGGTACTCGAAGGTATGCCGCAATGCTGTGCTTGACAGTGTGCAGCTTGGTCATCCCATCATGTATGACATCCACAATCTGTGCGCACCGGTCCAAAAGGATGGTTTGAAGAAGCTAACTGTTTCACTGCTCCACGACATATGCAAGCACTTTGATCTGGATATTAGTGGAGTCCCGCGAACGCGCAAAGCACCATTTGTCAAGCTGATCCACAACAAGCTAGTAGGAACTTGCAGTTGCTCGACGGCAACCTAGGACTTGCACATCAGCTAGTCTTCTTGTCAGTTAGCTCAATGGCAGCTATGGATGCTTGGAGTGCAGACATCACCTGGTGAAGAGGAAGATCCTGGTGTTGACATGGAAGAAGTGGAACTTGGCAGTATCTCAGACAGTGATGAACCAGCCACTGAAGATCAGCAGGGTATCTCCGCCACTCCAGGTCTGCATTATCC
Organism: Plumapathes pennacea; assembly: GCA_964036295.1. Lineage (NCBI taxonomy): Eukaryota > Metazoa > Cnidaria > Anthozoa > Antipatharia > Myriopathidae > Plumapathes > Plumapathes pennacea. The sequence continues at coordinate 10,415,213 of OZ038469.1, read as the reverse complement.
ACCTGCTGGTGTGGTCGCTACAAGGTTATCTTCCTACTTGTTACAGGTGAAGATCCCAGCAGAGCTCCCACTCAGCCTTACAGTGCAAAAGGACAGCTACTTCAGCAGGTATGACTCTATGAGTTTTTTTTTGTTTGATGTTCTACAGTGCACTGTTGTACATTGTATGTCCATACACTGTACACATTATTACTAGAAATACGATATCGATATCGCAGATATCCCCTCGCCCTGTAGTGGGTTTTTGGAAAGCGAGGTTCTTGTTTTCTTTTTCCGCTTTGAGATTATTTTAAAATCTTTTTTTTAGAAACCACGGTTTGTGTAGCGACGTCACCAGTCGGCCGCTAAAAAAGTCTTTGTCACACGGCAGTCTGGTTTAGTTGAGACAATGTGCACAGTCTGAAATTTTCGTGGACAGTAGCTGAACCCCAAAGTTCACTGTGACAACTTTTACATGCAACTACAGAATACTCCCAAGACTTTAAAGGCAAGCATTAGCATGGCGAGCGGTTGCAATTTCGGTTGCTCTGTCGTTTTAGTCATAGTTTAGACTCTATTCTTACATCTTGACTTATCCAAACCACCTGAGAGGTTTTATAACAGTCGCTCCACGGTTATCATTACCCCTAAACTGGAACAACGGAGTTTTCCTGGTCGTAATTCGAGTGGATTGAGTAGGCGCTCTTGCAACAGTGGAGTTCCACCACCTTGCAAAGTGAAAGTTGGTATTCATCTGGTAAACGCAACATTAACTGCCTCCTACTTGATTCTACTACCTGGTGATGTCTGCGAAAATCCCCGCCCTGTAATCTGTACTGGACCATCGAGTAATGAAGATGTTGACCTCTCTGATTTTCCAACTGTCAAGGTCACAGCAAGGGGTCTCGCCATAGCACACCTTAATATTCGCAGTTTAGCTTGACCAACTGAAGCTTATTGTAAACAATACTTTTAATGTCTTGACCCTCTCCGAAACATGGCTTAATGATAGTATTGAAAACCAAGAAGTGCATCTGTCTGGATACCACTGTATTAGACATGATTGAGGGAGCAAAACTGGTGGCAGAGTTGTGATCTATTGCCGCGAAGGTCTTACATATTATGTGCAGGAAGATCTAAACAATGAGAATGAAACCTTATGGATTCAAATTAATAGACTTAGATGCAAGCCTCTTATTATTGGTTGTATCTATAGAGCCCCCAATCAGCCTGTGGACTCTTTTCTGGAAAATCTAGATGACTCGCTATCAAGTGGTTCTTGAAGATTTTAATGCAGATTTCTCACCTGGCAGCAAACATGCAAATTTGAGTCTAAAACGAAAGCTCCAGGGAATCACTGGCCTTTACAATCTGAAGCAAATTAGAAAGTCACCAACACGTGTCACTGAGCATTCCGAGACCCTTATTGACTTGGTATTTACCAATGCCAAAGAAAAAATCACTGAAGTCGGGGTCGTTGATCCAGGTCTAAGTGATCACTCACTTGTATACTGTGTTCTAAAGTCCGGCATAACCCGAGGTCCCCCAAAGAAAATTGAATTTCGTTCCTTTAAGAATTGCAATAAACAGTCCTTCATCGATGATCTTCAACAAGTTCCCTGGCATGTTGTCTTTGATTGTACTGACAACATTGATGGCTGTGTCGACACTTGGAACAAGCTGTTTCTAGACGTTGCCAAGATCCATGCTCCAACAAAATCCTGTAGATTTAGAAGTTCGTCCACTCCCTGGATGAATTCTGATATTGCATCTCTTATGAGAGATCGCAATTATCACCTGAAGAAAGCTAAAGGAAACAAGTGTGGACGACACTGGCAACTGTATCGCGAATTAAGAAACAAAGTCCACCACACTATCAAGAAAGCAAAATCTGAATATTATACTAAATTGATTCAAGACTGGAGGAAATGCGAAAGATCTCTGGAATGCACTGAAACAGACTTTGTCCTCATCTAAGGCCTCCTCGGATATTACAAGTCTCTCTGTTGATGGTGTTGTTCTAACTTCTGCCCAGTCCATTACCACAGCTGTCAACTCATTTTTCGTCAATGTTGGTAAGAAACTTGCTGGAAATTTTTCTTCACTCTCCCCAACAAGTCAAGTTGACTCAGCTACATCCAGCACTGTATTTTCCCTTCAGCCGATCTCTGAAGACTTTGTTGTTAATTCTATTAAGCACTTAAAACCCAACAAGGCTGTTGGGTTGGATAAGATCAAGGCACAACTACTTAAAGACTGAAGATTTCATCGCACCGTCACTCACCACCTTATTGAAGACATCTCTTCAGACAAAGACTTCCAATTATTTGGAAAAATGCCAAGGTGACACCATTGTTTAGAGGGAGATAAACAAGACCCATCTAACTACAGACCAATCTCCATACTCCCAATACTGAGTAAGATTCTAGAAAAGGCTGTCCACACTCAGTTCAATTCCTACCTTTCCAAGAACAACTTAATCTCATCCAATCAATTTGGATTCAGGATCAAGTCTTCTACCATCACTGCATGAGCTCAGTTTACTGATCAAATTGTTCATGGTATGGACAATTGCAGTCACAGGGGCCGTTTTTTTGGACTTAACCAAGGCATTTGATACGGTTAACCACTCCATCCTGATGTGTAAGCTCTGTAATCTGGGCGTGGATGATGCAGCACGGGCCTGGTTTGAGCCCTCTCTCCAATAGGAGTCAAGTGACTTGCTGCAACAACACCCAATCTCATCCAGCCCCCATCTCTATCGGAGTTGCCCAAGGTTCCATATTAAGACCATTGTTTATCATTTAAATGAATGACCTGCCAGATGTACTCAAATTTTGCAATGTAACTCTATATGCTGATGACACAGTTTTATTTTTCATCTCAATCCATATCTGAAGTTGAATCTAAGTTAAATTCTGATCGTACTCGTGTCTGTAAATGGATGCATATCAACCAACTCATGCTAAATGTTAAAAAATCCAATTTCATGTTAATTGGTAGCAATGCCTGCCTAAGTAAGATAGACTCGCTTGTTATTTCAGCTGATGGCACTACATTGGAGGTACAATCAACAGTACATAGTAAGACTGGTCAATTTTCGTAGACTTATGATGCATCTGTGCAAATTCCAGTTCTTGTCTTTATTTCTCCTGTACTTTTCTATGACGTTTTGTTCACGTAAATAAAAGAAAACTGTATACCCTAAGCTTGCAAGATTTGTACTCTGAAATTTCTTGTTTACGATTTAAGCACGGAATAAAATTTTGCCGATTGGTGCAGGTTTCAATGATCAGAGTTGTGTAATATATCTCCTGTTGACCGATAAGATACATATATATATATATATATACACACAGTTGAAGCTCCCTGCGCAAGCGACCACCTCAGGAATTCGGATTTGATTGATTGTTGATTAATTATTGATAGCTATGCCCAGAAGAAAACCAAGTCTGTCACTAAGGAAGCGGGCAGCTAGGAACCCCTTCGTACTGGACAAGGTCCCTGATGACGGGAGTGAACAACAGAATCAAGAAGAGTTAAGTCAAGAACTGTGAGTTCCTTTTCCCGCAAAACCTAACAAACTCGCCTCGTATGTGTCGCATGGCTAAAATTTTGAACCCTCAATATCGTTTCAATATATACAAATATTGAGTGCATTGTGGGAAGAGTTCAATCAGGAAATTTTCCTAGTAACGTGGAGAAACACGCAGTAATTATCACATTTCGAACTTAAACATCTTTCTGGTGATATGATTTTGTGATCCGTGCGATTTTGTGCGCATTTTGGAACCAAGACCTTCCCACGATGCACTCGATATTTGCATGTACTGTCATATAATTTGTGCAAACACAGCTGTACATATATACATGAAGTTTTGGGCAGGCACTTGTGCATGCTTCAAAAGTACTCAATCATCTTCATTCTTGGCAGGCTCGCCTCTGACGGTAATTCCCTTGTAATCCGGACATCACAGTAAGTACACAACAAGCCGGTCAGACTTTTAACATGTCAGTCATGGATCATTGTTTTGGCTCAAATGGCTAATTTCGTCCTTTGTAGACAGCTCAAGAGTAGGACATCATCGGTGCACCGCCGCCTCAACACAGGAGAATGAAAGAAGAAGACATGCAGCTGGCAGTCGAAGTTGCAGCAGGAGCCGTGGAGGCAGTCGCAGCTGATTCAGCAAATGCTGCAGCAGATGCACCCCTACCAACGCCTCCCTACTTTCCTGCGGGCCTTGCAACAAGTCTGGATGAACCGCTCCAGTTGAATTTTGATCTGTTCCTCCTGGACATGCTGCATCTCCCATTGGGACTCTTTGACACCAATGGCTCTGGGCCCGTCGCTTTCGACAGCGTCGACCAATGCCAAGAGCACTGCAAATGCTTCGTGACGCAGCGACTGCTGTCCACCACAGCCGAGCATGCCGGAGATCATGTGCAACCACCGTGAGCCTCCTGAACAAGATGTTTCACCGGGAAGGCACTGGACTCAAGCGCTTCCTGACCACGGGTATCGCCTCCTGCGATGAACACCTGTCTCGACTGAGGAGAGACCGGTTAGTAATTTTTGTTTTTTTCTTGCCCCAAATCCCGGACATGAAATTTTGCCCCCCCCTCCCCCACCGAATCTCATGAATGGACTTTAAACGCTTTATCGTTTCAATCAATTCCAAATTTTATGTCTGATTATATTTAACAATTATTCTACGAGGGCACCATGCAAAAAAGAGAAATACTCAAAGTCAACTCTTCAATTATTTTGAAAGGAAAGCCATACTTGCAGTGTTTATAGCGCTGGCTGTCGGTACCATCAATTCAATAACAAACATCTACTTGGCAGACTATGGTGATTGCTCAATAATCTTCGACTGAACTTGCTCTTCTTTCTTCGTTAAAATATCCAAGTTTTATGCCAAGCTCAAAGGACACAATGTTGCCGCCACAGTGTGTCCTCGTTTAGACAGGCCTTTATACACAACCCCACAAGCGGCAATGCTTAAATTTTATCGTCTATAATTGAAGATTGATTGATTGATCCAGGTTCCTCTGTATTCCAACCATTACATATACCTTGTCTAGATGCGGAAACAACATGGTTTGGGACGCACCGTCCTGGAGTGATGTCGCGCCGCACTTTATGCATGGGTTTCTCTGGAGACTCTGACTCACCACAGCCGTGCTGCAACAGATCAACTGACGTGGCTGCCACCAGTTCAGACGACGACAACGGTAGCAGTAGTGAAGAAGAGGTTGAGCTGGACTCGGAGGTTGTCTGTTCCAGGCTGAGCGCCCGCGACATCCAGCTGCTTCAGTCTGACTCAGGCAGATTTCAGACTGCCTTGGTCAAGCACTTTTTGGGGGAAGGGGGGCGGATGTGCCCTCACCCAGCTGTACGAGCCGCCAGAGGGAAGGCCCACTAGGGGGGGCCATGATCACTGGTGTTGGCACTAGTGGTGGAAGAAGGAAGCGATGACATCGAGGGGCTGCAGATCCAGAAGAGGTGGGCAATGCTGCAGAAGGGGGCCCAAGATTGCCAGAAGGCTCGTCCTTGGGGCATCTGAGGGACTTCCTCTCAAAGCACAAGCCCTTGTCCCGTGCGGTAGCATGAACTAAATGAATGCAGCTACCTGTTCACACAGTCCAAGCTCTCCTTGCGACCACTCTCGTAAAACTGTACACATGGTAGCTTTCTCTCCGAGAAAGCGTCCTGTGCTGTTTCCGTGGAAGGAACGTTTGATTTCAGTGAAATAAGAGTGTCAGAAGGAGGCACTGTACAATCATTAAGCTGCCACAATAATCACAATATGTCACTAAGTGTGTGCGTGTCAGCACACCGCTGAACAGATAAATAAAAGAACTACAAGCCTTCAAAACATGGTGTATTTAAAAAGGTTGCAGGAAGCGATCATCTTTTCTCGTGTCTTTATGCTAACTATCTTTCCTTCTTTCTTTTGGGGCCGCTGGCGAGTGCCTGGCGATCTCTCGGGACCCTGCACACATGACAGGAAGTGACAGCGATTCATGCGTCTCTGAGGTTTTCAAACAACATGATCTTAAAAGATGGGAAAAAGTCTTTCTCTTTTTTTCCCGTGTGTTTATGCTAGGTAGCAATCTTTCCTTCTTTCTTTTGGGGATGTGAGTGACCGCCACACGCTCACGCACATTCCTGTGGAACTGGAAGTTGACAGCGCTCCTCTAAGCGCCCTTTTTAACTCCCAAAACTCATTATAATCGCCCGTTCACCTCCCTAAACCCACCCTTATTCACTGGTTCCGGCTCTTAGCATGCAAATCGAGCCCATAAAAGTGCTGAACTGATTGCACTCTGAGCATTCAAGTCGACAACATGCGCTCAGAATGACGTCATCACATGGCAGCACTCCCTAACAAAGTGTTCGCGAACAAAGCACTCTCACATAGGGCAGTCCAGCCAATCACAACGCATGACACAATGACGTCATCAAATAGTAGCGCTGGCGAAAGCCATGCAGCGCAGACAGCGTGCACTGTTCAGCCAATCACAGCGCAGAAAAACCAATTTTACCGCTTCAAGTTGTTCCCTTTGGACAAAGATACTTGAAGTTATCATGTGGAACAGCAATTGAATCCCCCAACGTCATCCGAGCTATCATTCCACAGAGAATCATCGAGCAATATTCGTCATACTGCAAGAAGGAAGGAATCACCCGAATGAGCAAAAACACAATGCTACATATCCTAGATGTATGCAAAGCCACTGTGCGCAAGTCGTTACAAGGCCTCAATTATATCTCTGCCGAAGGTGCAAAAGCATTTGATGATCTGGTGGAGGTAGCCAATGCAATGGAGAACTATAAAGGTCAAGAATGGTCAGCAAATTGCAAACACCAGTTCAAGATGGGGAAACAGAACATCAAGTCTGAAGTAGTATAAAAGTAAGGATTCTGGAACACACCCCACCTCACCTCACCACTAGATTTGTGTTAGCATAACTTTCGTTTTTGAAAAATTGATTTTGAAAAAGTTACTTCAGGGTTTGCTTGAATATTACAAAATGCCCACATTAACAGAATTAAGAAAAGGAATGGCAAAAGAGTTGAATATTAAGGGTCCGGGACATTGTGCCAAGTATGGGTCATTTACAGTTCTGGAAGGTCAAATCAACAAGGTCCTGGATACTCAACTTGTCCAAGTATGTAAATGGATTTTAATACTTTGCCTAGCCTAGCTAGTAATAACAATATTACAGCAGTCTACTTTCTAGGTATGCTTTGGTTTCCTCTGGTTCTACTTTAATTTACCAATACGTTACTCCATTTGTACTCACTCCCTATTGATGTCTTCCACTAATAAGTTTGTGAGTGCTTCATCATTATAGAGCAATGAAGTTCCAAACAGCACATGGTGTGAACATGAGGGCTTGTTAAGGATGCTTCAATTTCTTGAAGAAAAGGGACTGCGCCTGGACAGTTTAATAACCGACAGAAACAGGTAAATGTTGCTTACATCAGGACACATCTGAAACCAAATGGTGTTAATCACTACTATGATATCTGGCATGTAGCGAAAGGTAAAAAAATAATATAGACAGAAACGAAATCATAATCTGAATGCAAAACAAAGCAAACAAATAAATTGTGCCTTCTAAATTTTCTAAATACAGAATTTCACTTGAAGGTTTGGGGAAAAAGATTGACAGCCTCGCAAAACAAAGGGATTGTGAAGATGCTGGTCTGTGGAGGAAATCCATTGTAAATCACATGTACTGGGTGGCTGCTGAGGCACCGGAGGGGGAGAATAGGCCAGATATACTAGAGGAAATGTGGAAATCTATAGTGAATCACATCCAGGATGTGCATGAAGGCCACGGAGACCTCTATCCTACATGTTCCCATGGTCCACTGGACAATGATGCCCATGATAAAGAGTGGCTTGAACCTTGTATGCATTTTCCCCTGTATTTAGGTGCTGTATGTTAATCATATTAGTAATAATTTGCCATGTTTCACTTTTTTCCCCAGCTTCAAAGGCTTGTGAACTACTGTCAGGCCTTCTGGAAAATAAGACCCTCCTGAAGGATATTCGGATGCTATCCCCGAAACATCAAACCTCTTTCCTAGAAGCTTTCCACAGCCTCATACTGCATTTTGCCCCAAAGCACACTGCTTTTTCATTCCTGGCCATGCATGCACGGTAAAGTAGTTATTTCACAGATATTTAATGAATGAATACAAACCAACATGCTGTATTAATTCCTTAGTATACTTCTGGCTGCCCTTCATTACAACGAAAACAGTGACCGGGCTCAAGCTGAAACCCAAGCAGGACAGCCACAGTATTCGATTCGATACCCAAAATTCAAGAAGGGAGCCTACTCAGTCAGTAAAAACAAAGAGGCACCAACATAGGTAAGTTCATTCACTAAAAAATCTCATATGTGTGAACACAATGAAGGGATGCTAATGCCATGCATGAAGTAGATCTCTGATGCTAATTACCGTATATACTGTACTGTACGTGCTCAAAGGATATACAAGAAACCTACTGGATGTGCTAGTGGAGGGGTACAGACAGGACCCAAGATCCCTTGCAGACTCCATACAGGACATTGCAGTTCCTGAACCTTTGGCAGGTGCATTTGAGAAGCCTGACAAAGCTACTGCTGTTGAGGAATATGTCTCCAGGTTTAATAGACAGTGACAAGTGAGTAAAACCAGAAATGTGTAAAAACTGGGCCAGAAATATTTGGAAAGAGCAACAATTTTTTTAATAAATAATATATGAAAAATATTCCAATAACCCAAAATACAATACATTCACGATGATTTTAGGTAAATACTACAAGCATGTTTTGTATAAATTGAGTTATGAGGTATTACTCTTCTTCCTTCTGCCCTATATGTTGTATTCTCATCTAAATTTTGCAGTGTTGGAAGACTCACATCATTAAAGCTGTGGAGGTTTCAACCCAGTGTATGTGGCTCCAAAGTCAGCTGGAAAGGTGTCCCTTATTTTTCTCACTGCACATGAGGGCAAGGCTACACGCACTTTTTTGCCAAGATATCCCCAGCACCACCTGACCAGCTGCCTGTATGCAGTGTATCTGAATTTTCTGTAATAGATAAGAAATACAAACCTTAGACGAAAAAAGCGGACCACAAAGTTTGCGTTCGAAACCGTGCTGAATTATTAGTATTAAAAGCAAAATATGAACATTCTCGTTTCCATCTTGTTGTTGTGGATGGCCGTATTGTTGTCTGTATGCATAATACGCGGTTTCCAGGACCCAAACATCCAAACACGTGGACTGAAACCCGGGATGCTCTGTTATGCAGTTCATCTGCAATTCAGGTCACTGGTCCTCAACCTTCCGCCACACTTCTTCGATTTCGTGACAGCAAACACATTCAGCGACACTGGGCATTACGTCGCATAAATGACACTCGCACCTGAAATTATGGCAATAAAAGCAGCTATAGGACGTAACGAAGGGAAGTCGGATGACACAACAAACGATAATTAAAACCTACATGTAAGTTAACATGCATATATGAGGAAAACAATTCGTACCAATCTGTATTATTTAAACGGTCATCATTGTTCTCCAGCTCCAGCTCCTCTCCTTCTTCTGTCTCTTCTCTCTGTCGCCTACGTGGTTCATATCTGTATGGATTGGCCCTCCATCTTCTTGTTGTTGTTCATGTGCAAGTTCATAACTTGAATCGCTCGTATATCCACTGAAATCGTCTGAAGAATCACTAACTCGCCCGCTCGACGCCATGTTTTCTCTCATTATGTACAACTTGTGACGTCACACATATTTTAGGAGGTTTTGCCAGAAGTGAACAGTTTTGCTCCAAAAATGGTGTATTTTACCCTTTTAACGTCCGAATTCGAGAAAACCATTACCAAATCTGTGCCCTACGAGTAGTTTTACGTTAGAAACAAAAAAGCGGTATCGAAGGGTTTACATGGCCTTTAATGTAATTTCCAGCTACATGAAGTCGAATAAGGTGATTTCGTCGTGGCTACACATCAAGCAAGGTTATGTTTTGAAGACGGCGAAGGAAGGTTTGGCAGAAATTGACTATGATGAAGTGATCGTAAAGTGTGGCATTTCAAGGTCTACGGCTTCTTCGCTGGTTAGTCTCTTCGAGCTAACGGAAGAATTTCTGAGGCTTCGAAGTTGTAGTGTTTCCTTTCGAACTTTTCATGGAAATTATAGGATTATTAGGGATTTGTGTACGAGTGACGAAGCTTTTCAGAGTGTTAATTATGTCTAAAATGTTAAGTAATGAAATGCCTGCGGCTACTAACGCGTTAGCAAAGTACGTGAGCTAACATTGGGTAAGAACGATTGAAATGTTGTGTTTTGAGAAATAGTTTTGAGTGTATTTTTCAGTTGATTGGCTTTGCATATCAATGAAAGAACAACCAAACGACTCCTCCAACGAATACGACGATTGAAACTAATTAATCTTCATGAACTTTTGCGCTCACAGAAGGATTTATTGTTTGCTTTTGGATTTGACCAACGCTTTTATGTTTGTCAATGTTAAACGGTTTTACGGCACTTTGAGATGAGTCTTTTTTCAGGCTCGTATCCTCACTAACTTTTTCGTTGATTGAATCATTTGCTCCAAACTTCATGTCATTCGTAGCCTTTTGTAATTTGTCATAAAACCATCGACTCTTCCTGTGTTTATGACTAGTTCAGGAGGAAGTAACCAAGTTCCAGGCGTGATGGCAAAGTCTAATTTCACTTTTGTGTTTTGAACGGCCAGTTGATATCTCGAGACTTTTCGAAATGTCTTCTTCAATCACAGCACTTTCAAATAAAATCAACATTTCTTCTTGTGCTTCTTGAACTCCTCCGCCTCCAATGATCGGATTTCTAACATTTGCTTGCGCTCCCAAGACGCAATATACGAAAGCTTCAATGCTTCTATTGAGTCTTCAAAGTCCTGCTTTTGTGATTCCTTTGCCTTTTCTCAAAGCGAACCATTTGTGTTGTTTCCCGTGATGAAAATCGTTTCGAATATGTTGAATTACTTTGTTCGAAGAACCACTCTCATCTGAAAAGTGTAATCCCCCATTAGGCCACTTTGCTTCTTTATTTGAAAACCAAGGACTCGTTCTTGTGTTAGGGTAATGACCGTGCCTCTCTGCAGCACGACATATTCACTGCAGCAACCTACACATATATAAACTCGCCAATGCACTGAATATGGCAGAAAATTGATGTTAGCTTTCTGTAAGAGTTCTGGAAAATTTTCACACCTCTTACACAGTTTGTCAGGCTTAAAGTACCAACATCAAGATTTTAGGAAAATAAAAGGAGCCGCCCACACACATACGAACAACCAATTTGCATAACAAAAAGAAAGACCTTGGATTACGGACCCCATTTTGCTGTGATCTCCTGGCTGTAGCTGTATAAAGCGATGGCAAGCAGAATGACAGGATCTTACATAATGGTCGAGTCATACATTCACGGTTATCATGTGTACAGAGATACGACTGGCTGGGATCCACAATTAAATGAGGAAAGGGCCCTTTAAACGCGAGCCAAAGAACATCAAGGATGTGAATGCGGTTGCCATAGTAAGGCCTAATTTAGAAGATTGCAGTCTTGAAACCACAGCCAAGGAACATGCTAACACAGTTACTGCCAGATTAGATGAGATACTTGGTCACATTCCTTTGAGGATGGCTGTATTTGTCACCAAGTTTTTAAAGCGCGGAACAAAAAAAGGGAAAGCCATCATAATGGGTAAATGTGTCAACAGAAGAGCTGGGTACGGCCTGGAAATTCCTGGTAAATAAAACTATTCTACTCCTTATAAGGCAGTTCGTTCCTTATAAAGGATGCGTGCAGATTTGAACTAACCTTTGAACTAATGTTGAATTGAATGGATCATATTGATTCATTTTGTGTTAAAGAAAATGAATTTGGAAGCTGAAAAACTGAATGAGGCTCATCTTCAAAAACCAAGAGAGTATGAAAGAGCAAGGCGCAAGCATGAAACAATCGAACAGTGAAAAATTCGTCTTGATTAAAGATGAGAAGTACAAAGCCTCCGAAAAGAAACGCAGAGACCAGAAAGTCCCGCCACAAAACGATGCTACAACAGAGAGCAACAGAAGCAAAGCCGGGCCAAGCTAACATCTCCGGAAAGACAAAAGCGCTTGAAAGCGAATCGAGAGTTTCAGAATCAAAAGCGTGCCCAGCAGAAAACTCCTGAAAGACAACAGCGCATGAATGCCGACCAAAAGCAACATGAACAGAAGCGGGTAACACAGACAACTCCGCAAAGGGAACAGTGCTTGAAAGGAAATCGGGAGCTTCAGACGCCGTTTTCTGTTAAACTCAGATACTTATTCAGAAAGGACAAGCAACAAAGGTTAGTCAGTGGAAATCGAACAATCACCGTGACAAATATATTCTATCCTGTATAGCTTGTATAACTCGATCACTTCAAGAATGTATTAAAATCTGTATGCTGATCATTTTCCCTCGAAGTATCGTTTTACTACGCTTCTGTTGCCAGTTTTGGCTACCATATTCGCTCAGAGCAATCAGAACTTGGAGTCTTGAATAATTTAGTCAGATGTCTTATTTTTCTGTAATCTGACACGGGGTGATTGCAGCGAGAATCATTCACAAGCCCTTAGAAATATTAGTGGGTCTGAAGCCCGTGTATAATTTGAAGTAAACTGTTCAAGTTTTGCTTTAATTCTGGGAGAAATCTTGCTGTTTTGAGTGGGTTCACATACAAAACAATTCGAGCCTTTTAGATATGCATGCGTGAGTCTGGTGCATGCAGTTCAGAGTAAAAACAAATCGCACAGGAAGCCTATTTAATTGCACTGCCTACGAATTCAAAATTGGAAAATCAGTGTTCCTTTTTCCCCGTACTACGACGGCCGACCAACTTCAAACTTTCAGTATTAAATTTTGAGAACGTGCTTGGCAGACTGTATGAATTAATTTGACATGCCGACCGTGGGAAATACCGTCACGCAATCAATTCTTTTTCAACACAAAAGTATAACACACACCATTATTTTTCTCCTTCCTTTGCGTGTAGCACTTGAGTTCGAAGAAAAGATTGAGTCAACATTTCGGTAAAACAAAGGCCACTCTTGTTGGGAGTTACCAAAAGTAAAAGTCCCATCAATGGCAGAGTGAGGGGGTATCTGCGATTATCGTATTTCTAGTAATTATTTTATTTCGGGATCATTTACTGTCAGTGCTATTTTAAACCATTTCCTGCATGGCATACATTAATGGGCCCTATTTTATAGCTATTTTAAAGGTATTTATATCCTATTTTTCAGTTTTTTCCTGTTTTTCCCTATTATGTATCTATTTTATGCCTATTTGTAACTTGTTGCATTCCTGCTACTTTAATTCTATTTTTCATTGAATGTTATGCACATTTTTTGCTATTTTAAAGCTGTTTTAAAGCTATTTTAAAGCTATCTTTTCTGAAGTTTTGATTATCTTTCTGGACTATTTTTTTTACTGTTTTTTGTTTCAAAATAACAGGTTTAAAATAGTTTTGTAAAATAGTAAAATAATAGAGAACTGATAGGGAAAAATAGCATATATAATAGATATAAATTATAAAGGTATTTATATCCTATTTTTCAGTTTTTTTCCCTATTATGTATCTATTTTATGCCTATTTTATTTGTAATTTGTTGCATTCATGCTATTTTAATTCTATTTTTTCATTGAATATTATGCACATTTTTTGCTATTTTAAAGCTGTTTTAAAGCTATTCTTTCTGAAGTTTTGATTATCTTTCTGGACTATTTTTTATTGTTTTTTTGTTTCAAAATAACAGGTTTAAAATAGTCTTGTAAAATAGTGAAATAATAGTGAACTGATAGGGAAAAATAGCATATAAAATAGATATAAATTTTAAAGGTATTTATATCCTATTTTTCAGTTTTTTCCTTATTATGTATCTATTTTATGCCTGTTTTATGCCTATTTTATTCGTAATTTGTTGCATTCATGCTATTTTAATCCTATTTTTTCATTGAATGTTATGCACATTTTTTGCTATTTTAAAGCTGTTTTAAAGCTATTTTAAAGCTATTCTTTCTGAAGTTTTGATTATCTTTCTGGATTATTTTCTTACTGTTTTTCTGTTTCAAAATAACAGGTTTAAAATAGTTTTGTAAAATAGTGAAATAATAGAGAACTGATAGGGAAAAATAGTATATAAAATAGATATAAAATAGGCCATATTTTCGTAAGGGTGCTCAATATTGTCCAGAATTCCATAACAAGTGTTTACTATTTTGATCATGATTGGGGATAATCTCGCATCAAGAAATCTAATATCTCTTGTCTTCGAAGGTTCTGCATCACATACTTGTGCATATCGCCCTTCAATTCTTCGTTGGTTTCCCAATCTGCGTTTCTAATCCGTGCTGCCGCCATCTTGAAATAGCTTACGGTCAGCGGAATCTGCCAACAGTACTTGCAAAGCATTGTGGTCTATTATAACGATGGGCCATGTCTAGACTTGTGATTTTTTTTTCTCGGTTATTTTTTTCTCTGTTTGTTTTTTATCTTGCTTTTTTTATTTTAATTTTTTTTTTGTCAGTTTTACTTTCTAATTTTTTCTTTTTCTTCTTTTATTTTTTTGTCTGTTTTTTTTTTGTTGTTTTTTTTCGTTGTTTATTTATTTTTTCAATTGGTTATTTTCATGAATTTTTTTTTAATTTCAATATTTTCTTCTTAGCTTTTTCTTCAGTTTTACGTTAATTTGCTATTATAACGATGGGCCACCATACAACAGCCACCTATGATTTCTACGAAAATTCTCTATCCTTTAGATAGTGATATTCAAGAAAGTGAATTAAAATATTTCAAAGATACTTGGAAATCTATCAAGAAACAATTAAATGACATGAAAGAAGGTGAAAATATATCATTTAACCAGCTACTTGTAAATTTGAAAGTAAGTGAAGAAAATTATCTGCTTGCTGTGAGATCACATCTTAATACTCCAACAATATTTTAAAGAGACAGCCAAATGAATTAAGAATCAATAATTACAATCCTGCTTGTCTTGGTGCATGGAGAGCTAACATGGACATCCAATTTGTCTTAGATGTTTATGCATGTGCTATGTACATTGTATCATATATCTCAAAAGCACAGAAAGGAATGAGCTGAAGCTAGGACAGGAAACTCTAGCATAAAAAAACAAGTGAGGGATATTGGCAATAAATTTCTGAACAATGTAGAAATCAGTGCTCAAGAAGCTGTCTATATTGTACTACAGCTACCAATGAGAAAATCATCTCGTCAAGTGATATTCATTAATACGTCACCTCCTGAACAGAGAGTTCAACTTTTGAAGCCCATAAATGACATCCAAGAGATGGAAGATGATAGTGAGGAAATCTACACTAGTGGTTTGTTAAAGAGATACACAAAGCGTCATTTAAGCCTTGAAAATGTGACACTTGCAGACTGGGCTGCATGGTATGACTATTCTGGGAAACCATATGTTAAGAAGTCCTATCAAGTTGATATTGATAATCTGCCAGTAGAAACAGCAATTGGTGAAGAAAATGATGATGATGATTATGATGAACCCAGCTGTGAACCTCAAAAGAACAAGAAACGATCAAAAGCTAGAATTATTAAAAATGTTTGTTTTAACAAACAAGCAGATCCAGAGAAGCATTTCCGTGAGCTCATCATGCTGTTCACATCATGGAAATGATGTGAAATGAAGAAACTGACTTGAGTGGTAATTTTTCTTCATATCAAGAACATTACTTATTTGTTAAAAATCTAATAGATGAACAAATGGAACAATATGCAGTTTGTAGTGAAGACCTAAATGAGATCCAAGAACACTTAAATAATATCGAAGAGTCTGATGATAATTATGACCTGATAGCACCTGTTACGCAGAACATGGAGTACCAAGACGATGCCGAGGGTATGCAAGACTTGCACCCTGATTTCAATGGTTATGATTTGTCAGGTGAAATCAGAATTCCTTCCACTGCTTCAAATAGTGGCAACTTATATTAAATGAATTACAAGACCATGAGTACAGACAAATTGTCCAAATGTTGAACAAAGAGCATAAGGAATTCTTCTATCATATCTTGCATCTTGTTAAAACATCTGATGAACCATTCTATTGCTTTTTGAGTGGAGGAGCAGGTGTGGGTAAATCACATCTAACAAAAGCACTGTATCAGGCTGCGCTAAAGTATTACAACACTCAAGCTGGTGATGACTTCCATCAAGTCAAAGTATTACTGCTAGCCCCTACTGGAACAGCTGCTTATAATATCAAGGGAAATACAATACACAGCTCTCTGGCAATACCAGCATGCCAATCTCTGAAGAATTACAAACCTCTTGATTCGAGCGGACTAAATACTCTTCGAAATAAACTAATTTTCCTTGATGAAATATCAATGGTAGGAAATACAATGTTCAATGTACAGATTAACAATAGACTGAAGGATATAAAAGGCAGCAGAGAAGATTTTGGCGGTGTTAGTATAATTGCAATTGGTGATTTATTTCAACTTCAACCTGTTATGGATGGGTACATATTTCAAGACATGAACAACTCAGAATATGGGATTCTGGCTCCAAATATGTGGCAGCAACATTTTAAAATGTTTGAGCTTCAAGAGATTATGAGGCAGAGAGAAAGTAAAGTGTTTGCTGAAATTTTAAACAGATTACGAGAAGGTAAACATACTCGAGCTGATATTTTGAAAATCAAGGAAAGAAGTATCCAAGAAAATACAGCAGATAACTACCCAATGCATATACCTCACTTGTTCATTCAAAAGTCAAGGTTAATGAGTTCAATGATAGAGTCCACCATGCAGCACATGGTGACAAGTATACCATCAAAGCACAAGATAGTGTTATAGGAGCTAACTCTGCAGAGCTTAGAGACAAAATCATGAAGCAAATACCACATGACCCCAGGAGACAAAACAAATAATTTCCAAACTTCAGCTAGCAGAAGAGGAAAGAACAGAAATAGCAATAAATGTGCGAACTGAAGATGGCATGACAAATGGCGCTGGTAATGTCATTAAAAAGATAAAATTACATCAAAGGGATAAACCATCTGGAATAATATGGGTACAGTTTGACCATCCTAATGTTGGAGAAAAAAACTCGCCATGAAAACAGAAACCTATATGTAACAAGGCATTGAAGCTACATGGACTCCAATTATACCTGTAACTATTCAATTTGCAGTAGGCAGAAATAGAACTGCTCAAGTAGTAAGAAAACAATTTCCATTGCACCCTGCAGCTGCAAAAACAATACACAGATCACAAGGTGATACTGAAGCTAGCATTGTTGTCAACTTCAACACTAGAAGAGCAATACCTCACATACATTATGTAGGCCTAAGTAGAAAAACTACAATTGAGGGGCTATATGTCACTGAGCTTTGTGAAAACAAAAATAGCAGTGAGTGCTGATGTGCAGGCTGAAATGAAGCGTTTACGAACTGAAGGTCGCCTCAAGCTTTGTGTATCCCCTCTCTACAGTGGGAGCCAAAGCCCTTTTAAACTTTGCTTTCTTAATGCAAGGTCACTGCACAGACGTATTGAAGATATGCGCAAAGATTTGAATTACACAACTATATCTGCATTTTTACTGAAACAAGATTCTGTCAGTCACATAATGATGCTATGCATACCATTGATGGATACACTCTTTAAAAACAACAGTCAGTCCACTCTTAATACAAGACCATATGGAGGTACAGCAGTCTATAGTCGCATTCATTTCATCCCTGGGTATCCATATTGCCACAACAATAATGGCATTGAGATAACTGCCATAAGAGTCATGCCCCTGCCCCATGTAACCATCATAGGTCTGTATCGGTCTCCTAAAGTACCAGTACAACAAATGTGTGCAGTGTTGAGAGAAGTCCTTAACATGCAGCGATCTACTGCTTTTAATATTTTTATTGGAGATTTCAATGTCAATTGGTTAAGTGAAAGTGACCGGCTTCCTCTCAGTAATCTGTTTATTAGAGACTACAATTATAGACAGTTGATTTCACACTACACTACCAACAATAGAACATGTATTGATCACATCTACACTAATTTACCACACCAACATGTTACGTCACAAGTCTTGGAGATATATTTCTCTGATCACAAGCCTGTTTGTGTATATATTCAGACCTGAAAATTAAATGCATAACAACAAGACTGTGTAACTGTACTATCAATAACTGACAAAAAAAAAACACTGAAAACACTAGATACTAAATACTACATCTAGCAATACCAGTAATTTGATATTTTGATATTTTGCTAATAAGGTATGTATTGTTAAAGCTTATTTTATTTGCATTTTTCACTTCATGCCTTTACAATATTTTTATTGTCTTTACAGCTTAATCATGGATGATCAAGAACCCGAAATTGCTGGCTATATTCATAACGTCTCGCCATTAAAGAAGAGCTCAAAGACAACCTATTTTGACCTGCAAGTCCAGACCAAGTCCGAACTGCTACAGGCAGTGTGTTTCACACCAAAAAATCATGCAGAATTGGAATCAAAATGCAAATCCATAAGTCCAGTAAAGCTCAAGAGATTCAAGCTACAATCTGACAAAAATGACAAGACCATTCTGCTCAATCATGGTGCTGAAGTGATCGATGCCACTGTCGAGTTTGAGCATGTACCCATACCACCCACGAACAACATCGCATCACTGACAGGAGTGCATTTGAATCAGCTTGTTGCAATTACAGCTAAAGTCACCCAGCTGGCAGGCAGAAAGAAAGTGAATACACGTTCAGGAGTTAAAGAGAAAGTGGATTGCTATCTGGTAGATCCATCAGGTAAGTAAATAAATTGTAAAGTAAATAAGTAGTTATTGAAAGTAAGTAAAATGATGCTCTTTAAACATGCCCATTTGAACACGAACTATCATGGACTATCATCAACTATCTTTCGCTTTGAACATGTTCAAAGTTTCCATGATAGTCGATGATAATTTTGACCATTTAAACATGCGCATGATGGTACGTGATGGTTTTGCAAACCCTCAACTATCATCACCGTTTGATCGGACCTTAAGGTAGCACCCTCAGGATCAGCATATTTTTGGTGTATGCCTCAAAGAAAGTTCAGTTGCAGAAAAGCAACTGAAATGCAGTTCATCTGCGAATAAAATAATTCATATCTGCAGAGGTGTCCAATGAGAGAGAGAGAGTTCATTGTACAATACATCTGTATACAAACTTTGGTCTTGCCCGTTTTCTGTTTCTATAGTTTAGGTCAGGCATGATCAATCAACTTAGTGTTGATGTATGAAAGCTGGAAGTTTAAAGATATTTTAACCTGATGTTTATCTTTACAGCGTCCAGCTTCTCACACATCAACACTTCATCGATTCATCATATTATTATGTCTTCCCCCACACCAACAGTTTCATAATACGGTATCTTTCCATGAGGTTCCTTAAACTGCCTCTAACCCAATTTTACTTGACCAGCACACATTGAACTGGTTATCTATCGTTTTGTTACATGAGGTTATACATAATCATAGTTTTATTGAAATTATAGTTCATCTTAAAAGTTTATGCAATACCAGCAAACAAGAGACCTTGATTGCTAAATATCTGTTGTTGTTGTTTTGACAATGAAAACTACCATATAAATTCGTTTCTCCATGAGATCCTTTGACCATTGAACTTTGCCCACAAAGGGCAATTCTACTTAACCAGCACACATTATTGAACTGGTTATCTATCCTTTTGTTACATGAGATTGTACATATGTTCAAATTTTTGTTAGTCAAGATCATAGTTCATGTTAAAAATCATAGTTTTATTGAGATTATGACGGTCATGTTAAAGTTTATGCAATACCCAGCACACAAGAGACCTTGATTGCTAAATACTGTATATGTTGCTTTGAAAATGAAAACTACTATAGAAATTGTTTGACCCTCAATAGTAAGATTCTTTTTTTACAGGGTATTCACTGTGAATCATCATAAAGAATAGCATAACTATCAACATTCATAACAAAGGGGGTATTGTCAAAATGTCAACTGTTGTATCTCTAGATTATTTTGTTAAATAAAAAAATTAATGGTTGATGATAATTTTGCAGTCTTTCACTGAGTACTTGTGTACACCTATCATTGCACTGTCATACAATGTACTTGTTTGTTCAGGAACAATGGTTGCTACTGTCCAAATGTTCAGAAATCTCCTCTAGATTATCTAAAATCACCATCATGTAACAGCTTTTATACTTTTCCAGTTACTGCTAATGAAATTGAAACTGAAATTTCTAATCTTAACACAGATAAAGCAACTGGACCATATAGTATACCAATTCATGTTCTTAAAATCCTAAAAGGTGTAATATCTAAACCCTTGGAAATTTTGTTTAATATATCCATTTCTCTTGGAATAGTACCTCAACGCCTTAAATTAGCTAATGTAATCCCAGTCTATAAAAAGAGTCCTCAGACTGACTTATGTAATTATCGTCCTATTTCTTTACTCTCAATCTTCAATAAGCTTTTAGAGAAACTGATCTGCAGCAGGTTACTAGATTTCTTGAAGAAAAACATCTTTTATGATAAGCAATTTGGCTTTCGTTCTAAGCATTCTACTGATCATGCTATTCTAAGCATAATTGATAAGATTCAAACTGCAATTGATAAACGTGACTTTTCATGCGGGATCTTTCTTGATTTCAGCAAGGCATTTGACACGGTGAATCATAAAATTTTAATTAGAAAACTTGATTATTATGGTGTAAGAGGAATAGCAAAGAATTGGTTTATCTCATATCTCAGTAATCGGCAACAAACTGTTACTATAATGGCGTAACCTCTCATCCGATGACTCTTTCATGTGGCGTTCCCCAAGGATCTGTCCTTGGCCCAATTTTGTTTCTGCTTTACATTAATGATTTTCATCTCTGTTCATCACTCTTTGAATTTCACCTTTTTGCTGATGATGCTAATCTCTTTTATTGTAATAAAAATATTTACACAATGCAACATAATATTAATTCTGAATTAACCAATGTTCATACTTGGCTCTGTTCTAAAAAGCTTTCACTTAATATTGACAAATCTAATTTTGTTATTTTTCACCCCCCACAGAAAAAGATTACTGCTAATTTTGTATTGAAATTGAATAATAAACATTTAAAACAAGAACAGTGCATAAAATACCTTGGTATCTTCATTGATTCAAATTTATCATGAAACCTCACATTGAGTATATTGCTAAAAAAATCAGGAGAAGCATTGGAATTTTATCCAAGATTCGCTATTTTGTTGACACTAATATTCTTACCAATCTTTATTATGCCCTCATTTATCCATTTTTAATTTATGGGTTAATTGCCTGGGGCAATACCTATCCAACTACTCACCATCCTCTTTTTGTCTTACAGAAAAGAGCTATACGCCTCATTACATTTTCAAAATTTGATGAGCATTCAAGTCCTCTATTTAAGTTACTTAATATTATCAAACTGCATGATCTTGTGACACTTCATATAGCAATTTTTATGTTCAAATTTCATAATCAGCTATTACCTTCTATTTTTAATACCTTTTTTTACTGCTGTTGACCATATTCATAAGTATAATACAAGATCTGCAGCTAGAAAATCATAGTACCTTCCAAGAGCAAGAACAAATTATGGTAAATTCAATATAAGATTTCAAGGACCAAAGATTTGGAACTCCATTGCAGAACATGTTAAATCTCCTTCTCTCAGGCAATTTAAGAAAAATCTCAAAAACGAATTTCTTAAATCATATTGATGACTCGAACCACTCTCTCTAACTTGCTCTTTGAAAAATATATCTGTTTATTTATTTATTTATTTATTTGTGTGGTGTAAATTGTGTGTGCGTGTGTATGTGTGCTTGTGTATGCGTCATAGTACATGTACCTCCGACATAACAAGCAAAAAATCTTATCTGTAGTCCGGCTCCCTGGCACTTTTAGCTTTACGGTTATTACAGGGAGCCAGTACCCCTAATATTGTTAAATTTTTGTTTTTTATTATATATATGCGTAGTTATGGTATGCACAGTATGCTCTATGGGTACAATAAAGTGTTGTTGTTGTACTGATAACTTAGACTATCATCATGTCTCCCAATCCCATTTCATTGCGGTTATTAGACGCACCATGCCAGTACACTGTACTTCATGCAGAAGCACTCTTAACGAAGTGGTCAATAGTTGTCACCAAGTCAAGCTTTTTCATACAGGGGCCAATTCAATAAAACATGATTTTTTTTACAAGTGTACCTATTACACAAGTTGGGCCAATTTGCCCACACGTTAAAACACGCCATCAGTTCCAGTTATACAATCGAGACCTGTATCTCATGGTAATGTTTTGTCCAATCAGAGTCCGTTTTAATAGTGGCATTTCAGAAAGAGCCCGCCAACTTTTGTAACATAATACTTTGATTGACATTTCGATTAATAAGTTTTCCTGTAGATGGGGACTAGGGCTGAAACCTTTTCAGGTTTTTACAGGTAGTCCTCCATGTTAATTTTATCTATCAAGCTGTTAATACCCGAATTCTAGTCAAGTATCAATCGAGTATCAAGTATAGATAGGTAATGTTTCAAGTAAAATAAAAATTAAGAATAGGCTACTAACTCAAATGAAGCTAGCCTAGCAATGACATAACAGTAACTCGGTGCCTGATTGACATATAGAAACAGTTGTAATTAATTGTATACATGTGTAAATGTGAACTGTTTATTGTATTGCCGTTGCAGTTGATATGAAGCCGAGCTGGTCCGATCGAAATGCTTCATTTCCGTATATTTCTAATCTGATTTTGTCCTCGGTGTGCGCGCTGATAGGGTGTGATTATTCGCAGGTGCACCCCCTCCCTGTACCAATGCGTAGACAACGAGAGGGAGGAAGAAATACTGGCTCAACCTCCGGGCGTGCCCCCCTATTTTCCATCCGGCCTGTTTATGGAAGGCGTGCCTCTCCTGTTCAACTTCAACCTTTTCCTCTTTGACAGCCTGCACCTGTCATTTGGGCTGTTCGGTGAGAACAAGGGCAATGCCGTGGACTTCGAGAGCCTCCAGCAGTGTGAGGCATACTGCAAGAGGTTCACCCGCAATGCTCTTGGCAAGGCCTGTGGCAGCACAGGAGCACAAGATGGGGAAAACACTCAGGCCACAAGCACCCCCGTGGCACTAGACAAGGGAGCCATGTTCCGGACCGCCAGCACCAGCCTGGAGGGCATGCTCGCAATGGGCATTGCACTGTGCAACTGCAATCTCACACAAGTGAGACTGGACAAGTGAGACTTTTCACCCCGACTCTAACTCAAGCCAATGAGCGGACACACCATGAATTGATTTATGTGGTTACATTTATTTGATCAGTTGTTTACAGATCAAAGTTCACTAGTTGGTTTTGGAACTCTCAGTACTGTCACTTGCGTGTCGAACCATTTGGCTGGTCAATGCCAGTTTCTCCTTCAAGTTTTCCCCAAAGATATATCATTACAGTGCGGAGGTTTTATTATTGAGTGGTTGGGAGAATCTGCACTTTGAACTCGGGAGTGATAATAGTGTAAATATGTTCAAAATTTGGCAACGTCATGGTGCTTGGAGCCCCAGCCTGGAGCGACCTGTCCCCACACTTCATGCATGGGTATCCGAGGCACCTGGTCTCTGCCAACCATGGGGGTTTCCTTCAAGGGAACATTTGTGTGGTGGCCAGGATTTCGAACCAGCGCCTGTTGGAGCTGTTCCTGGCCAGGCAGTCGGCTCTGGCGTACTCAGGCCAGGTCAAGCAGCCACAAAGCCCAGTGCACAACATGGTAAGGTACGGGATTGATTTGTGACCTTCTCTGCCCTCGGCAGCGAGGAACTCCAAGTTAGTATGCCGAGAACCTCCTCCTTGAGAAGGGCAACAAGCAGTCCAGCTCGGACACAGATCAAGCAGTCTCTGAGGACTCGGTGGAGCTGGACTCCAGTTTCCTCACCCACAGAGAGAAACCGAAGGCTGAAGACCCAGCTGACTGAGTACTTCACGGGTGGAGCGAGCACCCCATCTGAACAGCCCCCAGACAAGGGGACATCCTGTCTGAGGGCAGCCAAGGGCCGGGTGGGGTCGTCCATCACAGAAGCTGGGTCTTCGGCACCGAGCAAGGAAGACCTGGGGGAACGCCTGGCAAGGGTCTCTGGTGTCAGCGTTGCTCACCTTCCCAGCCCCTCTACCTTGGCCTCACTGAGGGAGTTCTTCACCAAGCACATATCGGTGTCACCAGCTGTAAGTGAGCACATATCAATATTGGGACAACTAAGAGTCAGAATAATTGCCCTGTTCGAGATTTTTGCAGAATTGTCATTATAATAATAATAATGAACGATTATTTCACCAGTATCAGTTGTACGACTCTGTATGATATTCCTACCCAGAGAACCAATACAATAGAAGCAAATATGTGACGTCAAGTCTATTGTGTATTTCATGCAGCGATCTTCTTTTGATATTCGTTCTAGTCCTAATATCGTGGCGTATCTGTCATCTAATGACAATAATGTAGATGTGTGTGAGTTTTTGACCCACAATCTGGTGGCCAGCAAACATCTTGCCAAAAGAAATGAGATCGAAGTGCACGACCCTAAAACAGCCAGAACGTACGAGCTCCATTTGATGGCGCTTGAGAGATTTGCTGCACATGAAAGAGACAATGCCGTTCTCTTTGGTCCTAACAAAAGGCCATTTATGGCGGCCACCGTAAAGACTTCATGCGTATGATTAAATTGCATTTTGTTTTATCAGTGCGTTAATTCTGTTGTTGCCTATTAATTTATGGCGGTGATCGCTCCCCAGAGGGCTGCTGGGTTTTCTTTTTTTTTTATATATATATGAAAAAGGAATGGATTGCTTTTGAAACGCTCCGGTTTATGTTCTAGTGTATAAAATTACAACGAAAAAATGCATCGTTTTTAATTGGTAACCAACCGTGTAAACGTACGAAAGAAAGAAAATATTTAATAGTGCGAATATTTGTATGATAACTTTTTATTTCTTTTATAGAATGCCTTGGTGAACCCAAGAGAAAAACACTTGGCTTGCTGGAGTGTAAAGGTCTCCATCCCCCCAGTATTAAGGGCCATGAGGCTGCTTTCAGGTGAATTGAATTTTTTCTATTTAGGGACAAGATTATTCAAAGTTCTAGGATTGCATTCAATCAACGTTTCTGGGATGCCAATAACCTCTTGGTCAACTTATCTTTTTAGGTTCTGGATTAGTTTGGACATGTTGGGCCATACAAGGAGAGCATTGTTAGAAGTGCCACTGGGGCAATCATTGATGTTATTCCAAGTGGCAATACAATGGAAGATCCTGGTAACAAATTGCACAAATTTTGAAAGTCAATTACCCCAATATTTTATATACAAATAGCATACAATACTTTCGTGGTAGCAGTCACTCATTTTCAAAAAATATTTAATCATATAGGGGTGAAGCAAACTATTAAACAGTAGCTGAAAAGAGCAAGGAGACCCCGTCGCAAGGATGTCCAAAGGGTATGTCCCCTTATGAACCAAAGAAAGCTCCACCTTTCAAACTCCAGGATATTTTGAGGATCCATAACTACTGTATGAATACAATGCAGGTACACTATTCAGAACTGAAAATAGTGAAAGTTTTCAAATTACTTATATTTTTATATAATAATTATATTGGGTGCATGGGATCAAGATGGGGGAGGGGGAAGAGAAGCAGTAATAAACAATTTATATGTTTATGAAATTATATAATTTTGAATTATTCCTATGTATATAAATAAAAAAAAACATTAAAAAAATCAGACCCATAACACAACACTTTTAACAGGAAACCTTATCTAGGCCCTCAAGTAATTATCAAATTCTATATAGATAAGTCCTTAATATTGTGATTGTTTGATGTTTCAGGGACTTCGTGGACTTTGGATGTTAACAGTGACACTTTTTTCATTTGCACTGTTTTTAAGAGGTGAAGAACCTCGCTTGAAAGTCAAGCACATCAAATTTCCATCAAATTACAATCGTAAGTAAAAATAAGACAAAATAGAGAATGGAAAGTAACAGCAAATAGCATAACATTCAAACATCCTAAAATTGGAATTTTGTTAATTTCTCTTGTTGATGCGGATTGTTCCGGTAAGCGCATGCGCAACGTGCTAAAAAGATTGACCGCGAAAGTGAACAGGAGCATTGTGTTACACGCTTATCATTGTTCAACGCTTATCGTTAGAGACCTCAAACGGACACAAATGTAAGTACGATTGCTTATAACGTCTTTCCGATTGATTTGTTTATATGTAGGCTAACATGTAATTTAAGTAGCCCTTTTCTGTTTCGCTTTTACATTTAGTCTTTGTTACCGTATTTCGCCGTGATTCACCCTGGGAGCTCAATAAATGTGTCAAGGGACTTGGACTCTTGTGTTGTATTAAGGAGGCGGCGGAAACGCGTAAATCAAAGTTGTGAAGACAGTATTTGGTCTCATTAATAAACATCGTC
Source organism: Plumapathes pennacea (assembly GCA_964036295.1). NCBI lineage: Eukaryota > Metazoa > Cnidaria > Anthozoa > Antipatharia > Myriopathidae > Plumapathes > Plumapathes pennacea. Next base: position 10,388,653 of record OZ038469.1, on the reverse strand, counting down.
CTGTGAAAAGCGAGGAACGCCAGTTCCTGCATCCACATTTGTAACAAGAATTTTTCTTTCATCGCTGGAAGTTTCGCAACATGTCTGAAGCTCCCAACAGCGTGCCGCCAGACAACAATGAACAAGAAACATCTGTTCAAACGGAAAAACTCGGAGCTTCTCAACGAACTCTCACCGAACAAGGCCGAGAAGAAAAAACAGAAGAACTCGGAACTCGTCAACGAACTCTTACCGAAAAAGGCCGAGAAGAAAAAAAACGTCGCCTGAAAGGAAACCAGATAGCCGCACTGTCGGCAGTCTCACGCAAGAGAAATGAACTCGCCAGACTGATGGCCGACGATGGTAATTTGCACGTGGTAAAAACGGGACTGCAAGATATAAACACCTTGTTTGAAGGTTTTCAAGAAGCACACAATATCTACTTTGACGAAATATCCTCGGAAGGAGAACAGGACAGAGAAAGTCAACGATATGACGACAAGGAAAAGTCCTTTCTCGAATTCAGAAAGCAGATAGTCAGTTGGATTTCCGCCGCCGAGCATCGTCTGTCAGATCATATGGAAAGCCAATCTGAGTCCGGATCGCGGGTGTCATCGATGTCCAGAAGATCCCGAACGATGTCTGTTGCCAGCTCCACCGCCTCTGCCCGGGCGAAGGAAAAAGCAAGAGTGGCCGAGCTGCTGGCCGAAAGAGCTCTGTTAAAGAAGAAACAGGCACTTCAAATCGCACAAGAAGAAATGAAGTTGGAACTCGCGATCGCTAAGGCGCAAGCAAGAGAAAAGGCATACGCGGAGATTAGGGAAGATCAGATCAGACAAAATGCTTACGATCGCAAAACTCCTTACGACCTGCCATGTCCTCTTGCCGCACCGCCTCTGGCTACGGCCGCAGCACCGCCACCCGCTCCCGCGTTCAGCAATCTCAGTTTGGGTCCTTCAGAAGTGATCACCTCGAGCTGCCACGTTCATCAAGTGCCGCAGTTCTACCGCTCAACCCCGATGTAGGTGAGGTTCGTCCAGTTGACCTCAACAGCAGGAATGAAACTCACAGGCGGGATTTCAACGGTTCTCATTCCTCTTATCTAAACGAGCAACAAGCAATCAACACCATACTCCTCATGCAGCAGCAACAGAATCAACAAGTGATATCAACAAACCAGCAGCTTGCCGCGGCAATGTCTCTACCTCAGCCCGAGGTGCCAACGTTTAAAGGGGACTCAATCAATTACAAGACCTTCATCATGGCCTTTGCCGCCCTAGTTGAATCAAAAACCAGTAGCAGCGCCGACAGGTTGTATTACCTTGAACAGCATGTCGAGGGAGAACCGAAAGAACTAATTGGAGGATGCTTCCATCTCGAGCCAGAAGGTTACAAGGAAGCAAGGAGACTGTTGGATAAAGAATATGGGGACCCATACAAAATCTCTGTAGCTTTCATAGACAAAGCTCTGAACTGGCCAACGATTAAACACGACGACGCAGCAGCCTTGAAACGCTTTTCAGTCTTTCTGACGAAGTGCAAGAATGCTATGAAGAGCATATCACATATGTCAGTGCTGGATCACTCACCAAACATGCAGAAACTTGTCCAGAAGTTTCCCGGCAACCTCCACAACAAATGGCGTGACCTGGTCACCAAGTTGAGAAATACTAAAGGGAAGATCGCCAGTTTTGAAGACTTGGTCCAATTCGTCGAGTCAGCAGCTGAATCCGCCAGTGACCCTATCTTTGGGAGGGAGGCCTTAAGGAGAACCGAAGAAAGGACAAGATCCAACATAGACACGGAAAGCAGTAGAAGCCCTAACAAGAAGCCTAAAAGCACTAGCTTTGCCACTCGAGTCGAGGCACCAAGCTCCAAGCCTCCAGTCTCCAACCAGTTATATGGGAGCGGTAAACGGAACAAGTCATGCCCTCTTTGTCAAAGGTCCCACGACCTTGATGAATGTGAGGATTTCACCAGAAAATCAATGCAAGAGAGGAAAACCTTCCTAAAGGAAAACGGAATGTGCTTCGGCTGCTACGGAAACAATCACATTTCCAAAGGATGTACTAAGAAGAGAACATGCCGGAGATGCCACAAACGCCACCCTACAGCCATGCACATAGATGGCTTTGAAATAAACAAGAAAAGCGACACGGATGGAGCAGGAGCAAGAGCCGAAGCTGGAACCAACCATGAAGCCAAGGTGCACAGCATGTACGTGAATATTCCGCAGAAATCTTGCAACCACGCTAGCATCGAAGAAACTATCATTCTTCACGCGATAGTTCCGGTGAAAGTGAAGCAGAAGGACAGTAATCGTTCCGTCACAACATACGCATTCTACGATGGTGGTAGTGGAGGCTGCTTTGCCACCGAAAGCATCAAAAGCCAACTGGGTGCAGATGGTACCAAGACAAGACTGATGTTGGGTACAATGCATGGCCAGAGCTACGTGGACAGCACCGCCCTGAGCAAACTCATCGTGACAGACCTTAACGATCTCAATCCTATCGAGCTGCCACGGACCTTCATGAGGGACGACATTCCTGTTAGCCACCAGCAAATCCCAACACCTGAGATGATCAGCCGCTGGGAACACCTCCGCAAAGTGTCCAAAGAGATCTCAGAGCACAGGCCGGACCTGGAGATTGGCCTGTTGATTGGTAGCAACTGCCCTGCCGCGCTGGAACCTCTGGAAGTAGTGCCCAGTCAGGGCGATGGCCCCTTTGCTGTCCACCTTAGGCACGGCTGGACTGTGAGTGGTCCTCTGCGAGTCAACTACATATCAGACAAGGACGTCCTCACAGCAAACCGGATCACAGTGAGAGTGGTGGAAACGATTAAAGAGATCGTCACGCCGAAGGCCCTGCTGGCAATGTTTGAATTGGACTTCAACGACCGCATCCCTAGCCAGAGTACTGACGAACGCGGGTACTCGCAAGAAGACCAGGCGTTTCTATACAAAGTCGAGCAAGGCATTAAGAAAGTCGGGGGTCATCACAAAATTCCACTTCCCTTCCGCAATCCTAATCCTGAGATGCCCAACAACAGAGATCAGGCCGTTAAGAGAGCGATGTGGCAGAAAAGGAAAATGCTGCGCGACGAGAAGTACCATCGTGACTACGTTACCTTCGTCAACGGTGTAATCGATAAAGGCTACGCACAGAAAGTCACGACGGACATGCAGCCAACGAAGCCCGGCAAAGTTTGGTACCTCCCCCATCACGGAGTCTATCACCCAAAGAAACCTGATAAGATCCGCGTGGTTTTTGACTGCAGTGCGAAATTCAGAGGGGAATCGCTCAACGATCAGCTTCTTCAAGGCCCTGACTTCACCAATTCTTTGGTTGGGGTATTGAGCCGATTTCGACAGGAGCCTTCATGGGGGATGTAGAAGCCATGTTCCATCAGGTCAAAGTCCCAGCTGAACACTGCGACTTCCTGCGATTTCTGTGGTGGTCAGATGGAGATCTGGACAGCGAGTTGGAGGAGTACCGGATGACGGCCCATCTCTTCGGCGCTGTGTCATCACCTAGCTGCGCCAACTACACCTTAAAGAGGACAGCAAAAGAAGGCGAGACGCAACACGGCACCCAAGCTGTCAATACTCTGAGGCGAAACTTTTATGTAGACGACTGTCTGAAGTCGGTCAGCAGCGAAGGTGTCGCTACAAAGTTAATCAAGGGAGTCCGCCAAATGTGTGCCGATGGCGGGTTTCGCCTGACCAAGTTTATTTGCAATCGCCGCAACGTTCTCGAGTCAATCCCAGAAGAAGAACGCTCCAAAGAACTCAAAGCTCTGGACTTAGACTACGACAAGCTACCTATTGAGCGAGCGCTTGGCGTACAGTGGTGCGTAGAGTCCGACGCCTTTGGATTCCACATCATTGTCAACGACAAGCCCCTGACTAGACGAGGAATACTGTCAGCCGTCTCTTCAATCTACGACCCTCTTGGTTTTGCCGCTCCATTCACCTTATCAGCAAAGCAAATACTGCAGGATCTATGTCATGAAGGAACCCTGGGGTGGGATGACGAAGTTCCAGACGTATACCGGACAAGGTGGGCCAAATGGCGCAGTGAACTCTCGCTGCTCGAGAAACTGCGCGTCGACCGCTGCCTGAAACCGCCGCAGTTTGGTCAAGTAAAATCAAGGCAGCTGCACCTTTTCTCGGACGCCAGTTCCACGGGCTACGGATCAGTAGCTTATCTACGCCTCCGCGACGACCAGGACCGCATCCACTGCTCCTTTCTAATGGGAAAGGCCCGCCTGGCACCAGCCAAAGCAGTAACAATACCGCGTCTGGAACTCACTGCCGCCACAGTTGCCGTCCGCTTGGCGCAAATGCTGAAGAAGGAACTAGACGAAGTACCTGATGTTATCAAATTCCACACGGACTCGACTACTGTCCTGAGGTATATTGCTAACGACCAAAAAAGATATCAAGTCTTCGTTGCAAATCGTGTCCAAACGATCAGGGATTTCTCCAGCCCAGCACATTGGAGGTACGTCGACACCAACGATAATCCTGCAGACGACGTCTCGAGAGGCCTGGACGGACCATCCCTTTTGAACCAGCATCGATGGTTCAACGGCCCCGAGTTCCTGTGGAAACCGGAGGAGGAATGGCCTGAGCAACCATTCACAATGGGCGAAATACCGGAAAACGACCCAGAAGTTAAGCGAGCTCTCTTCACCAGCGCAACAGCAATCGACTGCTCACCTACCTCGGTGTTCAAATTGCTCGAACACTACTCCAACTGGTATCGTCTCAAGAAGGCCGTGGCTGTGTTCCTGCGCGTACGGAAGATACTCTTGAAACGCAGGGCAGGCCGACAGAAAGCAAAGGATGAAGCTTCAAGAACCGAACCGCAACCAGAGAAATAGCAACCCGACACGCACAGTTCGTCCCTCACCGTGCAGGAGCTGGAGGAAGCCGAGACTGCCATACTCAGATTTCTCCATTCTCAGGTCTTCAGCAACGAAATCCGCGCCCTCGACCGACTCGGCAACGAAGACGAAGATGAACGGGTCCGGGAAAGGCAAACAAAAACGGAGATAAAGAAGACGAGCAGCCTCTATCGCTTGGATCCCTTCCTTCACCAAGGTGTCCTTCGGGTAGGGGGTCGCCTTAGCCGGCCGATATTCCAGCGAAGACCAAACATCCTGTCATCTTGCCTCGCAGAAGCCATGTCACAACGCTCATCATTCGTCACATCCACGAGCGGTTGGGTCACGCTGGCCGCGGCCATGTTCTTGCCAAGCTGAGAGAGAAGCACTGGATTGTGGGCGCCAACGCTGCTGTTCGGCAACTAATCACAGAATGCCTCACTTGCCGCCGCAAGCGAGCTCCACCGAACCTACAGAAGATGGCCGATCTACCAAAGGATCGAGTTACTCCTGCACCGCCGTTTACTTATACCGGGGTAGACTACTTTGGCCCATTCCTGATTAAAGAAGGCCGCAGAGAGGTACGGAGCCCTCTTCACTTGTCTCGTGAGCAGAGCCGTGCACATCGAAACCGCGTGTTCGCTCGACACGAATTCCTTCATCCACGCACTGCGACGCTTCATTGCCCGTCGTGGACCAGTCAGAGAGATCAGATGTGACAATGGGACGAACTTCGTTGGAGCAAAGAGGGAACTCCGCCAAGCCATGGAGGAACTGAATCACGATCAAGACCAGGACAAGCTTCGGAAAGAAGGGATCGACTGGATCTTCAATCCACCCGCAGCGAGTCACATGGGTGGCGTGTGGGAAAGGCAAATCCGAACCACCCGGAGTGTTCTCGCGTCCCTACTACAGGAGCATCGTAGTCGCCTGGATAACGAGTCGTTTCGCACACTGCTGTGTGAAGTCGAAGCAATCATGAACTCAAGACCACTCACTTCTTCATCGAGCGACCCTGACGACCTCGATCCTTTGACCCCCAACCATCTACTGACGATGAAGATAAGCATTGTTCTACCTCCACCTGGAAATTTCCAGCGCAATGACGTGTATATGCGCCGCCGATGGCGCAGAGTGCAGTACCTTGCTAATCTCTTCTGGTCGCGTTGGAAAAAGGAGTACCTTGTTACTCTCCAGAAGAGACAGAAGTGGCATCATCCCCAACGCAACTTACAAGTTGGAGACATCGTCATCCTGAAGGACGACAGCGCCCCAAGGAGTATCTGGCCCATGGGAATTATAACGGCAACAGAGCCAGATGCAAGAGGATTGGTCCGGAGCACCATCGTGAGGACACAAGATGCAGAACTTCGTCGACCCGTCGTGAAACTTGTCCTCTTGCTTACCAACTCGGACGCAAAGGCTGACTAGGAAGCAGCCGATGGTGACAAGGCCCTGGTATAACCGGGCCAGCCAGGCTAAGAGTTTTACACGCACTTTGATTGCCAAGTTTCAATTTAATTTAGTTCCTGTTGTTTTGTCTTTGGGTTTTATTTTATTTTATATTTTCATTTTGGTTTCATACATAATCTGTTTATCTAACGTTTTTTTGCATCTTGATGTTTAAACTACCTGCGATCGTTTAAAGGGCAGGGAATGTTGATGCGGATTGTTCCGGTAAGCGCATGCGCAACGTGCTAAAAAGATTGACCGCGAAAGTGAACAGGAGCATTGTGTTACACGCTTATCATTGTTCAACGCTTATCGTTAGAGACCTCAAACGGACACAAATGTAAGTACGATTGCTTATAACGTCTTTCCGATTGATTTGTTTATATGTAGGCTAACATGTAATTTAAGTAGCCCTTTTCTGTTTCGCTTTTACATTTAGTCTTTGTTACCGTATTTCGTCGTGATTCACCCTGGGAGCTCAATAAATGTGGACTTGGACTCTCGTGTGGTATTAAGGAGGCGGCGGAAACGCGTAAATCAAAGTTGTGAAGACAGTATTTGGTCTCATTAATAAACATCGTCCTGTGAAAAGCAAGGAATGCCAGGTCCTGCATCCACATCTCTGTTTCAAATTTAACTATGTAGAGTGCATTTCAAGTATATAGTATGCAATTAGTAATACAGCATGGTACTTCATGTAGGTTACAGGTGGACCATTTGATATTTTAGATGTGTCTAAAATAAACTGCTTTTGCAATGAAAAGACAAACGTTTGCAACTGAAAACCACTCGATTTATACATTGTATATGCATGTTTCACATTTTTGTGAACTCTGCAACATTCCACAAAGGCTGGAGGTAAAAATTCCATGGTGCAAAGCTGACAGGCATGCTAAAGGTACTGTGTGTTAAGTAGTGTGGTTTTTGATAGCAATAAGTACTGTAGTACCATTTTTCAATATAAATTATGTATATTATTTGCATAACACAGGTGTTACACTTACCTTGTGGGCAAACCCTCTGAATGCTATGCTTTGTCCAGTATCAGCCCTCTTTGTGTGGTTGTTGTCAACAGGTATGCTATCATTCATCAAAATGAAATGAGTGCCACCAGAGAATGCCTGGGCTTACTACCTCACCAGCAAAGACGAAACATCAGAGACCCAGGCGCTGCTTGGCCACAGTGGTGCTGAAACAACAACAGCAGCATTAACAACAGGCACAACAGCAGCTCGCATGAGTGACTAACTACAATAAGCAAGTTAGTAGGACTTTTAGGTGTTTTTGACTGCTTGCACACTGATTGGTGCACCGAGCTAAATTGGATTCGATTGAAAGTGTAAACAAAAAGGCACAGGACATTCAACTGAAACTGCTCAACATGTACTACAGTTCAAAATAGCTCACTTCTGTTGACATTTATCATACCTGCAGTGCTCAGGGAGTCAAGGGTTTGTACTCGTCTGAACATCTGAGCAACCTTAAAATGAATACAGATGGTTATGAAGGGTTGTTATTGATAAATGTAGTAGTAGTTTATTTTAACAAGTTTCACTGAATGAGCAAAAGCTTGTTTAAGTGTGTACGTCAAGACAAAATCATTTTCAAACTGCTTTGAAATGACTCAGGTATCGAATTGTCAAGAGCAGATAGTGTTGAACACCTGTAAGATATTTCACTTCATCTTAGCCTGTTGTTCACAGCTAATTTTTATACCCAGGTTCAAGTTTCAAGTTTATTTATTATTAATACCATACAAGGACATAGGAGAAGATAATAGGTATTAACCACTTCAAATTTGAGTCTATAATAATTCCAAGGTAATATTGCTTTAGTTCTGTTTTGAGACCCACTGGGTCAGACTTCAGATTTTAAAAATCCAGCTCTCGACTGGCTATGTGTGATAAAGTCCACAAACAAATTTGAGGCTATATAATTTCAAGGTAATATTGTTTTAGTTCTGTTGAGACCCACTGGGTCAGAATTTAGATAAAAAAATTCCAGTTCTCTACAAATACTTCATTCCATTGTAAAATGCCGTGCATTTAAATACATTTCATATTCTATTTTCTAATATATTTCATATTCTATTTTCTATAAAATAGAACTCATGAATCTGATTCGGAACTAATGCACAGTGCCTTTGAATCTGTGGATCAACACAGGCCGCCACGTCAGCCAGGTAAGGAGCCGTCTGAAATTGCTGGCCTTTACGTTTTCCCTACTCTATTTCTTTGTCTTTATATTTGAACATGTGATCTATTTCCAAACCCATTAGGCACTAGTGATCACCTTGAAGATGTCCAGGAAAATAACCCATTGGCTGCAGCACCAATTGTAGGTCTGTCAGCGTAACAGTCGCTGCAGACGTTTATTGAAGGTGCAGTCTCACCATTTGATCTCGAGATGCATGTGCAGGTCAATCAGGGGCAGGACATGCTGACACAGATGATATGGAAGTATAAAAACCCTGTATTTGACCTGAACAGACCAATGAGCGTTGAGTTTGTGGGGGCTGATGAAGATGGCATCGATGCTGGTGGAGTGACCAAAGAATACTTCTTTCCTGATGGACAGTTTGAAAGGAAGTTTAGCAAATGGCTTGAATCTGTTTAAAGGCCAACCGGGGTGTTTGGTGCCGAAGCACGATTATGACATTTTCTCCAGTGGTATGTTTACAATTGCAGGAAAGATGACCTTACATGCTGTGCTTAACAAATGTCGGGGTGTTTCTGGTGTATCACCTGCAATAATATCCTATCTTGTGACCTCCAAACGAGACTTTGCCATTCAACACATCACACTAGAGGATATTCCTGACCCTTGCCTGCAAGAGCACCTGAAGGTTGGTCAACATGTAACTAGAAATATGGTATTCACAGTTGAACACTGCAGTTAGTAGTACCTAGCTCTGTCAATGCGCATCAATAATGGTCTACCGTGAAGTTCCAAAAATAGGCCCTGGGTGAGTGGGGGAGAAGGGTGGCTTAATAATGGTAGGATTTCCACCATGTATTGATAATATTCCATATGTTGCCCACACTCAGTGTTCAAATTATGTATAGTATCTTTGTACTAGCTCCTTTCATGTGACGAGGAAGATCTTCCCAAGTTTATGAATTCAGACTGCCTGGGGGACCTCTTGCTGGCATCTGGATTTCCCAACCTGGAAATAACAGCCAAGACACGTTCAATGGCGTATGAATGCTGTATTGTGAACGAAGTAATCAATAAACAAATCCCAGCCTTGGAAGATATGAAGAAAGGCCTAGCAAGTGTGCGAGTCATGGGCATTAAACTGTTGGACTTAATGGCCCAGCATGTGCAGTTGGCTGAGCATGTGTTCCCTGTCAAAGATGGTACAGATCTGCAATGTTGAAGTTGGCAGTGAAGTACGACTACGAGGGCAAACAGGAAGAAATGCAGGCCCATGATTTTCTTTGACAAATAGATAGAGGAAATTGTCAGCAGAGGTATCTTTTTTTCCAATGAGAAGTTATTAGGTTGGGAGGAGGGGAGAAGACTGTAAAATACGATACTGGTACATACATTTACTGTACGAACAAGTGGTACATTTGCATGATGACATCACTTGACTACAACTACCAGAATGCACATTTACTACAGTTTTGTAATGTAGATTTGCATCTTGCAAGATTGATTCCTCACAAAAAAGTAAATGTTGAATAGATACACTGTAGATTGCATCAAAGCATTTTGACAGATAAGCGTTGTATATATTATTGTAAACTGATATCATCATGAAAATGCCCTGTTGTCATTATCAAACAAGTGTTTTGCTTAACTGTTTCTAGACCAGGACAGTGCTGAAGAGAAGCTCAAGGACCTACCTCTTTTCTGGACTGGCTACCACAGGTTGTCAGACACAACACAGAATATGTTAGTCGGTTACCTGCCATTGGATCCAACTAAGGTTATGGCAGAGGCAGATACTTGTGCATTAACACTGCGTATACTGTACACCGACTGTATGAAGACTTTAGGCATTTCATGGATTCTAGTCTCATTTATGGGAAGGTTGGCTTTGAGGCTGAATAATTCTGTACTATCACCTGACTGTTTTCTGCCCCCACCATGTCAAATTTGACCATCTAAACATAGCCTCTAGAATAGCATGTACTGTGTAAGATCCAAACATGTAATGAAGCACAATTTGGTAAAATTAATCTGTTTGTAGTCCAGGTTGCTTCATTTTGCCCAGCAAATCATTTGCTTCTTAACATAGTATTATATTTGAAGTCAAGTAGTGTTCATATTACAACAAAAAATCTCTTTATTTACAGCTATGCAGAGTCTTTATCAGCCTAATGTTGAAAGAGATGTTTAAATATTGTTAGAAACTAAGTTCATTTCTCGTTAAGTGCTTTTTTTGATTTGGTAATATTAATCCACATCAGAACCAGAACTATGCCCAAAGGAAACTTTGATGTGCAAGACAATGTTTCCATTAGAATATAGCAGCGTTCACGATATACATGTACCATTCATTGGTTGGTTCTTTGCTGTTTGTTGATACTTGAAAATTGTGCAAAAATAAATGTTATTATTCAGTAACAACTTGTTATACTCGAAACAAAAATGTGTTTATATGCAGGTCTTATATCACCACTGTGGATCTAATTGATTTTAACATTATGCTCTATATCCTCCAACCAGACTGCCAGTAAACTTTGTCATTGCATACAAAGATGATTTTGTTCCTTCGCCAGTTATTACACAAGGAATTAACCATGTCAACAGCCATTAAATAAGGGGTAATACCATTATCATCCCTTGAGGCCAGGATGACACTTTTAACATGTTCCAACTGTTCTGCACCTAATGCAAGGGGAGACAGAGGTACTGCAACGCTGTATTCTTCGTACTCTGGGACTGGGCCTTCTTCATCAATACCATAATTTGAAAAATCAATAACATCTCGGACAGCAGAGTACTGGGAATTGTGTAGGGTGAGCATACCCCCAACCCACAATTGCTGAGGCAAAACATTGGATTCAGTTGTCACTGGATGATTGTTCCAGTCACCAGAAAACTCAATCAGTGCTTCATTAATATAATCAAGATACACTAAATGAAGACAGTACAGGTGCACCTCATTACACGTATCTAGAACACCATGGTTCTCAAGATACAACAAAATGTTCAGAAAGCGAGAAACAACAATTCGATTTACATCTCCCCAGTCTCTATTCTCTGATTGTGTACAGAGGTTCCTGTAAGGATACTTCCCCGATTAAGTCCCCTTAATTCTATCATGTACCTTCCAACTTCAAAATTCTCCATGCCAAAATCACAATGGACACAGGAGGGGAGGTTATACTTCGTGACAGCTTCCTGGAAATATTTCAGTACGGTAGCAGCTCTGTTGTTAGTTGATGCTTTAAGGTAAACAACCAGGCACGAGAAACTATCTATTCCCTCATGAATGACTATCCAGTATGGCTCAATTAGTTTTTGGTTCCCATCAATATGCCCACAGAATGGGAAAGAGAAGTATGAATTACAGTGTAGGCTATATAAACATTAGAAAAATTAGGAAAGGTACGTCATAGGATAAGGTAACTAACATTTTCATGTCGAGATCTACACATCCTCAGAGACACAGAGGCAGACTGGGGCCAGAAACAAAACTGCAGTAGAGGGAGAGAGGGATGGGCTTCCTCTTCTCCCCCTACCCCTCCACCACCGTTTTGATTCCTGTCACACAGTCTGCCCCTGGGTCTCCGAGAATGAGATCTACAGTACAGTTCACTATTCTTCATGTCTTGGGAATCAGAATTTATTCAAATGCAGATGCTGTAGTCTAAATAATTGCGAATGGACACAAAAAGGATTCAACTTACCACAATGCATTGGGAGATGCAACATTGTACACCCTTCTAATTATTCTTCTTGAATTTCGCAGCGTGGACGTGACAGGATCAACTCTTCGTAAAGAGTGGAGGATCCTGATTCTCTGAACAGTCATGCCATGCTGTCTAAATGACCCTTGTACTCTCCTCAGTCCCGCTGCCAGAGTAACCTGTAGCACTTGCCTCACCAAATCATCTAGCTCAGTATCACTCAGTTCAGAGAACTCTCTTCCTTCCACATGCATGCCTAATTCATGTCTCCTTCAACGCAAAGCTCTGGAAGATACTTGAAGAAGTCTGGCAATATCACTCCAGCAAAATACACAATCTCTCTGCAGAGCTTCTACTTGTTGGTGACTGATGGCAAGCCTTGGTCTCCCACGCATTTGTAAGTGCTCGGTTTCTAAAGGATGTGAGTTCCAGATTTCGCCATAGTCATCATCCCAGTCTCGAAAACATCATTCTTCAAATTGGGAGCGAAGGAAAGAAACTCGACGTTAGAGGTGCATCAGATCAACGATGGTAATCTGCTGTGTGGGTTGGCTCCCGTACGTCTCTACAAACCTTGATAACCCTGGTGGAAGTTCCAGAACACAAGCGAGGAAGAGGCAATGGAAATTGCATTGAAAAGATCATGGATGGATAATGAGGTACGTTCCTGGGATTTCACAAAACATTGATAACAATGCTGGATTACCTCTCAGTAATATAAAACGTTTTGGTTGTAGATCTCTGATTCAAGTGAATCCGGAGACAATGACATATGACTTATATAAGGTATGAAGACAAGGACAATGTTCTCCTGAGGTTTTACACCGAGGCTTGGACAAAGAAGGGTGAAGAATACAGCAGGTCGTTGCTGCTTGGTTTCAGAAATGTAGTTGAGAGACATCTTGCCGCCAACAACCAGGAGGTGAAAATCACCCAGAATCCCTTGTTCACCCAGTCCAACAAAATGCTTGGGTGCAAACTCAAGCTCAACCACAGACAAGGTAAAGAAAACGTAAAACACAAGCCAGTCATCCAACCAAAGTGGTGCTCGCAGCAAAGCGGAAAAGCCTCTTTCAAAGCGGTTTTGGGAACAAACCAAACGCAACAAAAGAACTGACTGGGAAAGAGCGAGCGAAACTGTTTGAGACCGGGCAGTTCGGAGACCATAACCCTCTCACACTTCAGAGATCTCTGTGGTTTCTTTTCTTGCATTTCGGCTTTCGAGCAAGAGATGAGCCAAGAAAACTATGCTGGGGAGACATTGCACTGGAGAAAGATCCTGAAACTGGCCGAGAGATGCTCGTGTGGAAAACAGAGAGGGGCAAAAACATGCCAAGAAGCCACTGAAACTAGTCATAAAAGACTTTTCTGTCCCAAGGTGTGTGCCACTGGCAATGATAAATGCCCAATCAAGTTAAACAAGGCGTTCCGGGAACACAGCCCGAAGAAATGAAACAACCAGAGAGTCCATTTTACCTGGCAATTAACCACAAGCGCAAAGTGAATGACCAGGCCTGGTACATGCATTCTCCCATGGGTAAAAACCAGCTTGGAAGTTCATGCCCGATGCAGCCACTGTGGCCGGAATTCAGTCTAGCACAAAGAAACTGTCAAACCATTCTGTAAGAAAAAGCAGCACCAGTAGACTGCTCGAGGCCAACTTCCTTGAAAATTATGTCATGCAGCTCAGCAGTCACAAAAATATCAATCCGCATCCCTAAGCCATCAACAGCAGATGTCCGGCACACTCAGTAGAAGAAACCAGGCAGCAACCTCGAGCCATGATACAAACGAGGGTCCTTTGTCTAACGCCAAAAAGTTCCGTGTCAAACATTGTTTCCTCAGCCAGCTGTTATTCAAGCTCAAACGCACAAGCACTCTTCACAGCATCTCATATAAGTATCTCATCAATAACTGGATGCACTGGTCCAGTTATCACTGTTCAAGAAGCGTCAGCAAAACGACCACAGTGGCGTATTATTGAAAGCGATGCCAAAGACTAAGAACTTTTCCCGTCCTTCACATAGAGTGCAAGTAATTTTCTTTCAAAGCACAACAATATTTTTCGGGCGTGGATCAGATGACTTACTGTAGCTATTTCACTCATCTGTGTGTTGTCACCAATCGACTTTGCCCATGACAAGTTCATTGTGATATTTTTAAAGCCACAGTTAAACATGCCCAGAATGCAGGATTTGCTGAGTTTTCTTTCAGAGCCACACAACAAACACTGCATTTGTTTGAAGGAACTTATCTTTCTGTTGAGAAAATAATAAACGTTTGATTCCCACAATTTTCTGTGCCGACAGTTGAGATACAAAATATTGCAGTTTCTTCAATATATCCTTTGTTTGAATCCCGGAGTTTGAATGTTGTGATCGCATGTTACATATAAACGCATGGAGCAAATAAAATTCTGCTAGTTTTGTGTTGGAAATCACTTATCAGAAGAAGAAAAAGAAGCCATTTCCGAAAATTCTTTCTTTTTCTAATATAGGATCTTACTTTGTGGTAGATCTGCTGTGCTGATTGAATTATTCGTTATCAAAGTAAATTATAAGTAAAATCTGTCTTATCTGTGAGATTTGTTATACTTTGAGTAAAGTTCACCTGCAGCTCAACGGATTTCACTCTTAAGACTTGTACAAGTCAAATTGACGGAATACGGAATACGTGGAATTTGTTGAAAATCTGACAAAAACACGCCAGTCCGGGCTATCGGCAAAACCAAGAAGCTTTCTCCCAAAGATGTTCACAACTGGGGATGAGAAATGCCCCGTGACACTCTTCAAGGAGTTCCTGCCGCGTTGCCCTCCAGAACTACAAGCCAAAGCTCCGCTTTATCTTTCTTGCATCCCAAAGCCTTCCTCGCAAGTGTGGTTCAAAAATCAACCCATGGGGATCAACAAGATTAATGAAATGATGAAGTCCATCATCCAAGGAACATCGCTGGAAAGTTCAATGAAAACGTTTTCAAACCACAGCGCAAGGAAGACAGTTGTGAAGAAATTGAAGACCGCGGGCCTCGAGCGAAGCTCCATTGTTAAAATAACTGTTCACAGAAACGAGAAGTCCCCCAACGACTACGACGAGGCAGATGAAAATGAGCAGCGACAGCTTTCTCACATCATAAGTGCTGGGAGCAACAGCAAACATGGTCATCAAGTAACACAAGCGACAAGTTCATCCCTTACAGCCAGCTCCTGCAACTCCAATCCGTCTGTGCCCAGTCAATGCAGCAGCAACTTGGCTCCTTTTAACTACGCCTTCCTTCCATCAAGTTTACAAATGCCAAGCTACATATCCGGACAGAATGATCAACACCAGAGCTTCATGAACATGAACACATTCAACAACTGTCAGGTCATCTTCAACATGGGCAGCGGAATTGATCCAGCCCCCAAAATCAAGCCAGTCAGGAAGCATGTTTTCATTCCTGATGACAGTGATTCCGATTAAGTGTATGAGGAAAAACAAAGTTCTTGAGACACTTTTAGTCTCCTTTTGACTCCTTGAAGACGGTCACTTTTTGAAACAAAAATTATTATGCAAATTTTGGATGATCGTGATTTTCAACCAATGAAGTTATTGTAAGCAAGGCACATGAGTTGTAATGAAATTAAAAAGCAGTGTGACGGAAATTATTGTATGCATGTTATTAACAAGTAATCACATGATTTCTCATGCAATTTTGGAATAAATGAGCACTCGTAAATTTTTCAAAGACCACAAATTGCACTCACGCAGCGCTCATGCAATTGTGTGGTCTATGAAAAATTTACTCGTGCTCGTTTATTCCAAATTGCACTCGAAATCATGTGATTACCTATACAAATAAATAAATAAATAAAATATATATATTTAGTTTCAGGTGGTTCATTTGCTTTATCGCTCCCCCAGACGTGATGGGGGGAGTCAATTATCCCTAGTATCTATTAATGCTAGAATGCTTTTAGGTGACTACTAACCGGCAAAAACTTTGGAAGCCTCCATCATGTTTCCCTCAGTTCTTGAACTAAATTATTGGCAAAACCTTGGGACTCCCGACGTCCTTCCGTTGCCCAAGGGCGAACCCACCACCTGCGACCTGCATGTCTCTTGGAGTGCTTGTGTTGCATGAGTAATGCCATCCCCAAAGCACATGCCAAGACTTTTTCTTTCCTCTTTAAGTACGCCATTGTCAATCGTATTTCGTGCGTTTCTTCTTTTTTTTTTGACGATTGTCAAACAAGCTGGACACGTCAGGCAGTAAGATGGACCGCAATATGAAGGCCAAGAAGGAGTACTGTTTGGAAGTTGTCGTGGAAGCAATTAACTTACACCACAGGTCCACCAAAACTGACACAGCCCACGGCATTGCAGTCAGGCAAGAGACATACGTGAAGAACGGGTGGGCTACGAGAACACAAGCAGAAGCAAACATTGTCGATATGTGCACTCCACCCTGCCTGGCCAGTGAGTGCCTTTCAGTCCAACCTGATACAGATTACTCCGCCCACCAGCCAGATAGAGGCAAGGGTAGAAAGAGAAGTGCCACACACCAGCAGCTGACCCCCAAGAGACAGCAAAGCATTTTTGACTTTGTGTCCAAGAGTCACTATCAAGTGTGCAAAGATGGACTGTGTATCATATCTGTTGATC
This sequence comes from Plumapathes pennacea, assembly GCA_964036295.1. Taxonomy (NCBI): domain Eukaryota; kingdom Metazoa; phylum Cnidaria; class Anthozoa; order Antipatharia; family Myriopathidae; genus Plumapathes; species Plumapathes pennacea. Next base: position 10,371,824 of record OZ038469.1, on the reverse strand, counting down.
AGAGAATGAATGCAAGAGCAGATCGCATCACAAAACAAGCCGCGAAGATGAAGAGCTTGGGTTTGGCCAAGACCACAACATTGGTTTGACCTCATTATGATGACTCCCCAGCTAGGTGCCTTCTGGAAGCCGAGTTTTCGCATGAATCGAGAAACATTTGAGACGCTTGGCGACTACATTCGGAATAATCTCATTCAACATTCAACATGAAACGGTGCAAGCCCATGCAAGTGGAAAAACGCATTGCTCTTGGACTTTGGCGGCTTTCCACTGGAAACAGTTATAGGTTATGCGGATTACAGTTTAGCCTAGGTAAATCCACAGCAAAGAACATGTGTTAAGAGTTTGAAGAAGCACTTGGTTGAAGGAAAGACCTCTTCGCACAGTTTCCTTTTGAAGCTGAAGTGCAAAAGGCAATGTCCAATTTCGAGCAGTACCATTTTCCCCAAGTTGTTGGAGCCATCGACAGCTGTCATATAGAAATCAATGCCCCACAAGAAAATCGCGAGGATTATTACAATAGGAAATAGTTCTATAGCGTAAATTTACAAGGGATAGTCAATTCTAACTTGATGTTTCAACATATAGCAGGATATCCAGATAGCATTCATGATGCAAAAGTCTTAATGCTAAGTGGCATAAACGCTTTAGCTCAGGACAGGCACATTGTGTCTACTCCCACAAAAATTGTAAGTGGAATTGCACTGAGACCAATGCTGGTAGGGGTCAGTGCATATCCGCTAAATGGCTAGTTGCTTAAGCCCTTTCAACACAGAGGAAATCTCACGCGCCATCAGAGAAGATTTAACGTTACACTGAGTGCAATGCGTTCTGTTGTGGAGAGAGCTTTTTGGCATATTGAAAGGTCGCTGGAAGATTTTGCTTAAAAACGCTGAGAAAAATCATAGCAGTGTGGCTTGGACAATGACGGCATCATGTGTTTTGCGTAATTTTTGTATTATGTAAGGAGACACATTCGATGACGATGATCACGCAGCAGTAAACAACCAAGGAAATGATATTGATAATGAAGCCCCGGATGGCTGAACAACACGACAGGCAATACTTAATTATTTGGTAGCACGTGGCATAATTCAGTAATTTAATTCATTTCTAATACAGCCTACTTTAGCAATTGATCAACTAAAAGGTTAATATCTCTTGTAAACAAGTCAAATAGAGGATTTGTAAAGCTGGCTTGCTGGAAAAACACAGACCCGATACTCAAAACAGAACAAACAAAGCACAAATTTCAAGTCTTCTTAATTTGCAGAAAACAAAAAAATTAAAAAAAGGACAGTTACTTTAAGCAGTCTTTCAGTATATCCTTCAACCCAGACACCAGTGCTTTCATCTGCTCTGTCTGGCTTTCTATCACAGCTTGTCGTAGCTGTATACTTCGTTCAAAGCGCTGGTTCTGCTGCTCCATGGACATGCGCCACATGTTCCAGGTCTCCTTCATGTATGGATCGCTGCCATCTGCCACTGCAGTGGCCTTCTTTTTTCTCCTCTGCCCTTTGTCACTTTTTGCGGCCTGGTCTGAATTGCTTCCGCATCTGTTGCACAAGCTCCCTTCTCCAGCTCCAATGACGAGGACAAAGTGTTGTGATCGCACACATTTTCAGCTGCCTCGGGCGTATCAGCAACAGGTCCAACCAATGAGAAGTGAGTGGTCATCAGCTCTGGGTTCATTGCATCCCTCACACCAAGAAACTGATCAATCTGGTCGAACCAGGCAAAGTTGCCTTGGAGCCACCTTGTGCCTTCCTCTCCTGTCGAAGCCATCTTAGTACGGATCTGTCGGTATTCGTACTCTAAATTCTTTATTGGTTTTTTTCAGCTGATCCAGAGTCTTGCTCCTGGCATTGATTTCCAGCTCGCTGCAATGCTGGTAAAACAACTCTTTGATCTGGTTCCAGATAACCTTTTTTGTGCATTACAACCAGATTTTAGGCTCATACTTTGAGCCCAACATGGTTGTGCAACTATCATAAGACACTCATGCTGCAAATCATACTGTGAACTGTGCCGTTCCGGAAATCCAGTTTGCTAAGTAAGCCCTAAGTCAGGTTTTTACTTGCCTTAAGACAGACTTAGTGCCTTTGTTTTTACTGGCATTTATGACGCATTAAGTCAAAAGTCGAATTTTTGACCAGGGCAAGCATTAATGTCAAGGCCTGTCATATGTTTGAAAGTGACAACACATTTTGGAATAACAACAGGATACAAATTATCCTGTGCAAAGACACTTTTTTAGTTGCATCATGATGTAATTTTGTAATTGGGAACATTATTTTGTTGCTTGTAGTTCTGTCCTTAGTTTTGTAATTGAGAGGCACTGAAAGAATCAATATCTTTCCTACAGATGGATTGCGAACCTGGAAGTGACAGCAACTTGTCAGATGCCAAAGAAAGTGACAGCCCGGAGTTATGGCTAGCGATTGCGAGAGTGATGCAGATGATGCTGTTCCTGAAAATAGCTGTCCTTTACCAGAGCCAGCATCAGAAGTGACGCGTGCTCAGCAAGTAAAGATTATCCTCACTTGGTTGCTATATTTTGTTTTTGTCTGGCAATACAAGAACTATGTCAGTGATTCTGCCATTGAGAAGCTCCTGGCACTTTTAAAGCAGTTTCTCCTCTGCATTGGGCAGAGAGTACAACAGCATGTTGGATTTGAGCTGCTTGTGGTTATAACAACACACTTGCCAACAACTTTGTATACTGCAAGAAAGTTCCTTGGACTTAACCGCAACAAGTTTCACAAGTTTGTTGTTTGCCCTTCTTGCACAAAGTTGTATGAGATGGAGGATGTGCTTATCAATAATGGCAGGCAGGTAACTGCAAAAAGGTGTAGCCATGTGGCATACCCAAGGTCTCCAAGAGCCAAGCCCTTTGGAGCAAAACTGATCAAAGAGGTCTGTATGAAGGATGGATGCCATAAATTTTATGCCTTGAAGACTTACTGCTACAAGAGCATAGTGCAATCTATAGAAGACATCCTGAAGCGCCCTGGGCTAGAGGAAGAGTGTGTGAAGTGGAGGACAAGAGTCACTGATCAAACTGTGTATGGTGATGTCTATGTTGGGAACGTTTGGAAAGACTTTGGTATTTGGAATGGTTTCATGCCATTCCTTACGCAACACAGGTCATAGGGTCTCATGAAGAATGTGGATTGGTTCCAGCCATTTAAACATCGTAGTGATTATTCTGTTGGAGCACTTTACATGGTACCGATGAACCTGTCAAGACATCTTCGATTACGGCAGGAAAATGTAATTCTTGTTGGGATCTTACCAACACTTGAGCATGAGCCCAAATCATTGAACCATTTTCTGGAGCCAGTGGTGGACGAATTGAAAGCACTCTGGAATGGTGTTAAGGTTCACACATATGGTAGTCCGTCAGACAAAGTAGAGATACGTGGTGCACTTCTCTGTTGTTCCTCAGACATTCCTGCTGCTAGAATATTGTGTGGGTTGCTTGGACACAGTGCAGCCCGAGGTTGCTCCCACTGCTACAAGAATTTTCCTGGAGGATTTGGCGAAGGGAGAGACTATAGTGGCTTTGCTGACAGAGACTCATAGCCAAAACGAACGTCTGAGCAACATCGAAGAGATGCCTTGAAAACTAAAAATTGCAAGACAAAGACTGAAAGACAGCGCTTGGAAAGTAAACTTGGGTGCAGATACACTGTTCTGTTAAAACTGCCTTACTCTTCAAGAATTACTATGTGTGTCATCGATCCTATGCACAATCTCTTTCTTGGAACAGCAGAGAGTTTTCTCTCTATGGATCAAGACAGAGATAATTACAAAGGACCTCACAGATCCAGGAACAAATAGAGAAGATCAGTGCAACATCAGATCTGGGGAGGCTGCCTGGTAACATTAGTTCAAACTACGGTGGTTTCACTGCTGCTCAGTGGAAAAACTTTGTCCTTCTGTACTCCATGTATACTCTTGAGGGGATCCTCCCTATTCAGCATCTGTGTGTGTGGCAATCATTTGTCATAGCATGCCAACACCTTTGCAAACCATGCATCACAAAAACAGATCTTGTGATAGCTGACGGAAAGCTTTTGGATTTTGTTCAGAGTTTTGAAAGGTTGTATGGTAAAGCTCAAATCACACCAAACATGCATCTGCACATGCATCTGAAAGAGTGCATTGTGAACTATGGAAGTATTTATGGATTTTGGCTTTTCAGCTTTGAACGTTATAACGGTATTCTGGGCTCTTATCATACAAACAATAAGGCAGTTGAAGTACAAGTTATGCGCAAGTTTGTCGTCTCTGGAATTATGTCAGACTTGCAGCACCACCTTCCCATGCAGTATGAAGGATTCTTCATGGAACATTGCTCTCAGTTACCGGAGGGTATTTCCTCGCTTGAAATACGTGATCCCTTTCATTTGATGATGCCAGCTTCTGGTACTCTAACAGGAAAAGAGACAGTGTGAACCAACGTTTCGGCAGTTTGCCTTCCATCTTCCTACAAACTGGATGTCTAGACAGAGATAGTACCCTGGCTCTGCATTCTGTGTACCAACAACTGTACTCAAGTGAATGAGACTGCATTTAGTTTGGCTACCATGTTCAAGAGGTATCCATCCATTACAATATCAGGGGGAAAATATGGGTCATTGCTGAATTCAAGACTCAGCTCTTCTGGGCATATTATGGCATCTTGGTGTGGAGGAGGAGTGACTGATCTTGGTGGAATGCGTCCTGGAATTGTCCTTCACTACATGGCCCATAGTGTTGAAATTAGGAGAATACAAATGTCCCACTTGTTTGCTGTTGTAAAGTGGTTAAAGCCTTCAGATGAGGACTTTGGTTACAAGAATCCCCTTTCAGCCTGGTGTTCAAGGGATTATGAGGCAGGAGGACCGTCTGCTTTCATTCCTGTGCAGAGGATCCATTCCAGATTTATTTATACAGAGGAACTTCATTCTGGTCAGCATTATTTCATAGTGTCTCCTGTCTGCTCAAGAAGCTTTGTTGAAACCCTGACATTGCGCATCCTTGTAGTTGCAATTTCTAGTCAGATTTCTTGTATCGCATCTTGTAGAACTGCAATGGCCATCATTTAGCTTAGATTTCGTGTATTATAGCAATATTTTACGACTGTAACCATCATTTTGCTATAGTTTTTTAGATTTCTTGTATTATACCTTTGTAGGACTGATGGCAAGATTATTTTGCTGTGGTTTTCTTGACTTGTATCATACCTTCTTGTTGGACTGACTGGCCATCATTTTGCATCATTTCTCGAGTATTCCAACTTTTTGTAGCTGGGTCTCAAGGCCATCATACAGTCGAAGTTTATAGTCTCTGAATGTTGATATTGCCTATTTGCTAAGTTACATTATTTGATGATTGGCTAGTAGATATGCAAGTTCAGTATTAAAATGTTCATCTGAAGATCGTTGTCTCAATCATGTCCATTTGATTGTTTCACACCCGCTTTTTGTCTCTGAACATTGTTCTTTACATCTTGGTCAAAACCAAAAAGAAAGTGACGCGAGAGTGCTACATTTTCCACTTCGGATGATTTACTCTCATATTTTAGGAAGAAAGATTTTGGCTTTCGTTTCATTTTTTACCACTTGTATTTATCACAGACAGCAAAACTGGCAATATGAACTACGCATAAACGTTGCGGAAACGCAATGTTTGATGTTTCTGTTTCTTAAACGTGACGGAAACACGCAATCACAATACATTTTTGTTTTGCCCGTTTCCAGTAAACGGAAACGTGACGGAAATGCTTAGGTGTATGTTTCCGTTATGTTTCCGAATTACGGAAACGTGCGATTTCGTCCTGTGGAAGATTCTAATGGAAAAAGTAAACCAATAATTTTATAGAAGATGTGACAACTTTTGGTTTGAAAAAAATTCTTAAAGGAGATGGAACAATAAGTCATTTCTATTTTTCAATAATTTTTGGGCCTGTCGTTAGAGATGAAGCTTGGATTAAGAAATTTAATGACATCGTGACATACATAAGAATGTACGTCAACAAACCAGAAGTGAATAAACAAATTGAAAAGAAGCCAGGTGGAATGAGTTTTGTGAAATTTAATTCTTTGAAAGAGGAACCTGGAGAAGATCCAATGTTTGTTAGAGTAGTTCATCATAATGGGAAAGTTTTTAGTAAGTTTTATAGTCATGATGGAAAACGATTAACTCCTGATTTCATGCTTGATGAGTATTTTGACGTTGAAGTCAAAATAAAGATTGATTCCATCTTTATTAATTCAACGAACGCGTCTTTACAAGTTTGACGGAGGCAATTGTTAGTCCAGTGTCAAGGATTGAAGATGACGATGAAGAGATTATAGTTGTTAAAACGAAAGCAAAGATGAATAAAAGATTAGCATTACTAAATAATTCATTTGTGATTAAACAAAAGAGTAGCGTTACTTAATAATTCATAACAAAAATTTGAATTTATAACCGCCCACGTTACTGAATGATTCACTTTTCAAAGATTACCCTGTTTGTCTAATATGAGTTCGGAAGGCATGATGAGAGAAGTTAGGATGGTCTTTAATCAAGTGTCAACGAAGTACCCAGAGTTGAGATCTTATTTGGAGAGGTGCTTCGATGAGATAACTAAAGACATTTTTGACGCAAGGTCGGAGGAGGATAAGAAGGGAGAGAAGGCAAGGAAGAAAGCAGAGAAGAGATGCAGCCTTGACAAGGAACTTACGTTTTCCATTAGGCCAGTCGTGGATAAGAGCAAACTGCTGTCTGTGTTCATGAAATTAGACATCCACACCAAAGACCCAGAGTCCATCGAGGAACGAGAACAGCAAACGCTTCTTTTGTACTTCAAGCAAGGAAAGCTGTTGAAACAAGCAAAGGTTGGCCTTCAAACTTTTGGATTTAAGGAGGTCATTGACAGCTGCAACATTTCTAGGAGTCAAGCTTCGTTGCTGGTCGCCCTATATGAATTGATGGTAGAGTTTCCAAGGCTGAAGTTTTGTTGTGTGCCCTTGCGAACTTTCAACGGTAACATTACGTCTATTAGAGAGATTTGTGGAGGAGATAGACATTTTTGGTGTGCTGAACCTAAGACTGAGTGTGTATGATTTTATTTTTCGTAATTTGATGATTTCATAGTATTTAATGCAGGTTTTTTGAGTTTAAGAATGTTGGAAATAGGAATTAGGCACTGTCCAATGCGTTGGACAGGCATACTTTTGCGTTTTCGTTTTTGGGAATAAATGATTTTTGTAGTTGGTTTATTGGTTTAACAAAACCACCACCAAATAGCGCCTCCAACGACTACAGCAATTGAGGTTAATTTATCTTCGTGAATTCTTGTGCTTACCAAAGGTTTTAGTTTTGTTTTTGTTTTAGTTTGCCTCTGGTTTTGATCCCCGCTTTCGTGTTCAATACTTTGAGATGAGTCTTTTTCATAGCTCGTATCCTCGTCAGTTGTATCCTTGTTAACCTTTTTGTTGACTGAATTATTCACCCCAAACTTCATGTCATTAGTGGCCTTTTGTAATTTATTATTATAACCATCAACTCTTCCCGTGTTTATAACTAATTCAGAAGGAAGCAACCAAATGCCCGGTGTTATTGCGAAGTCTAATTTTACTTTTGCGTTTTGAACAGCCCGTTGATATCTTGAAATACTTTTTGAAATATCTTCTTCGATCACAGCACTTTCGAACAAATCAACATTTCTTGTTGTGCTTCTTGAACTCCACCTCCGTCTCCAACAATTGGATTTCTAACATTCGCTTGAGCCCCCAAAACACAATAAACAAAAGCTTCAATGCTTCTATTGAGTCTTCCAAGTCCTGCTTTTGTAATTCCTTTTCCCCTCCTCAAGGCAAACCATTCATGCTGTTTCCAATGATGGAAATCATTTCGAATATGTTGAATTACTTTATTCGAAGAACCACTCTCATCTGAAAAGTGTAATCCAACATTAGGCCACTTTGCATCTTTATTTGAAAACCAAGGACTTGTTCTTGTGTTAGAATAGTGACCGTGAGTGTGATCATAAGTGTAAACATCGCCTAATCCACCATTTGTTCCACGTGTCCATTGAAGGTCAGGGTTATTCAATCCAAACTCTTTACACAAAGCTTGATATTTTCCTTTGTCAACAAGATTATTCAAAGAGACTGCTCTTAGTTTATCTCTTTCGAATAGTGTTGCTTTTTTACTCATGTTTTGTATTTTAAAATACAAAACAAAAACTTTTAAATAACATTTTCATATGCTGGAGGAACACTTGGTTCCAGTCTGTGGTCTCTATCTCGAGTTCTAATGCAAATGTTTATGTTAATATCTAATTTATCCAATAAATTTACAAAAGTTCTTTCATCGATATCTAAGTTATTCAAGAAATTTTTGATTGTTGAAGACGTTTCAAAAGTTCTTCTGTCAAATCTCTTATGCTTTGTGATCTTTTTAAAGATCCTTCCTTTTTTGGAACCTTAAGAATTTCTGATTTTTGTGATTCATAATTATTTCGTTCGTCATTCATTTTTCTAAACTCTTCCTGAGACGTTTTCATCTGAAAGTGCCTTATTCACCATTTCATGAATGCTGCTAGTTTTTGATTGACCAAGTGATATTAGCTTTTCGTAAATTGTTAATTTTCCAATTGTTTCCTTATCGAGCGCAATAGTCATGAGAGATGTCGCTCCTAAAAATGCGCCGACTCCGATGAGAGGGGCACCAACAGTAACACCAAAACCAGTTCCTGAAACACCTGCTCCAGAAACTGATAAAACCGTAGCAGCTGCTGAGGAAAATATGTTTACTGTTCTCAACCTAGAATGCCTTTTCAATTTTTCGTTTCTCTTCTTGATATCATATTCCAAGTTTTTTTTCATTGTTTCAAGAATTCTTGAGCAGACAGATAACCTGAAAGCGTTAGAATCCTTTGGAATAGCCGGGTACAATTTTTTGTTTTTGATTAACTTCACTATTCATTTTCTTATCATTCATATTACAATCTTTTAAATTAAGTTAGGGTTCTGTATGATAAATAACGACTTCGATAAATGCATCTCCTAATGATTGAGGTGGAAAGGTACCTTGATGACGAAAAGGTGAGACCTCAATGATGAAGTCGTTTATTAGGCTCTTCGAGGCACTTATAGGTGTTTCAATAGAGGGTATGTTGTATTCTACTATAAAGAATGCGTCCATCTTATTGACCTTTTCTAACACAACATTTCCTTCACTTATGTTTCAGAAGAATAAACTTTCGTCTATTAGATCACAACGGATAATTAAAGAAGTTGTGTAGGGGCATAAAATAACCTCAAGGAATTTTGCTCCTTGGATTTGTTTTGAGAGTTTTACTTTTGCTGCTACGCTTACCACTTGGTTTTTATCATTCTTCTTACTTTCAGATAACTTTAACAAAAAATGTCTGATAAATATTTGTAATTATTTTTTCTTATTCTTAAATTGTTCAATAACGAAAGTTACTACGAGAAGACAGTAACCAAGGTTTAGAGAGAAAACCGATAGCCTCCCCAACAGTTTTAAACAAGAAACTAACTATCGCTCCAACCATTCCAGGAAGAATTTCAGCCAACTTTTTCCAATCTCTTTGAGACCATTTCCAACACCTTTTGCCACCTTTGATAGACCTGCTTTGAGATTTGATACAATAACACCACTGATGGTTCCCACAGCTGCTAAGACACCAACAACTGACAAGCCATACCTTTTAAAGATTGCCTTGACTCAATCTTTTAAAGACATTCTTTCTTCAATAATTTCGTTTTCTCGCTCTCGCTCTAGCTCTTGATCCTCGTGCTCCAGTTCTTCTATCTGTTCATCAATTCTTTCTTTCGCGGATCCAGAAGTTTCTGGTCTTCTTTCTTTAAAACTCTTAAGTTTTTCCTAAACTTCTGCTCTCATTAGTTCATTGTCTTCAACAACTTTTTCTCCTGGGTCACCGAAGCTATTCGTTATTGAACTAGCAAGTTTCCTATTCAACTGTCCATCTTTCCCAAACAAACTGTATGACTTTCCACCTATTCTATTAAGTTTCACTTTGACATTGCCATACTCACTAATTGAAGCTGTGAAAGGAGATTTCTTAGGATCACATTTTGGAAAGTTTCTAATAATTCCATCCCATGCTTCATCACCTTCTTTTTCTTTTGGTAATAATGGATCTTTTTCTGAATCACCACCAAATGATGTTTCTTGAGTATTGTGAGTGTCGTGGTGATGAAAAGGATTCAAAGGTGTTTCGTGTGAGCTAGTTTGTCTCATTGGGATTTCTTCACCACCCCCATCTCCATTGTGCATATTAGGATCGAAAGGATTTTCTGGATCTATTTCTGCCATTTTCGTATGATTTTAGTAATCACAGGAAAACATTAAGTCAATAAATTTTTGAAACATCATATGCTAAACCAGCTACAGTCAATCCCGTAAATATCATCTCTCCATTCTTTTGATCTTTGCTTGTAGAATAATAATCGTTGAAATTAGGTTCTTTCAAATTTCCAACTGATTCATCTGGATGTGTTTCAGCATAAGCTTTCAATGCTTCGTCTGTGCTTCAAAAATTATATGAAGCAACATTCTTATCTCTGTCGTTGTTCTTGCCAAAGTTCTATTTTCCCCATTTTTTCTTTCCAATCGTTGTAATCTTTTTCATATTTTTCCATCGCCAAATCATGTCTTTTTCTTTCTTCGTCTTGGACTTTTCCTGACAAGAATTTTGCTAAATAACTACCCCCAATGAATGTTCCTGCATTTAATATAGCCCCAATAGCAGTCGTTAGAATTATTGTCATTCTTTTCTTTAGAATGGTAATAGTAATTCTTTATATTAATAATCCAACCGTAAAACTAAAAAATGTCATAGCAACTCCTGATTACGTTATTTTTTTGTCTATCACATTCACATCCTTTATTGGTATCTGATTTGATTTCACCTTTTGAACCTACTTTTTCCAAGTAAAAATCCACATACTGTTAAAGTAATAGTGTTCATTCTGACTCAAGAAGTTATTTTCTTAAGTTGGAATAATTTTTTGTTCAACAAGATAATCTCTTGCATATATGGCAGCAATCATTACTCCTATCCATTCGACAGCATTCATCAAACTCAAAGAAGGGTCTGAACTTACTGCTTTTCTTAACGCTTTCTTTACGGCATATCCAGTTCCTGCATAAATCACAACCAGAGAGACTGCCTATTTCGCATTAATAACAAGTTTACTGTCACTACTCATTTTGAAATACGAAATACTAATCTTTAAGTCACTCCATATCAATATTTGGTTGATTTTTTGTTTTTGGTTTTGGTTTTGGTTTTACGTTATCAACTGGAGTTGATTCTTTTTCTTGATCAGGCATGTGAGCTCTGCCTTTCTTTTTCTTAATGCCTGATTGACACCAAGTGAGAAAATTGTTGTTGTGGAACTATTATGATTTCAGGAGAAAAGACAGACTTCCTGGGCCACATGCTAGGGTCTGTATTTGCCATTTTAGGGATGGAAAAATAGTAATGGACCGGACATTTGCAAAAGAAACAAAGAGAAGCTATTACCAGTTGTTCCACACTCTAGCTCAACACCACATGCAACAAAGAGAGTCAAAGCCATGGAAAGATTACCATCAGTTCAAGAAATTCTAGATTCATTCAACAGTTCTGAACCAGTTGCAAGCACAGGTGAATATGCAGATCCACAGCCCTCAACAAATAAGGTTATTTTGGAAGCAGAGTTGGATATGACCACCAAAGAGCTGAAAAAACACGAGGAAAAGGATAAGTATCACAGAGATCATTATTCAGTTCAACCATTGAGCCATGATGTCCTGCGAATGGAAACTGGGTTGCCCACAAGAGTGGTTTGACATTGTTGTAAATTATGTTTCAAGGTTCAAGAACACTATGAGATATTACTCTGGGTGGAAGGTTGAGTCAATCAATTTGGAAGATCAGGTTCTAATAACACTAATGAAACTCAAGCAAAATTACACTAATCTTCATCTGGCACAATTATTTTCATGCAGTGTGGCAACCATGTCCAACATTGTTGACTTTTGTTCAAGTGTTACATGCCACTTCGATGACCTGATAAAAGCAATTCCATCACGGGAAAAGAACAAAAATTATTCCCCATCATCATTCTCACAATTCAGCAGCTGTAGAATTGTTATAGATTGCACAGATGCTGCAATTGCAGTTCCCCATCTGATGAGCAAGCAAAGTGCCACCTATTCTACCTGCAGGGGCATGAACTCATTTAAAGTACTTGTTGGGGTTGCTCCAAATGGAGTCATAACTTATGTAAGTGATCTTTTTCCAGGGTCAGTATCAGACAAATTCATTGTTGAAAAGTCAGGAATCCTGCGGCATTTTGTTGCAGGGGATTTAGTCTTGGCCGAAAAGGGATTCTTAATTCAGGACATAGTTCCAGTTGGTGTCTCAGTAAATGTGTGAGAAATTGTGCCAACAGTTAGTTTGTGTTAAACCGGAAGTGACGAATTTAGGTTTTGTTAAGTTAACTTATTTGGGCATGTACACGTGATAGACACGCGGAACCGACATGGTGTAGGTTTACTGATAGAGAGAGAGAGATAGGATTTCAAGCGAGCGAGCGAGAGTTGTGTGTGATTGTACTGTGACCATTAAAAGACGCGTTCACCAACAGCAAGTGAAATGTTGTGTTAATCTGGAGGCAATTCACAACAAATGTACCCCCTTTTTAAATCATGGTAAGCTTACAGAAAGTGAGGCAAAAGCAACAAAAACCATTGCAAGATGCCGCATTCATGTTGAGCGTGCTAATGCACACTTGAAAGGTTTCAAGATTCTTAGGTACATACCATCCTACCTGAGGTGCTCTGCAGACAAACTTGTTCAGCTGTGTGCAACCTTGGTAAATCTGCAATTTCCAATAATTAAAGAGGACTATGAAGACGTTGAGTTTGAATAATGATTAATATCATCTGGGATATATCTATTGCAACAAAGCAGGCAAAGGTATCTATTTCATTGTGGGGCTGAAGTTATCCCTGAACGAAGTGAGGGAAATAATCACGACTCTAATGCATTAATTTGAAGACTCCAAGCCTGTCGCCATCTCAAAATCTAATGTTCGTGTGTGGGAAAATAAAATATATATATATAAATAAATCTCTCAGTACGAGGAGCAGGGAGATTCAGATCATTACTTGTACGGACAATCAAATACAAAAGTAGTTGAGACACTATGCATATTTTGAGCAATTTATCGGCTTTTAAGTGTTGTTGATTTCTGCCCCCCTTCCCCCTTCCCCCGTCTCAATGTTGTTTCGGCCTGAAATCTCGTTTCGTGATATTGGATACTCAACATTGAAACGGGGGAGGGGGGAGGGGAAGAAGCTGTCAAATGAAATCCAGATGAGAATGAGGGAATAGAAGAGAAGAATGGGTCTTTTTCTGCGAGTGTCTCAACTATTTTGCAATTGATTGGAGATTGTAATTGGTACACTGACTTACATAAGGACACAAATCATTAAGATAATTGGGTGTTAGCTTATTAATTATTATTGCTGTGCAGCGAGCGAAGCGAGTGGAGCAGCAGTTCATATTCTTGAAATGTAGGAAAAAATCCTGGTTTCATCCCAGAATGCACCGCAAATTTTTGGGCCATAATGCACCGCAAATTTTTGGACCAGAATGCACCGAAAATTAGTTGACCAGGATGCACTTCACAACAGACAACACGTGGAACTCGTGGTGACAGGCGGATGTCAGGTGAGTTCGCTGGTTGTTCGCTGTTTTTTTGCTTTTTCGTCTTTACGCTATGAATGACTTTGGATCATTCCACTATCTTTTAAAAGAGAACGTCAAAGTTGTGTGAAACTCAAAACGTCAGCTTCAAATTCTTTCAGCATCGATGTCACCACTATAACAATTCGCTTCTTCCTTGCAGGTTCTTTTACGGCAATCTTTCAAGGTAAATTTTATTAAATTGTTTTACGAGACCAAGGGTGCTTACCATTTGACAAGAAAATCCGGAAATTTCGGGTGAAGATCAAATGGTACAAGCAATTTCCGGAAAATCCGTTTGGAAATTGTGGAGTACCTTCAAAGGTATTCCTCTTTTTTCAGATGGAAACGTCCGCCGGAATTTTCCGTACCAGTGGAAAATTTCTTTCGTTTCCAATCTCTCTCTTTGAGAAATCACTCGTGCAGTTTTGCAAGATGGTGTCCACCAACTATCAGTATAGTCTGTGTTTCCACACAGAATCAAGTTTGGAAGGCCTACTTTTACTCGTGCCAAATTGCTAACAGCAAGATATCTAATTTACTTTTGTATTCAGCTATTTTCTTGTTTTGAACAGAATTTCGAGGCCAAAGTTGACCTATATCAAAGAAAGACAGGAGGCGAAGTTTCCCGCTAAATTCGCAAACCGTTGTTGTTTTGAGTGTTTCGACGAAATTCCCTTTGTAGGCGAAGACATTTACCAGTTGGCACATCAACAACCTTCAACCTTCAAATGGTAAGTCTGATCCCATCCAGTTGGTCACGCAATTTGGGAATTCCCTTACCATCATGCATCGGTCATCCCAACCGGATTTTTCAGCCAAATGGTAAACACCCCAAGTTTCCCAGAGGTTATCCTTGCTTATTGAGTCACATGCATTCTAGCAATCGTTTGGCATTTCTTTCACAATCTCGTGCCAAGCTTTGCATGGCCTAACGGGTCATTCAGTTTACGAATTTTTCGCAACTCATTGTTATGATTTGATTAGTTACGCTTGATCTGCGCATGCGTGATGTAGTTTTCCGTTCCGAACCTCGTGTATCTCCAGAGTTGTGTTCATTAAATGATATCATGACATGGTGGCAGCGGTAGTAGTGCCCACAACGACGAAGAAACCATGTTAAAGCTTGAGCCTCCGGAAAAACTCGACTTCACAAAGGCCCAAGCGTGGCCGGAATTGAAACAGCAGTTTGGCCGTTTCAGATGTGCGACAAAGCTCAACAAGGAGAATGAAGAACTCCAGGTCAATGCCCTCATTTACACGATGGGGAAAGAAGCTGAGCACATATTTAAAGCCTTTACATTTGAGGAGGGTGATGAAAAGAAGTACGACGTAGTGGTCAAGAAATTTGACAAACACTTCGTTCCAAAACGAAATGTTATCCAAGAGTGAGCCTGCTTCCACAAACGTATACAGAAGGAAGGAGACAATAGAAGCGTTCGTGCAGAGCCTTTACGAATAAGCAGAACACTGTGAATTCGATACGAAAAGGGACAAACAAATTAGAGACAGGATTGTCATCGGAATCTCGGATAAATCACTTTCACGAAAGCTGCAGATGAAATCGGATCTGACACAGCAATACAAATGGCGCGTCAATCGGAGTTGATTACAATCCAAGTCGCGGGCCAAGCAAACAGCAAACACCTCGGAGAGGTAAGGCAAAAGGATTGGAGACGGGAAAAAGGCAGAAAGCCGGACCTTAATCCTAGAGACAAGAAGCGAGATTCTCGAAGAGATCAACCGTGTTCAAGATGCAACCACTCACACAGACGCGACGAGCCATGCCCGGCAAAGGATAAGAAATGTCGAAAATGCAGAAAGACGGGACATTTTGCGGCAGTTTGTCAGTCAGCAAGAGAAGTTACAGTGACTCCTAGCCAGCCTTTCTTCCTTGGAGCCGTGAACTCAGGCGAAGACTATGAAGAGCCGTGGAGTGTCATGTTATGCATAAACAATAAGCCCGTATGTTTCAAGATTGACACCGGAGCCGACATCTCCATGATGTCAGATTCAACATACAAAAATCTCCCACAGCGTCCTCAGTTGGAACCTTCCACTGCTGCTTTGTCTAGTCCAGGAGGAAAACTTGACTGCAAAGGACAATTTAAGGCAGAAATTTCTCTCAAGAAGAAAATATACCACGTAGACATATACGTAATCCGGGGACCCTGTGTAAACAATCTTCTCAGTCGCCATGCAGCATGCCAGATGGGTTTGGTTCAGCGAGTTCAAGAAACTACTGTGGATGTGTATGGAGATATAGGTCTCATGAATTGTGAGCCAGCGAAGATTGAGCTACAAGACAATGCACAGCCATATTGCATTAACACTGCGAAAGAATTCCCTTCCCACTACTTCCCAAAGTAGAAGAGGAACTGAAAAGGATGAAAGAAGCTGGAATTATTGAAGAAGTCACAGAACCTACAGATTGGTGTGCTCCCATGGTTCCTGTGGTAAAACCCAATGGGAGATCAGGATTTGTGTCAACCTGAGACGACTCAACGAAGCTGTAAAGCGAGAAAGATACATTCTCCCAACTCTGGAAGACATTGCTCCGAAACTAGCTGGAGCCAAAGTATTTTCCAAGCTAGATGCGTCAAGCGGCTACTGGCAAATACCCTTGCATCCGGACAGCTCAAAGCTCACAACATTCATAACTCCTTTGGGTCGGTTTTGCTTTCGATGTCTACCGTTTGGAATAACCTCTGCTCCTGAGATATTCCAACAACGAATGAGTGAACTGCTGAAAGACCACAAGAGTGCTGCAGCAATTCAAGACATCATAGTCTATGGAAAGTCCACACCCGAACATGACGAAGAGCTGAAAGAAGTATTTCAGACTATTGCGAGGTCAGGACTGAAGTTAAACAAAGGAAAGTGCGAGATCCGCAAGCCCAAACTGTGTTACTTCGGAAATATTCTCGGGGAAGATGGCATGAGCCCTGATCCTGACAAAGTCAAGGCAATTCAAGAGCTTCCACCCCCAGAGAACGTAAACCAGTTACGGCAGATAATAGGCATGATTAACTACCTGGAAAGATTCCTGCCAAATCTGTCAACTGTGACAAGTCCCATGAATGAATTGCTGAAATCTGATGTCACATGGACATGGTCCCACAGACAGCAAGAAGCTTTCCACAAAGTCAAGACCATGGTGTCGACAACCCCGGTACTTGCCTTCTACGATGTAAATAAACCCACAGTGGTCAGTGCTGATGCCAGCAGCTACGGACTAGGTGGTGTTCTCCTACAGAAACATGAAGATCAATTGCACCCAGTGGCATTTTGCTCCCGTACTCTGACTGATGCAGAGAAGTACGCCCAAATTGAGGAGTGTCTGGCATCAGTGTGGGCCTGTGAAAGGTTTTCCAGGTACCTATGTGGTCTCGAAACATTCAAGTTACTGACCGACCACAAGCCACTAGTGCCACTGATCAACCAGCAAGATCTTGACAAGGCACCCCTAAGATGCCAACGTCTCTTAATGCAAATGAGGTTTAACGCAAAAGCAGAACATGTGCCCAGGAAGGAGTTGGTAGTCGCAGATACCCTCTCCAAAAGCCCTCTCACATTTCCCCAAGCGACCTCAGACATGGAACAGGACGTCAAGGCCTATGTAGATGCATCTGAAATCATGCAACCAGCGTCAAGCGCAAAACTTTGCGAGATTGAGCAAGCCACATTGTCAGACCCTCAGCTCAGCATGGTCCTGGACTATACAGTAAAGGGATGGCCGAAATACACACAAGACGTTCCAGAACAGATCCGCCAGTATTACTCAGTCCGAGGCGAACTCTCTGTAGTGAATGATAAAGTAGTGTACCGCAACCGAATTGCTATACCACTGGTATTGTGAGCTGAAGTTCTAAACCGCATCCACGATGGTCACCAGGGAGTGACTAAGTTCCGCGAAAGAGCTAACATGTCAGTTTGGTGGCCAGGAATCAGCAGCAACATTCGAGACAAAGTGTCAATGTGCGAGTTTTGCCAAGAAAACCAACCCTCCCAGAGGAAGGAGCCACTAATGACTACACCCCTACCAGAGAGGCCCTGGCAAAAGATTGCTGCCGACCTGTGCGAACACAAGGGACACCAGTACTTAGTTGTCATGGACTATTACTCAAGATTCCCAGAGATTGCCTATATGCCAATTACCACGAGCAACCATGTGATCAACAAACTGAAGGACATTTTTGCCCGATGGGGAACACCAGAGGAACTAGTCAGTGACAATGGACCGCAGTTCTCATCTGACCAATTCAGAAAGTTTAGCAAAGATTACGACTTTCGACATACAATGTCAAGTCCACACCACCCCCAGGTTAATGGAGAAGCCGAGAGCGGTGTCCAGGTTGCCAAAAAGATCCTCAAGCAGAAGGATCCATTTGTTGCCCTGATGAGTTACAGGGCTACACCCATCACAGCCACCGGAACAAGCCCATGTCAGTTAATAATGAGAAGACAGATCCGGACCACACTCCCTATGCTGGAATCCAACTTGGAACCAAAGCTACCAAATTACGAAGTCGTGGCTGAGAGGGATAGGAGGACCAAAGCCACCTATAGACACTCATACAACAGGAGGAATGGAGTGAGACAAGTGCCAGACCTACAGCAAGGACAGTCCTTGTGAAACTTGACAACCAAAAGGGTTGGAAGACCCCTGGAAAGGTCATGGCCAGAGGTACCACACCCAGGTCTTATGTGGTGCAAATGCCACAACGTACAGTGTGCAGAAACAGAAGGCACCTGCGCCCCACATCTATCCAGGTGAAGTGTGAAGAACCAGAACTGGAGCCAGAACTAGAGCCAATACCAGATAAGACACCCGAGTTGTCACCAGCGGTGCTACCAAGCGAGACAATGCAAACAGTCCAGCAACATCCTCATCTGACAAGCTCCACTGAGTTACCCACTGGATCACCAGAACCTGAAGTGCGAACCTCAAGTGGCAGACTTGTGCGGAGACCAAAACGCTTTAGAGATAACAGTTGATTTAAACAACAGAACATTGATTTCAAAGACAATCAATGTAAACTATTGAAGTTGTTCAAATTTGTTGCAAGGCTAGATATTGAAGTTGTTTAGTTTGCTATAAAGACTTGATCATGTTATTGTATTTTAATATGTCAGAGTGTATTATGCGCTTGAGAGGGAGATGCTATGATTTGATTAGTTACGCTTGATCTGCGCATGCGTGATGTAGTTTTCCATTCCGAACCTCGTGTATCTCCAGAGTTGTGTTCATTAAACGATATCATGACACTCATCATGTCCAAAGTCTAAATCAACACATTTGATATCAGTTATCCCATTTTATTACAGAAATTTGCTAAACATATACACAACAACACGTGGAGCTTGTAGAGACGATTTGGCTGAATATACACACAACCCACACAACAACACGTGGAGCTCGTGGTGCTGAACATCACACAACTCAAGGTGATGACGGACGTCAGCACTGTTTTTGCTTTTTCGTCTTTACGTTATGAATTACTTCAGATCATTCCACTATCTTTAAAAAAGAACATGAAAGCTTTTGTAAACCTGGACAGTTTTCCATATTTTTTCCTCAGATGAACAGCTGCCGCTCAAAACGTCAGCTTCAAATTCTTTCGGCATCGATGTCACCACTATAATAATTTGTTTCTTCCTTGCAGGTTTCTTTTACGGCGATCTTTCAAGGTGGGTAAATTTTATTGAATTGTTTTACGATACAGAGTTTTCCAAAGGTTATCCTTGCTCATTGAGTCATATGCATTTGGCAATCGTTTCTTTCACAACCTCATGCGAATCTTAGATAAAGCTCCGATTACACATTCACGTCACTCATCGTGCTCCAAGTTAAAATCAGCCCATTTTATATCAGTTATCCCATTTTTCTTACAGAAAATTGCTGAGCATACACACTTACATTGGTGTTTAACAGACCTCATTTTCTCATTGGTGTTTTTGTGCGCGCCTCGTTTTACCGGTGTGTCCAATCGGCACGCCTCGTTCACACTGCGTTTTATAAAGTGTTTTTACAACGGTTTTACAAAGTTTAACAGTTGCTACTGGCAGTTTTTTAACATTTCAAATTTCTTTCAGAATTTTCATTGGTGTTACAAACTTCTGTGAAGGTACTGTACGTGACAATGGGTAACTCTCTTATGCAATATAGAATAATCATTGGAATGCATTAAAAGCTCGAGAATATAATGAATGTTTTAAAGGAAAATTCTGGAGTTCTTTAGTCTTGCTGTTCTACATGGAAGCAATATATTTACCTGTTTTAAAAACACTAATTCGTCGCTTGGAGCTTATGAGATTCAATCGTCTATGGCTTACACAAATATGTTTATATCAATTTTACATTGCTGATTTGATACGGCTGGCAACCGATGTTGAAACTAACCCAGGGCCTAATGTTAGTCCTAGAGAAAATATTTCTGCACCCTGTGTTTTTACACCTTTTAATGAAGGGTCACAGTCAATTACGTGTTCAGTCATAATCTTCCATTAGTTGTAAATCATGGTGTGAAACCATCGATCCCCAGTTTTCTCCCTCACCCTCAACTCGGCCAGGGCCAAAAGTTCATAACCACCGAACATGTCGGGCATGGATGGCACGCGCCTACCATTTCAAAACACGTACCATCGAAGGAACTTTTCACCTTCATGGAGCAACTGCATTACTATGCCCCTGATGAGAACAGCATGGTTGCTTCGACGAAGCGCTCATGATCGTCATCGGTTCACCACAATTTTTCAAGCGCTCTCCCCAACCACCCGTTCCACCCCCAAGTTATATATTTATTAACTTTTATTCTACGCACACGCTGATCCCTCCATTTCGCCACTTTCCTTTCACTCTTCGCTTGGTTTTCTGTTACAGTAACTCCCATTCCCATTGTTTCACAAAGCACGTGCACACCACAGGTCACCAATTCCACATTTCTGCCCATTTACCACGTTCCCTACATTTCAACAACCCGACCACAACCGCATTTTAGCGCTGCAACATGCACAATTTCTTATTACAATCATATTCGCCAGTTTATCACCCCTGTAAACCCCATATAACTCACCCATTATTAATTTCCACACATTAGCACAGGGGTCAAAATACCCGCAATACAATTGATATTATGAGAAGACATCAACAAGACTGGTGAAGACGAATTGATCATGAATAAGAGAACCAGGATTGAAGAACCAACTGAAAGTGAAACTGACTTTGATTATCAACCAATACAGACTGACCTAGTGGAGGCAAAAGACTGCTCAGCAGAACAAATCCTGGAAGGGGATGCACACGTAATGGTGAACATTGCTGGACGTATCACTTGTGAGAAACTTTATTTGATTACGGTGATTACATTCAACGTTAAGTTGGTTTTCAAATAAGCCGTAGGATAAACTATTACAATTTTCAAGTTAGAAACTATATCTACTAATAAGATTCTTAAAACTAGATAATTTATTTACATCTCTAACATTATGTGGAAGACTGTTCCAGAGGGTGGCACCACTGTATGATAAGCTACGTTTGAGGTATTCTGTTTTGGGTTGGGGGATCTTCACGTTCAGCTCAGAACGACGTAAGTTGTACCCCGTTGAAAAGTTTGCTCTAGTAAAAAGGTCAGATAAGTAGGTAGGAGCTTGACCGTTTAAGATTTTGTACATCAGTATGGATTTCTGTATATTCCTCCTGTGTTGGAGGTTAGGCCAATTTAGCTTTTGTAGTATATTCTTAGATCTGATGTCATAACTGTCTTGTGTGATTATACATCCAGCTCTATTTTGTAGTTTTTGGAGCTTGTCCCTAAGAACTGTACCGAGATTATCCCATACTGCAATAGTCAAAGTGGGATGGTACTAATGTGTTATACAGTGATACCATTTGTGGAACAGATAGCATAGGTCTAACTACTCGTAGCATTTGTAGCCCCTTCAACACTTTGGGTACGACAATATCATTTATATGATCATACCAACTGAGTTTTTGGTCGACAGTGACTCCCAATAGTTTTGCCTTTGTGACACGTTTGATAACTTGCTGATTTAATTCGATATGCGGTTCACGAAGTAATTGATTTAGTCTATAGTTTGAGGCAATTAACATGAATTCAGTTTTAGTTGTATTTGCAGAAAGCCTATTTGCTCTCAACCACAGACCTAAGTTGTCCATGTCCCTGTTCATTTTATCCTCAAGTTCACTAACGGTTTTGGAAACCGTGGTGACCTGAGTGTCGTCAGCATACATACCAGGTGTAGAACTTTCTAAACATTTAGGAAGATTGTTAATGTATAGTAGAAAAAATAGAGGACCTAAGATAGATCCCTGTGGGACTCCAGTGCTGATGTATTTTAATTCCGATGTGCTATTGTTGACCACTGAACATTGTGTTCGTTTGTAAAGATATGAAGCAAACCACTTCAAGGGGGTGCTCTGAATACCATAGCAGTTCAGCTTTCTAAGAAGTATCGTGTGGTCAACAGTGTCAAACGCCTTAGGTCAATAAAAGTAACTCCATTTAAGTATCCATTGTCTATACTACCAAACCAGGTCTCTGTGGCAGATAACAAAGCTGTTAGAGTTGAGTGTTTTGCCCGAAAACCACATTGGAATTTGGTCAGGATGTTATTTGTTGTTAAGTATGTATAAACTGGGTCAAAAACTATCTTCTCAAAGACCTTGGCTATGATTGGAAGAACAGAAATTGGCCTGTAGTTATTTGGGTAGTTTTTCGCATTACCCTTATGAATTGGTGTAATCTTGGCCGTTTTCCATCTGTCGGGAAAGATACCGGAGTTTAATGATTTGTTAAAAATAATACTGAGTGGATGGCTAATTACAGCAGCTCCATCTTTTAGCAGTCTGGCCGAAATGTGATCGTAGCCATAAGCCTTTGTTGTTGATAGTTTAGACAAAAGATTGTCTATCGTTAAAGCTAAGGTAGTCTTAAAATCGAACTTGGACGGAGGAGTGACATTGTGTGGATTTAATGCTGTCCCCGATTTTTAGACCGATTTGTGAGAAGTGTTCATTAAGCCCGTTTGCAATTTGATTCGAGTCTGTAAAAATTTTCTCTCCCACATTCAGCTCCGAAATTTGAGTTACCTTAGGTTTTCGGCCTAGTAGCAAATTGATTGCCCTCCATGCATGGCTTTTATTTTCTACGCCACTATCTATTTCCATGGAGACATAGTCTTTCTTTGCTTTTTTCACGGCGGAGTTAACTTGGTTTCTGGACCCTTTGTAGTTCTCCCAAAATTGGCTTGATCCAGTTTCCAGAGCTTTCTTTTTCAAATAGTCTCTGTGATACATTAGTTTTTTGATGGACGGCCTTAGCCAGGGGGAGGTTTTATTTTTTACCCTTCGTTTTCTGAGAAGTGCATGGGCATCTACAACTTCAAGAAAAAGTTTTTCCCAAACAAAAACCATGTCATTCGGATCGTCGCATGTTTCAATTAAGTCCCATGGGACGTTTTTAAGATCATTTATGAATACTTCGGAGTCATACGTTTTCATGTTGTGAGTTTCTATAAATCTAGGTTCACCCTTTAGTGTTAAATGCTTTCTTATTCAATAAATTAAATAATGATCGCTTATGGTAACAGGTATAACACCCGAGACAGAAATATTTTGGGCCTTGTTGGTTATGAAGTGGTCTATCAAGGTCGCTGAATTTTTTGAAACATGTGTTGTGTTTGTTATTAACTGAGAATATTGATAAATGTCATATAGAAATTGCATTGAGGAAGCCACGTGTTCTTTAGGATCTGAGGATAAGTCACAGTTTGTATCACCAACAAGGATAGATTCCTTGTTCTCGGAATCGATAGTCCTGAGAAAATGTTCAAAACTGTGTAAAAGATCAGCTGGTGAGTTGGGGGGCCTATACCATGTACTTACTATAAGTGGTTTGGTTTTAGGTCTTGAGATTTCTATTGCTATCATCTCCAAATCATTTGGAACTGTCTCCCCTGACTACATAGTTTATGTTTTTGCGGATGTATAAGGCGATTCCACCACCGTTTTTGTTGCAGTCGTTTCTTTCCAGATAATAATCTTCAACCTCAACAAGGCCGCTAGTGATTAAGGAATCTATTTTTGTTTCATTTATCGCAAGTACGTCGAAATTGATGTCGGTCAGTAAGAGTCTAAGCTGGTCCACATGTGTTAATAGGCCATTTATATTAAGTAGCCCTATCTTAAAGCCTTTTTTGCCTTTGGGAGGGAAGGTTTCACTGGTTTACTAGGAGTTTTGTGTTGCATTTGAAAGGGGCACCGGGGCTGGCGTAAACCCAGTGGTGTTCTCATCCTCCAGAACAGGTGGCCATCAATAAAAGTTTGAGATGGCCTGAGAAAAATTGCTAGCTAGTATTGCTACCCTTTTACTATTTGGATGTAGTTTGCCACTGTTTAGGCATGTGTTGTCTATGTTCTTGTGTTTTATTAGCGTCCAGCCAGATTGACTGCAGTACCTAGAGATATGTTTGTTTACCTCTTTGATGTCTTTTGAGGGCCTCATCATCGGTTCTGGTTGTTAGTTCCGGGATGGAGATCTTGGTGTGTGGATACTTGCCTTCAATGTGGTGCGCTAAGTCCACAATGCTGTCCGCTACCACCTTCTGTGTTTTGTTTTGTAGGTCGTTAGTGCCAACGTGCAGTATCACATGGGCAGGTCTTCCAGCTTTTAATGTGGGTGCTGCATAATGGTACATATCGTCCACATGGGCCCCTGGGAAAAAACGAACCTGTACCTTTGATCAAGTACTTTCAATCAGCTTGTTATTTCTGAGTCGTTTGATGAGGGAGTCTCCCATGATTATGGTCGGAGTAGCATTTCTTCAATCGTTTGTTGGTCTTTGATCGTTTGTTGGTTTCTTGGCCTTGGGCTCGGTTTGCCTAGTCATTGTTTTCCAGGCGGGGGGGTTGACGACTTTCCGGCGTTTTGACCGGCACTACTAGACTTTGGCTGTTGCTGCAACTCCGCGTCCAGTTGAAAGAGTCTCAGGGCAGTAAGGAGACTACTTCACTCTTCCTCGAGCTCTCTTATCCTTGAGTTTGCTTCGGTTCGATTTCTTTCTTCTTGGTCAAAGCTATCTTGAAGGTTTTGTACTTTTGCCTTGAGAGCAAAATTTGTCATGCAGCATCTTAATTTGCATATCTTTGTCTTCGGGACATGAAGGTGACAATGAGATGTTTTGCATTAGGCCACCATTGTACACAAAATCTTGAAGTTTTCCAAGATCCCTGCGTAGTTCTTGAAGCTGCAATTTTAAATCAGTGTCGTTCTCATTTCCTGGTTTTTCAGACAAAATAGCATCCTGATCCACAGCTGCGGTGGCTGCGAGGTCTTCACTGTCAAGATTACCAGCTTGGCTTTCTTGGTTCGGTGGTTCTGTGCTATGTGGGTCGTGGAGTCGAAGTCTTCCTTCTTGTTTTTTTAGGAGATCCAAAAGTTTGTTCTTGAACGATCTGTTTTCGGGTCCGTTAATCACCAGTTTACTAGTGGTATAAAATCTAATATAGATCAAGTCCTTGATCTTGTATGTTACTGCGTTGTTCTGTCTTGAGACAATTCGCCATGTTGTTCGTCGGTCAGATCCAACAAAAGATTCACGAACGACTTGAGTTCCTGCGATGTGCCGTACCACTGGAAGCTTTCATTTTTTTGGTTGAACTTTAGAAATCGAGTTTCTTCGGCCATGGAGGGCAAAACAGCACTCTACTTGTTTTAAATCAATGTTTGTCCCGGAGCGCAGAAATTTACGTCCGTCTGGCATGAGAGTACGCAAACATTGTAACAGTGCTACAGAGACCCTCAGCATTAAAGAAACAAGAAGCAATCTTTACTGATGACACTTCATCGGTGTGTGTTGTGTTGTGGGAAAATGACATAAAGAAGGTTGAGTCAAAGCAATGCTACCACATCAGAAACATTACTGTGAAAGATTACAGTGGAGCTACCTACTCGACCTTTACAAGACACACTACACTGGAGACAGCCAACTTGGTCATTGCCCGAAAGGATGCAGAACCCAGTAATGCAAACCACTTACAAGTGACATTTCCACCAGAAGGCATTAAAGTCCATGTAAACCCATTGACACCACTTTATCTCATTTAATGGAAAACTCGATTCTGAACACGGCTGCGAAGTTTATTTTGGTCTATTCGACCTCTATGACGGTCAAAATGCGAAATTTTGGGGAAAAATCTTCACTTCCGGTGAAAACGCTCATTAAACCGTGTGACGTCACAAGGGGCATTTCAAAAACAACATGGCGGAAGGTGGGGAGAGCAGCAGTAGAAGCAGCTCACGTTCGGTTTCGGAACCTTCAGAAATTAGCAGTGGTGAATATAATCTGTTTGATAGTGACAGCAACCGAATTCCAGTGGACGACGAAGACCAAGGCCTGCGGCCTTACAGATTCGAGCTGCGCAGAGTAAGAAAAAATGTACAAGAAGACGATGTCGACCGTGTGAGCAATGAAAGTTCGGGCAGCGAAATCGAGCGAGCTGGAAATACAGACTGGTTAGTTTTACCTCCACTGTTGTTGTAAATTTTGCATTGGCAGTTAAATTAAGAGACCAAAATAAAAGGCTTTGAGCTTCGAGTTTGAAGTTGAGCAAACATCAACATCAAATAATGAATGTTATGATTTGATTACTTACGCTTGATCTGCGCATGCGTGATATAGTTTTCAGTTGTGAACCTTATGTGTGTTCTTGAGTTGTGTTCATTAAATGACATCATGAAAAATGTCAAGTGAGATCAGCAGAGTGAAGAACACCAGCAAGAATCCTGTAGCCAAAAAAGCAGTACAGGAGCTGGAAAATGAGCTTCTCCGTCGAGACTCGTCAAAACAGCCGTCTCCCCATTAACACTCTCAACTGCAACCACCACCCTGAACACACATATCCACAGCCATGTCTTATCTACACTGGAAATGCTGACACAAGGGGACCAGTTCTCAAACACTCAAATACCCATTAACAACTGCAAACTGATCACTAAAGAGAACAAGAATCGTAACGACCATCCCCACAGCAAAAGGTCCAAGGCCCCTTCAGGCAAGATCATCTATCTAGGCAATTTGGTATATCTACATGCCGATCACAACAAGTCATGCGCTAGAGACCATTATGTATCGTATCCATTGATGGCAACTGGCACAACATAAAGTTCTGCGGCTCCCAGTTAAGAAACACCTTGTACCGAGTTAAGCGCAATGATTGTTACAAGGTATCCTCCAGTATCGACACGAGCTCAAGCCCATACCACCCTCGCATCACTTCTGATGAAGATCCTCCCACCCCACCTGTTGTTTGCCCTCTCTGCAACCCTATCTATCCCAGACAAAATATCGGTAACTCCTCAAAACAACAATATGTGTTACATTAACCACTTAAATGTTAATCCCATCCTTAATAAGTTATAGTTAATATAATATAATCAGAGTGATTTTGATATCTGAATTCATTGGAGACATGCAACTATAGAATAAAGATCAAGTTATAAGCATCCTGTGTAGTCTTCCTACTAGAAGATACAAGGAACTTTACATCGTGGCACCAGTGAACTTCAGAGCATACTGAATATGTCTTACAAAGAAAAGACCAAACCCGACGGAGAAATGCCTAGCACAAGTGGAGCACCAGTGCAGTCGCTCCAAATCCCATTTGCAGCGCCGATGCAAGGGATTCCCCCACCAAGCAAGTTGCAGACCACTGGTAACAATGCAGAGCATTGGAAATCCTAAGAAGTATGTATGACTGTAAAAATGTATGGGCCAAGTCAGTAAAATAATTTTCGACCATAATATATTACTGCACACATACAATGTAATATGCAGTGTTCGAGTCCTGGGTATGAACACATTTTGACAATTCAACCACTTTATTTCTTGAGAAATTCCTATAATGTGGTAGTTTGAAAATTTGAATGACGTTCTAGTTGTCTTCAGGGAAGAATTTTTTGTGGCTTTTAATCAAAAAGTGAGTAAGTGTAAAACACCGTTTCTGGCGCATTTAGCTTTACAGTGGGCTAGTTAATTTCATTTAGCTTTAAGGTGGGGTTGTTAACGAAAATTTTCGTAAAAAATGATTATAATAATACTTTAGTTTAAAGGATTAAAAGATTAATAAAAACAAAAATGGAATCAAAAACAGGAGTGACTCAAGGGAACATTATGGATGAATCATTTAATCACGAAGCACCAGTTCTTCAACCAAAACCGGCTACTATAAGTCCTAAATCACTGAAGGAATTAGCTAATGAAAAGAGGTTGAAATATTATTGTCAACATGGGAG
The DNA here is from genome assembly GCA_964036295.1 of Plumapathes pennacea. Lineage (NCBI taxonomy): Eukaryota > Metazoa > Cnidaria > Anthozoa > Antipatharia > Myriopathidae > Plumapathes > Plumapathes pennacea. The sequence goes on along the minus strand of OZ038469.1, from coordinate 10,343,744 downwards.
ACAAAAACAATTTTGTAGAAAATGTTGTGGGAAAGGTATTTGTTCTCATGGAATACAAAAATATACTTGTAAGAGTTGTAAGGGAACACAGATTTGTACACATGGTAATTATAAGCAATCTTGTAAAGATTTATGGGGTCATTATTTTGTGTGCATAAAAAAAGAAAGTATATTTGTAAGGATTGTGGTGGGAAAGGTATTTTTTCTCATGGAAGACAAAAATATTTTTGTAAACAATGCGGTGGAAAAGGTATTTGTTCTCATGGAAGACAAAGGCTTAATTGTAGGGATTGTGGGACTAGGTAATCGTTTAATTAATTTTTTTTTAATTTAAAAAGTTATTTAAAAAAATATCTTGATATAATTAAAAAGTTATGAAAATTAAATTTTCAAATTGAAAATTTGAGATTTAAAGAATGAGACGGGAAAGGCTAAAAGTGGTCAAAGATTTCATTTAATGAAAATTTATCAACAATGCAATGGAAAAGGTGTTCCTTAGATCTTTGAAGTAAACGGTGTTACAACTCGTGGTTTAAAAAAAGTTTTGAAAGAAGATGGAAGAATTGATCGCTTTTATTTTTCAATTGTTTTTGGACTTATTGTTAGAGATGATGCTTGGATTAACAAATTTAATGAAATTGTAGAGGTGATAAAGACTCACGCAAAAGATGAATATTTTAAAAAATATGACGAAAACGAAATAAGTTTTGATAGGTTTAACCCTTTGAAAGAGGACATTGGAGAAGATCCTGTTATGTTCATCAGAGTAGACCATTCGAAGGGAAAGGTTTTTCCAATGTTTCATGGACATGATGGAAAAAGATTGTCTATTGATTTTATGATTGATGAACCTTTTGAAATAAACGCAGCTGTTAGAGTTGATTCTGTCTTTGTTAATTCAACAAACGCTTATTTGCAATTGACTTTACAAACGGCTATTGTGTCCAATGCCAATGATTGGTTAACATAATGACATTTAACCAGCCAACCACGTGTATTTTAATTAACCATAGCGTTACTTAATAATTCATAACCAAACTGGTTATGAATTCATTTTAAGAAGACACCATTGAGTGAAGACGATTTTTAAATGGCTGTCATCCAGATGCTTTCAGAAGTTTCCAATAGCTTTGGAATCAACTATCAAAGAGACATCCTAGTATAAGCGGAAGACTCGATGATTGTTATGAGCTGATAAGAAAAGAAGCACAGGAAGAAATCGAGAGTGTAGAAGAAACAGAATGGGAAAGGCTGAATGCAAAACAAGAGAAGATGGATCAACTTGAAATGACTGTTTTGTTCTTTGACGAGCAACACTAGTCTTCCAGAAGGATATAAAGAGAAGTTGGATGAGTCACTTCAAGGCAAAGACGTTGAAGAGTTAATTACAAAGATAAAGGAACTGATGGTGCTAACCGAGTCTGCAAAGATTGTGTCTTTGCGATTTCACATAAAGCAAGAGAGTTCTTATGGGTTGCGAAAAGGAGTCTTATGACAAGAGTTTGAGATTGTTCTTAAAGGGTGTAATATATCGAGATCGTCCGCCAATTCCATGATTAGTTTGTATATTTTGGTTTTGGTTTATCTAAAGCTTCGTTTTTGTAGCGTACCTTTTAGGGTGTTCCATGGAAACTTTAACACCATAAAAGAAATTTGTAAAAGACGTGAAGCCTTTTGGAAGGAGAGCGTGCTGAACACACTGACGGGCTAATGCCTCTTTTAGCTTTATCTAAAGAACCACCACGCAAGACCCCAGTGACTATCGTTAAGGCTGCTACAATCATGGCCAAAAGTGTTGGGACGATACCAATTTCCCCCCTCCCCCAAATCAATGTTGGAATATCAGCTTCACACAGTACATAACATGCACCAACTCACCAACATTGATTCAGGGGGAGGAGGGTATCATCTAATGTTAATTATTTTGTTTCAGTACAAAATACATAGCCTTGGGGTAAAGCAGTAAGTCATAAATCAATATTCAGTCAGCATCGTCCCAACTAATTTAGGCTATGATTGTCTCAATCTCAGATTTTTGCAGGTAAATGCATCTAAAATGGAGGAAATATAAGCTATGACTTAAATATTTGGGGGAGTTATCGTGTACCTATTCACGAACATTTACATGACAACATTTCTTGTAGAAGTGCAATTTGATTCGGTGGTCCGATTTCACTTCTGTCCGGTTGCGTGACTGACGAGCCGTATTCGTGATACGTAATTAAATTGGTACTGTTTTACTTCAAACCCGCCCAGAAGTAGTCTTAGATTACTGCAATTTGGTTTTCCTGTACATTGTCCTGGTCACGAAGTTATGTGTCGGAACATCTCATGCCGTATTTACAGAAAAAGACACATACGTCGCATGCTAACGCAAACACTTCTTACTTGTGATTTACTCTGGAAGTAAACACTATGGTTTATAAATGTTCAATTTCCCCCAAAAAACGAGCACTGGCGCTTTATTTGAGACCAGAAACATGTGCTTCGCACTCCGAGATAGCAAAGAAATGCAAAATATCAAAGTCATCAGCACAGCGCATTTTCCAAAACAAGACCATGTCGCAGACTGTAAAACCCGCCAAAAAAGTGGGCAGGCCAAGAAAAGTCAACAGGAGAATTCTCCGTGTACTTAAGAGAAATCTACTGCAGTTACGAAAAGAGAAATTCAACCTGACGGTCAAACAGTTGGTGGAATACAGTGGCCTTAGTCTCAGAAGAGCAAGTGTCGGACTTACAGTCAATGCTTGAACGACATGGAAAAAGACACAAAAGCCCGCCTTCAGTACGCCAGGAAAATGTTATCACACGAACGAAACAATCCTGGATTCTGGTCGAATGAAGTTGGCTTCTACTTGGATGGAGTGTCATTTGTGTATAAACACAATCCCCTAGCTGGAGCTGTCTCTCCCAAAGCTCGTGTTTGGCGCAAGAAAAGTGAAGGACTCCAGGTTACAGCAAAGGGATCGAAGGATTTGGCTGATGGTAAACGGTTGCACCTTCGGCAAAGGAGTTGTACTCCAACAGCCATACGAGAAACTGAATGGACAGTTCTTTGCAAATTTCATAAAGGAACATTTTAATGTAACTTTTGCTGGACTAAAGAATAATGGGAAACGATTATTTGTTATGGACAACGAAACTCATAAAGGATTCTTCTTATGGTAAAGTAAACATGAAATTCAATTAAGTTTTGAACCACTTTGAATAATTTTCGTCTAAGCCAATACCACATCCACAAGTGGCACACCAAACAGCAAAGCTTAATTGTTGCGACCAAAATGTTATGTCAGGCCCTCTCACCTATTTCAAAGTTTTAAAAGTGAGTGTTTCATTCATGAAAACATTTTTGATTTTTGCAATGAAGAATTTATCAGGCGTGACATAAATGTTCAAATCTGTTGGCACTGGATTAGTGGGGTGATTGAAAGGCGTTGGATGGAGATTATAAGTTTCTGTTGTCAATAATAATGTGAATGGAAATAAAACTCTTCTTCCCAAATCTTCTTTCAAATCTTCTGAAAATATTTTTGGATTCACTAAAAAGTTTCCATCTTTCCAAATGACCCTTGTGCACCTCCATTTTTCAAGTCTTTCCACTCAATTGAAAATTTTCCATCTCCATCGCCCTCATCAACAGTGAGAAACTTTTCATCTTTCGCATCAGGAAAATATTTCTTGAACGTATTATAAGCCTTTTTCTTTTTCTCAAGCCACTCTTGCATGTTAACTTCTGGAAACATTTTATGAAAAATGGTTGCTTCATCTGTTATTGGCTCGCCAGCAAGAGCCCATATGCTGGAGGAGCACTTGGTTCCAGTCTTTGTTCTCGCGTTCTAATTCTGTTTATTTCAATATCGAGTTTATCTAAGAAGTTTTCGATTGTTGAAGAACTTTTAAAAGATCTACTAATTTTTTCGTGCTTTGTGATCTTCTCAAGGTTTCTCCCTTTTTTGGAACCTTAAAAATTTCTGATCTTTGAGATTCGTAATTATTTCGTTTGTCATTCATCTTTCTAAACTCTTCCTCAGACACTTTTTCATCTGAAAGTGCCTTATTTACCATTTCATGAATGTTACTAATTTTTGATTGACTAAGTGATATTAACTTTTCGTAAATAGTTAATATTCTAATTGTTTCCTTGTCAAGTGCAATAGTTACTAGAGATGTAGCTCCTAATAGTGCTCCGACTCCGATGATAGGTGCACCAACAATAACACCAAAACCAGTTCCTGAAACATGACATGCAGACCATGTTAAATGAAGATTTGCAAGGGGTAGCTCAATGGTTATCAGAGAACAAACTAACAATAAACATCGACAAGTCTAAATTCATGCTGATCGGAAACAGGCATAGATTAAATGGCTTCAACGACGTGCATCTAAGAATTCATGATAAACAACTGGGAAGAGTGACGGAGTATAAATACCTTGGAATAATTATTGAGGAAACCATGTCATGGCAACCCCACATCGATGAAATTCAACGCAAAGTAAATCAGCGCCTGGGATTGTTGAAACGTATTAAACACTTACTACCACTCTATGCAAGGAAACTCTATGTAATCACGATGATCGTGCCAATCCTCGAGTATGGCTGTATCATCTGGGGAGATAGGAACAACATCTTGCTCATGAATTCCCTCCAGGTATCTTTGAACAAAGCTGCTAAGATCATACTCGATCGCCATCCAAATTCATCCGCCAGTGAAGCTCTCCAGACATTGGGTTGGTGCACGCTAGCTGAAAGAAGAATCTATCACCGCTGTCTGTATGTTTATAAGTCCATACATCATCTTTTGGACGAAGACAGTACTTTCACCAGTGGGGCTGATGTTCATCCCTACTACACTAGGCACAGGAAGGACCTTAGACAGGAACAATCATTGACCACTAAGGGTCTTTTAAGATCAGGATGTATTTTTGTTAAGGACTGGAACGCCCTCCCAATAGAGTTAAGAGAGATTGAGAACCTATCTCAGTTTCGTAAGGTCCTACATAATGAAGTCCTGAATTAGAACTTTCTAAAGCTGTACTTTTTTATATAATAGCTTAGATTTTAGCTTATATATTAATCCTAGCTTTTATTGTAATTTAACTAGATTTATTGTAATTATAAATGTAATTATTTGTAATTTAGTTAGCCTTTTATTGTAACTTAGTCAGTTTTTGTAATTTAGTCATTTTTTTCTTCTATTATTGTATGCAGAGCTCAGCTGAAAAGCACCTTACAGTGATGCTGACCGTCTGCCTAAATAAAGTTATTATTATTATTATTATTATTATTATTATCATATTATTATTATTATTATCAACACCTGCTTCAGATACTGATAAAACAGTAGCACCTGCAGAGGAAAATATGTTTACTTTTCTAAATCTTGAATGTTTTTTAATTTTTCGTTTCTCTTCTTGATATCATGTTCCAAGTTCTCTTTCATCGTTTCGAGAATTCTTGAGCAAACATTTAATCTGAAAGCGTTAGAATCCTTTGGAATATCCGGGTACAATCTTTCTTTGAGAGTATCTTCACACATTTTGTTGTCATTCACTTTATACTCTCTTAAATTAATTCTCAGTGTGATGAATGATAACTTGGATGAATGACTCCTTTTTATCATCGCTCAATAAAATTTCTATAAGGAATTCTTCTATTTCGCTTTTTGATGGATTTATTGGAATCATTCTGATGGCTTTGTCGTTTTTAATGAGCAACATGGTTGTTGTTTGTCTAACTACTTCAAGGGTACCATCAAAGTTAATTCTTTTGATGTTTGTGAAGTTAAAACTTTCGTCTATCAAATCACATCTTACTGCCATGGCTGAGTTAACGTAAGAAAAATCACAAAAGATCTCAATAAACTTTGCTCCTCGAATTTTTTTTAGCAAGTGTTAAATTAGATTTAACACCATCATCATTTTTAATAGATCTTCCAACTACTCCGGCAGGGGTTAATTTCAATAAAAAATTTGTCTGATACATATTTACAATTATTTTTTCTTATTCTTAAATTGTTCAATGACAAAAGTCACGACAAGAAGAATCAGTAACCAAGCATGTTTAGAGAGAAAACCGATGGCCTCTCCAGCAGGTTTAAACAAGAAACTATCACTCCAACCATTCCAGGAACAATTTCAGCCAACTTTTTTCCAATCTCTTTGAGGTCATTTCCAACACCTTTTGCCACCTTTGTCAATCCTGCTTTAAGATTTGATACAATGACACCAATTATGGTACCAACAGCTGCTAAAACACCAACGACTGATAAACCATATTTTTTGAAAATATATTTAACTTTTCTTTGAGAGATAGCCTTTCAAAAATTTGTTCATTTTCTCCTTCTAATCTTTCATATTCTTGTTCTAATTCGTTTATTTGTTCCTCAATTATTTCCGAATATTATTATTTCCGAAAGAATTATTTCTTTCTTTCCTTGCCTTAACAACTTCTCCCCTTTGTTTTTCTATTTCTTCTTCTAACTTTTTCCTATCTTCAGGCGAGGTTGACTTTTTCAACTTATTCTTAAGATCCTTAATCAAATCGTCTCTTCTTGAAACACGATCTTTCAATGATTCATTATCATCTGTCAATTTTTTTTATTTTTCTGTTCAAGTTGTGGTTTTTTTCTTTTGTTTCTCTTAGTTCCTTTTTTAAACTGCTTATTTTTTCTTTGTTTTTGTCAATGCCAAGATCATTATTTTTAAAATACTCTTTTGTTGATTTTCCTAAAAATTTTAGTAATTCTCCCTGGCTTGGTTTATTACCTCTTTTCTCAGGAATTAATTCTCCATCTTCACTTACAAAGAATTTTGCCACATTTGATCTCGTTTCACTTTTTACCCAAATTCTGTCATATTCGTCTTTGCCATAAAGAATTTTATCTAGTTAAACTTCACCAATTCTTACTCTTTTTAAAATGTACCATAATTAGAATCCTAATTTTTTAGGGTGATGCAATACCTGATCAGCCTTAACTGTTTTAGACAATCCATGTGTATCAATAGAATATCTTATGCATGAAGCTCTAAAATATCAATTATGAACACCTCTTCCATATCAGTGTGCCATGCACAACTTCATCTTGACTGCAGGTACTTTGCATACGAACAGGTGAATTGACTCCTTTTTAGAATTTCTTACCAGTGTAGGCTATATTCCAAGGGTCGCCATTGCATATTTGGGCTGATGTCTAAATCTGCTGCAGCACATCTCCCAATAAAGTTCTCTTGATCCATCTGGTTGGACAGGGGTGTGTAATATATCATGAGCACTGATGATACCATTGCAGCAACATCTTGCTGGCAAACACCATGTTTTTTCAGGGTCCCAGAACCATGACAGTTCAGAAAACCCGAGTGCCATCCAAAACTTCATTTTAAACATACCATCCACCATTTCCATGAATCCAGTGTTCCCTCTCGGCCCAGTGATGTGTCATTTTATTACACATTTCTTGATTTGCAGTCCACTGTTTTACTTTGTCTCCCAATCCAAGATAATAATACTTTACTGTTCCTACTTCACCACAGTGTCGGCACTTTTGACTTGCAGATGACATGTCCCAATGTTGCTTATGCCTTTCATTCAAGCAAATGAAGTACTCCTTAGCATCATTATAGCCAACAGCAGTAAGAAAATTCTTAGCATGCTCCCAATCATGTGGCCATATTTCCTTAATTCGAGGGTCATCCTGACTGACACCTTTGCTTCTGCAGGTGGGCATAACAAAGCAGGTCCTCAAATCTGTTGAGAGAGGTTCCTAATTCTAAGTTTAGGTTAATACCTTCAAAAATACACTTTGTAATAGCATATTCCAACTGGTGGTTTTCCTCATCAACATCAACTTGACCTTCATAATCATAAGTCCCACTGTCATCATTGGTAATTGTGAACAAGTTGAACTGTCGGTAAGTGGTCGATAGACGACTTACCAGCCACATAACGACCACACGATTTACTTTACCAACCACTTAAAAACTTTTACCGACCACTTACCGACCACACTTTTTGCTACGTACTTTTTGCTACGTATTTTTTTCTGTTCTCTTTTCTTTTTTAAGAATTGAAAGCAAGAAAGACCGTTTGATTTATTCACAATGTGATTTGCATGTGTGCTCTTTTTCGAGGCGAATCTCACTCAAAGAAGTTGAAAATAACTCCAAACTCGTGACTGACTGGACGTGCGTACGTATGGACTTGAGCCAAAAATTTAATCGTATTTATACATTCACAATAAACTTGGCGGATCAAAATGCACGAACTTTTATTGGTCTAAAGAATCTTGTTTGTTCTATTCATGGATAAAATTACACCAAAATACAACAGCGTTTAGAAAAGCTTTTAAAAGGATTCATTGTTTACACGAATTGACACCTCAACACGTCAACAACTGAATGCCTCCTTTGGCTCATTAGCACTAAATGTCTATTGAAACAGATTATTTGTTCTTGTGCTTCTTTGTGCTCGTGTTTCTAGTTGAATTTCTTTAAAGATTTAATAATTCTAGTGTTTGCAAATATGTTTGTTTTGTGTTTCGCCCGGAGGATTCTTTTCCCTTCTGATCAGTGGCATGGAAATTTTATATTTTCAGCTTGTTTCTAGTTGAATCTCTTTCAAGATTTAATAATTCTAGTGTTTGGGTTTTTGGTGCGATCGACCAAGTTACAAAACAGGCCATAGTCTTCAGAGTCCCAAATCGCAAACGTCAAATCCTACTGCCAATAATACAGCACCACATTTTGCCAGGAACTATACACTCGGATGAGTTCACTCCGTACCAGACACTACACAACCATGGATACCTTCACCTGACGGTGAACCACTCCAAGAACTTTGTTGTCCCTTTCACAGGTGTGCATACCAATACTGTCAAGGCCTCTGGAGTGCTGTGAAGCGAAAGCTGAAGGGGATGAACGGCACTTGCTACAATCGCATCCCAGAGTACCTTGACGAGTTCATGTGGAATCGGCAATTCAATCAAGCTGACCGGTTCATTGCAAGCATCGAAGACATCGCCGCAGGCTACTAATGGCTTGCAACTCATAACACTGAATGGCTCTTTTAAGAGCCAATATAATTGAATGATTCATCTAGCGCTTCAAATAAACGTTATCCAAAATGAAAAACGCTACCAACTACTTACCGACCAAACCTTTCACTTTACCGACCACATAAATCTTACCAACCACTTACCAACCACGTTACCGACCACGTTACCAACCACGTTACCGGCCACTATCTTGACGTTAAACCTCAAAAACATACTCTTATACATTTTGAGAATGATACAATTCTTTTTCTTTCTCACCAAAAATCATCTTATTTGGGTTTTTCAAATATTTTTCATAAATCTCTCTTATCTCATCATCAATCATAGAATTAAACTTTTCAACAATATTTTCAGATTCTTGTTTTGTGTAAACTACTTGTTTTGGTTTCATAAGACTTTCATCAAAACAAACAATCGTGTATGAAAATCCACTAGAAATATGTTCTTGAATGTTTGTAGTAAAAGATTTCTTATCTGATTTTGATTTTGATGTCTCATCTTTATTCTTGTGATTTTTCATTCCAAGTTTTAACAATCTTTGTTTTGTTTCTTCACTCATCTTAGAATCATCGTCTACAATCACTTTGTTAAGAGACTCAAAATCAGCATAAATTACAAAGGAACTTTAAATTTCTTATAATTGTTCTTAAACTTACAAACTTTTTCATAAGTTGGCATTATAGCTACTGATCCTTCGTTTGAAAAACAAACATTCTTATGTCTTCGAAATATTTATCATAAAACTGATTGAAACAATTCCTACAAACATTCACCTTATTTTTGTTTTTCGTATATTGACTTTTCAATAATCTTGACAACGAATTTATAACACAATAATGCCCTTCGTAAAGTAATATTACTTTGTGACCAGATTCTTCTTTCACTGGTCTCAATGGAAAAAATCCTCCCCTCTCTCGTTGACAATCATCATATCCAACTACACAAATCTTATGCCTTGGATTATTTTTCTCAAAAATCGATGGTCCTTTCTAAATATCAGCAGGAAAATCAATACCTTCCCAATTAAAATCTTTTACCTTACTTCTTAATATTGAATCTATCCTTTCTGAATTTTTTTCCTTTGGGTTAAGTGACCTTAAAATAGACCACTTAAAACATTCATATCATTGTTTTTCATGTTAATTACTGCCTTCTTTTTAATTATCCTTTTAGGAAGATCTTTGTATGTTCCACCAGATATTGGTGTAAAATCATCAACTTCAATAGTTAAATGTTCAACTCTCTCAAAAACCCAACCAGATCCAAGATTAACAAATTCCTCTGATTTTTCCAACAAAGATTGTGAAATTATCTCGTAAAATTTCTCAATATCAGTGCTTTCATAAACTTCCTTAATTTCACTTCTATGATGATAAATCGATTCTTCTAAAAACTTTTGATCTTTAAACATCTCATAGGTGCATGACAACACAAACCTAACCTTGAATGGTTTTCTCAATCATGAATTCTTTCAATTATCCTTTGTTTATTGCTCGCAGGGGCCTGGGGCCCAAGTGAGCTTAAAAATGGACATTTTTGGTTTTTTTTCCTTTTTGTGGGTCAAGAATCAGCACACGGTGATTGGTTCATATTATCACGTGCTGGGCGATGACGTAATTGACTTCGCTAAACAACTCGAGATGTGGCCAGTGAATTGCTCGTTACTTGTGTGTAAAAGTTAACTGCATCCCATCCAAACTCAACACCATTTGGCTCTGCGGAATATGCACAGATAAACTGGATTTTCGGGAACGATTTTGGCTCGCGTTCACCGCGGAAGCTTTGAGAATAACTGTAAACAAATATTTGATGGTACCGCTGTCGCCAATAAATATTTAGTCCCGATGAAACTTTCTGTGGCGACACGAAATACTTTTGGGAAGATAACAGGGCGAAAGCAGAAACGAAAGCTACGGTGAGCTTTAGCCGTAAAACAATGACGCTTTATGCTTTACTCTGTACATGACATCTGTTGCCTCATAAAATTCTTCTGCGTATCGTACATTGCCTGTTGAAGTGTTTCTTTCATTCGATCATGTAGCCTTCGTTTCGCAATGGTCATTGAATACCAGAAATGAAAAATACACCAAAATAATTCTAAGGATTGAGTTTGCAGTCACAAATGGACTGAACACACTGAACAAAAGCGCAATAATATTCTAAACATCTCTCGTGTGACATTCCTCGCTTTCAATTTTATGTTTGTTACAGAGCACGAATACTCGAAAGCCTGATAGAAAAAACGTATTGAGTTTATAAAGAAAACACATAAGTAGTGAAGCAAAAAAGTAAACTGCATCCCATTCAAACTCAATGACATTTGGCTCTGTGGAATAGGCACGGATAAACTGGATTTTAGGAAAAGATTTTGGCTCGCGTCCACCGCACAAGCTTTGAGAATAGCCGTAAACAAATGTTTGATGGTTCTTCTGGGGTATTGCAAATATCTCTGTCGCCAATAAGAATTTAGTCCAGATGAAACTTTCTGTGGCGACACGAAATACTTTTGGGAAGATAACAGGGCGAAAGCAGAAACCAAAGCTACGGTGAGCTTTAGCCGTAAAACAATGGCGCTTTATTCTTTACTCTGTACATGACATCTGTTGCCTCATAAAATTCTTCTGCGTATCGTACATTGCCTGTTGAAGTGTTTCTTTCATTCAATCATGTAGTCTTTGTTTCGCAATGTTCATTAAATACCAGAAATAAAAAATACACCGAAATAATTCTGAGGATTGAGTTTGCAGTCACAAATGGACTGAACACACTGTGAACAAAACCGCAATAATATTGTAAACATCTCTTGTGTGACATTCCTTGCTTTCAATTTTATATTTGTTACAGAGCACGAATACTCGAAAGCCTGATAGAAGAAACGTATTGAGTTAACAAAAGAAAACACATAAGTAGTGAAGCAAAGGCTGGATTAATCGTGGCCTCTGATTAGAAATATGAGTCAAGGTCAAACTGTCATAATCGACTGTGCATAAAAAGATATATCACGCATGCTCAAGATGCAGGGTCGCTCAACCTTTAAGAAGCAAGTGTACGAGTGTCGTAATAATAATTTTTAGTTTAATCAAGGTGTCAAAAGGCAAGTTCTCTATACTGTGATATTTTTATGGTGAGAAATTGGAAGTCTCTCTTGGGAGTTCCGCTCTTGTCCCCTACTTTCCATTTTATATTCTGGTCTCGACCCAACTCATGCTGCGAGCTCACTGGCAAGGCCAGTCTAGTTTTCTTTAAAAAATGATGGAATATCTATTGGTTGTTTGCCCCTAATCCTAATATTTCTAATCTTCCCTCTAAAATACTCTTTCACTTCTGACCCTGGTCTTTTTTCTCGTTCATTAGACTTTGGCTTAGCTGATAATTCTTCTGTCTTAACAAGACTTAATAACTTCTTTACCCTATCCTTAACCTTACCTTCCGGAGTTAAATTAATGAGTCCTTTACCAACTCTCCTTAAATTCTTTACAAACCAAGCCAACCAACTTTCTTCTTTTCTTGGTTTTGGTATTGGTTCATCAATCTCATTAAATGAAATATTTCTAGGCAGAGGAATGGGCCTAACTCCTTCAGGAAAAATAGTCCTCGGCTTAGGTACTGGCCTTGGCCTCGGCTCATGAATCTTTCCTTGACCTTGCGCTCTCGAAATTGCCTCTAAAAGATCTGTCTTGTTCATCTTCCATCTGCCCTTAATATCCAACTCCTTTGCAATTCCTTTTCTTAGCTCGTTTAAGGTAGTCATTTTTTTAACTCATCTAGTGTCCTTAAGCCATTTTAACAAAATCAATTTTTTTATACTACACTCCATGATGTGAGGTGAGGCGGGGTGGGGTGTGAGCGTAAAGCCTCATTTCACTACTACTTTACTTTTTTATTCAACACCTTGTTTCTGTGGTTTGCTACCTGAAAACTACTTCCAACATTTTATCCTCCTTGTTGAAGCAATCTACATTTTACTCAAAGACCCCATATCTGTTGGTAGTCTCAGCAAGGCCTCCAAGTTATTGAAACACTTCTGTATCAGGATTGAAGAATTGTATGGAAATCGATACAAAACATACAATGTCCATGGATTGCCTCATCTGGTCAATAGGGTGCGAGATCTAGGACCACTTTGGACACACTCTTGTTTTTGTTTTGAAGACTTTAATGGAGAACTCAGACATCTTTTTCATGGAACGCAGCGTGTTGAATTGCAAATTGCAGAACTACCGCTGACCGTACGGTACAGAGTCACCGCTGACCGGAAGGCTCAAGGAATAGAACTGTCGGACACGTTGTTTTAGGTTACGAACACTGCAATACTCTCGCGATTATATGTAATTCACTCCCTTGATCATCGCGTTATTACGTAAGTTGATTTCATTACTTTGTATTTGTCTATTTGGTATTAGTATCTTATTGTATTTTGGTGTCACTTGTACAATTAGGACTCGTTCATCGTTGAGATTGATTAAACTATCATCATCGAGGAGGCTCGTTTACTTCATGAACGAGTCGTAAACCATGGTTGTCGTCGCATGTTCAGTCCCCGGCTGCGAGTTCAAGACTCAGGACGTCTCCGAGCAGCTCGCCATCGCACTGTTGGGGAATCACACCGTGGGCCACAGCACACATCTCCAAGCCCACTCAACACCGGCTCCCATCCGAGGGCCAAAACTGGCACGACCTACAATCAATATCGGCGTATCTATAGAAGAATGGAACGTCTTTATCAGACGTTGGGAAGTTTTTAAGCAGGGTTCTGGGATCGATGAGCAATCGGCCCCATCCCAACTTTTCCAATGTGCAGGAGCAGAGCTTGGCGATAGCCTTCTCAAGACCAACCCTCACACCACCACCGAGACCCTGCTGACTCTTCTCGCCGCCATGCGTTCCCTCGCCGTGATACCGGTGGCCACGTGTGTCCTACGCACCGAACTGCTTCAGCTGCACCAAGAACGAGACGAAGCATTCTGCGCATTCGCCGCCAGGATGCGTGGGAAAGCCGAGACTTGTGCTTTCGAAGCGACCTGCGATTGCGGGAAAAGCGTCACGTACACCGACCATGTCATCCGAGACGTCTTAATAAATGGCCTTTCCGACCCTGACATCCGCCGAGAGGTCCTGGGAACGAAAGATATTCTCACTAAGCTGGTTAACGATGTAATCGCGCTCGTGGAAAATAAAGAAATGGCTCGGAACGCTCTCCCGTCAGCAACACTCTCCAGCATGTCGACGTTTAAACAGACGAAACGATCACCGACCACAGCCTCGCCCCAAGCCCCTACCCTGTCAGACAGGGAGGTTTGTTTGTCCAGATTGCAGTACGTCTTTCAAGATCTTCATCGAAGGCACCCGAGGCTGGAACATGAAGCCCCACCAGGTGTGTATCACCTGCTACAGAGACCGACGTCGGAAACAGCGCCCACGGCGCTCGCCCCAGGCCCACACACCTAACGTTCAGGCTGTAGAGGCTGACCACATCTCACAGCTCGCAGCCTTTCAAGCAGTAGAGACCCCAGATCATCCAGGAAATCGAGATTAAACCCCAACGACACATGGGTCCATCGGCAAACCAGGAACGCTAAGTCATCACATCTTTTCTAAAGGGGAATGGAGACGGGCCCGCCTTCGCGACCACCCGCGAGTACCCATTACCATTGAGCTAGACAACACCGGCCGAACAAAGAGCTGCTCCTCGCACCACGCCTCTAACCCTCTCGCTGACGTATCTGGGATTGCCGACACCAGTGCACAATCCGACCTATGGGCCTTGTCCGATTTCCTCGCCTGTGGCTTTTCACGTGATGACCTCCATCCCATACGGATGAGCTTGTCTGCAGCTAACCGCTCACCCATTTCGGTCGAAGGGGCCTTCTTTGCCAAGCTCACAACCAAGACTCCACAGGGCGTGGAATCATGGTGCCGGTCCATGGTGTACGTTAGCAGCTCAGTTCAAGACCTGTACCTGTCATATGAGACGCTCCTAAACCTTGGCCTCCTAACCATTGCGTTCTCATCCAGTCCCCGCGCAGTCAACCTCTACGACCCCCACCCTGACGAAAGCAGCGGGACACTGCCAATTAATGCAACGCGATCAATCCAGGACGGCTGCAACACACCCACCACACCAGGCAGCACCACGTGCCCCTGTCCACAGCGCAGCAGTCCACCACCACGCCCATCCGAGCTCCCATTCCCATGCACACCGGAAAACAACGAGCAAATGAAAGTGTGGCTCCTCGAACGCTACGCGTCTTCGACGTTCAACACCTGTCCCCACAGACTGCTACCCTGCATGGATGGTCCGCCGATTGAGATACACGTGGAGCCTGACGCCAAGCCAAAGGCATGCCATACCCCGGCCAGTGTACCCCTGCATTGGCAGCAGCGCGTGTACGAAGACCTGTTTCGCGACGAAGCACTGGGCGTAATCGAGCGCGTACCCTATGGCGAACCTGTGACATTGTGCCATCGTATGGTGGTCACACGGAAACATGATGGGTCTCCACGACGCAGTTGATCTCTCGCCCCTAAACAAGTTTTGCAAACGAGAGACATTCGCCTCAGAGTCCCCGTTTCAGCTGGCGCGTCGCATACCCAAGAATACCTGGAAGACGGTGACCGACGCGTGGAACGGGTACCACAGCGTCCCCCTCCGCGAACCCGACCGCCACCTGACAACGTTCATCACTCCCTTCGGCCGTTGGCGATATACGAGAGCACCTCAAGGCTTCCTGTCATCCGGGGACGGGTACAACCGCCGCTTTGACGGCGTACTATCCACCTTCGAACGCAAGGAACGCTGCGTGGATGACACAATCCACCACGACACAGACCTGGAGCAGCACTGGTGGAGAACCATCGAATTCCTTACACGCGTCGGGCGAGCAAGAATTGTCCTGAACTCAGACAAGTTCCAATTCGCTGAGAAGATAGTCGACTTTGCTGGGTTCAGGGTATCCGACGATTCAATCGAGCCACTACCGAAATACCTCGACGCCATCCGAGAGTTTCCCACGCCAACCTCCACCACTGACATCAGGAGCTGGTTCGGGCTCGTGAATCAAGTCGCCAACTACGCCCAGCTGCGAGACATCATGGCGCCCTTTAAGCCGTTCCTAAGCGCTCGCACCCAATTCTCGTGGACACCCGAGCTCGAGGCAGCGTTCCAGTCTTCCAAATCAGCCATAGTTGCAGCCATTCGCAAAGGAGTCGAAATTTTCGACATGCAGCAACGCACCTTCCTCCGTCCCGATTGGTCTCAACGTGGCATCGGCTACTTCCTGCTCCAACAGCACTGCGACTGCCCCTCGGGCATCCCAGACTGCTGCCCTGGGGGATGGAGAATCACCTTGGCAGGCTCCCGCTTCCTATCCTCAGCGGAGCAACGCTACGCAGCAATCGAGGGAGAAGCACTTGCAGTCACCTGGGGTCTCGAACAGACGCGGTACTTCACGCAAGGATGCGACAACTTAATCATTGTAACCGATCACAAGCCACTAACCAAGATCTTTGGTGACCGCACCCTAGACGAAATCTCAAACTCTCGCCTGTTCCGTCTAAAGCAGCGCACTCTTCCATGGTGGTTCGAAATCGTGCACCGACCAGGCAAGACCAATCTTGCCGCTGACGCAACCTCGAGACACCCTTCGCCCTCAAGCTCAGTGGATTGCAGCTTTCAGGATTCACGCACTACGCCTGACGCGACAGAGTCAGCACCATTGGCCTCCATCCGCAGCGAAGCGCAAGAGTTAGGCACGATCTCATGGCCAATCCTCGCTCGGGAAACGGAAGCCGACCCATCCTTAAGCTACATCCTCAAACTGATTGAGCAAGGAAACACAAGCTTCGACAGAACTGACACCCCACTGGCCAGCTACTGGCCCGCCTGCGAGTCATTCTATGTCCACGAAGGCGTGCTACTATTCCAAGATCAAGTAGTGGTCCCAACCTCCCTCCGCACCCAAGTACTACAGCACCTTCATGCTGCTCACCAAGGCACCTCCATGATGGAGCAGCGCGCACGCGCAATCGCGTACTGGCCAGGAATGTCACAGGACATTCGCGACACGCGAGAGGGATGCGCAGACTGCAACAGAAACGCCCCATCGCAAGCAGCCACGCCTCCAATCCCATCCCCACCGCCCTCCACCCCTTTCGAAGCAGTCTTCGCAGACTTCTTTGACCATGGTGGCAGTCATTACCTTGTAATAGGAGATCGACTCTCGGGTTGGGTGGAGAAACTAAGCTCGTCGAACGGTACCGATCTTGGAGGCTCCTCAGGCTTGGTTCGCCACCTGCGCTCATTCTTTGCCACATTTGGTGTTCCAGAGGAAATATCCAGTGACGGCGGCCCAGAATTTATTGCAGGAAACACAGTAAAGTTCCTTCGTTCCTGGGGTGTACGTCACCGCCTCTCGTCCGCCGGCTTCCCACAATCAAATGGCAGAGCAGAAGTCGCAGTGAAGACGGCGAAACACCTGCTCATGTCTAACACCGGGCCCACAGGCAACCTCGATCACGATCGCTTCCTGCGTGCAATATTGCAGTTAAGAAACACACCCGATCCAGACTGCAACATCTCACCTGCAAAGATCATCTTTGGCTGCCCCCTGCGAGACGCGCTGACGTTTGTGAACAAACTAGAGAAATTCTCCAACCCACACATCCGCCCGCTATGGCGCCACGCCTGGGCAGCCAAGGAAGAGGCCCTCCGGATGCGAATGGCTCGAACGACAGAATCTCTACAGGCACACTCCAGACCACTCCGCCCGTTATGTATGGGTGAACGGGTGTTCCTCCAGAATCAGCGAGGCAACCATCCAAACAAATGGGATCGATCAGGCACCGTGGTAGAGTCACCCGGCCATGACCAATACAGGGTAAAAGTTGACGGGTCTGGACGCCTAACCCTGCGCAACCGACGCTTCCTGCGTGCTTATACGCCAGCCACCCCTTTTGTACCTCAGCAGCCCTGTGCAGCACCCCGACCCACCAGCACCATCGATCACCCACAATCGACACCCAATCCATTATCAGGTGTGACACCCCGACAGGCATTGGAAAACCCTACAACAGCAGGAGCGCCTACACAAGAGGATCCCCCACCCCCAACAGCAATGGCAAAAGAAACACAGGAGCAAGAACTCACATGCCATCCAAGCACGGGCACTCCCTCGGCAACTGAGACACCCACTTCCAGTCCCCCTCCATCAGCAGCGCAGACAACACCCCTGGTGGACAAGCCAATGCATCCAAGCCGCACCCGGCGACCACCAAAACGCTTACAACCGGAAACTGGAAGGTGGATAGAACACTGAGTTCGCTTCCCTATAGAACACAATAGCTCCTCGAACTGGGGGAGATGCAGAACTACCACTGACCGTACGGTACAGAGTCACCGCTGACCGGAAGGCTCAAGGAATAGAACTGTCGGACACGTTGTTTTAGGTTACAAACACTGCAATAATACTCTCGCGATTAATTCACTCCCTTGATCATCGCGTTATTACGTAAGTTGATTTCATTACTTTGTATTTGTCTATTTGGTATTAGTATCTTATTGTATTTTGGTGTCACTTGTACAATTAGGACTCGTTCATCGTTGAGATTGATTAAACTATCATCATCGAGGAGGCTCGTTTACTTCACAAATCATACTATCAGTTTGCATTCAACAGAAGATTCCCGAATTGACTCCCCTTTTGTCTAAAAATTCCAGTGCTCTGGAATTTTATAAAACCTTGACCTCAAAGGGTAAACCAAGTTAAAAAAAGGAACCATCGCTTGACAATTCAACATAAGCAACTTGTTCAAAAGGACATTGGAGAAGTTTGCACTGTACATAGGTTCAAAAGATGCAGTATTGATGGCCAAATTGTGCATTGCAAAGAATACAACCCAGGCATGAGACGAAACAATTATACTGTGGAATATCAGTCACCTACTTCGGAACTGGGACATTAGCAAATTTTGTATTTTGTAAAGTGTTATGTCAAGTGTCCAAATCCAGTTTTCTGTGGAGAGATGTCTTTGTAAATTTGCCACATATCATGCAATAGTGCATCGTTTGGTGAGGAATCCCCTTATGCTGTCAACTAACATGATCACCGAAGCTTCAGTGTCACACATTGCTCCTGTATAAATATCTGCCAATGATATTGTTGTGATTCCATTGGAGTGATTGGTAAGATATCTGTGCACGTAGACTGTAGTATTGATGTGTTAGTTTTGTTGCCAGTTTCCCAAACTTGTTTGAGAAAGATTAATATTTGAAGGTTTAGCAAGCTTGGATTTTGTAATTTTCATCTTAACTGCCTTTGCAGACAAATCTTTTGTATGTTGCTCTAGTTTCCTGGAAAACATTCATACTCAATGAAGTGTTTTCTCTCTTTTTTTTTTCTGGTTGTGGATTTTTGTCTATTCTCAGTACACCTAGTTAATAAAATAAGGTTTAGACAATTGTGGTAATATTGTATGTGCACAACAAGGGACTTGCAAAGTATACTATAAGTAAAATGATGTATTTTGCAAACTCAATCTCACAGGCATAGTTTTATATACTTTTTGTATACTGAACATTTCTTTCAGCTCTTTACCTTTGTATACTTTTGTATGCCTGGTAATCATGTGGTATACAAAATATATACACCACTAAAATTAGTCTCAAGGTCTCATTGGCTTTGTATACTTTTCGTCCCTGAGCGTGAGTGACGATAATAATCACAACACTAATGCAGTGATATCGCCTTATTTGGCGACTCCAAGTGGGTCACTCTCTTAAAATTTAATTTTCGTCAGGCTGCCAGTCTGTCATCTTTAGGCGACCTTTTAGGCCAGGTGCCTAAGCAATGATGATGTAATAATTATCAATTAGCACCTCCGTCAGTGGTTAATTTTACTGACAACAATAGTACATAACTGCAGTCACGAAAATGAATTTAACTGGAAAACTTGAAAACTGAAAAACTAGAAACAGAACGGTCTCGCAAAGTTCGTCTTTAAAAGAGAAGGCAACAGTCACGGGCAAGGCAAAATCGTGAAACGATCGAACAGTGCCAAATACGTCTAGAGAAAAGTCGACAAACATGTTATAACTGACAGCATCATGAACAGAAGCGAGCCGAAGAAACAGCTCCACAAAGGGAACAGCGCTTGAAAGCAAATCGGGAGCTTCAGATGCCGTTTTGTGTTAAACTCAGATACTTATTCAGAAAGGACAAGCAACAAAGGTCAGTCAGTGGAAATCAAACAATCACTGTGACAAATATATTCTATCCCGTATCTTGTAACTCGATCACTTCAAGGCATGCTGATTGTTTTCCCTCAAAGTACCTTATTGGTACTAATTTTCACGGGCACTTAATTTTGCAAAAAAAAGGTCAGCATATTTCGTTGGACTTTATTTTCGCAATTTGGGTGCAAAACTATTTTTTTAGGGAATAAAGTTTCGCGAAAATGAAAAAAAAAACATTTTATTTCGAGAATTTTATTATTATTTTACACTTCTTATTGCTGAAAATCATCAACTCATAAAAAAACCAAACTATAGAAACCGCATCATGTACCATAGGCATAGTCAAAGACATTATCCTTATGCTTAACGTTCTTTGCAATTGTATAATACATAGGCTGAGGTCACACTAGAAACTTAAGTCCATGTAAACCCAAAATCGACCCCTTTTTTAGTTCATTCAGTGTAAAGCTGCTACCAAGGATAGAATATTTCTGTTATTAGAATTTCATGATGTGCGCGTTTCGCGGAGAAACAGCTCCGTGAACATGCCATAATCGAGCACTTCAGAAAAACGCGCCATTTCAGGATGTGACGTCACAAGGGGCAGACGGGAAAACCGGAAGTCAGTTTTCGCACTGATTTTTCTCCTCGTATTTTGTAAGGATGGTAAAACGTTGTGTCGTTCAGTTCTGTGGAAATTCGAGTCAAACAGGTCACAGCGTTCATGCATTTCCGAAAGATTTTAATTTGCGCCGGCAATGGATCAGATTTGTACAAACCAAAAGGGCAAATTTTATCGAGCCGACGGAAAACTCCGTCATTTGCGGCAGTCATTTTTCGTCCGATAGTTTCCAGCAATCTTTTATGAACGAGATGGGATTGCGAAAAAAACGATTGCTGATACCCGGGGCCGTTCCAACGATCTGGCCAGAGCCGCCACAACATTCAGACGTTCGCAAAAGAACAGTCCATCGCGAGGAACTGACGGCATCTTCGTCATCAAAGAAAAAGCCGTGGACAAGCAAAGCTGTTCACAAGCTTGAAGTCAATAGAGTAAGTGGACTGATATTAACTTGTTGTATTTACAGATCGAAGTAAACTCGGAACATAATTGTTTTAATCGAAGCTTTCTTTCTGATGTAGCTCATGAAAGATCACCAGCAAACTGCAGAAGAGCACACATGCACGGACGCATCAGCAATCACTCCGGAGGGCGAGGTCATAACTCATCACGAAAAAGCCATTCAGTGTCAGCTGAAACCTAAGTTCAGGAGTGTGGGTACGGACCGTATTTCTTTGTGGTTATTTTAGTTTATTCGAGGAATATTTTGAACGATCATATATTAATTCACAGGCATTCAAGTTGACCTTTCTGCCACAGCTGCCAGTACAGTGCGCGACGTTTCTACACAATGCAACAGCTTCCCCCTGGCCTTTACTTCAACTCCAGAGTGCAGCCCTGTGAAGAACGTTAACAAAGATGAAGAGTATGTGCCACACCATCCCAGCGATGAAAGTGAAGACGAAGAGGATGAAGCGCCTGAATTATCAATGAAGTAAGTACAACTATAAATTTATGACAGAATCTTAAAAATATTACCCAAGGCTACACCTTGCTTCCGGTGCTATGTGGGTGTGAAACAACTTAAAAATCAGTTTTTACAAACTGTACTTTTCATCCTTTCCAGGTCAACTTGGGTACATGAAGAGAAGACTCCCCAGGGTGAAAAAAAATTTCTAGTTTTCTTTTCATGCCTTATGGAGTTGTTTGCATTATGCCCCATGTGTAGAGAGCCAGCAGCAGCTGAAGTGTCCAAGGTGATAGGCACTCTAATTCATGTCACCCAAGTTTGCCACAGCTGCAGCTACTCCAGGGTTTGGCATAGCCAACCTTACATAAACAAGATGCCCGCTGGAAATCTACTACTGTCTGCTGCTATCCTCTTTTCTGGGGCCATGATCTCCCAAACACTGAGGATATTTAAAATCCTCAAAATGGAGTGCTTTAGTCGTGTGACATTCCACAAACACCAAAGGAATTACCTTATTCCCGTGGTAATTAATAAGTGGAAGGAAGAACAGGAACACGTCATACAAAGCCTCTCAGTGTTAAAGGGAGGTCTGGTTCTGTCAGGAGATGGCAGATCAGACAGCCCAGGTCACTATGCAAAATATGGAGCCTTCACTGTTATTGAACAACGTGTGAATAAGGTTTTTGACATTCAACTTGTTCAAGTAAGTTCACAAACCTAAATTGATCACTACGTGATGTGATATGATTTTTCTTTCATTTCTTTTTTCTTTTTGTACTTTATAGTCAAATGAAGTGCCAAACAGCACCTGGTGTGAGCATGAAGGCCTTTTACGAATGGAGCAGTTCTTGGCAAGAAGGGGTCAGCATCTTGACACAATTATTACAGACCGAAACAGACAAAATGCTGCCTACATCAGGAGGGAGATGTCACCCAGGGGAACAAAGCATTACTATGATATCTGGCATATTGCAAAAGGTACATCTCCTGGGCCCATGCTGATTATGAATATAGTACATATGCAAGTATTGGAGCATGTTTCTCTTAAACCATTTCTTTACTGCAGGAATTGGTAAAAAAAATAGATGCTCTAGCAAAGCAGAAGGATTGTGATGCAGTTGGCCTTTGGAAGAAGTCCATTGTTAACCATCTGTACTGGGTTGCGGGCACAGCCCCAGAAGGGAACCAAGACATGCTGGAAGAAATGTGGAAGTCAGTAACAAACCATGTGCAAGACATCCATGTTGGCCATGGGGACCTGTTTCCTGAGTGTGCTCATGGTGT
This sequence comes from Plumapathes pennacea, assembly GCA_964036295.1. Taxonomy (NCBI): domain Eukaryota; kingdom Metazoa; phylum Cnidaria; class Anthozoa; order Antipatharia; family Myriopathidae; genus Plumapathes; species Plumapathes pennacea. Next base: position 10,320,648 of record OZ038469.1, on the reverse strand, counting down.
TCTGGATGAAGAAGATCGGGATAAGGAGTGGCTACAACCAGGTTAAAAACTACCAAGGGTCAAAAATATTGATAAAATTATAGAGAATAGCATATTTCTAAAGGTTTCATATCTATTCCCACAGCCACAAAAGCATGTGAAAAACTGACTGACCTCCTTGAGAGCAAGTACATCTTGAAGGATATCAGGATGATTTCTCCACATTTCCAGACATCCTCCCTTGAAGCTTTTCACAGCATCTTGATTCGGTTTGCTCCCAAGCATACAGGATTTTCTTTTTTGGCCATGTATGCCAGGTAATGTTTAATGAAGTGATGATATTGTGGAAGTATATAAACTCCATTGTTTGTTTTTATTTTCTTTCTCGGTCACCAATTATTTATATGTAGTTAGCTAATTTTAGTCAGCATATCTCAGAACTCTCCTAGCAGGTTTGCATTACAATGAAAACAGTGACAGGATGCAAGCAGTCACCAGGGATGGCCAGCCATGCTTTACCATTAAGTTCCCAAGACACAAAAAGGGGGAACACTCAGTGCGAAAAGAGAAGACATCTCCAACTTATGGTAACAATCAGTACTATTTTGTCTTAAACAAAAAATATTATAAAAATGACTCTAATAAATCACAGAAAATAAATTATCACTTCTCTGATAGGGTACACTGCTACACTGATAGACCAACTTGTTGGTGACTACACTGAGGACGCAAGGTCTCTGAGAACTTCCATCCAGGATATTGTCGACAGGGCACCACCACCATTGGCTGCATCCTTTGCTAAACCTGATAAGGAAACAGCTGTGGAGGAATATCAATCTAGATTTCGCTAAGAGTAACCTTGTAGCTTGGTCTCACAGCAGCAACAATTTTTTTATTTTGACTCACCCTTGCATATAAAATAACAGCATAAATTGTGAAGTAGACACAAATAAGAGAATATAAAGCACAAACATGCAAATAATTTCAAACTATACAAAAAATACTAACTGTTACAGTAGAAAAGGGATTGATAAATCGTTGTGGGTGTGAAGGGGGTGTGACAGAACACTGCATGGCTATAAATGCAAATTTGGTGGTTTCAGGCCAGTATAGTTTGCGGGAAATTCAACTGGAAAGGTTTCCCGGATCTTATTAACAGCACAGGATGGGAGAGCCACCCTCACGTGCTTGCCAAGGTAGCCCCAGCACCATCTCACAAGCTGTCGGTATGCAATGTAACAAACCGCCTACAAAAAAAAAAAAAAAAAAAAAAAGAAAAAAAAGAAAAGGTTTTAGCTTGATCATAGAACAACAATAACAACAACAAATCGAATAAAGACACATACTCATGGCCAGTGTGATTACCGCCTCCGTGCTGCTGTACATACGCGTGAAACGCCGTCTCCAACACCCAAACATCGAGGCAGGTGGAACTAAATCCAGGATGAGCCGTGATGCAAGGAAAGTCATGTTCTGGCCGCTGATCTTCTACTTTTCTCCAAACCTGATCAATTTCCCTGCAACACCTACACTCCGCAGATGTCGGCATTACACCACACGAGCCACACTGACACCTACGCATGTTTGTGTAAATGAACATATGGCTCTTTTATTCAAACGATTTAAAAACAACAAGAACTCGAAGCTCAAAGCCTTTTATTTTGGTCTCTTAATTTAACTGCCAACGCAAAATTTACAACAACAATGGAGGTAAAACTAACCAGTCTGTATTTCCAATTCGCTCGATTTCGCTGTCCGAAATTTCATCGCTCGCACGGTCGACATCGTCTTCTTCTTCTACATTTCTTCTTACTCTACGTGGCTCGAATCTGTAAGGCCGTAGGCCTTGGTCTTCGTCGTCCACTGGAATTCGGTCGCTGTCACTATCAAACATTATATTCGCCGCTGCTGATTTCTGAAGCTTCCGAAACCGAACGTGAGCTGCTTCTACTGCTGCTTGCCCCACCTTCCGCCATGTTGTTTTTGAAATGCCTCTTGTGACGTCACACGGTTTAATGAGCGTTTTCACCGGAAGTGAAGATTTTTCCCCAAAATTTCGCATTTTGACCGTCATAGAGGCCAAATAGGCCAAAATAAACTTCGCAGCCGTGTTCAGAATCGAGTTTTCCATTAAATGAGATAAAGTGGTGTCAATGGGTTTACATGGACTTTAAAGCGCACTTTAGGGGTCAAAATCGTGCTTTACGAAACCGTACAATTTAATCACGCTTTAGGAGACGCAATGTTCAGGTTTCCTTTGGCTGTCAAATATGACAGCCAACATCCAAGTGGATAGGTTTTTTCTGAGCACATTGCCTGTCGCAAATGTTATCATAGCTCTCTTTGCTATTTTTTACTGTTGATTAGAAAACTTGTTTGGAAAGTGCAGTGTAGGCGATTCAAAAGAATTAGGACTATCTTACTTCTGAGACAACGGAGGAGAAGGATTGGCCACAACTGAGAGCACGGCCACCCTGAATGGAGGAGGCATTTTCGGATATCGAGAGAAACATTTCCCAACATCTGTCAACAAGTCGGACCAGAGATCGCCAAGGAAGACACCAAAATGCGAAACGCCATCAAAGTATTAAGACAGACGAAACTTGCTCAAAAGTCCGGAAAGAACGTGATTCTATTTCCAACGCATGGTGATGATCAACTTGCAGAATTGACAGCGGCTTTTCCGAGCGTGCATGTGATTGGTCAGCAAATCGAGCTTTCACTAAAGCTCGTACTAAGACATACTTTTTGAAGCGCTTTAGAACGAGAGTTACTTGTTTGAACTTTGCCGCTATTGGTATCGCTTTACATCCTCCCCCATGCGGTCTCCTAAAGCGCGTTTTTTACGGTCACACGCACATTAAGGCTAAAGCGTGATCAAGCAGCGCTAAAGCGCGCTTTAACTTTCTAGTGTGACCTCAGCCATATTTACATTGTAGCCGTGAATTAGACTAGAGCTATGTTTACCATTGGCATAAAGTTTTGGGCCTCTAATCAATTTCTAGGGCAAGCTCGATGTCAGTGAAGAAAGGAAGATCCGTTTGTCCACCTGAGAGGCCAGAGATCCCGGTTTTCTCCCATCCTTTCACAATGTGTTGCACACATACAGGACTAGTCAGGTGGTTGTAAAGGTCCACCAACCAGACGGCATGAAGTGGTTTTAGGACTGCTAGTCGCAGATCCACAATAATATCAGTACTGTCGCCTCCCAATTCTATCTGGCTGCCCACAGGTGTCACTCGGGATAGTAATGACAGTTGCATCTGTGTTACCTTTTTTCTTCTCCTCGCATAGTCTCTTCTCATAAGCCTGCTTGAAAGTTCTTACAGTGCTTTCCTTTAATGTTGGGAGTTCCTCCTTGAAATGACTGATGGCTTTCGAATTACCATTCTCACTGGCATATTTCCCAATCCTGCCGCGTGTTTCAACCAAATAGTGTTGGTATTTTCCACGTTTTCTTGCTGCTGAAGTAGCCAAGGAACCTTCAGTCGAGTGAGGATTCACCAAGCTCACAACGGATGATTCCACTGCATGATAATCAACATTGCCCAAGGAAGTGCTTTCTTGGCTTGGAAAGTAGGCTGGAGCAGGCTGAATTTTGACAATTTCCAGATCTTCAGAGGCATCAGAATTGTTTGGACGTTCTGTTACGTTTTTCTTTTGAACTGTGAAACCACAACAAAACAAGGACATTTTACCAAAGAAACTTAAACCAGAATGTGGCACGTCTTCACAGTGTTGTAACACCAATAAAGGGAACAGGAAGACTATTGTGTATTGTTTGTTGTTGGTTTCCAATCTCAGTTTACAGATACCACGTGTTACCTTTAGCTGTCACAATACAATGAACTGCAACAGAACACCTACATTAAGTGGAACAGTAAACACACCAGATTAAAATGGCGAGCAGAGATCATAGTGGGTCTATCACGTATTTGTTTAAGTGCGGTCTCCACGGGTTTCACGTTTATAAAGAGATTTGGAATCCGATTGTTGGAGAGCAATTGAAATGCTGCTACAAGAGAAATAACTTACAATCGCTATGCTATTGCCGCGACCAAGCGCCTTCGAGGCCATCTTGCTGACTCTACAGTTGGCCACTTGCCCAGAGAAATTTCCAGAGCAACACGCTTTTTCCTACTCAGAGGAGAGGTTTTTTGTGCTAAAGTCATCGACAAGAACCAGAGAAGGTCTCCCCTAGTGCAAGGAGAATTGGAAATTCCTGTACAAGTTACAGCTGAGATGGATCTTAATGAAAGGAACAAGGCAATACTTGAAAAGTATAAACAGATTGTTGTTTCAAATTACAAAGAACCCGGGATAGATGGCCATTTCAATGACTGTACAAAAGAAGTGCTGAAAGAACTTGAAGATGATAATAGCAATACAGATGAAGAGGTTCAAAGCAACACAAATAGTAAAATTTGATTATTAAACTGTTGTTTATCATCTGTAGGTATGCCATAGAGCTTTTACACATTATACACAATACGTAGACATGTTTCTTCATTAAATTGAGAAAACAAGAAATATAGGAGGGTATTAAATTTTGCAACATTAAACTTCGCAGGAATTGACCTATTCAGCTATCTACGTCATCAGGCGGTCACGTGGTCTGAAATGGGTAAACAAATAATGACCGTGTGCGGTGTTTCAAGTGAGTGGCTCTTTCTCCAGTTTCTTTGTCCGTTATGGTTCATCATTTCATGGATTTCCGAAGGATATGAAACTCCAGAAGGTACAAAAAGCACGATATTTCTCTCGCCATTTTACATGTTGTAACGTATGTATCGAATGCTTATATTATGCGACATCAATCTCCAGCTTTGGGCTACCAGGATCAAAAGAGATATTCAAAAGGACTTCAGGATTACAACCAGCACGAAAGTTTGTTCAGCACATTTCACGGAAGCGGATTTTGTTAATCCGAACACCAAGTCGCGAAGACTGAAGACGGGCGCTTGTCCATCGGTGTTTCAATGGAAAGAAGCCATGCAGCCAAGAGAAAGTTCGGTGATATCAAAGAGAGCTAAACTGGAAGAGGACTTAAAGCTGCAGGAAGAGCTAACGGCTACCGCCTCAGGAGAGGGTATTTACGAAGAAACTCTTGACAGCAAAGTAAACAGAGGAATCCAAGTTAATGTACAGGTCATGTGTCAACATAAATTTTCCATGAAAGTTTTGATGTCTAAATGTACCACGCCAGCAAAAGAGAATAAGTACATGAAACACTATACTTGTTTTAAAAGCTATGAGCAGTTTCGTAATGTTCTTGATTTTGTTCTTCCAAACCAAGACAGAACAAAGTTAGTGTACTGGAATACTGCTGCTGCAAAGGCAAATCTTGTAGATACCAATCTTTTGTTTGGGTGTAACATTGCAGCAGAACCAGAAAGGAGGAGCGATAGTGAGGATGAAGATCCAGAGTATGTGGATAGGATCAAAGAGCATAAGCTGGAATTGGAAGATGAATTTTTGTTGTTCATGATGAGGCTTAAATTAGGGCTCAGTTGTTTGGATTTATCTCTTCGGTTTTGCATTTCTGAGGGCACAGTCAACACTATTGTGATGACATGGCTAAATTTTCTGTATGTGCATTTGGGACACCTAAAGATTTGGCCACACAGAAATGTTGTACTAAGTAACATGCCCAAAGAGTTCAAAGAGAAATATCCCAACAACATTGTTATCATAGATGCCACAGAATTGAAGATTCAGACACCTTCTTCGTTGCTGAAGCAGTCACAGAGTTATTCTACTTACAAGAGTTCTAACACCCTGAAGGGGCTGGTGGGTGTAGATGCAAAAGGTGGCATTATGTTTGTGTCCCAACTCTACACTGGTTCTATTTCAGACAAAGAGATCACTGTTCGCAGTGGATTCCTCAATTTGCTGGAAAACAAAGTTTCAGTGAATGAAATTCTACCTGGTGACTCCATAATGGCAGACAAAGGTTTTGATATTGAGCCTCTACTAAAAAAGATGGGGTTATGTCTCAACATTCCTCCATTTTTAGGGGAAACTCCCCAATTTGATGAAGCAGATGTGGTGAAAACCCAAACAATTGCACAGCACCGAATTCATGTCGAGAGAGCTATGGGTAAAGTTAGACGATTTAAGATATTTGCTTCCCATGTGCCTGTTACAATGCTTGGTACTGTTAACCAACTATGGACGGTATGTTGTATTCTTTCTAATTTTATGGATCCCATATTAGCGTGACTTTTTCTCTTATTTTATTGTTTAATCCCAATGAACTTACAGCATATACAAGTGTAACAACAACAATGCACTATTGTATTAAGGTTTTTGTTAATTACATTTGTAGGTAAAGTCCATTCTCACTACCAGTTCTATACTTTTGCACAAAAATATGGAAGAGCATGCTCAAAATAGAAAGATTTGAGTTTAGGCAAATAAGTCTGGTTCCAGAGGATAGGATCAGAATATATCCTCTGAACATTCATGCATCTTGACCCAGACAGCAGAACCACAAAATCACACCATGGTAGTCCAGACAGAGCTAGCTGACCTTGAATCTGGGGGTAATAGCCTGCCTTATGGTTGGGTTTTAATCATGGTTTTTCACCTACCAATTCACACATAAAATCATGATCTTCGCAAGCTTCAGCAAAGGTATTAGACCTCCAACGAAAGGGTGCTTTAATTTCAATAAGTCCAAAGGGACTTCTTTCTGATGGGTCAAATACTTTTCCATCAGGGGACGCACCAATAATATACTGTGAATTTCCTGTTTTGCTTTTGCATTGCTTGTGCATACAGAGATCTAGCAATGGATTCATTTGCTTTACCATGTGCAATAGAGGAAACATTTGACAAGTCTTTTGGTTCAAACAAATTTCTCAAAAAAGCATCACTTGGTCGTCTTTGACGCTTGAGAACCAACCCAAAGTTAGAAGCTGTTAGTCTAAATCTTCTTGCTGCAAACCAATTACGATCTGAGGACTGCTTTACTGTAGTCTTTGCAATACGTTGTGCATCTTCTAAAGTTAAGTGTAATTGTCAGAGAAAACCGGGCAGGCGCGAAAGATGGGGGTCGGCCGAATCACGTCAAACTTTCACCATTTGTTGCCTATGGAAAAGGATTAAGAATGATGGTTTGGAAAGAATCCTCCAGCATTTAGTTTTAAAGTTCGACCACCCCCCTTCTTTTTGGCTCCCGGAGACCACAAAACTCCTAAAATATGCGCTATGTTTTGAAGGCTAAAAAAATCATTTCGCTTTATTTCAAGTAACTCTTATCGCTTCAGTGTATTATTCAACTCTCGTGTAAGCACGTTTCAGGGTATTTTCGATCATACACACAAAACTTGATTTTCCTACTGGTTGTTGAAATTAGGTAGTCAGCACAAAATCCTCGTAAGTCAATTTAATGCCTTTTTCAAAATGACTTTTCTCAAAAGTGCGGCACTTTATTTCAACATTTTACTCATATCCTGAAAGCAGATGGCTTCTTCTTCGAAAATCAGCAAATCGTTCCGTGGGCAATTAAAACGCCTTTGCGTGACTGCCTCTCAAAATTTCCCACCCACACGGAGTTTCGTGCGCCACACTTGGCTCATATTTCAGGAGGAAGAGTCAAAATCTCCGAATTTCATCCGATGATCACTGAGAAATAACGTTTCAAATGGGATTTGCTCTCCAGTCACCCCATTTTACCGCTGTGGTGAGCGGGGGAAGAATGTTAAAAAGCAGTAACGTTCAATGTTGACAAAGTACTCGAATAATTGAACCTTATACGATGCGGTCTGGAGTCTAACTTTTAAAAGAGTTTTATGTAACACATTTATTTTCCACAAGAGAACAATTTGTGGTTTAGAACACGGCAACTGAACCTTCGAACTGAACATTCGGCAAAGCAAGCTCGGATAAGCGTAGAGACACCGTGCTCACGGGTTTTCCCCGCGACCGCACCAACACACCCTGTTGACATATTCAGTCGCACCCTTGTTTTCCTGTTTATGTCATTGATGGGTGGGGATTTATCCACCGAATTTTCATCACCGTCTATAATTAGTAACCCTCTTACATAAATACAGCGCAGCAGTGCTTTTGGTTAGGTTTTAATTTGTAAGGCTCAAGTTCTAGTGGAAGAAAACTCATGGAAGTAAAGTGTTCGTTTTGGGAGACTAATTCGCCGTGCAGTGCAACAGGCATCGGGACAAGAGTTTCTCCACTGCTATCATGTACGATGGATGTGGAACATCACCTTGCTAGCCTGAGTGTCGGCACCAAGAGAAGCGATGGTTCTAAGATAACGGAGGTCGAGCTGATAATAAACCGTGCTGGTATTTTCCCTACCAGCGATGAAATGACAGGCATGACAATTTGCCCAAAGCACCGAAAACATCACACGATCGACTGGCCTGGCCGTAAAAGCAGCACATGCTGTTATCCTTCCCACTGTGGACCTCACAGTAGAGCTGTATCGCGTCGCATCAACGCTGAAATGTCAAAAGAGATCCACACATTACACGGCGCAAAGGTTCCAATCGGATCAGGTAGGTTTACGTGTTACGACTTTTTGGTCTTTCTGAAACCATTACGTAGAATCACCATGCATCGCTTGGTTGCAAGAATGCAACTCCGGGTTCAAAGAAGGTTGCTCAGTCTGCAGTTATGTATAGAAAAGGGGGCCGGTGCACCTTTGTATGACTAATGCACTTTACTAACACTTGGCGCGGATTCAAGCGTTCCGTCCTATAGTGACCATAAGTGTAAATGGCAATGACCTATTTTCAGTAGTTTTTCTTACATACATGACAATAGTGAATAATAGTCAATTACACTACATTAGTCGCCATTTGATCTTCCAGGTCTCGATGCTCATGACTGTGACTGATGTATATTCTTATGTATCTTTATGTACTTTATAATAGCCATCTGCACAAAATGTCGGAAGTACCACTACAGGGCCCGCGTCTCCGCCGAGGAAACCCGGACAAAGGATGTGGACCAGGAGGTAAGAGCATCTCTTGTTTTTCAGGAGTTAGGACTCGATCTCTGAATTTCTCTCAATGTCAAGGGAAACTTCTGACGTAGTTTTTGAGGTTCATATTCAGTCATACACTTGTTTCTTTAGCTCGAAAGTGGGCGGTTCCGGAACAAAAACAGCTACCAATCGTTTTCCTCTGTCTTGTTATGAACGTTGCTTCATTGTCCCTTTCACTGCTGAAGAGCCAGAGCCCTAAACGTTTGGAAGCACCACCTTCTCACAATGTTAAAACTTCTTTTACGCGTTGTTTCAGAGTACCACGGCTGATTCGGTACCAGAAGGATCTTCTACTGAGGAAGCACTTGAGAGTCAAATCATGGAGGCAGTAGAAACAACGTCATCGCAGTCTTCCCAGAGCACTACAGAGAAGGAAGTCAGCATTTGGGTGGATGAAATCGAAGATCAACATTGCAAACGACAAAAGCTGAATGAGACAGTGGACAGCATAACAACTGGTCGATACAGTCCGTTAAGGTCGACACTCAACACCGCATGGGATGACATTTCTCATACAACAACGGTACTATTTGCGAAAGGCAACGGAAACCATCACCGCTGCATTGTCAGTCATCTGCCCTGGACAAGAGCAAGAAATTTGGAAGTCACTTCGGCTCCATAGTTCTCTTTCCGACAACCCGGAGACCAAAGAATTCTCAAGGCGCAAACACTTCGACCAAAATTCTGAACTCATTGACGTTTTAGTGAAAGTGCACAATGAAGCTGAGTCTTGGCAAACGAAGAGACAGATACTGTCTCTGTTTGCCAATGATTTCAGCCGCACCGAGCTACAAGAATTGATCCCGGGCCTCTCCAAGTGGAGGATCGATCAAGCACGTCAACATGGCGTCGTAACAGGCAAAGGACAGCCAGTGTTGGAAAAGCCAGTTTTCCGTACAAGAATTGACATGGCCAAAGTTGACCATTTTCTGGATTTTATTTCTCGTCCTGACATGATTCAAGATGTTGCATTTGGGACAAAAACAATGAAATTGGACTCGGGCGAACGCATCATCATCCCAGCAGTTATCAGGACAGTGATACCTTCACGAATTATTGAGCAGTACACGAGCTACTGTAAACAGCAGGACTTTGTACCGGCGAGCAAAAGATCGCTTTTTCGAATGCTTGAAGTGTGCTCAGCTTCTATGCAGAAGTCTCTCCAGGGTCTCGACAACCTCACCGCCGAAGGGACAGAGGCATTCGAAACAATGGTTGGCGTTGTGAAATCCCTACAACAGCATGGTGTAGATAGCCAGTGGGTAGAAGCGGCCCTGAAAGCTCCCAAGGAAGCAAAGAGGTATTTGAAAACGGACTTCAAGGCCCACGTAAGCCGCGAAGAAGACTGCATGGACCACTGCACCGTTCATGCCCTGAGCGACCCAACCAGCAATTCGGCCGACCTCAGAGAGGAGTGCAGACATGACCACAGTGTACAGTGTGAGAGGTGCGAGTCACTGGAAAAAATGCTGACAGAGATCCTGCAAGAACTAGGAGATGCTGATATCAGTGCTGACGAGAGCGCAAGAGTGATGTTCGATTACACGCAGAGTGCACAATGTATTCACACGTGGAAGGCCCATTTGCTGCGTGCCATGAACCAAGAAGAAGCTAAACAGCATGCCCTTAGCCAGCTCAACGACAAGACCTGTTTGATAATAATGGACTGGGCCATGAAATTCCTACCACATCACTACCGAGAGCAGATGAGGGATTTTTTTGGCAAAAGGGGAAGAAGCTGGCATATAAGCGCGGTAATTACCAAGGGAGAGAAAGTCGAAGTCGAATGTTTTGTGCATATTTTCAATACCTGCATCCAAAACAGCTACACAGTGGCATCCATGTTAGAGCATCTTCTTGGCACTCTGAAGCAAGAACAGCCCCAAATCAGCCAAGCCTTCTTGCGGTCAGACAACGCTGGTTGCTACAAGAATGGGCCACTTCTAACAGTCATTCCAGGGATAAGCAAGCGAACCGGCATCAGTGTGCTCCGGTATGACTTTTCCGAGCCGCAGGCAGGAAAAGACATTCGTGACCGCAAGGCCGCGGCCATGAAGGTCCACATTAAACGCTGGGTAACCGAGAAACATGATGTGTTAACGGCGGAGGACATGAAGGAAGCACTAGAATCCCACGGAGGTACCAAGGGCTGTAGGGTTGCAGTTGTCCAAGTCGATAGCTCGAAAGCGACCGGTGGAGACAACAAAATCCCTGGTATTAGTGAACTGAAAAATTTTTGCTTTCAAGAGACAGCCAGTATCCGTGCTTGGAAAGCCTATGGTATTGGGCCTGGTCGGCTGTTTTCCTGGGACGGGTTACAGGCTTCTGTTCAAGGTGATACCGGTTTAACAGTTCTGCAACCCTTTGGCAGTCGAACCAAGGAGAGAGGAAGTGTGGGCGGGAGCGTGAGACCCAGGCATGATATTTTCTCATGCCAGGAGAGCGGATGTGTACTCACGTTTATGACCCAAGCTGAAGCCGAGGTCCATATGGACACAGGGAAGCATGTAAGAGAGCTGGAGTCAGAGTCTCTCTATGACAAGATAAGAAAACGATGGGCCAGCAGAGTCACTGAAGTCTCACCGGCTGAAACGAATCAACAACCTGCAGCCAGTTCCAGTTTCAGCCGAGATCAGGCAAGCTTATCGTCTGCGGCAGACGAGTTGGCTCGAAGTTACCACCCAAGAGCAACCGGATGGGCCCTGAAACAGCAAAGAAGCCCTCAAGAATGAGCGAAAAAGCCAAGGCATTTCTTGTAGCGAAGTTTGAAACTGGTGTGATGACAGGACTGAAGGCTGACCCGGTTCACGTGAGCAGAAAGATGAAGTTCTCCCGAGATGCTACTGGCAAGCTTCTGTTTGAGCCTGAGGAATGGAGAACCGAGCAGCAGATCACCCAGCTATTCTCCCGACTTTCGGCTGCACAGAAGCAGAGCATCAACGAAGAAGATTTTAACGAAGACGACATAGCGGCGGTCGAAGCCAAAGTTGCCCTGGCGGGGATGAGGGATGCTGTAGTTCGACAGGTGACATCTAATCATCCCATCCAAGTTGGATCCCACAACCTTTGCAGCCTCTACCGTGGGAACAAATTGTCTACTTTGAAACTAGTTGAACTTCAGAAGATCTGTGAAGAGTTTAAATTAAACTTCCAAGGTACCTTGTCAAGAAAGAAAACATTTATTGCACCAATAGCGACGTTTTTGGAGAACTGTCAATGCCGTCAGGAATTTTAATGGTCGCATTAGCGTCAGTTTCGGAAGGTTTTTTTCTCCAGGGCGTCTCAATATACTCTGTAGCTTAGTTTACACATACTGTATTTACATAAAGGCGCATGACTGAAATCTGTCACAAGCGAGCGGGTGATTAGAGCTTGGGAAGAAACGAAAACCATTCTCAAATCGAGAAAGCTTTGACATGATTCCAAACTATTTGAAAGTTGATAGCGTGAAAAGTTCATTTCAGTGCTCTTCAGATGGAAAGAATGAAGTGGGACTAAATGATCATCGCGCGCCGCTTTGTATTTCGGCCGGTTCATTGGATAATCTGTCAACAGGGTATGTTGGTGCGATCGCGGGGAAAACCTGTGAGCACGGTGTAACATTAAGCTTAATATCCGAGCCTGCTTTGCCGAATGTTCAGTTCGAAGATTCAGTTGCCGTGTTCTAAACCACAAATTGTTCTCTTGTGGAAAATAAATGCGTTACATAAAATTGTTTTAAAAGTTAGACTCCAGACCGCATCTTATAAGATTCAATTATTCGGGTACTTTGTCAACATTGAACGTTACTGCTTTTTAACATTCTTCCCCCGCTCACCACAGCGGTAAAATGGGGTGACTGGAGAGCAAATCCCATTTGAAACGTTATTTCTCAGTGATCATCGGATGAAATTCGGAGATTTTGACTCTTCCTCCTGAAATATGAGCCAAGTGTGGTGCACGAAACTCCGCGTGGGTGGGAAATTTTAAGAGGTGGTCACGCAAAGGCGTTTTAATTGCCCACGGAACGATTTGCTGATTTTCAAAGAATCCATCTGCTTTCAGGATATGAGTAAAATGTTGAAATAAAGTGCCGCACTTTTGAGAAAAGTCATTTTGAAAAAGGCATAAAATTGACTAACGAGGATTTTGTACTGACTACCTAATTTCAACAACCAGTAGGAAAATCAAGCTTTGTGTGTATGATCGAAAATACCCTGAAACGTGCTTATATAAGAGTTGAATAATACACTGAAGCGATAAGAGTTACTTGAAATAAAGCGAAATGATTTTTTTAGCCTTCAAAACATAGCGCATATTTTAGGAGTTTTGTTGTCTCCGGGAGCCAAAAAGAAGGGGGGTGGTCGAACTTTAAAACTAAATGCTGGAGGATTCTTTCCAAACCATCATTCTTAATCCTTTTCCATAGGCAACAAATGGTGAAAGTTTGACGTGATTCGGCCGACCCCCATCTTTCGCGCTTGCCCGGTTTTCTCTGACAATTACACTTAACATGACTTTAGAAATAATTTTATTCTGGTCTAGGGGTAGGTTAGTGGGAGGGCAATATGGAGCACAACATGGAACAAGTGGGAGGTCAGGAGATGGAAGAATAGTTGCTGGTTGATCTTGTTTGTTACAAATTTCATTGAGGGGTCTATCAATAAAAAAAGTGAGCCTGTTTTCATCATGATCAAACAGTTGGTAACTTAGAAATGAACCCAATGGTACATCACCGAACACTGTGTTGACCGTCATTGAATGTTCCTGATCACTCAAGAGATATGAGTATGGAGGCGCTTTTCTTTCTGCCTCATTCATTCTACCGCACTCTTGCATAACCAATTCTTGATCCCAGCCTTCTTGTCTGAGTACTTTTGATCTGGCGTCGTACAGCTTACATTTGACAGGAGGTCTCTTTCTGCTGCCATTCTGATCGCAGCTCGCCTGGGCAAAACAACAAGACATGACCGGCTCTGGTCGAACGCGGGATCCTCGTGGTTGATGCCAAGTTTGGGGTTGACTAGTGCAGGTTTTATCCGCAGGGATTTCTCAAAGGCCCAAAAGAAACCAGTGATTCATTGTGTATAACAAACCAAATATGTGATTGCAGTGACCACCCATCCTGTGTAACAGCAAATGGATAGCAAATTAACTTCGTTCAGAAGCTCTAGCCGTGCAGGGCCTGCCATTGTGTAGTAAGTATTATGGCCAAGATTACTCACCCTGCTTTGCAGGAACACTTGGCATGGCGAATTTTTGCTCTCCCATCATCGTCGGCTACTATGATTTCCATGGAATGTGGTGGTTCATTTTTTCTCTGACTCCGATGACACCGACCTTTGACATGACTCGCGATTTGATCACACTGGTTCAAACCCACGTAAACGTCTTGAATATACCCTTCAGTGAAAAATTTATAGCCTTTTTTTCCAATATCTTTCTTTCCACAACTTTCTAAGTGCTTCTCGACTTGAATGAACGAAAACTGGGGCAAAGAAGCGATTGATTTCATCCATGTTATGCTTGCATCCGCCATGTTGGAAAGCGTTTGTTTACCCATTTCAGACCACGTGACTGGTAAGCTGAATAGGTCAATTGTTTTTCACGTCACTAAGTTTGCGATTTTTTTTAATCGTGAAATTAAAGCGACACAAAAATTAGTACCAACAAGGTATTGTTTTAAAACGCTTCTGTTGCCAGTTTTGGCTACTGTATTCGCTCAGAACTTAGAGTCTTCAATTATTTAGTCAGATGTCTTATTTTTCTTTCAGACTAAAACTGCAAACGAAATGGTTAAGGTTTCCACCCAAAGTAATCAAATCACACCGTTTTCAACACCAAATATCGTCATGGAGTTCAAATGACTTCAAGTCAATTACCTTGGACCCTGTACCAAAGCACTCACTTGGACAATTGTCATACGGGCAAGATCGCTGTGAAAATCAAGCTGAGTCTCTGGTAGTAATGAAAATGAGAAGCCTTTATAAGAATACAAGGTGACATTTACATTTGCCAAATTTGCTGTATTTGAAGATTGCTGTGTAAATTTGATCGGATTGAGATCCTACCGCTATTAGTTTCAAAATTATTTACGTGTCTTCTGTGTTTTTAAAAGCCACGGTGACAGTACTGAGCATTTAAGCTATAATGTAGAGATCACATGGAAGTGGAATATTTTCTCGCTTCGTTGGTACTGTACACTGTGAACAGTATTGAAGATGAAATATAACCGGATTGAAATAGCCGTCGCTTTTCGAATGACTCAAATACCTTCTCTTAGTTTGTATTTCAATATGTTCTCAGTTGTCAGCATGACGTTTCCCAAGCGACAAAAGCCAGAACAATCAGAAATTGCAAAAACAAATCACCGTATTTTAGGGGGGTCCCGCTAGTTCAGTAATATTATATACGTTGTGCCTTATGTAGATCCAACAGAGCATTTTCCCGAAACCGTTTCAAAACAGATGCTGCAGTCCATATTGGCTGGACACATAAGTACCCTGTGATGATCAAACTTATGTTACCAGCAAGGCGCTAACTTTAAAAACGTCAGTAAAGATTTCTGCAACTTTGCACATTCTTGTTTTCTCTTGCTTTTCCCCCTTGTGGTCATTGACGTTGTGTTTAATGTTTTGTCGAATCTTGCTACACAGCCAAACAGAGGTCTAGATCTTGATGTTTGTGTCATAACTAGAAGCAGTATTTTTTATCAAACAGTTACACATCCTTCAGTCTGTTTCCGGTGAAATTGAAATAGATGAAAAACGTTTTAAAAGTTTTCATTTCTACGTATAGTATTTAGCAATAACTACCACACTCAATGAACCACTTCACTGATCAAGTTGCGAGCGTTAGGTCAATTCTGCTAAACTGTTTCCCTTGAACCATTGGTCATGGACAACAGAGAGCTCAAAACTCCGAGTGATGTCTCTGATGAAAATGGTATCAGTGGCCACCGTCTATCTTTCAGTGACCCTTCCTCTCCACTCATAGTCTGCTGGTTTCTTGCCTAAAACGGAAACTGATCTTGGTTCTGCAGCAGCATCTGTAAATTCTATGGCTCCAAAGGCACGTGTGCCTATTTTGATTGCTCATAAGCTCCCTTTCAAGTATAGCCCACCAGACTTTATTACTACTGTTGTGTATTTGCATAAAAAAACTCTTCAAAAGTGCGGCGATTTCTCTCAAAATGAGGAGCCACCAAAAGAAAACACAATACTTGGGGTGTGGAAATTTCAACTCAAAAAAGAGCGTTGGTTCACAAACAAAAGCATGAGAAGCATATTTTTCTTTTTACAAATTCAGTCTTGAAGTAGTGTTAGTGTTTTTAAACCCACATTTGATATGATCAAAAATCTACCTAAAGGCAGCCCGATTGTCCAGGAGATGTTTGGGGAAGTTTCTCGAAATTGCTACAGGCATTCAGAACAAGCATCTAAGTATTGGGAACTCTCCAACATGTACTCAAACAACATTCAAGGACATCCTCTACAACAGGACTGAAAAACAGTACATGGCTCTGCGTGGCATGGCTGAAGGAAAGATAAAAATGTTTAATTTAAAAAAGAAAAAGATTTGTTGTGTCTCGTATTGTGTATGTCTATCAGTTTTCTACAATTCGAGAGCCACCTTAATCGCGTAATCAGGAGTCGGTCTATTTCACATTGTCTATATTTCATAATCTTTGGTTTTGAATTCAAGAATGGCGAAGATGATTGTTTAGTAGAAGCAAGTTCTTTTTTTGATAATATCCATCATATTCTTGTTTTCCTTCGTGAAACTCCAGGGGTGGGTCCAGAATGGTTTTCTGGAATTCAGTTAAAGTGAACAGTTGTAAGATCTGAAAAACACGGAGAAATGGTGATGTATACGGTAAAAACTTAAAAATATTTTCAAGAGTTGTACATCCACTGTTTCACCAATAAGACAACATCAGCCTGACTGAGAAAAATGTCGGTTTTGCCTAAATTCTTTGTAATTAATAAACGTTGGTGGTTTTTTGCAGAAAACAAAACAGTGCATCAGTCTTCAGAACAGGCTTGTGGAAATGTAGCTTGGATTGGAAGATGATAACAAATCAATGACTGTTCGATATTTAAGAATCTACTACATATCCAAATTTGGTTGTTGGAGTAAATATGTACAGTATATGCCTGAGTCGAAATCTTTGAGATACGACTTTGTTAGGGTATGTCAGGGCTAGACTTACTTGAACACTAAGATAGATAGATATATGTAAATGATATAATATAATATTGTATACACCTTTTATGTTTGTAGACTGTTGGATCGCTAAACAAAATGGTCAAGCAGTTATCAGAAGAGAAGAAATCGAAGAATCTATTAATGGAGGCATCAGTCCTGATGCAAGCTGTGTTAGTACTAAAGGAAGTCACAGCCTTTTTATACTGCAACATTTTATGACAGGCCCAGTTATTATCATTTAACTAATTTTGACCTTTTTCAAATTCATTGATCAATTCACCATGAAGTCACACAAACAATCACAGACGTCACCAAGGGAAGGAACATCCACAAAAACAACTAAGGTAAGACAAAATTCAATTCGATCCCTTTGAGTTTAATAGGTCTTCTGAAGCAACTCTCTTTATGGTTTTAACATACTTTCCCTGCAAGTCTCGACTTTTATTTGTAATTTTTCTAGATGTTGTTTCATAGGCGACTAATGTTAATGTGCCTGGCACGGATGGCAGTTTGGCAGGCAATCAAGCGCTTTTCGAAAACGATGAGGTACAGAACTATATTGTGAGGGTCAGTGCTGATCAACGTTAGAAGTATTTCTATCTCATCACTATAGGTCTAAGAGCTGCCATTATGGTTTTGACATTCTCTCTTGATTAACCTTTAATAATAACTTTACAAATTGTACAAAGCATAACTATGCTTATATAAATAGCTGTATAATTCGGTCCCGAGCAACTTGGTATGAAAAAGGTGAAAAACAAATATTTCCTGAATCTTGAAAATTCAAGAAAATAAAAAAGTTCTTTGAGGAAAATGCTCATATCAGAGGGAAAAGAAACAACAAATCCCAGAACTATAATGAACGAAATTCATTCATTCTATTCCGAGCTTTATAGTGAAAAAACAAACATCTCCATAGATAAATCGAGTCATCTCTTATTAAAGGACAACTGCGGGCCAAAAACAAAGGAATTTAAGAAGAATGGCCAAGTTTTACCCTTCCCAAAATTGCAACTTTTTCTCTTCAATGCGCGAATATAAGAGAGAAACTCCAGCACAAACACAGTTCAAAAATACCACATGTAGGCCGCCATTATGAGCCTGCGAATTTTCATGCGGCTTACCGTGTGACGTCATATTGTCAATTGGATAGTTACAACAAGTTGTTTTCCGGTTGCCACCTCATTACTTCGCTCTGTACACGAAATAATGATGAGCTTCTTTAACAAGAAGACCGTATTCTACGTTTGTTCTATGTTAGAATGGTTATTGCTGGCTTATGTGCAATGAGAAAAGATTATTAAATCACATTTTACAAGCACGGATTGGAGATGCTCAAACTGAGGCGAGCAGATTATAATTCGACTGATGATCGATGAAACATTTCGCCAAAAGAACTTGCTTTTTGTACTAGCAATATAGAAATTTGAACAGTGTGTGCCGTTTCCACAGACACATATCCGTCAGGTCGCTTTCTTGCTACATTTTAGCTCGCTCGCTTGGGCGATGCCTAGCGTTTAATACTCACAATTGCAATGTGCCATGCAGCTGTAATACAACGCACATCACTTGCACCAAAATTTACCACACAAAAACATAAAAGCTGCATGTTATATCTATTCTCGTAAAGCAAATCTCACATCCAATCCCTCTTTGGGATTTTGACCACTACTGTACAGGACTTGTCAAGGAGTAAGCATTGTGCACGTAAAATTAAAGAGCACAATCAAATAACAAGATACGTGTGCATGTGTGGTTTATCGGAAGATCTTTTCGACGACGCAACTGTTCCTCCCCCAATGTCCTCCGGGAAGGAGTGCATGGGACAGGCCTAATCCGGAATTAACGTAACCATTTTAAATTTAGAATCTCTCCATAAAAACTATAAAAACAGATACGGCAATAAAGTAAATACACTGCAGTCTGTACATTATGGTAGTTTATTACTGTTCATGATATATAGTTACTGACGACCTTTGTTACAATTACAATGGTCAACTGTTGTGCCCCAGGATGCACGAACTACTCTGCCAAGACAAAAGATGTGAGCTATCACAAAATACCTTCTGATACTAAGCTCAGAAAAGCTTGGATTGACCGGTTGAGACAAGATAACTTGCCACTGCTCCAAAACTGCTTTGTTTGCAGTGATCATTTCCTGCCAGACCAGTTCGAATCAAATCTTCAAGCACAACTCACGGGGTTAAAGTTTATGTGCAGACACAGAAAAGGTGCCATCCCAAGTGTTTGATTTCGCCTCTGTTCCCTCAAAGCCAAGAATGGCGAGCGAAACTCGATGCCAGCGACGTAAACATCACGAGGTGAGAGTAACACCACAGTTGAAAAGTAAGACTCGTCAGTACTTCACTCAATTCTGTACCAAATAATTAAACTGGAATATGTGATTCATTCTTCACTTTTCCC
Organism: Plumapathes pennacea; assembly: GCA_964036295.1. NCBI lineage: Eukaryota > Metazoa > Cnidaria > Anthozoa > Antipatharia > Myriopathidae > Plumapathes > Plumapathes pennacea. The sequence continues at coordinate 10,301,045 of OZ038469.1, read as the reverse complement.
ACATGACGGGGATTACCAAGGGGTTGGGAGAGGAAATCACGCATTGAACTTATTATACAATGGCTAAATAAACATATTTTATATATATTTTATACCCTAACAGAACTACTGGCACCCAGTTCATGTTCCAGCACACAACACTCGGACACTTCAAAATGTGATGATGATGACAGTTACATTGGGGTAGTGTTGCCTGGAAGTGAAGTATGCCCTCACCCAAAGCATTGGCACCCAGACTGATCAAGTGACCCCTACCATAAGTACTGCTGATGCCTCAGTTCACGTAGATGAACTCTGGTCAGCAGACAGAAGAAACATTTCACATGACCATTCATATGTGCTTGGCCATCTCCACAAAACCTCAGCAATCTGCCCAACATATGACAGTGATAGTGATGATGATGATTCCTCTGATGAAGATGAACAGGAAAAGTTGTTTCATTCAGTGTTGTACAGGTCTCATAAGTCACCTCCTCAAATGCTATGGAAAAGGAAGGTTTTGAAAGATGCCTGGCAGCCCTTGAAGAGCAAGGTGTCTGGATCAACCAGATTGCAACTGACCGACATGTTTCAATCAGCAGCTGCATGAACAAGAGACACCAGCACATCAAGCACCAGTATGTGTCAAAGTGGGTCACCAAGAAGCTGACCAAGAAAGCTCAAATAAAAGGCTGCCAAGACATACTACCATGGATTAAGTCCATCTCGAACCATCTGTGGTGGTGCTCAGCAACATGCCAAGGCAATGTCCAGCTAATGCAAGAGAAGTGGAAATCTGTGGTCTATCATGTGGCTAATAAGCATTCCTGGTCAAAGGGGCAGCTTTTCCACAAATCTGCACACAAACGAATCACACCTGCAAAGGCTGAAGAATATGTTTGGCTGGCACCAGGATTAACTGACCAAACTGGCCAAACTGACAGAATTTTACCACACAGGGCAACTCGAGGTCTACCACTCCATGATGCTGAAGTACTGCCCCAAGCGTGAGCACTTCTCATACAAAGGAATGATTGCAAGAACACAGCTTGCAGCTCTGGACCACAGCACAAACACAGGGAGACAGCAAGCAGTCGTAAAAGCAGGAGAAAGAGCTGGTGTAGCTAGGTACAGGCAAAGCTTTCCCAAAGCACACAAACACTGACATGCTGAAAGAGGTTCTTCAAAAATGCGAGATGGGAACTGCTGCCAGTGAACACAAATCGAGAAGTTCAGTTGGGAGCAGCTTACAGATTTACTGATCCTGACAATGTTCTTTGCTGTAGCGATACTATACAGGTCCCTCTGAGAGGAAGCAGAGCGGAGCGAAGCGGAGAGGTCACACGTTTGTGACCTCCAGGCAAATCTCAATATTTCGATTATCTTGTCACATTGCTTTACACGCATGGCTAATGGTAAAAGAAACAAATCCTCAAGAAGTACCAGCACGAACCAAGCAGTGGCCAAGCAAGAATCCGCCGCAGAGCTAGAAACCGACCAGGAAGCTGGCCAAGATGGAGGCAAATTTGTCACCTTAAGTACTGCTCATAGCATGCTGAAAGTACAATAATCCATGTTCAAAGCAGTTTTTGATTCCATGGTTACCAGTCTGACCACACGTGTGGACGAGCTCATCACAACTGTGTCAGGAATAAAAGCGAGTCTCGAGTTTACCCAAAGCGAACTCAACAACCTGAAACCGGTCCACAAGAAGATACAAAATACCAAAGATGAGATAAACGTACAGGATGAGAACGTACAGGATGTGATCGACTATCAGAGAAACAAAGTCGAGTACCTGGAGAATCAGAATAGATCGAACAACCTACGAATAGACGGAATTCCAGAAGAGGAAAATGAGCCCTGGGATAAAACAGAGAAGACAAAAGCGTTCCTGAGGGATAAACTTCATGTTGACTTCGAAGTACAGATAGAACTCACCGCACAGGGAAACGTCGAGTCCTCGCTCGAACAAACAACAGTGATTGTCAACCATCAGCACCAAGACCACATACAATCGTCTGCAAACTACGTGACTGGAAACAAAAAGCTCTTCTCAAAGAAGCCAGACAAGTTAAACCAGAGGGAATCCATCTGAACGAAGATCTTGCTGCCGAAACCTTTGAAAAACGCAAGGAGCAGATTCCCAAGATGCAGGAGGCTAAAACAGCTGGCAAAATAGCCTATTTTGTGTTGGACAGGATGGTCATTAAAGACAAACCCCCAAGCCGCAGCTAAAAGGTAGACCAGCTGACTGTATACTACAATTTCACTGTTATTCTTCTCAAAGTAATTTAGTATATTATTCTCTTAACCTAACTTAACTTCAATCAGAGATGCAATAATTGTAACTCTTCAAAGCAAAGTTTAGTATTCCCAAACAATTCAAACTGGCTATTTCCTAATTGTCTTGAGAGCATTTTCCCTTTCAACCAACCAGATGATTTCTCGTTCAACCTGGTGATCTTTGAGATATCTCATGGTATGTATGCATTTCAAAAAGTCTATAAAAAGTTTTTCGAGCGCAATCATGTGTGCATGCTAGCCACGCCCTTCCGGTAGGAGAATTAAGGTTTGTTGATATTCCTATAGTTGACGTCATTATGGCATGTTGATATTCCCATATGATGTGCCCGAAAAACTTTTTTAGGTTTGTTGATATTCCTATATATTTGTATCACTCCGCATTCCCCAAAGGGTGTGTGTAACCCTAAAGGTTCGAGGGGGTTTTAAGAATGTATGGAATGTAAGGAATTTGCGCCAGAATGTATGGAATGTTAATTATTATTATTTTTTGGCAGTAATTTTTTGGCGGTAATTTTTTGGCGGGATAATTAGGTAACTATGGTAATCGCGCCTAAATGGGTAAAACCGCTGAAGACGTAACCCTAGGTATAAATATGATTGCACCGAGGACTCGGGTCAAACCTAACATGTCTGCCGACCTGAATCAACTTAACAAAGAGTATTTGAACGAAGATAGGCAATGGGTAAGCGTTTGCCAGCGATCAGGAACAATCACGGTAGAATCGTTAAAGAACTACCTAAACTCAAGAGGGGAAGAGTGGATGATATGGGAGCATCCGATGGGGGAGAGAGAAGTGTGCAGCGATCACGGGCACGATCACTTCCACGTTCTAGTAAGAATGAGAAGAGGTGAGGAAGTAAGAAGAGGCAGCGATCATGCATTGTACCAGTGGGCGAAGAGGCAATGCCACAAAGCAAAGACAAGACTGCCGAACTCTATAATTATAAAGTTTATCTCCAGGATCTTGGAGTATTTACAGCAAGCACCAAGAAAGCTATTAAGTGCAATGACGCCGGAACTCAGGCAGTGGGTAGATTCGTGTTCGTATTCAAACATGAGTTCTGGGCAGGCGAGAAAGGATGTTGGACCGAGCCAGAAGAGCGACACTGGGAAGAAAGAAAAGCAAAATCAAGCGGACAATTTGGAGGAGCTTATAGAGCTCGTGGAACAATCCAACGCAAAGGACATGCAGAGCTTCATGCACTGGGTTTCAAAGCTGGGGAAGAGAGAACAGAGAGACATTTTACGAAAACATATATGCTTCGCAAACTTCAACAGCAAGCTACAGAAAGCAATAGAGTGGAACAACATGACGTTCGACGCAGATGTGTCGTGGTGGCATGCGTTACAGAACGTCTCTCCAGATTCATCGTACTTGACTTTGGAGGACAGCGAGAGAGTCCTAAAGAGGTGGTTGACCACGACGGTTCAAGCGCCGGCACGATCATCTACCATGAGGCGCCTACTAGAGAGATTGGAAGAAGTGATGGAAGAAAAGAAGATGAAGATAAACACGATTCTGTTCTTGGGTCCATCGAATGGGGGCAAGAGTTTAATAGCGAGGAGCTTGGTTAACTCGTTCAGGACGATCGGGAGAGCATTAGGAGGGATGAACGCAACGTTCTTTCTGGAGGACTGTCTCCACAAGAGGGTGATACTCCACGAGGAGCCCATCATAATCGAACAGACACAGGAAGTCTTCAAAACATTGATGGAGGAAACGACGACGATGGTGAACAGGAAGGGGAGGCCAATGGTGCAGATGGGGAGAACACCATATGTGGTGACGTGCAATACAATGCCGTGGGGAGATCTCCGGGACCAAGCACACAATCGCGCATTCAAGAATTGGTGCGTAATTCTGCGAGTGACTACCAAGCCTTGGTTGAAAGATTACAACAGCGAGATCCACCCTGCAGCATGGAAGACTATACTAGAGCAATGGAAGATGGTTGGGGTAAAGAGACCTGGGACCGAATTGGGTTTCCAACCAAAGCATTCAAAGCCTATATCAGCAGAGAGTTCAAGCAAAGATACAGAAAGCGAGGAGAGTTCGTCGGAGTCACAATCCAGTGCGTCATGAAAGACAAGCAAGGGAAACTCAAGATCTTCCCAAGCGAGCAGTGGTCAGATATTGGAGGACGATCAAGACATTGACATTGAAGAAGTGACGAGGAAGCAGAGTTTTTTAAAGATGACTAATGTAAGCGGACAGAACTTGCTTAGAGCATGGGCTGGAGCAGTAGATGATACAGTAAAACATGCTACCGGATTTGATGCGAAGAAGTTTATGAGAAAAGCTACCGGGAACACTAACAAAGCAGATAATGCAGAAGAATTAGGAGAACAATCAGAAGGAGCACCAGGAGGAATTGTAACACCCTCACAGTTCAATATGAACCAGCATGATTTTGTAGACTTGAACTTTAGCAAGAGCTATATACACCATATAATCAACAACAGAGGTACGCAAGGACAGCCACTAGTAACAGCAATGGGAGATCAGCAAGGAGATGGATGGGGATACAAGGTGCAAACGGGATGGAGTCTGTTACCGTACCTGACACTAAACAAGTACTTGAGGCCTAGCGACAAGAGCACTATATGGAACTTAGGAGGACACTTTAAGTTTAACGGAGGAGTTATAATGAGTAATTTTGTAGCACTGATGGATGGTGTAAACACCGCATCAGGATCGATAGATTTAACTACAACTCCAAGTAATCAACCATTTTTTCTTACCTATCAAGACAGTAAAAGCATGTTACCACCAGTACCGATTAATCATGGAGCAGGGTTAAACGGGTATGGGAAGCATAATTTTCCAGAGTCAAGGGATGAGGGGACCCTACCAGAGTTTGAGTTCAATATTTCACAGAACTATGGGGGGAATTGTCCAGTGTACAATCAACAAGATAAGATGGATGCAGATTTAGTGTTTCAAACAATGGGGAGGATGGTGGAAGAGGATTGGAACCTAATGAATAGTGATCAGTGGAAGATTTACCAGTGGTACAGACCCAATAATAATGAGTTGGGAGGGAGAAGATAAGTACTATGTGATGGGGGCACCAATAAGTGCACAAGAGATTGATGCGTCAAAGTGGAAAGGGGTACATGGGAAGCATACCCAGGGTAATGCGGCAAGGATTTTGGGACAACCAGGTTTGGGGTTGGGACCATTAACAGGGTTGCACAAGTTTCAAGCAAGTGGGTACGAGACACCATTAGATGAGAAGTATGCAATAAACCCTTTTATTAAGCAAGTGGGAGGGATGAACGCACCAGCGTTCATCCCTCCCACTTGCTGAAAGATGGTGTGGGTTGATGGTCGGGACGATCAAGATGGAGGAAAGAAGAAAAGGAAGACAGGATTGAGGTTAACCAATGAAGGATTGGTACGATCAGTAGATCCAAAGAGTCACAGTGAGTTGAAAGCAAGATTAAAGAAGAGTAGTGAGATAAAGAAGAGAGTAAGATTGATAGAGCAAGCATCATCACAGGAAAGAGAAAAGATGGCAGATGCATTGTATGAGGAAATAAGTTCACATGAGGAAGTGGAAGATGGAGAGTGGAGGACAGCAGAAGGAAGAGCATACCCATTAAGTGTTCATAAAACACAAGGATTGAATAGTTCGTTCAGGTACAGGCCACCACATGGAGAACATTTGATGCATTTTGATCCAGGGTATTCTTATGCACCATGTGAAGAAGCAGTGAATGTGAGTGATAATCATACTATGCATGGGCAAGATTTGATGACAGGAATACCGTATAATACGGCAAGGCCTTATTTTTTGTTAAAGTTAATGCCGTTCTTACAGACGGATGATAAAGTACACAAGTACTGTATGAGTTTTGTAGCAAACTACCATTGTAGTGTTACTGTAAAGAGAAACCAGTTAAGGTACTGGGGACCAGAGTATTATGTAAACAGGAACCAGAATACCAATGATAATTGGGTAATACCTACAGGGTATAATGGACTTGGATTAAGAGGTGCACCGACACCGGCCGCACCGTACTGTTAGAGTAATTGTACTGGTGGTTAAGATTGAGATTGTAAGTAAGGATGATTGTATTTGATTGTAGTTTAAATTAATAAAAAGAGATGATAAAAGATGTGTGGAAATTTAATTTTTTTTTCTAAATGGACAAACCATACCGCTTCAACAGAGCCCAAATGGCAGACGGACCACACTGCCTCCACAGAACCTGAATGCAACACCTTGGCAACATAACTTGAACATTTTCCTGATCAAGTTCTCAATTTCTCTGTATGTTTAACTGACATGCACTTCTGTGGTTCGATTAATGTCTGTTGTTCTTACAGCCTCAACAGGACATGCTATGCCAAAAGAACCAGATGTTTCAGATGGTTCTTCAGATTTAGCTGAACACCAAGGATCCTCCTAAAAAGAAATTTAGGAGGTCAAAAAAAATGCAAACCAATCTCTGAGTACTTCATCAGAAGATGATATGAGATGAAAACAGAAAACAGTGTCTTCTTTGTTGTCAAGAATGGGTGATTTAAAGGTACATACAGTACCGCCCAGAAACATCTGAACCTTGAAATGCGTTCCCATTCGAACACGTTTGCATTCTCGTTCGGACACGTTCGCCTTTGCATTAGAATGTGAACACAAACGCACATTGGAAACTCATTAGGATACACGCATTGAATTCTTTTGAATAACAAAAAACCTTGAAACAATTTTGTAGATTTATGCGTATGTTCCATCTTCAAACCTTTGAAATGTTGACCTCCTTAGAAGCAAAACATTAAAAACAGTTCGCCGGATACAACTACAGTGGCGCCTAAAAGTTTTAGGATACTCACAGCGTGTAATACATGTTGCTGCGTGTAGTTAACCTCTTGTTATGCATATGATTGTTTTCTGAAGTTTTCTGAGTGTAGTCAACGCAGTGCCCTGAACTAAAATATATTTTGCGTCACCGTTTTATAGCTTACTTCTTTTCACCATTCAAAAGCGTTCTAACTGAACACTCTTGTTTATGTGCGGCTTTCAAAAAATTTTATCCTATCCAACTGTTTATATGCGTTTGCTTTTAAACTTTTTATTTTATCTCTCGCTGATCATTATTGTTTGTGTCGGTGAAAGATGAAGACGTGAGCAACCTGAATAAACTTCACGATACAAACAAAAGAAAACCATTCAAATGCCAAGAGCGAAGTTTCTCAATAGCATTTTTGATTGATTAATACGAATGGAAGGTAATCGTGGCCAATGAACAATGCGAAGTGTAAATGGAGCCTATCATCTTGCAGTTTGCCAACTTAAAGATTTTTGAAATGATCGAATATTTCTGCAGCTGCCGAACTTGATGGTTGTGATCATCAGACAAAGCACCTTCTGAACCGATCGGACTGACATAATTGTAACCAAGTCTTGATCTCATCCTCTAAATTTACATACGGTCTTGTCATCCAACTGCTTTTTAAACATGTCTATGAAGGGATGTATGCGGATTAATGCCATCACGTCACTGGCTTTTGTTGCCCATACAATGGCAACAAGCCAGAGGTGACAAAATGAATAACAATGGCCGAATGCGGTGAAAGCGAACGCAGTCAGGAATGTGTTCGAACACAAACGCGTCCCGAACACGTTACAAGGTTCCGATGTTTCTGAGCAGTACTGTACTATAAATACATTACCATGGCATGCGCAAATTATATGGAAAATATGGAAATATGGAAAATGTGGAGACCTCTGAGGAAAGCAATTTATGGGTGTCATTTTCTAAATGACACTGTCCCTGATAATGAACTTGCTGGTTATGTCACATATAGCTTTATTTCTCTTATCTGGCCACTTGCTGACTTGCCACCTCTTCCGGTGGCCCCCAAGGACTCTCGAGTCAAAGATTTAGAGGTGGCACAGCTCAAAGTTGAGTTGCACAAGATGCAAGGAACTTTACAGTCCTTGCAAGCCATTATCACCAGGGAATGCCAGGTACAATACAATAACTGTTGAATGCATGGGTCAAAATTTGAAGGACAGACTTTGGAAAGGATAATGTGTGTACAAAGTATAGATACAATATAATCGATTAATATTTACATGAGTTACCATAAATCATCAAATAACTCCTCCGCCCTGCATTAAACTAGTGCCCTTTGCATAGTTCATTCATGTGCAAAATTTGCGTTTTCAGTCGTAAGCAATTAAAAAAAGTAGTAAGCATCCCCACCTTATAGTATAGACATTGTGAAACCTGGCTCCTATTTGAAACACTCAAAGGAAGCAACAAATGTTTGAAATAGTGAGGGCTCGAGGTAACAGGATGTAAATTAATATACAATCATGTATGACCTTTGTTGTTGTTTTTTTCTTTATCAAAGGTCAAAGTTGGTGCTGGACCAAGTGGAGAATCAAGTGACAGGAAAAGCCCGGTTTGTTCTCATATTGCTCATTTTATTATGATTTTTTTTGTCGGACCATATACTGATTAAACTACTTTTTAGATCTAAGTTTTCTGAAAGTATGTAATCATGTATGATATTTATTGTTTAATTTCTTATCAAAGGTCAATGTTGGTGCTGGACCAAGTGGAGAAGCTGGGAGTGCAGAACATGCAAGCTTGGTGAGGATTCTGGCAGCATAAGAGTTGCTGCTTTAAAGTTAGTGAGACAGAATGTATGAACAAACAAGTAAACAAGAGTGAGTTTGAAAAGTGTACACAGTCAGTAAGATAGTCAAATGACTACCAATCAAGCAGTTACATTTAGGTGTCCAGAACATTCTTCTATTTTTGTGATCAACTTGTGCTACGAATAGGAACCAAGACTGGTAAATGTACTTCATGTGCACCATAAGAATGGTCAAGCAAAGCTACGAGTGTTCTTTTGGTGTAAGCGTAACCACAGCCTAAGAATATAGATTGCATGGATCATCTTGAAGTAAAGTTTTTGCTTTTTTACCCTTCAAACTACCAATATGGTTCCAAAGGCATATCTTAAGACTGAGAATGAAGTAGGCTGTAGAAAGCAATATTGCCATTAGCATGGAATTTTGGTTACAATAAAATTCTGATCAGTGACCAAAAGTCATGTACATTCAAGTTGTTTGTACTGTTTGGTATAATTATCTTTGTTTCATATCTCCAGATTCACAATGGGGTTGACCTCTTGGCAATCCCGGGATCCCCCAAAGACCTGGCAAAATAGGCCATTAAAGTTTTAGTTGTCCTGTTTCGTGCTGAGGAGCTAAGGAATGGGATCCTCTTTGCCACTCCGCTATCACACAGGACCCCCCTGGACTCTGCAAGGGTGGCCATTTTGCTTGGCAAGTCACAGTGACCATGCAGAGTGTCATAATGTCCATGGAAACATTACTCCTGCCGGCTTTTGCACAGAGAACATTACTTTCATCATTGATGATCCTAATGTTTCCTATGGGTGTCATCACTTGCTTGTCCTTTAATTGTTCATCAATGCATTTTGCTTTCTAACAGATGCTCTGCATGCCAAATATGGTGCAGACAAACTTGAGAAATCTCGTCAAGCAATTGTGGAATCATGCAATAATAAATGCAGGGATGTGTTCTGCAATGAGAGGAAGAATAATCCACATCAGTGATTATTCTAATAACCTACTGTTCTAATATTTTACCATTCTGGTAGTAGCTAAGGCATATCTCTTTCAATGTTCATGTTCGTATAAGTTCTTCAATCCACATAGCTATGGTCAGTTTTTTCCTGGTGGATTGCATTGCATTATGTTATTTTATTTCACATGCACAATGGGGCATTTAGAATTTTATACAACAGCATGCAATTTTTCTATTTGTATCACTGTTGTTTTAGATCGATTAAGTATTCCATATGGAATACTACAATAAATAGACAGGATTTGGAATTTTACACATCAAGTTTACAAGTCACAGAAAATTGTATTTATCACTAAGCACAATTTTTGAATTTTATACCATGTTACAATGACAGCAAAACTGTAACATTGTTTTATTATACTTAGCAATATTTTTGGACAATAAAAAATGAGTATTTTGATGTACCGTTTTAATCATTGTAGTTAATGTGTCTGGATGATTTATTGTTTTACCAAGACTACAGAATATTTGCAGAGATATGTGGGATAAGATCTTACCAAGATCTTAAATAAAATCTGGGCAAGATCTTGCTAAGATCCTGCAAGAACTTACCAACATCATGCCAAGACCATGTAAGATCTTGCAAGTTCTTGTGGGATCTTGCCATGTTCTTGGCATGAACTCGTAAGTTCTTGCCAAGATCTTGCAGGATCTTGCAAGATCTTATTTAAGATCTTGGTAGGACAAACCATACTGCCTCAACAGAACCTGAACGAACAAAGCACATTTTCTCAAAAAACCTGAAGGGACAAACCACACCACCTCAACAAAATCTGAACGAACAAACCACATTGCTTTAACAGAACCTGAACAAAGGACATTTTCTCAACAAAACCTAAACGGAAAAATCACATTTTCCGCTCAACAGAACATGAATGGAGAAGCCACACCGCTTCAACAAAGCACAAATGGCAGAGAGACCACATTGCCTCCACAGAATCTGAACAGACAAACCACACCGCTTTAACAGAGCCTGAATGGCAGTCAGAACACACTGCCTCCAGATTCAGAATCAACAAGCCACACCGCTTCAACAAAGCCTTAATGGTGGTTGTGACAATGGTCGCCTGAGGTCAGCAGTGACCGCCGAATCGTAGCTGTCATAGCTATAGTATTATGACATATAATCTTGTTATCGGACACACACACAGAGCTCTCGAACTCATGTACACCAAAGCGCTTTGATGCACAACTATTAAAGTACACTTGTTACATGGTGGCAGCCAGTGGTGAGTTATTGGGTATACGAACTGATAACTGCAAGACTGAACCGCACGTCGCTGAAGAGTCTCCGCAGACGTCCAAGATGGCAAGTAGTTTTATGCTCCCACCACCACCGCCTCTTGACATCCACAATCCCAATGCCGCAGAATGTAGGAAGAAATTCAAGAACGCTTGGGATAAATACTCACTGGCAACAAAACTAAACAAGGAAGAAGAGCCAGTACAAGTGGCCACACTACTCACAGTCATTGGAGAAGAGGCGCGCAAAGTGTTCACAACCTTCTCCGACATGACCGAAGGCAACCCAAAGAAGATTGGCCCAGTACTGGAGATTCGCTCAGTAATGTCAACCACGCAAAAATGTGCCCTTTGAATGGTACAAATTTAATCGCCGCGCACAGGAGCTGGGTGAACAATACGACCAATATCACACTGCATTACGCAAACTGGCGGACGTCTGTGATTTCGACACCATAACACCGGAAGAGCTTCTCTGCGATCGTCTGATTTTTGGCATCTGTGACAACAAGGTGAGGGGGCGGCTTCTCCACGAATCAGGCTTGACACTTGCAAAGACGGACGAGATCTGCCGCGCTTCTGAAAGCATGCTAGCCCAGATGAAGATCGTTGGTGACTTCACAGGAATGGCTGTGAATGCCATCGCGCGTCAAAAAAACTGCAGACGCCACTCAAAGACAAGAGAAAGGAGTCATATGGCGACAACGCATTAACAAAGGAATGTCGGAACTGTGGCCGGAAACACGAACTTATGAACAAGGAGATCTGTCCAGCTTTTGGTAAGACGTGTCGAAACTGCAGCAAACCAAACCATTTCGCCGCAAAAGCCTTCGCCGATGGTGTTGGGAAGTTAGATGGTGTGTATCGTATCAGGCTCGATAACACAGTGGATCCAGTGCAGCACGCACCGCGCCGAGTTCCAGTAGCACTGAGCGCCAAAGTCAAGGAAACGCTGGAGGATATGGTGCAACATGATATAATAGAGCCGGTAAGCACACCCACAACATGGATCAGCTCTATGGTAGTGGTACCTAAGAAGAATGGCAAGCTCCGAATCTGCTTGGACCCAAAAGACCTCAACCAAGCAATTCAGCGCGAGCACTACCCTTTGCCAACCATTGAAGACGTTGCTACGCGCCTTCATGGAGCTAAAGTGTTTACCATATTGGATGTCTGCAGTGGATTTTGGCACGTCCAGCTAGACAAAAGGTCTTCATATCTGACGACCTTTCACACTCCGTTTGGTCGGTACCGATGGAAAAGAATGCCATTTGGCATCAGCTCTGCCCCGAAGGTGTTTCAGCGAAGAATGCACGAGCTCATCGAGGGCCTGTGCAGTATAGAAGTTGTTGCAGATGACTTTGTTGCTGTCGGGTTCGGAGACTCCCTAGCAGAGGCCACACGTGACCATGACGAGAATCTGAGGAAATTCCTGCAGCATTGCGAGGAGCGGGGTGTAGTCCTCAATGCTGAGAAGTTCAAACTCAGACAACAAGAGGTACCTTTCAATGGCCACGTGGCAACCGCACAAGGGCTGTGTGTTGACCCCAACAAGGTGCGTGCGATCCTAGAGATGCCTCCTCCGACCAACGTAGCTGGCGTTCAGCGACTACTCGGAATGACACAGTATCTGGCCAAGTTCCTCCCCCATCTCTTGGATATCACGAAACCGATGAGGGACCTCACCCAGAAAGGAGTTGCGTGGGTCTGGGATTGTGCTCAACAGGAAGCACTAGCCACCCTAAAGGAGCTATCCAGCACTCCAATACTACGGTATTACAACCTGGAAGACGAGGTTACACTGCAGTGCGATGCTTCCCAGTCCGGAGTGGGCGCGGCCTTGATGCAGAATGGGCAACCTGTTGCATATGCATCGCGAGCACTGACATCAGCAGAGACGCGATATGCCCAGATTGAGAAGGAACTACTGGCCATAGTATTTGTGTGCAAACGATTTGAGGCCTACATCTATGGTCAGGACCAAGTCAGTGTGGAGACAGACCACAAGCCCCTCAAGGCCATCGTCCTAAAGCCACTAAACAATGCGCGTAAACCTGAGCCTATTTACCCGTACTTTGATTTCATGACGAGTTAACAGTGCAAGACACCCTAGTCTTCAAGGGGCCCTTGCTGGTAGTACTGGCTGCCATGCACAAAGAGATGATAGCAGTGATACACGCCTCACACATTTACTGGCCCTGGATGTCAACAGAACTGCGGGAGTACATTCTGAAGTGCAACATCTGTCTGGCGCACCAAAACAAACCCGGCAAAGAACCACTGTTACAACATGGAGTGATTGAACGCCCGTGGGCAAAACTCAGTGCTGACTTGTGCAACATGGGAGGGCGTATACTACTCGTTATAGTTGATTACTGCAGCAACTATATAGAGGTAGCTCGCTTGCACACAGTTACCTCTCGGACCGTCATCAAGGCAATGAAAGAAACCACACGACACAGACCTCCCGATGTGCTCGTGACTGACAATGGGCCACAGTTCGCCTCACTAGAATTTGCCACGTTTGCAACAACCTGGAACTTCAAGCATGTCACCTCTTCATCGCACTACCCCCAGTCAAATGGGAAGGCCAAGAACGCAGTGAAGACCGTGAAACATCTCTTCATGAAGTGCAAAGAATCTGGCCAGTCGGAATTCCTGGCCCTTCTAAACTGAAGGAATACACCCACCGAAGGAGTCGGTACCAGTCCGGCTCAACGGCTCATGGGTCGCCGGTACAAGACTCTACTTCCCGTGCAAGATTCCCTGCTGCGACCTTGCTATTCCACCAAGGAAGACATGAGAGCTGTCCAAAAACAAAGCGCGACAGCGAGTCTACTACGACAGAAATACCAAGCCCCTGAAACAAATATCACCTGGTGAGACAATCCACATGTAGCTCCCGGGACAAGATGGAGCGCAGGCACATGCACGGGACAGGTCGCACCCAGGAGTTACCTAGTACATGTTGGCAACTCAACTTATCTCCGTAACCATCAGCAGTTCATAAGTGCTGGGGAACCTCTCATCGTGGACCTGCCAGACAGCAAGCCCCCTCTAGAAATTCTGCACAATCAACCCCAGCCGCAAGACACAGAACCGACCCAACAAGTAAAAGAAGCCCCAATGATGCCTCAACGTTCAGGTCACACTCGAAAGCCACCCGCCCACCTAGCTGACTTTGTTGTCAGTCAGTGACACCCTCAACTGTATTCTGTTGATACCCTGTAGTTCCTGTTTTGTTTGTAATGTTTAATCTTTTGTATAAGAGGAAAGATGTGACGACGTTCGCCCGAGGTCAGCGGTGACCGCCGAATTGTAGCTGTCATAGTTATAGGGTGCGTTCGATTGACCCTAATCCGGAATAGGAATACAAGGATTAAGGACTTTTCATCGTTCGATTGACTCGTATTCCTATTCCGGAATAGTGGCGAGAGTATTCCAACTATTCTACTCGCTGGAGCAGAATAGCCGGAATAATTCGGAATAACACGTCAGCGCCCTGTTGCCCTGTTTCCCTTGCGGTCCGCTTTTCTGTCAACAATATAATGGCGTCCATAATTGCCAATGCAGAAGCAGAAGAAAAGCACATTGAAGAGAATTTAGAGCTGATAAAAAAAAAGGGGTACTGCTGGACCAGAGAAGAGACCCTGCTGCTGATATCTTTGTACGAGGATAAGAAAGAGCTGTTCAAGAACGTGAACTACAAGAAGAAACAGATTTGGGAGATAATCGCGGCCCGGATGAGCGAGCACGGCTGTACTGCTCGCCCCGACCAGTGCGAAGGCAAATGGAAGGCCCTAACAATGGCTTTCCGAAAGTGTGAAGACCATAATAACCAGAGTGGTAACAGTAGGAGGGAATGCCCATTTTACCAGCAGCTTGCAGAAGTGTACGGCTACAGGCCAAATGTCAGGCCATACGCGACTGCCAGCAGCTCGGGTCTTGGAGACTCAGAAACTCAGCCAAAAAAGCGTACACACAGCTGTGACGAAAACGAAGAGACCCCCAAGAAGAAGGCCAGAAAGCCACGCATGTCTCGGGAAAACGAAACTCTTCAGTGGTTGAAGGAGTACGCCGAAGACCGGAAAAAGGAAAATGAAAGTCGCTGCGAGAGAATGGAGCAGCAGCATCGAGAAAAGATGGGTTTGTTGTCTGGACTTTTGCATGTTTTGAAAGATATCAACAAATAGTCTTTGCCAGACCAGGTACTTATAAAAGTTGTTATTTTGGGGCTTTTTGACTGCCGGAGAAAGTTGCTATATTTGCATTGTTTACGGTACTCACCGCACGACTAATTAACAACAATATTCACTCTGTTACCGATGCATTTCAGAATTGCAATCAGGTTTTTTCTTTATTGAAGTAGTTTATCGACTGCCTGGCCAGCTTTATACACATGTATATATATAACATTAGCTGGACAAAGATTATTTTTTCAGAATAAAACCCCTGAAACATGAATCGAAGGGTTCAATTTATCCCTTGTATTTTTTTTCACGATGAACAAATGTTAGATCACACTGCTTTTCATGAGATCATGGTTCATGTTGTGACAAAACAATCACCAACAATGTAAACTATAACTCTTGACAACAGACTGAACACTTTATCATTCAGGACAATTTCTAACCATCATAGTACATGTCTCAGTTTAACATTAAAAAACTTTTTTATAACATCAACATAAACTTTATTTCAATACAGTTACAGGTCAACATGTCCAAACTATCAATGATATTTGTGTTTGAGAGCACACTTCAGACCAACAGCCACAAGTTTTGTATAAAGCACTTAACCAGTGACCTACTAGACTTCGGCCAAATTTGTGGACGAATCCTCAGAAAATGAGCAAATTCAAACAAAAAAAAGCATATCCTACAAAAGGCTTATCTTGATCTGTTTCTCTAATCAGAAATACTATAAAATCATCTCAAAGATGCCCTGATATTATATCATTTCAGTGTGACAAAAATGGCTTCTTTTCACCCAGGCAACCAGGTTTGGCTCATACAGGCTACAGGCCTGCACTAGATCTTTATGGCAGTTTTGGGCAAGATCATTAAGAGCTTCAAATGTCACAAACTGCAGGGTGCAGTAAAACTGTTGTGAGCCCCTACCCCTTAGAAATTTCCACTGTCATCCATGAGTGAAATATGGATATCTCTGGAAATGGACAATGTACAAGAGTTAACGTAAATTCTACCAGTCTTAAGTTCCAGCTGTCAACAATAATTCTCCATGATCTCTCTGCGCTTGTCACCTGCCCCACAGCCAGGAAGCAGAATGTTCTCAAACCCATTTACTTCATCATCTACATCACCCATAAAATCCTCATAGGGATCTTCACTGTCAAGGCAGATATTGTGCAGAGTACATGCAGCAACAATAACTGTGGGAATGTCCTGAATACGTGACATGTCCAAGTACTTCAATCTTCGAAATCGACCCTTCAGCAGTGCAAATGCTCTTTCAATTACCATCCTAGTGGAGGAGTGAATAAAATTGTACCTTCTCTGTTGAGGTGTTAGGTGGCCGTTATCCTTAAATGGGATTAACATCCATGTCTCCAGAGTGTATGCACCATCCCCCAAGAGATGGGTGTCATGTGTGAATCTTTCCTGTACTTTGCCAAAGAAATCTGAATTTCTGAACACCCTTGAGTCATGTACACTACCAGGCCAGCCAGCATAGCAATCAAGAAAACGCATTTCATGATCACAGATTGCAGTCAAATTGACTGAGTGGAAGTGTTTCCTATTGATATAATTCTCAGAACATTCCTGGAGGGCTTTTATGGCTATGTGCGACCCATCAATGGCACCTCTCACACCTGGCAGACCTTTGTGTTTCCTAAAGCCCTCTATAATGACCCGAGCTCTTTCATCGGACGGCCATGCAATAACTTGACGGGTGATATTGTTCTTTAGGGCTAGACAAACGCGATTGGTGCACGTAAACACTGAACTTTTGGTTATGTTGAAGCGATCCGATACCGAACGGATTGACTCTTGATTACCAAGCAGCCATAAAGTTATTAGCAGGTGCTTGTGGACGGAAATTGGTTCTCTGCCTCCGTATTGAGGGCCTGTGGGCAGTTCTGGGCAATTACCCAGCTCAAGGGCAAGTTCCTCGAACGTATCTATTGACAAGCGGAAATGGCTTCTGAACTCCGTCAGGTTGTAACTCGGAACAACTTCCTCTGCATAACCTCTGATACGGACGGCTTTTCGACGCTCTTTACGGAACCCATCCACACAAAATAGTGGCAAAAGGTCTTCTACCATATCTTCTTCTTCTGTTCTGGGGTCTTCTTCTAACATTTCCGCGATAAAAACCAAAGCACCAGCGACAGCAACTTTCAATGTTGCCGCCGCCATGTTTGTATTTGGCAACTTTTACCCGAAAAGCCGCTGACAAAGCGCATGCTATCGCAGGCTATTATTCCAGAAACGGAAACGTCGTTTTATTGACTTTTCTTCTGAATCGTTATTCTGGAATAATCCAGAATATATTCTTATTCCGGATTAGGGTCAATCGAACGCAACCATAGTATTATGACATATAGTCTTGTTATCGGACGCTGGACACACACACAGAGAGCTCTCGAACTCGTGTACACCAAAGCGCTTTGATGCACAACTATTAAAGTACACTTATTGTTACAGTGGTCAGACCACACTGCCTCCACAGAACCTGAATGCATCAATAACACCTTGGCAACATAACTTGAACAGACCTACAATGCCAATTAACCTAAATGGACAGACGACCCTTCCACAACAAAACTTGAGAAAACAACACCAACTAACCTGCACAAGCTATCAACTCCTTGGCAACATAACCTGAACAGACAAACTCTGAAGAGAACAGTTCAACAAACAACACCTCAACACCATGTGCCAGCAGAATCATTCAGCTTCACAGGGCTCCTTAGCTCATTGATCAATTTGACTGCTGGACAAAATTAGCTAACTGAAGGGACTGAAGACAATTTTGGTGCAGACTTCAACTTCAAAATAACTTCACCCACCATCACCAAGTGTGCCAAGTGTGAAAAATTAAAGAAAGAAATTGAGCAACTCGAAGGGAAGTAAGGTAAGTGCATGTGTTCTACAACATATCAACACTAAAATATGTCTAGCATATACAGTAATAGCAGTAGCTGTATCTGCAAAATAATATGCCAGTCACTAGTGTTTCTCACTTACAAATAGGACAAGGTGAAACACTGATTAGTTAACCTTACAACGTTTGGGCTGTAACACTAAATAGGTCAGTTGTGAATGTGTAAAATACTTCAAAGACAACACAGCCAGCCAGGGCTATTTAGAGCACTTAACCTTCAACTAAACTTTGAAAATTCCATTATTTACTCATCTTTTTTTTTTATTGCTTCAGAAACATCCAGAAGATCTAATTGGGGGAACTGTTACGCCTATTAAGTCGCCGACACATTTTTCTCCTTCAAGTGGAAAACAAGAGATCTACGATGGTGCTGGCATTTATATATAGATGGTGGAGATCAACAACATCCACATGGAAACTGGAAAATGGCCCAGTGAGATTCTAAATATACTCGTTGAGTACTTCTGACCTTCAGATGCTCGCAGCAGACCCCAATCAGCTCAACAAAACAGTAACACACGCCTGCATAGGCAATTATACAAAATATATTGTATTCTATTTAGTTCTTACTCTTTTTTCTTCTTTGGATTATAAATGAGCAAATGGTCAAAACCAAGTATCAGAAAGTGAAGTCCACAAATATAATCCAGACATCATCTGAATTATAAACTAAACTACACCTTCAGTTGTACTGTTTCTGATCCAAAACATCCGAATCCACATTAAGATATTTGATTTACAGCTGCTTTTCAATCAAATGTATCCACAGCTTGCATCACAACAAAATTGCAATACAATTTCATTAACGCACAAGGCGGAAACGCAACTGGAGCCAGGTCACATGCTTGCAAGAATGTGTAATATAAATCCGGCTCTCTATTATTATGTTGCAGCATATGCCAAGTGATGTGCCACAGTATGGAAGGTTGACAAAAAACTTGACTTTGCCAGAACCGTGCGCAACAAACAAGGATCTGTCAAAAGAGCACTGCAGAGAAAACTATGACAAAGCCATGAGATAAATAGCAGCAAACAGACTTTTATGTCATCATGACACAAGGGTGTCACCACGAAAACTGTTCTCCTAAGCTTATTGTCAAAAGACAACATGTGGAGGCTGCATTTTCACACACGGAATATACTGAGAAACCCTATGATAGCGAAATCTGATACATTAATATTGCTACCCAAAATAAACATTTTTAGAACTTGTTGTCATTTGTGAATATACATTTTTGTAACTTTTGCAGCTCTTTTGCCAAACTACATGTTTCATGTTACCCGCTGCAGAACTGCTGTTCCCAGACTAAATTTCAAGACTGCAAAGGCTAACCATCTGTGATTACTTGATAACTCTCTGAAGTGAACTTTTTAAAGAATCTTATATTAACATCGTAATTATAAGATCAGTATAATTCTATTTCATATAATCTTATATCTAAGATTATTTTATTGTATCAGATTATAGTTGCTTTGCTGCACTCAAAATCTCTTATCTTGCATGCAACTTCTCCTTACCAGACACAAGTCCAGAAACGGAAAAACATTTTTTTGGTATTGCCTTAATTTCGGGCCCTTAAGCTCCACTACTAAGGTTGAGGTAGAAGGAACATTTGTGCCAGCTATTGGCATCAGGCCTTCAGTTCTGGAGATTTTTACTCAAATCTCTATGAAGGTACTGCTGTCTTTTCAAACATTAAACATACTGGTAATGCCCTGTAAACAGTAATTAACTTAGGTTAAATATTTACTCACATTGTATAACTTGCAACTTCATATTTCCTACCCCATGATTCATAGCTGTGGTGTTGCATTCGCACCGTCTCCACCTTAATCATTAGCTTTCTCAATCAAAACATCTCAAAACAACTTCTTGTGATGTCCTTACGCCGTTCTAAACATCTCATAACCGCCAATCCCACAAACCACCTCAGCGACCAGTTTGTTTGGGAAAACATTGCCTACTCCAAGGTCACTAGTGATGTTCTTCAGCCAACTCCATGAGACTATGCTTCGGTCCACCTTGATTCACCTGCGCCCAGATGCCTGAGCCTATCTCTCCTATCACTTTGCCAGAACAGAACCAGAATGAAGCATCCTCAATGGTGCCTAACACAATGCAGTGAGACATTCTGGAGCTTCGCCTACAAAATGAGTCACAGGAGCTCAAAATCAAAAAGCTCAAGCTGCAGGTGCACCTGGCAACGCTGCAGATGTCAAACACCACATCCACGAGCCATTCCAACCTTGCAGCCAAATCCCCCAGCCCAACTATGGCCTCACATCTTCGCTCCAGGTGAGCTCAAACTTTAGAACAATCTTTCACTGCCCAAATGCTCTGAAGGTTTTCTCATCATAATCCAGCGTTTCGAGTATCTGACACTCAAAACAACATTGTTTAGCTCATTTTCATAATCTGATGGTGCTCACCTGTAATTACAAGTGGTCAGCAATCATCGCTTTTCATTTTAAGGTTCTGTTCTCCATAGACATGGGCCTTGTGTCTTGGGGAGAGTCTTTTGATGCCCTCAAGCAACCCCTTTTCTTCCCATGGCCTTACTTCCCGAGCCTGGCCACAAACCCGCCCTCAAGTCCGCCTTCAAACTTCAGCAAGGCTCAATCCCCCGCAATCAAATCTGTAATGCGTGGTCCTGGCATAATGATTGCCCCAACAATCCCTGCTTGAAACTGCATACTTGTACCACCCAACCTATGAAATGGTAAAAGTGCTATATTTCCTTTACTCACTAATATTCTGTGCAGTCTACAGTGTCACCAGCAAAATGAAAACTGACAGACAACAAAAGCAGTATTGCCATGTTTGCTGTGACTTAGGATTGTATCATAGAGAACCTGATGCAGAGAAAAATGGACAAGGGCAAAATGGCAAGGGGACAGAAAATCCCCAAGGCACTCTTGCACGAAAAAGTGTTAAAGGCCATAAACCATATGTTTTAAAAGTTATGCATTACAAATTTAGATCACTGTGTTGCAAATAGAGAAAATTATGCTCCATTATATACATGTGATTGTATACCATTACCTGACTTAAATGTGATATAATTATTATATTAAACATTATTCTCCTCATTTGATTGATTACAAACAAAAGTTCTCATTATATATTTCTACCCCAATATACATAGTGTTGTGGTGTATGTGCCCAAGACAAGGAAGATTTGCAGAACCAGGATGAAGACACTGCATATATAAGTGATGAGAATGATCATCATCATCCCCATAGTCCAAGTCAGGTCCAAATCAGTGACAAGGAGAAGGGTGATCTCGAGGTAAAAGAAAATTATCTTCTTGTCCTTGCAGCAGGTAATATTTAAAATATGATCAACTCTCATAAAAACAATGTAAAGTCTGAACTCCAAGCCATCCAAGATGTCTGAGCAAGCTATAAGCAAGTTAGATATCAAAGTGCCTGTCATAATAGATAGTATATTGACATGATTCTTGTACAATAAAATCATTAAAAGCAAGTTAAACAGCTCTAAGTGCAGTTGCCAAAAAAATTGGGGCCATCTTTTTAACTGCTTATGATTAGTCTTGCTTGCTTCATAAAAAGGTTGTTTTCCGTCATGATCATTTTAGATCTTTTTCAACAAGGGAATCCACCAGTGATGGCAGAAAGCAATTTCCCTGCTGTAAGGAAAACCTAGCAAACCAAGTCTCCACCACCTTTAATAAAATGACACTTTCAAGTCATTATTTTGAGCTAAAATAAAAAAATGATGAAGAGGAAAACCCATGCATACACAATACACACCTGAGGCACAAAATTCAGCAGTGGGGGATAACAAGAACATTGTCCCTGGCAAACATGGGACACTTTTTTCCATGTTAAAGTTCAATGTCTTGACTTTCATTTTACAACGTGTTACTCCATCAGACTTTCAAACTACACATACTAAATGCTTCTCATCACACTTCTCCAGCATGAACAATGTATGTGGTTGTCAGACGTATTACTGACGGTTACTTTACGGCGCATAAGTGAAATGGACGTCATCATCTGGGAGGAAATAAGAATGTTGAGTCAGAAAATGTTGGAGCTTGTGAATGCTATATATCACAAGCTAACCATGTGCAATGAAAAGAACATGCTTTTTGGGGGAAAACAAATTGTCCTCGTGGGTGACTTCCCCAGGTACAGGAAGTCGCCAATGAGTTCGATGAAGGAAATTTCCAAGGTATATCAAGGTAATATTTTACTCTAATATTATTAGGTTACAGTAATGTAATGGGTGAATTGTTTTGTTAGTTGTTTTACCACTTTCATATTTCATTAGAGAAATATGCTTCTGAATTAAGTAACAAGAATATATATATTATCCTATAATTCACTTTTCAAGATTATATTTAGACACCAATATTAAGGTCGAGATACCCAAGGAGATATAGTAAAGTTATGGTGCAGTCCTGCATAGATTCCAGCATGCGGTAGTTAGGAGCAAATGATTCATTCATTAAAGCACTGAATGACCTCAGGCTCAGAATTTGCTGGAATGGGACAGGTGCATTGCTTGTGAATCTGTCAAGAGAACTTCCACATCAAACTGCAATAAATGCAACCCATATCTTCTTTAGGAGGGACCCCGCCATCCTTTACAATCAAGTAAGGATTTTGCATCTGCAGGGTAACCGTCTGTGCTTTGAGGCAGACTATGAAGGCAAGGCAAAAGGTTTAAAGTGGCCAGAGCAGCATACTTTGCATCTGAAACCAAATTGTAAGGCCATGTTGGTATAGAATAAATCTGACCAGCTCAAGAACAGCAACATCAGTGTTTCTTGGGATGCATGGTGAGAAACCCAAGGTTACATATGAAGGGGTCGGAACAGTCAACATTGGGCATGAGACTTGGGTGAAAAAGAATCGTCTCGGAAAAGCAGTGGGCATCATACAATACCCAATAGCATTGGCTTATGCAGTAACCTGCCACAAGACAAAAGGTCTTACTCTGCCAGCAGCAGTGGTGCATTGCTCAAGAGCATTTGTACCTGACGTCCTTTATGTGCTAATTCTCGAGTGAAAGATTCTAACCATTTGTAGGTCTTGGAATTCAAGCCAAACCTACTACTCAAGCATCAGCAGAAAGTTACTGACTACTGTTCTGCAAATGACTGCAATGTCAATACTGATAATCTATGCTGCTGCAGAAGAGCCCTACAGGATGAGTCACTCTTTAATGTCAGTGATCGTTTTTCATCTGAAGAATTAGGTGATGAAGGCTTCTCATTTCCCATTCAAATGTTTGATGGTCCCATCCAGGCTTGCTTTGAAGAGGATGGAGTTCCAGTTGCTATGGACCTGGCCCAACTATATGACCATCTTTCCAGGCATCAATCCACTTTCTCCATTCCTCGACCTGAGTTTTTGTTGGGAGCCTGTAACCTCGTTTCTTCCATGAAGAAAGAAGCATCATTAAGTGGCTCTGAAGAAGTCATTGAAGGTTTGAGAAGAATCAACACCTTGAAACCTTTGTGAAAATAGGCCTGGCATCATTCCTACAACATTGCCAAGCAACATCTAGTTGCAGGTGACTCCACAGAAATTGTGGTGAGCATAGGACGGCAACACTTCACCGAAGCCACAAGAAAGCTGGATGATCTTCTCAACAGCCAGGAATTTGCCAATTATGTTAATGGACTGTTTGATACCATCAATCCAATCAGACCCACTCAAAATGCTGTAGCTGTACAGGTAGCAGAGTCTGTGCATTTCAGTTTTCTGCAAAATTTATCCAATCATGTCATCACCCAACAACAGGAAGAGAAAGTACCATTTACAGTCAAAGATACGCCTGACCTTGGAAAGTCAAAGCTTCGGCATGTGGGAGGTTGGGCGGTGAAGGTGTTAGAATGTTTGAGGAAGTTTGTTCGGCAACATATATACACCAGGAATGCCGAGACACTGGCATCTAAGAGCACATGAAAAAATGCAAGCCTGTCAAAGAACACCTTGTTCCTTTTGCTTTACTGTAGGAAAGCACTACCCATGATTCACTGGAAGTCACAGAAAGCTGCCAGTTTCAAGAGGATACTTATGCACATTTCTGATTCAACAGACGAGTTCTTCTTTTGTTTGGAGGGTTAAGAATACAACTGCTGAACAATAGCAAATTGAGATGTGAGAAAGAGATGATGGTTGAGAGGGCGTACAAATCACTTCTGTGCAATGTGGACTTAAAGAACTTCTGGGAGACTTGCTTCTCAGGAAATGGAATAGTACAAACAGATGAAGAGGTTAATTAATAATGCATGTTTATAGCATTTCGGATTACACAATGTTAACCTCATGATTCTTTATAATCAATTATGTCTTCTTTACAATCAATGATGACCTCCTTGATACCGATGCATGAGCTATAAAGCCTTTTCTGTTTGTTATTCACTACATCATAATTTGGAGTTCCTTCTGTCAATTTGCAAGAAATAAAATATAATGCTCATTCCTACTTGCATGTTGGGTTGATTTAAAAATGTGTTACGGACATTACAACAAATCAACCAGAGCTTTGAATCCCATCTTTCATAGCTTGATTCCTGTGAAGTGTGAATAGTATTGAAACAACCAATATATTTTCTTCTTGGCTAGTGGTCACAGTTTTGTATCATTGTGATAAATTTCTAAAACATTTTTTGTTGCATATTATGTACAAAAATTTAGTGTTACAGACATAACATCTGTGAAATCAACACAAATACACACTAAGAAAATACATATTGCAAACACATAGTACCATCATGTAACATTTCTTTTTGTTTAGCTGCAATATCCAGTAATATTACTCAAAATATACAGTAATGGGAGTTTTGGAAACTGTATAATGAAGGTCAAATGTACATTTTGTGGGGTACATTCACATTCATGTTGTCAGTGGACTACCTTTTTCGAGCATGCTCAGTAATGTCATCTGTGAGTTTGGAGAATACAGCCATTTTGTACTGTTGGATTACATAAAAATGTAAAAGAAATGGGAAGGACCAGGAAATCAGGAGCACTTGCTAGAAGGAGAACGCTGAATAGAGACAGAGTCAGGAAGTGCAGGCTGCTGAAAAAGGCAGAGATGAATGGTAGCAATCCTTCACTAGACCAGCTTCAGTCAACAGCAGTTTACTATACACCTCAAGCCCTTGAAAAAGCCATTGGAAAAGTGCAGAAACACCTGCCCCATAGCCCAAGAAAGAGGAAGGCAGTTGTTCATGCATCAGGGGTCTCTACAACTGAAAAGAAGTGCAGTGTGGGTGCAGGCAACAGAGGTCTGTCAAGTAAGACAGTAAAACATGTGACTTTTTCCTGCTTGACTCTGTGTCTGGGCAAGCACCTGGCAGAAGAAACTTCATTGCTATTAAACAAGTCAGCAAGCGCCACCTCCAGAAAAGGCACTTGCTGTGGTCTTTGAAACCTATGCTAACTTTGTTAAAGAAAACCCTATTGTTCAGTAGTTGAAATGGCCGTTTCTGGCACATTTCACCAAATAAGCTGGTTCTTAATAGCTAAACATATGGTCTATTTTCAACTTTTAAAAAGTGAAACGAGCTGGTTGTTAGTAGTAAGGTTGACAACTTTTCATTTTTCATCATTTTTGAAACCAGCTTGTTTTTAATAGCTTAACTCACTATTTGAAAAATGATTAAAAAATATTTATTTTAGTTTAAAGGATTAAATAAAAGACAATAAAGAAATGGTTTCAAAAAAGGAAGTGAATATTATGGATGAACCTGTTGAGATTGAAGCACCAATTCTTCAACCAACTTTGAAAGAATTAGTTAAAAACAAATAGTTAAAGTATTTTTGTAAACATGGAAAATATAAGTATACTTGTAAGAATTGTAAGGGGTCACAAATATGTGAACATGATAAGTATAAGCAATCTTGTAAAGCATGTGGTGGGTCTCTGTTTTGTAAACATAATAAGAGAAAGTATTATTGTAAGTATTGCGAGGGAAAAGGTGTTTGTTCTCACAGAAGACAGAAACATAATTGTAGGACTAAATAAATTTATGAATTTTTAATTTATTTAAAAATTTGTGAATATATATAATAAAGAATAATGAAAATTAAAGACCTTGAAATTAAAAATTTGAGATTTAAAGATTTTGAGACAAAGAAAACTAAAAACAGGCAAAAATTTCATTTAATGAAAGTTTATACAGAAGATCAGAATGGAAAGGGTAAACCATTAATTTTAGATGTAAATGGTGTTACGACGTTTGGCTTGAAAAAAGTTCTTAAAGAAGATGGAAAATTAAGCCATTTTTATTTTTCAGTTATTTTTGGACCTCTTGTTAGAGATGAAGCTTGGGTTGAAAAATTTAATGAGATTGTTGACTTCATAAAAACTTATGTAAACAAGCAAGAAATTAATCAAGATGGAATAAGTTTTGAGAAGTTCAAACCTTTGAGAGAGGAAGTGGGGGAAAACCCAATAATGTTTATCAGAGTGGGTCATTCAAAAGGTAAGGTTTTTTCAAGGTTTTATAGTCATGATGGAAAGAGATTAACATCTGATTTCATGCTTGATGAGTGTTTTGACATTAATGTCAAGGTTAAGATTGATTCTGTCTTCATTAATTCGACAAATGCGTATTTGCAATTAGATTTAGTAGAAGCTATTGTTAGTCCAATGCTGGGGGTGGAAAATGAATGAAAGGATAGTGTTACTTAATAATTCATAACCATTTTTGTTATGAATTTAATTGTAGGTAGCGTTACTTAATAGTTCATTTGCGAAATACATCGTTCAAATAAAGATGAGCTTGGGAGGTATGTTGTTGGAAGTTTCCAAGACCTTTGATGAGTTGACCAAAAGGTACCCAAGGATTGAAAGTAGACTGGAAGATTGTTATGAGAAGATAAAGAAAGACGTTGAAGATCAAGTAAAGTCAACAACGGATAAGGGCGCGGAGAGATGTGAAAGGGAGGTAGAGAAGAGGAATGATCTCGAGAAAACCTTGAGAGAATCATTAAGACCAATCACACACTTAGAAGGGGGCTATCATGAAGTTTTGAAGAGGCATCGAGAATAACGAGCCTGGTGCGTTTGTTGAGAGGATCAGCGAACTAATAAGGTACACGAATTCATCCAAAGTCATTTCACTGCTCCTTCACGCTAAAAGCAAGGCGAGTTGTTGAAGTTGGCAAAAAGATCTCTCCTTTCCGTGGAGTTTGCAGAAGTCATCAGAAGATGTGGAATATCACAAGCCAAAGCAAGTTCAATGATTAGTCTTTACAACCTAATCATTGTGTATCAAAAGCTTAATAACTGTAGTGTCTCATTTAGAACCTTTCACGGTAACTTTAAGATGATAAAGGAAATATGTAGTAGCGATGAAGCTTTTTGGAAGGCGCCTTTTAATGGATAAGTGTAGGAACCTAACGCATTAGTTTTTTTGATAAAAATAGATCTTTTTTAACGAAACCAGCACCAAACAACTCCTCCAACAACTACGGCTATTGTAGCTAATTTTTCTTTATGAATTTTTGAGTTTATTGACGAATGAGTTGACCTGTTTAATTTATTCATGTTTATTGTTTCGTCGTCCTTTTGTTTTTCATGTTCAACGTGGCTAATCTTTTGAGATGAATCTTTTCTTGTATTAGTGTCTTCATTAACCTTCTTATTGACTGAATCATTCGCTCCAAACTTCATGTCATCTGTAGCTTTTTGTAATTTATTATTGTAACCATCGACTCTTCCTGTGTTGATGACTAATTCAGAAGGAAGTAACCAAGTTCCCGGCATGATTGCGAAGTCTAATTTCACTTTTGCATTTTGAACAGCTAGTTGATATCTAGAAATACTTTTCGAAATGTCTTCTTCAATCACGGCACTTTCAAATAAAATCAACATTTCTTGTTGCGCTTCTTGAACTCCTCCTCCGTCTCCTACGATTGGATTTCTAACATTTGCTTGTGCTCCCAAAACACAATAAACAAAAGCTTCGATACTTCTATTGAGTCTTCCAAGCCCCGCTTTTGTAATTCCTTTTCCCATCCTCAAAGCGAACCATTCATGTTGTTTTCCTTTATGCGCAGTGTCTTTAATATAAGATATTATTGGTAATTTATCATCTCGTGTATAAAGCTCAATGAATTTTTCTTGATCTAATGTTTTTATACTTGTCCTTTTTGTTTTCATAATCCTCTGAAAATTTGAGAGTATCCTTTGGCCACTTGTTAGACTTTTCTCTCACAATACCATTGTACGAATTTTTCCAAATGCAAACGTCACCTAAACCTCCATTAGGTCCCCCTTTCCATCGAAAATCAGGACTTTTCAATCCAAATTCTTTACACAAAGCTTGATATTTTCCTTTGTCAACAGGATTAAAAAACGTGTCAAAAGCATTTGTATTAGGCAAAGCGACACCAAGCTCATAAAGGATTCTTCTTATGGTAAAGTAAACATGAAATTCAACTAAACTTTGTTATAACATGGTAGCTATGGAAATAACCAATCAAAATACACTAACTGCACATACAATTCTAATAAGGGGGGAAGGGACACCACCAAAAATTGACCAACTTTCATGAGAAGCACACAAGATGGCGTCAAAGAAAGTTGTTCTTTTTGTGAATATTTCGATAGTTGTGGATTGCCGAATGTAGGAAACAACTTCAAAGGCAGGGTAAGCACTGAAATTCTCTATAAACCATCGGAAAGAATGTTGATGGCCAACGGCATGCCAATGGAAGATTTCGGTGATCATATATAATTCATTTTCTTCGCTTAAAATCGATTAGACTCCTAGCGTTTCTTTTCATATTCTACAGTGTTTTAAAGTGTGTGTGTGTGTGTGTGTGTCTTATAAAGCAAAATACTTGCCGAAATTCCAATACCAAACAAATCTGTGTTTGCATCATGGCGAAAATTTGTTATGTAAATTTGATGCGTTTCTTCATGTTTCTCTCTCGTTATATTGTGAAAATCACTCAAAATATTGCTTGTATTGAATTTCCTAGTTTTGCATAGCTTTGCCTTTAACCCTTTCACGGCTGCAGGCGACTTTAGTCACCCTTCCCATACATGGCCACGGGCGACTTTAGTCGCCCTACGTAATACATTACAATTGACCAATGTTATCTCTTGTTTTACTTGTCCAATCAACTGTCGTCTTGTTTCAATGCTCTGATAAACATGTGAGGACGCCAATTTGGAACTGTGAGTTTATTCGAGTGAGATTTGTGTGAGAATTTGAAGATATTTCAAGAAGTTGGAGTCGCGTGGGTTTTAAAAATGGCTGCCGGAAGGCATTTTACGGTTACTGAAGTTGCGGAGGCCATTTTTCAAGACAGCGATTTGGATTTTGAAGGTAATGTGAGTGACAGTGATTTTGAAGTTGGCTCTGCTGAAGGCGATGATTCCAGTGAAGATGAACAAAATAATTTGCCTGAGAGGGATGCTGAGGTCAATGAAGAGCCTCCTGTTGCTAAGCGCCACTGAGTGAATCACCGTCCAGCCATTCCAGCCGAAAACCAGATCAATTGGGAAGTTTACCCGGACATTGATCCATATGAAAGTGAATGGCTGCAAAGCTACAATGAAAGGCAAGGTATTCTGGTTGACACTGTTGACTTTGCCCCAGTCGAATTCTTCCATTTGTTTATGCCAGACACTGCTTTCGAACTGATAGCTGTGGAAACAAATCGATACGCCTCACAGTTTTTGGATGCCGCTGGTGAACTTTCGGCAAGCTCTCGTTTTCGAAGATGGTCAGAAACTAGCACTGCAGAGGTGAAAGCATTTCTTGCCCTTCAAATTGCCATGGGTTTATGCCAGAAGCCAGCTCTTTGAGACTACTGGAGTGAATATTGGCTAAGCTTCACCACCTTCAAGTCTGTAATGCCTCTCAAAAGGTTCGAGCTTATCCAAACTTTCCTACACTTCAGTAACAGTGAGCTGCAAGTGCAGAGGGGGCAGGAAGAATTAAATCCCTTGTACAAAATCCAGCCTTTGCTCAATATAGTGGATCCAACGTACATGCAAGTGTATTGTCCCAGATGCGAGTTGTCTCTTGACAAAAGTATGGTCAAATTCAAGGGCCGGCTGTTTTTTAGACAGTACCTCCCAGCCAAACCAACCAAGTGGGGCATAAAAGAATTCATCCTGGCTGAAGCCAAGAGTGGGTATTGTCTCAGGTCCATGATTTACACTGGCAAGGACGCATTCCCCAGAGAACCAGGCATCCCCCTTTCAGAGCAGGTGGTACTGAATCTGCTGGATGGTTTTGAACACAAAGGGCATCAAGTCTTCATGGACAGCTTCTATTCCTCACCAAATCTCTTTTTGAGACTGAAAGATGTGTCAATTGGTGCTTGTGGCACAGTAAACAGTAACAGAAAGGGAATGCCTGCCCAGCTGAAACCACGTTGCCTCACTATGAAGAAAGGCGACCCCCCAGTTTTCATGCGAGCACAAGATCTCACTGCCTGTGCTTGGCATGACACCAAGAGGCTTAGTTTATTGACCACAATAGACAACAGCCTCACCATTGACAAGCAGATCAGATCTCGTGAGAGCAACACTGGCTACAGGGTTGTGGAAAAACCCATCATCACCGAGAGATATAACAATTACATGGGTGGTGTTGACACCCTGGATCAATATTGCTTGGGAGCTACCAGTATCCGCACAAGAGCCAGAAGTGGTACCACCCCATCTTCCATAGAGTGCGTGAAGTTGCTTTGGTGAATGGTTACATTCTATACAGGAAGGCAAGTCCTGACAACAAGCTGAACCCAAAGCAATTTTGAGAAGCAGTCATTAATAGGCTTTTAGCTGGCTGGCAACCACCACGCATAAGGGCAGGCAGGCCATCATTACTCCCTAAGGCCCTCTGTCTCAGTGAGCGCCACTTTCCGGACAAGTACAAGAATCCTAAGCACAAACTAGACTGCAGGGTCTGCTCAGATCGTTCTGCGGGAAGGCGAGTGCAGACAAGATTCTTCTGCAAGCAGTGTGCGGTGCCCATGTGTGTGGTGCCCATGTGTGTGGTGCCATGTTTTGAGAAGTACCATACACTTAGAGACTATAAGAATTTGTCTCTAAGTGTATGATACTTCTTGACAAACTGATGCTTTTTACACTGCTGTTGACTTTGCAAGCATAATCATTGGCAGTGATAATACAAACTCGGTCAATATACAATTTTGATTTGTGTGAACATATGATCAGTACAATGATTGCGAGGAGCTGAACTGTTTCTGTGTGAATGGTTTTTCACTGTTTGAGCATTTAGGAAGAGGATCTCGTGCAAAATCATTGCTCAAATTGTAAAATCTGAGATTTGGGGGGCCACAGTAGCCTTGTATGTCAATATTTCTTGAAGTACCATAATGCAATGCAGTTTGCAAGTCACATGATCAGGTTAATCTAATTAAAATGATGGCAGATCAATTGCCTATGTCTGAGCTATGTTTGCTGAAAATTTCATTGTAATTGCCTTAATTGCCTTTGAGATATTGCAAAAAGTCTGACACCTATCGTTGAATGCATTCAGACCAAAAAATATCCGGCCGTGGGGAATTGGGAAATATATGAATTGTGGCCGTGAAAGGGTTAAGATATCAGGCGTTAAAATGGGCCACATGTACAGCAAACAAACTTTAACTTTTCACTTTTCATCGTTGTTGTTTATCAAACTGCATGGCAACAAAAATATTATCTCTGAATAGCTGGAATGGCCATGACTATCGCATGGTTATTTGGAGAAAGTTTGAGCATTTTTGAGAATGAAAAATAGGTTGACCTGTGAAGGAAGGCTTTGTTTTCCGAATCCAAAAATTGCAGATGAAACGGGTCTTCACACGGCATGTGCTCGACCGCCGTAAGCCCGGCCATAAGCACAGAGAACAAACTGCGAGTTTTTCGGGTGCCTACTTGTACGTTTATCCTTTGAAATAGCAGTGTTTGTCTTTTAGAATAAAGACTGTGTGACATATGGTGCCTTCGACCTTGTAAAAATGACTAACCAATGATTATTAATCAGCTTCAATGGTGGAATAATGGAATAATTTTACTGTCTTGTGCTGTCCAAATATCTACTGAGCATACATGTTTTGATTTGTTTTAGAACTTGCCACCAAATATGCTAATTAGTTCAGGAAATCTGAGCTTTTCTGCTCAGAGGCTCTGGGTACAAAAGGGTTAAATATTACGACTCTGGCTAGCTATACATAGCACTTGCATATAAATACAGAAATTTAATATATTGCATGTCATTTTAAAGATCAGCTTTACCTGCATAAGAAACAGCATCTTTCTGTCCAGGACATCTTCTGCCAGATGATCACACATTCTTAAAGCAGAGTCCAGGTCAAAGTGCTGGGCTGTGAGGCCTTCATGGGTTGGCAGAGAGTGACTTGATTGGTCCCACTCATATGCACAGGTTTGAACTGTTTCCACATAATGGCATGGCCGTTTTGGTGCTTTGATGCTTTGATGCATGCATAATTTGTTAGCTGTTGACTCTTAAGATTTTGGTCCTGATATTGCTAGTGTTATAGCTAGTGGGAATAACAGCAAGATATCTCACCATAGGATCCATTAAGAACACCACTGGATCACCAGTGTACTTGTTGCGGGTAACAAATTTGCAGTCTGCAGGGTCTTTCCCTTTAAAATGGATCTTTACAAACTAGCGGCTTACATCTGCACCATCTGTAATGCACCAATAAATTCTGTGAATAAAAGTTTAAAATAACCAGTAAGTAATATAATCTTAAAAACTGTAACAAACAAATGTGGATAATTATTTTAGTAAGTGGAAAATTGAAATTGTGAAAGCAAAGGAATCAATAGTGAAGCAGTATATGATATTGATTTGAACATACACAAATCAGAGTTCACGCATTTTCAACACTCCTTCCCAGAAGAGGAAGCATAAAGCCCTGGCCAAACGAGGTGCAAGTCGATACAAGTCGATGCAAGTCAATGCAAGTTTTCAAACTTGTGTGGACTTGCGTTTCGTTTGGCCACCAACTTGCATGGACTTGCATCGACTTGCAGTGACTTGCATGGAATTTGAACATGTTCAAATTTTCATGCAAGTCGACGCAGGTTTTTCACCTAAAACAGCAAAGAGCGTATTAGCAAAGGCAAGTCTAAATCAAAAAAATCAGTAAAAGCCTCCTCATTAAGTTCCAGCGTTTGCCTACCTTTTGCAAGTCGATGCAACTTTTTTTGTCATGTCGAACTTGCACCGACTTGCACCTCGTTTGGCCAGGGCTTAAGTCACTGGGCGTGCAGGTACCAGACGGAAATTGTGCAATAGGGAAGTGGAATCCAGCATCACTCAAAAATATAACCTGCATTGCTAATTGTGGTCCCTCAAGGCAAGCTCCTGAAAAATCAAATATAATGAAAACAACAATTTAATAATTGTAATTACATATTAAATTTATTGTTAGCTGTAATTTTTTATCTGATTGATAATGCAGGTGTCATATAAATGCCTATTGTTATGCAATAAACATATAATTTGTATTCAAATACTGGGTATATGTACATTATAATGTGATCATCAGGAGCATTTTTATAATTTACCAGCTGCAGAGCTGAGGCTGCTCATTACCCTGTCATGACTTTCCCTAAGATTGACAAAGCCCACCAGCTAGTGTTTTCCATCCATGACTTCCATCTCAAGATTTCCCTAAAACAAAAGGAGTTATGTGTATATAATATTTAGGTTTACTGTGTTCAGCAGTTGGATTATTGCACATCATTCTGACTTAATTAGTGCATCCAATTCCTGTCAAATAACCAAAATCAGGAAGAAGAACTTACTGTAATATGATAAAGTCATTTTTGTCAACTGTCATTCTTGTTTAATCATATTTATCAGCAACTTTTAAGAAAAGTTTAAATAATAAGAACTATTTAATCTCAGTTTTGCTCATCACTTTATATTATTGTGTATATGCAGGCTTTACTCGTACTGACCACAGTGTTGGAGTCACCAATATTATTATTAATCAGGGTTCACCAATATTACTCATAGTTTCTTTACGTTTTCTGCGAGGTCAGTAGTAATGTACTTAATTGCTTCTATCAACAATATAAAAATGTTTAATAACTATTCATAATCGTCAGCTTTAAGTCTGCACAATGTATCACAGTTACCTGTATTTTCACTTCACCACCGAAATACATCATCATGCCATACTGGGGTCTGCTCAACTTTGTTGTTATACATCCTGTGGTAAAGAAAATGTAATGAAATCCCCTAAATACATAAAAGAATTATGCTGTATGAACTTTACAAATTTAGATTAATATTATATACATATACCTTATTGTCTTGTTGCTTGAAAGCTTGATAAATTTTCAGAGAGGACCCAGCACACAAGGATTCTTGCAATATAAATCCAATGACAGCCTAATATTCTAATAGAATTAACAACATGTTAATTTCCCATATTAAATAACTGACAACCAGTTGTGTTTTCAACAGTGCAGAAAGGTACTGTAAATGAAAATGCAGATAAATAATATTTTTAGCCTTATGAGATTTTGTGAACATGACATATTTGATACCCCCCTGCACAGAAGAAAAGATAAAATTATATGCACCGTATATATGTACATCACATCATTTGAGATAAAATTTTGAACTATTGATATTTTCAAATGGATTTCTTTATAAATTTGAAGTGGAATAATCTATTATTTTGTAATCAATACTAATAGTGGGGTTATTTGTAATTAATCATGCAATATTTATGATATTATACAGTAGTACATGTATATACACTGGGATCTGCTCTGACGTTTCTTCGGTCAGGTCTGGCGTTGCTATGGATGATCTTGACATTGCTGCAGACAATTTTGGCATTGTTTACCCTTAGTCTTCCAGATACCGCCAAGGACAAGCAAGACTTTCCTTTGCCAGCTGTTGCTTGGGTTCTTTCGGGTATTTGTGGACCATTGAATCTCTTTTTGGATAATTTCTCAAATTGATTCCTCCGAGGGTACAAAGGTCTCTACTGAATCCATTCTTGTCTCCTGGATTTTCCTGTTTTGAAATCTCTGACAGTAGAGCTTTGGATGTCCTTGCAGCAGCACAGTCACAAAAATGGGTTTGGATGAATTGCATTGCTGTCTCCACAACACTGTCTACTTTTTCTATTGGGATATCATCCCATTTGAGAAGCAAGGCTTTCCAAAGTGCGATTGTACTGGCCTTCTTGCAGTCTTCAACGGCAGTTGGGGAATTTGACTGGAATTTTTACTTTTTGATCAAATCCCCGCCACTTGCCCGCACTCCACCCCTCGGGGTTTACATTGATAGGTGCATAAGAGAACATTTTTTTAGAAATCCACCCCTCACCCCAGGACACAATAAAAGAGCGGTTCCTTACTCATAATCAATTTCCAAAAAGGAGCCCTTAAAATACAATGTATTACTTTGCATTCACACTGTAGTCTCCTCTGCAACTAACCTTTATTGAAGACCAGCACAAATAAACACAAGCTGAGTTTCATCTTGAACACTTGAACGGTTCATCCCATCGTTTCATGTGATGTCACATAGCGTTTCTGAAAACAGTCAGAAAGTCAGTACCACGTGAAACTAAACTTTAACTCAGAAAAGCATTTCTACGCAAAGCCGATTTGTTTGTCTTTCATAAACATGCACACGCACGAATTTCACACAAATATAAACTACTGCCGTATTAATCCACAAATCAAAAGCATCAAGCCACCTAAACAACCTGTTAGAGGATTTCGAGCAGCGGAACAAATCGAAGCAGTTTTAAAGCGTACCTGAGTCAAGATAGATAAAATGGATGAAATCGACATGAAACTAACAAGAACCTCCTCTGTGCGCGCGCCGCCCTTCGAACAGCGTGGTGTGGAGTGGTGTGAGCACTGAGTTTTTACGTTCAGCGGTTTCTTAATGTTCGGATTTTCCGGAGCTCTCGAAAACTCCCCGAAACGTTCGCGAAGCTCTAGCTCAGTGAAACTCGATATTTTACTATTCTCGCAAGCGGACAGTTTCAGTTACGGACACTTTTTCTGCTTCCCAAGAGTGTCCGCTCACGCGAGCTTCAACTGTATGGGTGAAGTTTGAATTTCCGTAGCAGTAACAGTTTTGCAGTTTTGTTTGGTTTGGGTGGGGGGGGGGGGGGGGGATTATTATAGTTTTGGGTGGGAGTGTGCCGATGATCTGATTTTCTATACCCTGTTTCAGACCTGCCTCCAAAATATATACCCTATTTCAGATATCTTTTTTTGTTCCAACAATTGCGCCCAATGTTTTCTTCCACTTGCCGTGCAATGTTCGCGGCGACACATTTCTGTTAAAATCATACCCTATCCCAGACCAAAAATACAAAATCGATACCCTATTTAGACCAAAAAGGCAAAATCTATACCTTGTTTCAGACTAAAATGCTTGAAAGCGATACCCTTTGGAGTGGCACATACCTATATGGCTTATGCAGCCCGGGGGGGGGGGGGGGGGGATTTGATTTGATTTGGGAGATAGGGGAATAGAGAATTGGAATCGGGGAGAATAGTCGGCCATGTAAGATACAGTACACGAGCCATAGGGTTATCCGTCGAAATGAGTTATGCATGGTTCCGGAATGTCGTTTCAATGCCTGAATTCATAAGTAGGGCGCCCTAGATTGTCAGCCGTCGCTTCTGTCACGGAATTACAGTCAGTGATCATGGTACGGGTAATCTCTATCTATCAGTAATCACTGAATATTTGAATAACACTGACACAAGTTGTGAAGAAAATTTACCTCATGGAATCATTTGTCGTTGCCACTCTGGTATGGCGTTTGTAAAACAGATAAGACCAGGGTTTGGAACCCAATCTTGAACTGCAGTTAACACTCAATCAAACTTTATTTCATGAGGGTAACACTAACTAGTGTTAAGCACTAATATTCCTGTGGCCATCATATGCCAAGCAGCTTGTGATTTTGAACTTTGTCTTGTGTTCTCACAATATTCCGCCTAAGAGTGCAAAGGCATGAAAACGCGTTTAGGATGTTCCCAACTGGCAGACTCATCAAAATTTTACTTTAGCCATTTGG
The DNA here is from genome assembly GCA_964036295.1 of Plumapathes pennacea. Classification (NCBI taxonomy): domain Eukaryota; kingdom Metazoa; phylum Cnidaria; class Anthozoa; order Antipatharia; family Myriopathidae; genus Plumapathes; species Plumapathes pennacea. The sequence continues at coordinate 10,263,693 of OZ038469.1, read as the reverse complement.
CATACTAATATATAATATGTTGCAACCTTCAATTCCGATTGCCGGTTTCCCTTCAAGAAATGCCTTTCATCATGGTTAAGAAAGGTTTTGCACTGGGGTGTTTGACAAAGGCAAAACCTAAAACTGACTCCAATAAATAATTACCGGTCTTCAACCACTTCTGACAGACCGCTGACAAGATTGATCGTCAGCCGTCTAGCCCGCGCTCGCTTCAAGTTCTTGGCCCATTCTCTTCAAGTGCTGCACATGCGCAAAGAGCCCCTCGCTGAATGAATCCTTATAATTGTAGCGCACACCAAACTCCTGGCACGCTTTGCGCACGATGGGAGTGATCTTGGGGTAGTAGAATTGATTGATGCCCGGGAACAAGTGGTGTGCCGTCTGGTGATTTAGGTGACCTAACGATGTGAAACAAGAACGGTGAATAAGGCAATGGAAAACGCACGATCAAACGCTTCGACATGCCTATACTGATTCAGCCGCTTCCAAACAATAGAACAGTCTTACAGAGGACTTAGGAAAATAGACTCCCTGGATTGCTCACGTTCGCATAACTTTCTATTTTGGAACTCTTCTGCATTTTAATCATATTAATTCATATATTCTATTTTTAAATTGGCAAACATACATTTGATTTATAAGCACAGATTGCAGTTGTAATAGTAGTAGTATTCATCTTACCTGTAAAGAAGTTCCAGAACCAATCGTCCGTGGCATAATCAAGCGTTGTCTGAATTTGAAGCTCTGCCCTGTAGAAGAAAAGTCAGAATGTGAGACGTTATGTTTTAAAGTGAGAAACAGCCGACAGTCTAGGGAGCTTGAGAATGAACTGGTTGAAAGCACAGCTCAGAGTTTGAATGGGTGTCGCCCTTACCAGTCCTGGGTTATTTTACCATTCTCGTCTTCCTTTGGCCAATCAACCTGAAGAATCAAACAATATCAGTTGTAACAAACGCAACAATCTAGTACAATAAAAAACCAGTGCTGCTATGCACCAGTTTTTAATCACTCGATTGTTACCCAAGTTTTTAGTTGAACAGTAAAGTTTAAATCTCGCCTGCTGTTTCAAATTACCTCACTTGCCCTCTTAATGGCATTGTTTACTTCTAAGCTGGATTACTACATATGCGACTTTAGAGTAAATTAGAGTAACGTAATTTTAACAGGATGACGGTCGGCCGTTCAGCTACGAGGCCGGCATGCAGGGCGCCCCTGTATCCGTCAAATGTTAACTGCATAGTGTATCAAAGCTATCTACTTAATTTATAATGACTAAAATAACGCAATTTCAAGAGTGAACGTGACTGATTTTTTATTGACTGCGAGTATAGAGAACAAAAAGAGTAGCCTCCTCGATTAACCAGTTTTTAAATGTGGCCCAGAAATAAATACACCAGAGAAAGAAGATTGTTTTGTGCAAAATGGCTATAAACAGAACGGCACACACCTCGGATACAACATGCGATATCTGGAAAATCAAAGCCAGCCAATAGCTCCCAACAATCTCTGCAATAACCATCAGTGCGATCTGTCAGCGGCAACAGAAAAAAAAGTTTGAGAAATTTTGAAATATAACAGATTTGGGACGCAAACGTAGCTGAGAAATAACATACAGTATAATCACTTCGCTTCGTTGAAGATAGTAAAAAATATAAATGGTTTTGGTTAGGTTCTTGATCTAGAAATTCATAACTTTAGGATCGTAGATCCACTTACTATTTTCCAAGCAGGAAAGATTAAACATGGCACCACCAGTCTCTGGAACAAAAAGAAAAGCTTGCCGGCAAAAAATATCACCAAGGCGGAGGTTTGAGGAGGGTTGTACCGTATGGTACCTGCAAATAACGAATAGAGAATATGTTAGTAACAACGGGAGTAGTATAAATAGTTTGTTGTTGTGGTGGGGCAGTGTCATGTCTTCACCAAGCAAGCCGTGAATAAAATTTTGGATACATTAGTAGTCAAGTTGTTAACTTAAGTAACTTATAGTAATTTATGTTAAAAACAATAGAAGTGTTGTTGTCATGCCAACTCCGAATGACCTAACTCTCTTCCACTATTCCTATTCCAGAAACGCACTTCGATTCAGTGGTATAGAATTTATACTAAAAAGAAAAAAGAACAAATTAGTCAGAGCTCTACGTTCGATCGGGACGCAGGTGAGGAAAATAGTGAGCGTGTCGTTGTTTTTTGTGTGCAGAAAAAAAGATCCAGAAAACCGCTAGTTTTATCACTGCGCCTCAAATAATTATATAAAATCATTTGTGATACTAAAAGAAGGAAATCGTCGCCATTTTTTGATGAATACAATTTTCTCCAATTGAGTGAAGTATTAAATGAAAGAAAGACTATATCCCTTAGCCGGTCAGTGCCTTAGAAATAACCAATGTAAAGAAATGTCCTTGTGCGCCTACTTACTATTCCTCTTCAAGAAAATCAGGAAGGCTACGTCCTGATATCGAGTCTTCAATCCCAACTATGGAGAGAGAATTGAAAGAAAAACGTCCAACATGAAAAGACGAAGAAAATAATTGAAGTAAAAAGGCACGAGGAGCAATGACAATCAGGGATCGAAGGATAATCAAAAGAATAATGAAAGCGCATGCTCTAACGTAAAATGTTCAATAGTAGAGTGATTTCGTATAACCCTCTCACTGTATGCTAATGATTCCACTAAATTCTAAAAGCTAGCACACACACATACGTAGACATAGACAGAAGGAAGAGACTGAGAGACATGGGAATAACACTCTTAAGCGCGGAAATTATATACTATACGTTTGTTCCACTGTTATTGGCGTATTTCGGAACTTAAGCCACCTACTCGTGGACGCTCATTCCTAAAGGCTATGATGGAGCTATTTTCCTACAAGAGAGGTCTCTTGTTTCCTAGTAAAGCTTGCGATACTAATATAATACTGATCGTGAAAGTTAGGTTTAACTGTGCGTTGTTTATTTATCCAAATCATATTTTTGTGCATAATGTTTCATCATTAACATTTAGAGGAGATCATTAGCATATAAAGATTGAGTTAAACGAAATCACTCCAATATATGTCTTATAACATTGCTGGAGCGTGGGTTTGTTTATTTGTTTGATACCTACGTGCATTCATACAATCATCTGATTTTATTTTGCTTATAGTAACTGTCATTATACTTACGGCAAAGTATACCAGAGGAATGTAAACATGTTGATAGAAGTAGCGAGGGATCCATTTTTGAGTCTTCTTGATGCGTCGAATATCTGAACCCTGCCGAAAAAAATTGAATTCATATATCTGAACCGGATCAGATGAAACAAATCTTGAACTTTTCTGTTTACTGCATATAACTTTAAATTATAAATTATGTCAGTATCGAGAGTTGTTTCTAAAGACGAAATTCAAATGATTTATATACTGTTACTTTGGCAAACCTTGGCATATTTTTGTTTATTTTTTACGAATAATTCAACTTCTTCTTTTGCTGTGCTTCACATAAAAAATATTCCCCGGCCCACGAGCGTAGTCTATAACATGTTTCTTTTCTTATCATTTTGCATTGATGAATAAGGAAAGTACTCTTATTTGGCAATAAAGTGTTACATCTACTTAAAGAACGACCAAGAGCCAATCAAGAAAAGGCGCTGATTTTGCGTAAAAACTGAGATTGTATACTTACACTTTCCTTTGTCATTATATCAGGATCTGCGTGGTCAATATTTGTATAGACATGATGACCAAAAACATGCTGCAAAAAAATAGATGGCTTTAACAGTCCAAATTATTGCATGGCATAGGCAACATTGTATATTATGCACACAAAAATACAGTAGATCCTTTGACGTCAACAGGTGGCATTTAAAGTGGTGTGAGTCTGAAGAACGTCAAGACAATAGCAGTAATGAAAGAATTGTCAAAGACTACATGTAAATATGTGGTGCGTATGTGTAATATGGTGTTATAATGTAAGTTGTTCGATATCTTTTCAGAAGAGTGAAGTGCGTTGAAATAGAAAGTAAAGACATAAAATGCACGAGGAGAAGATAAGAGTACGAAATGGAGATGAAATAAAAAAGGAGAAAAATGGTTTGTAAAATAGCAAAAGTAAAGATAAGGTAGAAAAATGGTGAAACCGAGGACATAATATCTCCATATATCCAATTCAAATTATTGCTTGTAGAAATTAGTCAGTACATTCGTATATTATCACCTTTAACACTATTTTAATCATGCTCTGTTTTCTTCAAAAGCACTTATGTAAACTGATAAGCGATGGCTCCACGGATAAATAAAGTACTTTTGTTCTTGAGACAGAGTCTAAGGGATTTAAACACGTTTTTCATACCTGGTATTCCCACACAAGATGGGAAGCACCATTCAGGAAATCGTGGCTGAAGGACATGACGGCTTTCCACACACGTGGGTTTTTTGTCACAGCAAAATGACTATAATTCAATAGCTAACATTAGGAATTAAATAAATAAACAGCACTCAAGCACGAGAACAAGCACTGTTGTTATATAAAGTGGCGCTACATGCAGGAATGAATAAAAGCGTATCACTTACAACATAGCTCGGCACCGCTAACTATATCCATGGACAAAGTATCGTACAAATAACGAATTAAAGCATCGTACAAATATGGAAATAAATTCGGACTGAGCGGTTGAGGAGGTAACTGCATAAAGCTTTATACTAAATGTTTAGCCGAGCATAGGCGCATGTAAGTACACGTACACAACTCAATTTCCGTTACTTTTGCAGATTCTACAATTGACGTCTTATTGTGTGTGTGTTAAACAACCTAACCTGGAATCGTGAACTGAAATCATCGCTGCCAAAGCACTGAACCAGCCCATTAAAGCCGCAGCAAAGCAAGCAAGCAAGAAGTTGTTGGATAACCATAACATCTGCAAATAATAATATGATGATGATTGTCACAATAACCATAATAGGGCCGTTTTCGGATGACTGTCGAAAACCAAAACCAAAGTGATCACACAGGCCAATCACAGAGACTGAGAGAAAACAGTTCAGCCAATTGGAAGCCAAAGTAATTTGCGTTTGGTTCTACTTTCCAATCAGTAGTGCGAGTACACGCCATCGCTTGCGTGAGAAGTGTTTGGTTTTGGTTTTGGTTTAGTGTTCTTGATTGGCTGAGCATGCTGACAAACTCGTGTGGACCAATCCGAAAACGAAGCAAACGCAAAACCAAAGCAATCACACAATTACTTTCGACAGTCATCCGGAAACCGCTCTAATAGCAATTACAGTAGTGGTGAAGAAATCCATGACGATGATGACGTTGTCATGATGATTAGGATGATGATTTAATATGATGGTAAAGATGATGACGACGACGATGAATATGAAGATAATGAAGATAATGATGATGATGATGATGATGATGATGATGATGATGATGATGATGATGATGATGATGATGATGATGATGATGATGATGATGATGATGATGATGATGATGATGATGATGATGATGATGAAGATAACTATCTGGAAGCTAATTGATAAGGTTTTTAATAAAATATATATATAATGATAACCATGAACGCTGATTTTTTTTGGAGACCTCCTGAATATCATTATCCCAGTATCTGTTATATGTGTTTACATGGATTTAAGAAAATTTGCATATGACGCAAGTTACGACAAATAGTCATATTTGGCTAAGATAAAATAACGTTCACACAACTTTCGATTACCGACGCGCTCTCTATCTCTCCTGCACTCTTTCTCTCATATTACTATAAAACTGACCTGAGCACTCCATGTCAAGATCACCAGCATCGGGAAAAGTAGAACTCGAGCTATTGTCTCTGGACCCAAATATTTGGGATCCTTGTTAAAAACAAAACGTATGCCAATACGGGTATTAAATAAATTGTAAGAAAATGATGTTAAAGGTTAAGATTTGATATAATGATAAAAATTTAACAAACTTAAGACTTGTGATTAACCCTTTCACTCCCAGGAGTGATCAACGTCGATTTTCTCCTTCAATTTCTCACCAGAAATACATCATATAGTAAGGAGAACTTGGCCTTTGATACCTTGCTCAGGTGATAGCTGATTAAACTATTAATTCTCACTACATCACTCATACATTTTCCTCTTAAAAGGTTGGAAGAATCTGCATTTTGAACTTGGGAGTGAAAGGGTTAATGCTGTACTACAAATCTCAATGACAAATTTCCGAAACAATGAGGAAATCACAAATTTCGATTACCTGTTTGGTTTCCTTGAAGTATTGCCACACCCTCTCTCGCACAGTCCGGAAGAAAGGTCTGTGAAAACACGTGTAGTTAAAGATAATAAATATATGCAGCTGACGGCCTCTCTTTTACGAGATAAGAGACGACCCGAAGAAAACTTCAGAAATAAAAATGGTTTCATTTTAGGCCGTCAGGTTTCTCTGTATTAAAAATTCCACTGAACAGCGATATGACTATACTAGTGGTAGAGTGTACCACTTGAAAGGTTTAGCTTAAGTGGTAAAATGACAAAAAAAACAAACAAACAAACAAACAAAAAAAAACAAACAAAAAAACAATCAAACAAAAAAAAAAACAGTATTTATAGAGAAAACCCTCTTTCCAAGTCAAATATTACCATAAGAAGACACCTTATGTAAAACTGAAATGCGAATATGCAATTAATATTTGCGGAAGAGAAAGAGGGGTAACACCCTTGACTGAATTTGGAGGAAGGGGTACAGGATGTGGATGTGAGGGGTTGGAAGTCCGAAGCTGCTTGAGGCAAATAGTTCTAATCATGTTACTCACCCTGGTTCAGGAAAGGTTGGAAATTCGTTTGAAATCAATTCTCCCACGTAATACTTTTCCAAGACTCTGTAATCGAAAAACGTATGTTATTATCTTTTTAAAATGTTATACGGCGTTGCGTAGAAGATGGTCAAAAATGCACCGCAGCAGAAGTACGTTTCTGGGTCATTCCTTTTTACCCAGAAGTTATAGTAAGTTCAATGATGAGATTTCCGGCTATTACAAGCCCCCTTCCGTTTCTTCTTTTTAGCAAACCTTATGCAATAGAAAGTATGTCAAAATAGATCTGAGTGCAGACTAAAGTATTGGCGTTCTCCAATCGTTGAGCAAAAAATGTCGGCCGTCTTACTTGTACGCAATGACCGCTGAAAAGTAAAATAAACTGACCACGAAGTGGTGAAAATGAGGAAAAACAGAACATTTAAAAGCATATAGAGTAGGAATTCAAAACTCACTTTGGAGCCGTGTTGCTAAACACGTGATACGACTCAAACACTACAGTTACGTCACGTCCGGCCGCCATGAGCAGTGTATCTCTTCCTCCAGGATGATGATTGATGAAGGTACTGATGTCATAAACCTGGAAATGAAGACATAATTAGACCGCGCATTCAAGTGAAACATCACTGCATAAAACTAATCAGGCAACAGCATGGCTGCTTGTCATAGTACCCAGTTTATAACTTCAGAATGAAACATTCCTGTGATGTTTTATAGTTTCGTAACTCAGTCGTTTACACAAAATCTTGGTTATACGAACTGTTCTTTAAGGATTTAAAGAAATTTGAGTTTCATGATAAAAAAAGCCTTGCATGTCATGCTTTTGGTTATTTGAATGTTCCAAAAATATGAAACTTATTAAATAGCAGCTGCAAGTTTGTTTTCAAACTCTAACCTAATATAGCGCGAGCCAGGAGGACGGCGATGACCTCCGCAGTTCTCCAAAGATATAGCTTGTTCTAGGCTCTCAGATACTGAAAGGAGCATAATAAAGGCGTGCAGAAAAAAGACGCGGAGGATTGGGGCGGGGAAAGCACCTTTCTTTCTGCGCCTTGCTTTTAGTATCTGATACCCTTGAACAGGCCATCCAAGGAAGGGCCACTACGTCACGCAATTTATATTACCGAAGCTAAAAATAATTGAAAACCTGTATTTTGCATAGATGTTTGTTTTCCAGCGATCGGGGATAAGAATATTGCACATCTGAACTATGATGCATTTCGTCCAAGATCTGCATAAAAATAGGCCTTAGTGCCGTTACGAGTGTATGAAGTACGATTGAATATAATTACATGGCGACATCGATCTATTCTCCATGTAGTAACGGGGGTTTATGCTGTTATGTCACCAGCGTGACTCGCGGCTGTGATTATTCAATATTCAGAGAAAAACAGCGCAGTGCCTTTGCAATGAGGGCTACTGTGCAGTCAGAGAAACATGTCGGTATATGGAATAATCACGGCCGCGAGTCACGCTGGCGACATAACAGCATAAACCCGTTACTACATGGAGAATAGATCGATGTCGCCATGTAATTATATTACGGTATATTTTTCACTGTGTATAACTGAACGCAAGCAATGTACTGTTCTAAAAGATATAAGTGGTGTTTCTGACGGTTGATGTGCCCAATTCTCGGCTTGAACATCCGATTAATCTTTAGGATTGCCGAATGTTCCAGAAGTGTTTCTTCTCAAATCCGCCCTCTGAATGTAATTACGTGCATTCCTTTATCTTTTTGCCGTTCAATACTAGTGCATAAATTGAGGCGTTTTCACCGCTAACAACTTACTTTGCCTCGTACAGCGACATGAGCATTTTCCTCTCGATTCAAGGCACTCAGTTCCTGCCAGGTAAACGTCTTCTTTCCAGGCATGGCTCAATAGTGTCTCCTTGATTCAGCTGCACTGTCAAGTCTGAAGACAGTATCTAAACATGCATGCATATCAATTTACCGATTTGATTTGCATCCGATTTGCATGACCATTCCCCGAGGAGACATGCATGAATAAGCAAGGAGTTCGAACTATGTAAGTTGGGCCGATTAGACATCACGCACGGGGCCTATCTGGCACTAGAGGCCCTGGTCGATTAGGGATCACGCGGATTATCCATAAAACCCCTATGCACAAGTACAAGTTACTTCAAGACATTTTCTATACCTTTGAACACCTAATTTGTTCATACACACATAAAAATACGTGAAATATGAAATATTTCTTCTCGTTAGCCTTGGTAATGGCGATGGACGCTGATAAACGCGAGAGTGATGCTCCCAATCTCAAAATACCAATTCTCCCAACCATAAAATGTATAAGTGATGAAAAGGGAACTTATGTTTCAATCAGCTGTCATTTGAGCATTAGGTATCAAATGCCAATGCCAAATTCTCCATACTTTATGATATATCTGTGGTGGGGGACTAAAAGGAGAACATTGAAGTTGCTCACTCTTGGGAGTGAAAGGGTTAAAATGAAGACAAAGTGTACCTGCAGTAATCAGGCGAGACAAGAAATAAAATGTTCGCGAACAGATTTTAAAAGTATATGAGAAACCGAGCATTACAATTCTTGACTTAAATAACTTGACTTGTGAAAAGAACTGTAACGAGGCCAACAAGTCAAATATGTCTTCTTCAACTGCGCCATATTTGGCAGTTATAAAGCACGGGAAGATTTCAAGGTTCAGTCAAATTCACCATTGACAGCAAAACAAAAAAAAAGTTCAAGTGTCTCGCGTTTTCTTTGCACCTCAGACAAAAGCTTGAATATCACACAGGAATGTCCGTTTGTCCCTGTTCTCGGAAAAGGTCGCTAAAGTCCATACTCTCGCTGTTCACTTTAAAACAGCTTGGAAAATTGGCACAGGGAAATAGGAGTGGTACGATTGGGCTGTCCAGTTGACTGAGCCACTTGTTTTTTCGTTGCGCCAAGTGTTTAGAAACGGCATCTGAAATATTTCTCAACAAGTCGCTATTTTCCAGGTCTGACAACGTAGTCGTTTCATCAGGATCTTCCTCTATGTTATACAACAAAGGCGGTCTGTGGATCTTCTTCGAGCCGTCATCTGAAACACAAATGAAGACCATTCACTACACCGTCTATCCGACTCAAAATTAAACCTAAAAATGCAGAAATACAACATAAAGTCTGATCAATAACATTCTGACTTACTGCTATAAGAAAGTGAGAGCTTTCATTTGACTGATCACCCATAACAGTTCAGAAGTTGTGATCAGTCGATGAAAAAATTGGGGTTTCATATTTTTCTGTTCAGTATAAGGAGGGCTGAGGTTTCGTTGGAACTGAAGACATTGTTATTATCAATTTTGTCGCAAATAGAAAATTGTCTTTCTAGCTGTCTCATTCTTTCACAAGCAAACCTATCAATTTCCTGAGCTGTTCTAAAAATCTGACACTGTCAAGAAAATGATCCGAAATATGTCTGAGAGCAAAAGACAGGTCTATCTGGATTCACTACACTCTCCAAAAGCATAGTATAGACTTCTTGGTTTCATAAACGAGCAAATGGCCTTTGATCTGGATTTTGTGTAATATGACGTCACATTAGGGTTTCACTACAGTTCAAGCTCCAGTAAGCGGACACCCTTGAGAAACAGAAAGTGTCCGTACCACACACTGTCCGCTTAAGCGAATGTGTAATGCATAGTTTGACTAACTTGAGTTTAAGCGGGGTTTGTAAAGGCGTCTGTAAGTAGAGCTGTCCCCTTACGAGAGTGTCCGCCTTTGACTTTACCTTTATATGTGAAGAATACTGCCTTGAATGGACCACAAGAGACTGCAGCAGGCTTGCCGGTGTCTGCATAGTGGAATAGACATTCTTGTCGACGCTCAGTACTTGAATTAAACAGAACGGCCAGTAAACTGTGGCCATCACTTGGAATCTCATCTGCAGTTTGGTTGGTAAGTTCCACTAGAGTTGGCATCAGGTCTTGTAATGAAGCAGTGGTGTTAATGGTCTGTCCAGCTTGGATTTTGCCAGTCCATCTGATTAGGGCTGGCACACGGAGAACAGCCTCCCACCCGCCTCGTTTAACACCTGTACTTAAACAAAGAAAATGACAGGGAAATGATGGGTAAAAAAAAAAAAAAAAAAAAAAAAAAAGAGCAAAAAAAGGCATGACAGAGTGGAGGGACACACACACACTCAAGCAAGCAGACAGACAGAAAGACGATTAGGAAGGAAGGTTGAGATGGCTGAGTGGGTGATAAATTTTAACCGCTTCGGTAAGTGATTTTGAACTTTTTCTAGTGTTCTCACAACATCCCAAGTGTTTATGTAAGAGTACAAAGACATGGAAACATGTGTCATATTGATTATATAAAATAATTGAACATGTTTCACAAAACCACGTCTTTGTACTTATTTATAAAAATGGTTTTTTAGCCAATCAGAATGTGCATAGTATCATAGTTTTTTCATATTTTTTCTATTATTAGAAAAGAACACATTAAATTTATAAGATTGAACAGGGAAGTTATCACAGCTTTTAATCTTCAGCATGAAAATAAAGCACCTTTCATTATTTGCTGGCATGTATTTCTTCACCTTTCAAAATTCAAAGCTATATAGGCTTTCCATGACAAACTCGAATACAATGTTGATTGAGTGGCACTCAATTTGGAGAAAATATGACACATTTGCCTGTGGGAGATCCTGAAACATATGACCTGACTGACAGGCTGACTAATGGGCGACAGCCAGCCACCTGATAGCTACAGTGCATACATGTAGGCTGACAGGTCATCAAACATTGGGGTTAGTGCTGGTTTTGTTTCACTAATATTGTTGATTTGTTTGACTGCTGGTGTTGTGTTGGTTTTGTTTGACAATTGTTCATCACTCAATCAAATTTTATTTACTGAGGCTATAACGCTAGTACATGCCAGCTGACAACTCACCAAGCATTGGGGTTGGTGTTGGTTTTGTTTGACAATTGTTCATCACTCAATCACTCAATTTAACAAGGGTATAACACTAAGTAATTTCAAGCACCAATAATCCTGTGGCCCTTATAACAGAGCAATATTACATACAGTACCTGTATCTTGATCTTGAAATGTCCCTTCTGTTTCTGATGATGTATGTCCATGAGTAGAAGTTAAAATAACAAGAGTGTCTTCATCTATCCCAAGACTTTGAATGACATCAGCGATTTTCCCAACACTCCAATCAAGCTCAGTCAAGGCTTCAACAAATTGATTCTTTGTTGCATTGGCACTCTGAAATGTTTTAGACACGTGAAGTGGATGATGCATTTTCATATAGCTCAGAAAGAGAAAGAACGGCTTTCTCACAGCTGCACCAGTGGATGCTTTGATAAACTTCACAGCCTCCCGAGTAAATCTCAGTGTCATGTTGTCAATGGCATAAGGTTGCTCAATGATATCGGTATTGCGGTACAAAACACATCCTCTTTTGCCAATGAGATAAACGGCAGAGAAAGAAATGTATGTGATGTACACAGTGAGTCCGGAAACAACAGCAAAGCCTAGAAACAACTTCCACTTCACATTTCCAACATACCAAAAAACTCCTGCGGCACCGAGGAGAGAGGTCGCCCACAGCATGAGGAAACTTGACAAGAAGGACCACCATCCCTGATGATCTTGATCAGAAATACTTGAATTTTCATCCTGACACCACTCCGTGTGCAAGTTCGGCACCCCATACCAATAGTCAAAGCCTTGGTTAATCGGTAGATAACATCCTCTCCGTCCGAGGCCAAGTCCCCAATGGCCAATGAACGCGGTTGAATAATCCCTCTTTTTCAAGACTTCAGCAATCGTTATCTGCTTCTGCTGCAAGCCTCCCTTTGAAGCAAGCGAGGGGAACGCCTCGAACGGAAGAAAAGTACTTCTTATCATTCCCGTTCTAGTTGGCAGAAGTCCAGTTAAGATGGACGATCGAGAGGCGACTCCTGATGCCTCAGAGTACCAACGCGTGAACTTCACACCAGCTTCACTGAGTTTATCAATGTTTGGAGTTCTCCACAATCTTGCGCCGTAACAGCTCAAATCTTGTATTCCCAGACTGTCCACAAGAATCAAAACTATGTTAGGATATCTCTCTGGCGAAACTTCCTCTGTGGAATGCAGGCGAGAGCAGATAAAAAGGGGAAAAAGAACTAAAATCCGAAGTTTGGCCATTTCTTGAAATATATTACTTTATGTAAGCTCATCATAGTATCCTGCGCCAAGGCTTTTACGTCCCGCAATACATTGGCCAGCGTTAAGCTCATACCCAGGGCCTTCTCGGGCCTTCGTATAACATTAGCCACATTGTCTGATAAATCACGACCTTCGGGTTTTATTTGACATGCAGCACTGCAGTTGAGTGTTTTTCTTGCTTCAGTTAAATTCCCGCTTGTGAAAGGGTTTGTGGACTGAGTCAGTCCACCGGGAAGGCTGGCCATGAAATCCTGGTGCACTTCTAATATCTAGCAATTACCACAAATAGTTTTTCTTATTCTGCTACAGATATAGTTCTTGCAATACTCGATTTTACTACGGAAAAAGTCTTACAATGTGGCGTTATTGTTCAAGACCATGCCGCAAATATTATTGTCTGTCATTCTTTATAATATTCTCGAGAAATGCTTGCTAACTTACCTTTTTTTTTCCTAATTAAATTATGTAATTTTTTTGTATCAAGATATTTATATATTTAAAGTAACTAACCTGCCAGTGACAGTATAGTTTTGTATAGTTCAGATGATATAGGTAGTCCTTCACATAAGCGTTTGACTTTCTTGGACTACCTTGCCATGTATTTATTTTATTTGTATTATTATATGTAATGTTAGATGGCAAAATATAAAACTGAAGCTGAACTGAGATCCAACTCGTGCGAACCAAACAATCCCTCACATCAATACAGTACTCAAAATAGATTGTCCTGTGTTCAATAGCAGATATAAATTTGAGTATACTCAGAAATTAGTTCTTGAAGATCCGGCATCAGCCCAAATGAAGCGGACTGCTGCGAACAATTAGCTTTTTACACTGGCACACTTCAAAGCAATGTTCATACTTGCTGCTCTGGTAACCTTATGAGTTTCGCATTTACTTTAGCCAAAAAATAGATGGCGGCAAAAGGGTTAAATAAAACACCCCAACTAAAAGAAAAAACACTAGAAAAAACTTACGCCATGCAATCGAGGGACCCGCTTCTGTAACCAAGGAAACGAATGGCAGATCCCCCTTCTTAAGTCTGTCGGGAAAGCATAGCCGCCTTCACAAGGTAACTAACAAAGAGTCAAGTCCTAGCACTCAAAATAGTATAGCTTCCAATTAATAGCTACGGTATTAGGTTAGCAATGCTATCACTCATCTCTTAGATCTGGCTACAGATTAGTGGATAAATTATACTGCATTTGAAGTTAAATCCGCGCTTGAATTGCGAAACCGTTTGTATATAGAACAGTACTACACAACATTTCTGTTGAAGCGGTTCGCCGGGAAAACATGTCCAAGATAGTTTTAGCTTTACAATTAAATTAAGTCCCAGTTGCGTATATCAACTGCGTCATGAATAAAAAATAACAGAAGGTTCGATTATCAGACGCCGAATGACGTTTGAGGGAAAAACTAAGGATTAAAAATTAAGGCAGAATAGCGCATGCAGTTTGAAAATCTCTGTATAAATTTCTTATGCTACGAAATTTATGAAGAGAGTATTGCTTTACTAACTCTGGTTTAGTGCTAAATGACGCCAGTGTTTACTCGTCAACTCATGCCCTTTATATCCTAACGCTATATTAGAAACAACAACATGAATTATTAATTGACCAAGCTATCGCTTCAAAGACGCGCACACACATAAGGCGGGTAAACTCCGGCGTCAGTGGATTTAACAAGCGGTATGTTCGGTTCGCTGAAGTGAAATCCATCGGCTAATAACAAGATGCCAAATGAGGGGAAAAAGGTCGGTATTAAACTCCTAGCGAAAGAATACGGTCGACAGAAAAACAAACCGATGAATGACCATATGCAGCCCGATTATGGAACTCCGTGTAGACTTCAGCTTTTAAGTGATATACATATCGACTTCGTTCGCAGCAAAAGCAAGTAGCCAAGTTCTCGGAGGAAGAAATAGCTGGTAAGTTTGTATAATTTTGCAAACTTCAAGGTGCGGCAAATTATGGTTATTCCGCATAGTCGAGGAAACCTACGTGTATTTAGTTATGTTCTTCTTGATCAGATGTTGGTCGCCGAAAGCCTGGCAGTAAAGGCCAGGCAGCTTTTAGATACTCAGTGAAGAGTTAGGCTAGTGCAGAGTAAAAGAAAGACTTTATGACGCAAGAAAATTCACGAGGAGAAAGAGATGAAAGAAATCATAGGAGACATATCACTCGCCATCATTAAATGAGAGAGTTACGTAAAGGAGTCCATTTCCGGAAGCATTATAGCTGCGGCTGTTTTATTTTGCATTCGCCTAAGTTCGCCTGTAAAATCCTCGAAATATTCCTTTTTATGGACATCACATGATAGACATACAACCCGTTTTTCCATTGGTAAAGAAGACTTTATACGTTTATTATTATACAATTCGAATGCAAAGTCATAATTACTTAGTCGAATTCATGTCAATTGCCTTTGACAGCCCATCCACCTGCCCCAAACTCTGTGCGATTAAAATACTTTAATGACGTGCACATATGAATAGCTCTGCATATATTATAGAAAAAAAAATTTTACCCTAACTCCAATAAAATCACCTTTTGTTGGTTAAACGAAGTGCTTCAGTCTCCTTCCAACATTTTCCGGCTGGCAACCGCATTGTTATTGAACCTAAGGGTCGCCATTGGGGTAAAAGGAGAGCGGTTCTTTTCTGGGTAATATGTTCACACTTTGGCATAAATAGCTTGAAAACATCGGGTCATACTTCACTGTGATCCAGCTTGCTTCTCTGAAAGTGGCATGTTACTTCCAACTGACGTGACCGCGAATGAATCGAATTATGCCATGCGTTCAATCAAAACGACATTATAGCCACTGGTAAATTGAACATTGGAATGAATCCCTATGAATGAATCCAACTCAATCAACTTTTTTATCGACAACATTTCCAGAACTCAAAAATGAGGCATTTTACACAGAGCTTTTACTCCCACGGGGAAAAGCTTGTGTTCGTATGACGCATTTGCTCTTGTTTAACGTAAGATGAAGCTTATCTGCACTCGATATCTGCTTTTGACTAAAAAAAGCTGCAATCAGTAAAAAAAGCATTGTCTCAAAACCTTTATTACTCGCCTGTCCTTCATTAGTTATATATTGATGCTTTGGTTTAAAATACATAAATTAGTGTATATGTCATGTGCTCCTTTCGCCTTCACTATTTTCACATTCCGCTTGCACGTAAACTATTTTGCCATCGGGAAATTAGCAATGCTGCAGCTTTTAGCCGCGCAGATAAAATTTCTTTACCTCAAACAGACCCACGTATTAAAGTATGCTAACGTCCAATATACATTTCTTTCAAATTTTGATATTGAACCGTGAACTATAGTTGCAATTCCTATAAAACATCTCTGTGTATTTTTGTCCCTGGGGAAGTGCAATATGTCTGTGATTAAAAAATCTGGAAGCTTTATTCACATCAAGATATGCCACGATGACTCTTGCCAGCTATTTCCAGGGACTGAGAAGACTGAACTCTTTTCGGTTAAAAAAGGGAACACTGTGGTGACTAATAATAACAATAATAAACTTTATTTAGGTCTCAAGGCTTCTAGCTTGGCACTAGTGCCTTGCTAATCGGGGTGACTGACACTGTGGTGACTGGTGATAAGACGCGCTTAAATTATACCTAACACAAAGTTTAAAAGTTAGTCGTTCTACTGGTTCGCTGTAGATTTTTGTCCAGGAACAGAAGCCGACAACAATTCAAACATCTGAATACTTCGGACCATCGCTTTTCCACTCCTCTTTTCATCATTTCTGGTTAAAGGGGCTCGGTCATGAGCTGTGACGCGCGGTAGCTCAGCTCTCAAAACTTGAAAACGTAGGGCTAACGTCGGGCGAGAAAAAGGCGCCATCGTTTGCTTCCATGAGTAAATCGCAATCGGACTCACTTTTGTTCCTGATTGACCACCATAGAATACCGGCCAATCTGTTTTAACTAATCCTAAAGCGCAGCAGATGCAAAACCAAAGCAATAACACCATTACTTTCGACAGTCATCTGAAAACGGTTGTACGCAGGCAACTGGGTTTGGTTTAACAAATGTATCAAATTTAGCTTTGAATTTCAGCAGGCATACATGCGCTATAACCACCATATTCAGGTATTTTGTATGGGTGATTGCACTGAAATTGTTGTTTGACGTTCCGGGTGAGTATCTCAAATTTTTTTATGTGTCCAGGCTTGGTGTGCCCATAGAGTTGTGAATCCTTTACTCCCGACGTTTTCGTTGCATCTCGGCCCTGTCAGATTGTTATATGTTTCACCCCTTGATTCTCTTTGCATTTTATTTCAGAGCTGAAAGAAGCTTTTGTCTTGTTTGACAAAGATGGTGGCGGATCAATTTCCTCGTCTGAACTTGGGACCGTCATGAGGTCGCTCGGTCAAAATCCGACGGACGACGAGCTCCGAGAAATGATCGACGAGGTCGATGAAGATGGTAACTAAAAGATAGTTAATTCCGGCAAGCACCAACTTAGAAAAACAATAAGTGAAATAAGGAAGATAAAATGGTTTCAGATTAGGTCTTCGCTTCAGCTATACGAGTTTTAATTAACACAGACTCATGCAAGCCATTAAGTTTGTTGGCTTAACCCTTACACCAACTCCCAAGGATTAACCCTTTTACTCCCAGGAGTGACCAACTTCAATTTTCTCCTTCAGTGTCTTACCAGAAATATATCATACAGAAAGGAGTACTTGGCTTTTGATACCTTGTTAAGATAAAAGTTGATTAAACTACCAATTCTCACTACATCATTCATACAGTTCCTACTTAAAAGGCTAGGAGAATCTGTATTTTGAGTTTAAGGGTTAAAGAGCAGATGAGAACTGATAGTTCAATCAGCTTTCATCTAAGCAACGTATCAAAAGGTGGAAGACTAAAAGGAGAAAATGGAAGTTGATCACTAAGCTTTAAATCTCGTTTTAATAGGCAATGGTGAAATTGATTTTGAAGAATTCCTGCAAATGATGTCCAGGAAGATTAAGTGTTTCGACGAGGAGGCTGAAATCAGAGACGCGTTCGAAGTGTTCGACAAAGATGGCAACGGCTTTATAAGTGCCCAGGAACTCCGCCAGGTGATGGCAAGTTTGGGAGAAAAACTCAGTGAAGACGAGCTGGATGAGATGATGAGGGAGGCGGATGTCGACGGTGATGGACAAATAAATTTTGAAGGTAGGATTCCGATATGGGAAGTTCAGCAAAAGTCCGAAAAACAGGGAGTTGGATGGTTGATTTTTCTCGTAGTAAACAAAAACGTATCGACAAACTTTTAAAGTAACGTTATATAGAAAATACCGTGCACTAACTTGTACGGTAGTTCAGTATAGAGTTCTGGTATTGAGTTCAGCTTGCCTAAGTTTTGCGGTTTTACTCCCTTTACATGAAACTACAAAATCTGCACTTGGAATTAACTATTTTGTGCACTGAACGGTCAAAATAAACTGTTGCACGGCCGATAGACGTATTGCCGCTGTGCGTCTAGTGAATCATTTTAGTACTAAAGATGCTGCGCAATTCTTGCTTTTCCTACTTTCCCCCAGAGTTCAAAGAACTTATGACGAAGCCGGTGTAAGCAAGGCGAAGGAAGAACTGTACACCAGGTGTTGATGCTTTCTGAAGCAAAGTCCGTCTACGGCTTTAACCTCTGGAGCGAAGGGGCTAACACGGCTACCAGAAACCAAAGGACTTGGCATTTAACTACACTGAGTCAATCAGCGCTATTTCAAGAATTTTTGCACTGTTTTCTATCGGCCTAAAACGGTAGCGTGCAGATAAGGATTAAGAGCCGTTTGTTGCACTTGTCGTTGTATATTTATTAGATTGTTGTTTTGGGCTCGTCCAACGTTTGTCCCAGACACGAAGGGTCGATAAAATAAATGCCCCGGGCCCCTGCATATGATATTCACAGTATTGCAACACTTCAATTTTTGTTAAGCATTAGACATTATTTTTATCCTGGATTTTATCCCAACAGTTGCATCTTGTTTTTTAACTAAAAATGTATTTCAGAGTCAGCACACGGGTTTGCATAGGAGAATGGACAGAAATTTACACATATTATAATTAGGTGTATATGGTTTTAGAAGTTGTTTCATAAGTACTAAACAAAATTTTGCACCTCAATATTGTTTTTGTATGATGTACCTAATGCAAAAAGAAGGCCTTCAAATTGAAGTGAATGTTTCACAAACGAGAAGTTCAACATCTCGGTTTTTGTCGAATTAAGAAATTAGCACCTCTACATTCATTGGATAAATAAGCCACTTTCGGGATCATGCGCAACAGCAAATAGTACTTTTTACTGGCAGTAACAACGAGTATCTGCCAAGTAAATCTCTCTGTTGAGCTTGGTTTTGTTTCCACATAATTGCATGATGACCGAAAAAACAGTTCTTTGTTCTGCCTGCCAAGTTATATCATGTGGCGCCAAAGTATCTCAGAATCGCGGACTGCGCATGATCTTGAAAGTGGCCAATATCAAGAGGTAGTTGGAACACAAATTTTCGAGTCCGTTTTGTTAGCTACACGTCACTTGTGAATACTGACCAGTCATAATTGTTTTAGTATATACCACACAAGTTTAATAGCCAACTCCCAAATAGCTATTTTATTTCCGACAAAAGTGGGCAAGAACTGAGTTCGCGCACCATTTTGTTTTACCGGAAGCCGCCGGGAGGTGAATAATACTTGATATTCCGAGATTGAGGAGCCAATCAGAGCGCGCGAAAAGCACTATTCACTTGTGTGGTATATACTAATAGTAGCTAGTCGGGTTTCTACATAGATTGTGAAATATCAAATAAAGTGATTCAGCCAATTGGAGTTATTGGCCAAAATCAGGAACCCATTGCGATGGCCAAAATAACTGTAGCAAGGAACTCTATGTGAAGACGATTGGGTGAAATAGAGCGACATGGAGACAAATTGCAAACTGTCCGAAAAACAAACAAACAAACAAATAGAAACGTCAGTCACCAGCAAGTTTTGATATCTACCATCACCTAACCAAAGAAGTACATCAAAGTCGTGAAAAAGGAGCAACACAAATGATGAGTAGGTTACCTTTTTGTGCAAGAAGTAAACGTTTTTTACTGCCAACTTTTCTGTGATAAATAATTGAAATCAATTCGCATTGCTAAATATAACTGCTGCCGCCGTTTGGGTTATAGGTGCTCGGCAGAATAAATTATTTAATTCTGAGTTTCAAGTAATTAATCAACCTCCTGTTTCATCCCTTCGTTAAATAAAAGCGCCCGTTTTCTATTAGAGCGTTTTTCATATAATTGTTGAAGTAATCGTGTGATTACGAAAAAAAGAAAAAGAAAAACTAATTCTGTAAAAAAACAGGGAGTGACTTAACAATGACCGCTGAAGTTTGATTGATGACTGGAGGTTTGAGAGGGGAATCGCTTGATATTGAATATTTTTGTATTGTAGTTACAATTTCTTGGTCACAATTACCGTAATTCACCTGATGTCCATTGGAATGTCACACTAAGAAAAATCACCGCCGTGCTATGTTTGCACTGTGGGTCTTGTGAGCAATGAATTTTCCCCTGGGTGTCTTTGCTCCATGACCTCCTGTTGTGCTGGTGTTGGCTCCGTCTCCATGGCACGGTAAGCAGTCCTGTTTTTCTCCCGCACGTACACCCACCTGCAAGAAAACGCAACACTTGTGATGTGACGGGGAATTACCTCTCTTACCTTTATACTCTCTTGCAGCTCTAAAACATCCGAATCATTTCATGTTCTGTTGTGCACTTTGCATCACAAGCATATAAGTACGTGGCATAACTAGATATTTCATACGTTTTGGAAGTCCTTTCCTTTTGAAACTGCTCTGTGACAATTTAGACCCAAACACTGGGACTTGCGAGACTTAGATTTTGATAAACTGTTGATAGCACGCTTTGTTTTGTTTCTTGCCGCGCTACTTAGGTCAACAAAGTGAAAGGAGTGAGTAGTATTCCCGCTGTGAGGGAGAACCAGATCATAATAGGTTCTGCTTTTACAACCTGATTGGTTGGGAATGCTGGCCAAACTAGTTTGGACCAACAAAAAAGCGCAGCAAATGCAATTCCTTTCAGTCTAGTCTCGCAATGCTTTTGTTGCGTCTTGGAAATGTGTACCTCATCGAGGTATGGCTTTGGTTCTCAATACGAGAAATTAATAAATTTCCACTGGTTTGCCGTGGTGTGGACTCTTATTTACCACGATTTACGTCATCACATGGTCAAAATGTTGTGGACTCACGAGGCGCTTCGCCGAGTGAGTCCGCAACTAATTTTGAAATGTAAAAGAAAGTTTCGTTGTAT
Organism: Plumapathes pennacea; assembly: GCA_964036295.1. Classification (NCBI taxonomy): domain Eukaryota; kingdom Metazoa; phylum Cnidaria; class Anthozoa; order Antipatharia; family Myriopathidae; genus Plumapathes; species Plumapathes pennacea. The sequence goes on along the minus strand of OZ038469.1, from coordinate 10,242,381 downwards.
TTCGTTGCAAAGCGTGACACGTTGGCGTCAGCTGGCGTCACATCGTTGTCTGGACTCTTATTTACCACGGTTGATCGACCAATCAGAGAGCGAGAAACTAGTGTGTTGTGGTAAAAACATAAATCGAGGGCAAAATAGGCATATAGCACTTTTAGGCCAAATTAAGCCAAACTTATTTGCAAATGAGTCAGATGGATTGATAATCAACCACTTTCACAATCATGCGCAATAGCAATAGTACTTCTTACTGCCCACATAAACGAGTGTCTTTCATGTAAATCTCCCTGCTGAGCTTGGTTTTGTGTTTATATAATTGAGTTGCAACCATGGAATAAGTTACACACTATGCCAGCCAAGTATTATCGTCTTGGTGGCCTGCCAGAACATCTGCGCTTTGCGAACTGTGCATGATTGTGAAAGTGGCTTATTGCTTTGGATTTTTGGGGCCCTGAGACCAAGATGTGGTACTCACATCAACAACGAGAGGGGAATGAGCAAGATTCCTGCTGTGAGGAAGAAAGAGAAGGAGGACAACCAGTCTACTGTGCTGCTGTACACGTTGTTGAAGATCACTGATGCCAGTAAGGAAGACAGCACTTCAAATGAGGCTACAGCACCAAATATGATACCTGCAGGGTCAAAATATAAATACATAATCAGTATACTGCCCACCATTTAAAATAATTGTATTCTTATGGAAGTAGAATATGTTATAAAATAGAGGCTAGATTTCGAATATCCTAAATGTTTTTTATTAAAATTTATGCTAAAAAAGATGAAACATAGCCATTCAACTATGTGCTCAGAGTGAAGACTTAGTAAAAGCTTTATTTGCAATCTGTTGAGACAAATATTGCTGTCTTATGGAGCCACCCAGTGACCTAACAATACAGCTGCTGTAGAATTGCAATATCCTGTTAATGGCACTTACTAAATTAAAACTGTACTGTTCTTTAAAACTACAGTGAGACCTTACCTTGTTCATCAGGCTCAACAACCTTGGAAATGTGGGCCCTGATGCTTGGTGGAGTCATTCCAGCTGCAATGCCAATGACTGTAGCTAAGAGAGAAAAACACAAGAAAGACAAAGCTCAAATAAAGGCATCTACAAAATACAGTTGTAGGTCTGGGGGCATGCATCCCTGTAAAATTTTGAAATCTAATCTCGCTAAAATGGCTTAGTTGATGAAAGGATTATGTCATAGTCATGAGGGTGACTACTGTATGTCTGACTATCCATCAATCAAATGTGGAGGACTAGACTTGCATGAACATAACTTACAAAACTATTTCAAGGTTTTAGACTTTGCTTCCATAAGAATAGTGTAAAACGAACTGTGGAAGAAATTACGGCCTTTTTACTGGAAAGATAAAAACAAATTCACAGAAACTCCTGTTAAGCCTGGGCTCAATGGCTTAAAGGCTAGCTATGCCCCTGGAAGAGATGCTGTCAACTACAAAATGTAAACATTGATGTTGTACAGTATGCAAAATGGACTTGCTTACCAATAGCTATTTACTGTGGGAAATGAGTCTAAAAATGAATAGGCCCTTTTAATCAGGCTGGTGACATGACCAAAATCCATCTACAGTAGCAACTTTTCCCACACAAATATTCTGACCTATGTGAACCTGAAATTTCCACTTCTATTTTTGGCACTCAAAATGTCTAAAGTGATGAATTTCCAGTTATGTGGTGGATTTTTGTCATGTGACTAGATGATGTCTAGACCTGATGCAAAGGGCCTACTGAAGAAAATGAGTCTATGGAAAATGCTACCTGAAGAAAGAACTGAACCAGCTAGCTCTCTTTTATACATTTTATAAAACAATTTCTATATACATACCAAGAAACACCATCAACTTGGTATTTGCAAATCCCAGGTAAATAGAGGCTGCCATGTTAGAGAGGATTCCAATGATAGCAATGACTGGGTCCGACAACTTGAATTTCCTTGTCAAAACTGGCAACCCAACTATAACACCAACTCCCCTGACAAAGCTGTGTGTGGCAAGGAAATAGCCAATCATAGAGGGGCTGAAACTTCTTGGTCTCTGCATGCTGTACAAGATGGCCACATCACCAAACCCTACAAAGACTGGGAAAGGATAAAACAACATTACACATTCAGATTCTCATTATTCTCGAATGCGTGCTACGCTAATATGAAGATTACATATTTAAACTTGTGGTGCTGGTTAAGCAGACACCAAGTTAGCCCATTATTAGCAACATACTTGTCTTAACACTACCACACTATATACTCTTTGTCATAAAAACCAAAAAATAGACAAAAGGAAATAAGAAAATCAATGTGTCCTCTTGAGATTGAAGACCACAATCACTCTCTATTCTCTGTCTGCTTAAATTTACACAAGTTAGCCTTCCTTCACATATCAGCATTCCTACGCATATGCTGTACATCTTACGGTAATTATCTGTTGCTCTGGAAATTATCTCTTTTGCTACGCTTCACTCAGCTGAACCTCCAGTGTGGGAAGTGTGCTGTGATTGGTCACTTGCTTAATGATCCTTTTGTGATTGTGTGATCTGGCTTTCCAGCCACAATGACAGCCCCTCTGGGACTGATAACAAAACCTCTGCAACCAGGGTAACATTTTGTGTGTTGCACATTTGGTCTTAAATAAGTCGAAAATCACAAATTTTGGTCTGAAAAACAGTCATAAATTGAAATTTTTGGTGTGAGTTTCAGTCCCGGGGTGGCATACACTGTACACCCACTCAAAATTTTGAGGAGTAAAAAGGAATAAAGGCTTAATTCCACCTACTTAGTATCTGCACTGAAAAGGCCACAAGTAGAACAATCAAAGACAAGCGGTTGCCTTGGGGTCTCTCCCTGAACAATGCACCAAAGACCTTCTTGAGATGATCATGAACAGCTACTAATGCCCAGCTTTCGCCGCGTGTTTCTTGTTGTGGGTAAAACGATTCACGGAGTACGAAGCAAACGTAGATGAGGGTCAATGCATTTAAACCAACACTGAGGCCATATGCAGCCATAAAGCCAGAATGATCGACCAAAACTCCTCCAATCAGCTCACCGATTGTCCCTCCGAGAAAAATCATGGACTCGAGTATGCCGACACGCAGTGTGCGCTGCCCTTTATCAGTGATGTCCGCCATGTACGAAAACACGGCCAATAGAAGTGTCGCGAAACCGCCAAAACATCCTCCCAAGCAGATACCGATGAGAAGAAAGTTCACGTTGAGCGACATGAATCCCACATTCAACATGCAGTTCACCCCTTGCAACATCGCTCCAACCAGCGGAAGGACCAAAGTGATTTTGCGGCCGACTTTATCCGACCACGAACCCAACACAAGCGTAGCTGCTATGGAGGGGAGCGTGGAGGCGAGCGACTGGTACAGGATCCAGTGCGACGTTTTCGAATGTACCATATCCTCTTTTGCTTTCGTGAGGTTTTTGCATGCCTCGGCACCGAATTCATCTTCACAGATCTTCTTGTACGCGAGCTGTTGTAAGAGTGGATAGGTCAAAAACAAGCTCAGCATGTAAGAAAAGAGAACAGGTTCAACGGTTATTTGTCTTATTACGTATGAGATACCCATCTTGAGGACTGTTGTGCTCGGTCCAATTCGTGGACTTCGGACTTCTTTGTACTTGGTGTAAGGTTACATGAATTGTCCTACAGAGTCGGCAAAAAAGAGACCGTCGAACAATCTTTCAAGTCTTTCTGGTCCACAAACTCAGACACGTCAACCACAAAAAAATTCCATGCGTGAGATTCAGGCCGAGGGCCTGGGTCCCACTCGGCCAAGGGGCGAGGGTTCTGGGCCCCACTCGGCCAAGGGGTTGGGTCTTTGTAGAATTTGTATTCGGCTTTATTTTTATTGCATGCGTGATTTTGAGAACCTGTCGCTGCAGGGAATCGCATAAAAAGGGTGTCTCAAGATCAGATTGTGGAACTCTCTAACGAGTGCTTTAATTATTTTAGCATAATAGTGCAACAACGGAATGCAGTTAGAAATCCGGTGTTAGGAAGGCCGCGAAGAAAGCAACGAGGCAGTACACCAGCGCAGTTTCAGGTTTTCTAGCTACTATGGGCGGTGTTGTACTGCCTCGTTGCTTTTTTTGCGGCCTTCAACACCGTGGCAGGAAACGTGAGTTTGTGGATTGGCTCTGCCCAATTTCCATCTTGATGGTTATGAGGCTTCCCAAGGTTTCACTTTCGTCCAGATTTGTCCTGAATGGGGTCTTGTTTTCCTCACCATGGAAAACACGCGCTCACTCTTCTGTTATTATGCTTCGTGATACTCCTTTCTTTAACGTGTTCCATCCCCACAGAAACCCGAATAAACCTCTTCTGAGTATTTTTAAAATATTCATTTCTTGATAAATGATGTCATTCTTGAAGACGGACGTAAGCCACCTGATCGGCTGTGTCGATCCAAACTTACAATGTAGCATACGATTAAAATCGAAAATCTGCGTGATCGTACCAATGCAGGGCTCCACATGCAATGATTTTTTCTTGTGCAAAACTGCAAGGACTGTCTGGCGTATGTCTAAATATTTTAGTCGTGCGCGTGCGAAAAACCCTTTTTGTGCTGACGGCCAGACAAAGCACGTGAACGCGATAATACGAAAACAACAAGACTGGTATTGCCAGTGAGCTCGTGGCGTGAGTTGGGTCGAGACGAGAATAAACTAACATTAAAAGTAGGGACAAGAGCGAGACTCCCAGGAGGGGTGGGAGGGGGTACTCATCATAATTTTGGGTGGGTGTGCTGCCCAGTCCTGAAAACGCTTAGCCTATTTCAGACCAAGATATGATTTTCTATAACCTAACTTTAAAAATGTATACGGCACATACCTAATGTGTCTGATATAGCGGAGTACCCCATCGGGTTTCAGTCTCACCAGAAAAATATTATTTATACAGCATAGAGAACTTGGTTTTTGAGACCTTGCTCAAAGGAAACCTGATAAAATTATAAATTTTCATAGAACACTCATACATTTGCTTCAAGTTTAAGAGACTCATTTTAAGAGATGCATTTTGAGCTTAGGGGTGATAGGTCAGCCAGCAAGAGAAGAGTGACTTGCGACACTTACTGTATTTATGCACAGCTGATTTTGACAGTTTGACTTCGAGCACTTATTTCTAATCAGAGGCCACAATTAATCCAGCCTTTGCTCCAATAATAATCTGTTTTCTTTTTACTGAATGAGTTTCTTTTATTAGGCTTTCGAGTATTCGTGCTTTGTAACAAAAATAAAATTGAAGGTGAGGAATGTAAGAAGTGAACTCTGCCTCATGCAAGAGTTTCTGCATGGAAATGATAGAACCATAGAGGTGTGCAAGCACAGTACAGTCTGTATTTATTCATCAGACACTGTATCAAGAAACAATAAATTATACACATGTTATTTTGTCAGCTGGCAACAGAAATCCAGTATTATTCCTATTGTTTTGTGTAATAAGTTCATGAAGATTCTGCTTGCTTAAACTTTTGTCCTTAGACAGAACTCCTTGTCTTTTAGCAGTAAAGACAACATTAACATCAGTGCCTGCACATATCTCTAGTTTATTTGGTAAATCACTTATCACAAGGTGTTTGTCAACATTCATTTTCCTGTAAAATGTGTTACCTTTTTCAATTACAGCACTTAATGTATCAGAATTCCAATAGCTGCAAGATTTAATTACAGAGAAACAAATGCTATAGAAAGAAATTGCACAGCACTGCTTACATTTGCAAATAATTGCTTTACTTCTTTGCTGAACAGTTGTAGGTTCTTCACATCTGTGCCTGTTGTGTCTGTCTTCTGTTAGACAAATGTTTACTCCTTTAATTTCAAATGTAATGGCAGGCAAGTGTACATATAAAGTCTGGAAATATTCCAATAAATTGCCAACTGAACGAAGTTCAATTAATACACATTTTCCTTCAGGATGTTCCATGCCAAAACTATCTCTACTATGAGAATCAAATACTTTGAACCTGCCACCTGACAAACAAAATACAGCTACAGTACTACAGCCTATTGTCAGAATAAAGCAGCTGAAATCCTGTCTGAGCAATAAGTCAAAAGCCCCAGTCAGTGTTGTACAGTAAGCAAAGCCTTCGATGGGAAAGCAAGTTCCAAACAAATTACCCACGTAACTTTCACTGTATTGCAGCTCATACTGAGTTTCATATATTGTGACCATTCCAGGTAGATCTGTCAACAGCAAAAAATAGTCCTTAGATAATTGCGAAAGAGTGGAATACAGATTGTTCCCAGCATTCATAATTTCGCTCAAATCCTCTGATAAAGAAATAAAATTCGTGTGGTTAAATATGACAGCTGCTAGAGACATAGCTACACATTGTCGTCCAGCATTATCTCCAAATATTGCAGCATTACCTTGACTGTACGGTGCAATGATCGTTTTGTTTGGATCGACTACTGAAGGACCGGGATTTTTTTCTATATCCCTTGACAGAGAAAACGCGTAGTAATTGATTTTGTGATTTCTATCTCTGAACACAGCTGGTCTCGAAATGCTTGTCCTTGAAGTTATTCTAAAATACAAACGTACCTTAGCACCTCGTTTACTTTTGACAAACTTCTTTTTGAACTTATAGCTTTCTCGCAGCGATGGTTTATTGATCCTAATTTTCTCTTTGCATTTCTGTGGCTTTCTATTGTTTCCATGTTGTTTACGCGCACGTTGGCTCACGACTTCGTCTTGGACGAGTTCGATTTTCTTTCACATAAACATTACTGGGAATACAATAGAACTGCTCAAAGCGAGATCTACCAACGACCACTTCTTCTTCAATCATGTTCCAATTTTCAAATAATAACGCCACGTTATCTGCTGCCTGTTTGATCTTCATGGCACTGAGCCAAAATGTCGCAACAACAACACAAATGCACAACAGAGTGAAACGTTGATTCCAAAGAAAAGTCAGATTTTCTGACGCTTTACTTGTATCAGCAAGAATAATACAAAGTAAAAGAATACAAAGTACCTTTAAGTTCACCTTCATACTAAACAGTTCCATATACACTATCAAGCGATGGCCAAGAATCGTTCGCCGTTAATATCATTCGGGTTCTGATCTTTGCATTTGGAACCCCTTCGTTCAGCTTGTTCCTTCAAGTTCTCAACGTTCTGGACGTCAGGATCTTCGTACATTTCTGTACAGTTGTGCATAGCTATGCAGTTCATTGATAAGAACATTAATATGTTCTTTGATATGTTCACTGATTTAACAAATTGACGTCAGTTTTTTATATGTCTGTCCTCTTATTGATCATGAAACGCGTCATAACATTGTCAAAAAGTTGTGGATCCACGAGGCGCTTCGCCGAGTGGATCCGCAACTTTTTGACAATGTTATGACGCGTTTCATGATCAATAAGAGGACAGACACATAAAAAACTGGCGTCAATTTGTTTTTTACAATAACAAAACTCAAGCGACGACGCGGGGAAAACACGCAAGAAAACTGGACTTTGTTCGTTTTGACCGAAATGTTGTCAACAACTTTTCCCGCTTTCTAATTGGTCGAGGTTGAAATTCAAGACATTTCATTGGCCAAAAGTGACAGTTTGACGTGAGCATTTCGCGCGTGCAAAATAAAATTTTGTCAAAGAAGTTGGAAAGAAATGAAACTAGACGCTTTTCTGCTGCGGTTTTCTCGACAAGTTCAAGACAAAGCTCAAGGAAATTCGCCTCTGAACACTTCTGGTTCTCTACTTCAAATGCCGAATGTCGCTTTTGCAAGAACTGAGGTAAAATTGAAGCTGAATTCACCTTCTTCGTCCAAATCACTGTCGTCAGCACTCGATTTTATGTGTCTGTCCTCTTATTGATAATGAAAATTAGCCAATCACAAAGCGAGAAACTGACGTGTTATTGTAAAAATATTCATTGCTTCATTTGCGGCTTTTTTCAAAGCTTTCGAAGCTGAACGGACCGACCCAAGCCAAAACCGCTCCATGAAATTTAGTGTGGGTCTACCGCAGCCGGCGTATTTGTTTGTAAGTAGGATGAGCGGTCCATAAAAGAATCCACAGAGCCAACCAAGGGAAGCAACGCACAATTCCATCGCCCACATATCTCCTTCAAAATGGCGAAACTGCTCGCCCGGCAAGTCATGTGATGACAAAACGTCATCATAAATCACGTGAAAATATGAACCAATCACCGTGTGCTGATTCGTAACCCAGAAAAAAAATAAAAATAAAAATAATAAAAATAAAAATATGACGATGATGAAGACACGCTTTCCAATCCTAAGCTCGTCGGCTTCGCCACGAGCAATTAAGCAATTGTTTGACTGGTTAATGTCAATGCATGAGAAAATTCTGATCACTTAGGAAATTATCACATCGATAAATTTATGCATTTTTTAGGATCTTGTGAGACAGTAGATTTCGAAATTTTACGGGATCCGTGAGAAATGGCGTGAGAAATGGCGCGTATGCGTGAGATTGGTGTGGCTATGTGTGAGAGCGTGAGACGAGACTCAAATGTGTGAGACTCACGCATAATGCGTGAGGGTTGACGTGTCTGCAAACTCCGTAAACTCGACCCGAAACTCGAACCTCCTTAAACCGAAAAACCGACAAAAGCAGAGAGATTGATTGATCGATTGATTTGTTGATTTACTGAGAACCAGAGGGACGACAACGGAAGTGAGTCAAAGATTGTGTTTCAGCGGTGTCTGCGTACCGTGGGCTCAAAAACTGAACCAACATGGCGGACTCGTACAAACAAGTGAAGGTCGGCAAGTTAAAACTGAAAGGCTTGAGCGATCAAGTACACAAGAAGAAAAACAAAAAGAGAAAACGGGAAAAGGCAGAGGAAAGTCAGTTGGATATTGATGCAGTTCGCCATGGTGGTTGGAGAAAGGTCGAAAATCTGGACGAGTTCATCGGGAGTGTTGCAATTCAAACTTTCAAGCAGTCTTATGTCGAAGCCTTGAATAATGGAAAGTTTAGCGTCGGAGATCCAAGAGACGACGGGGAGAATTCACCCGCACCTGTGGAGGTGTTCACTGCAGTTCGTGTGACGGACACTAAAATTGCTCTCAAATCTGGCTATGGTAAATGTTGCATATATATTTTCTGCAAATTTTATTAATGTGTGAGTTACAGTAGTCTGTTATTACAATGAATATTAGGTTATATGAGCAATGATTGTGATCGTCCGGGTTAAAGAAGTCTTTCTAAAGACTGTCTAGTTTGTCGGAGACAGGAAGAAACGTCAGTCACCAACAACATGCCGGTCTTCCTGAAGCACTGAGTTTTTTTCTTTTTTTTTTTTTTTTTTTTTTTTTCGGACTAGCTACCATTTAATTCATCCTGGTTATTCAGGCCCATGGTCTGGTGACAAAAATCCCTCCCTGCCATTAAGAAGTTTGAGCTGACATTTCAAGTGTTAGCCCTTCATCGAAGCTCTTACTCTGTGTAGGGCTAATGCTAGTAACTTCAGGCCAAGCTTCTTATGGCATTCAAGTTTATGTACTTCAGAACATGTTTTAACCCTCCTCTCCCTCAACATTAGTCACCATCTCCCCTGTAGTGATCCCCCTCAAACTCCCTATGAAGTTGTATTAGCTCAGGGCTTTTAACATGGATTTCTTGGTTACCTACTTTGTTAGTATTATGAATTTGCTCCATACTGTCATGTAACTGCTAAGATCACTTTCATTTTACATCCAGGTCATGTATATGCAGTACGTAAATAAGTATTATGATGTATCAATAATATATCGAGGGTTATAACGTTGAGTCTCTTGACTTTTTTAGATAGGTACATGTCCATAGACATGATGGGTAAGGTGAATGGAAGATCAGAAGCCATTGGTCCACAAGAACAACTTGAGGTTGTGTTTGAAGAAGCTGCAGTGGCCCTGCAGACATACAACGGTTGTTTCTTGTCGGTGACAGAAGAGGGAGAGCTGTTGGCCACAAAGAAAGTTGCTAAAGAGAAAGAGACATTTCAGATAAGAACAAATGTCTCCAAAAGGTTTGTTTTTAGCACTTTTCATGTAGAGATCAAGTACAATTTTCTCTTTCAGTAGCTCTCGTGAGAGATTGTGTTGACTAGCTGGATCCCCGTAAAATATGGTTGATTGGATGTTTTTTTTCTTTTTTTCAATTTTCTTTTTTGAAGTCCATTTTGAGCATCTTGAATGCAGCTTACAGTGTCAAAGCACAAAGTTCTCTGTAGTGCGTGGACCACTCAGCTGTACCACTCGACGAATTGCCGATCAATTGACATCAAAATCTCCCCGTTTTTCGAACATGCGGCACCATCAGCCCAACATCCACTCACCTGACAGCACAAATTATCTTTTTAAATTCATTTCCGATTTTAATTCTAAAAGAACTGTGGTCAGCATACGAGGCCAATATTTACTCTTAGTTTCACTTGATGTAGTGACCATTTTGGATTTTTTATGATGAGGAGGCCTGGGAAAGAGCATTAGAGACAGATGGAAGTGGCTTAACGTATTATTATATAGATACCTCAGCAGCTGATTCTTCTCAAATGAATGGGAGAATTTGCTGTGGATTTTCAGGGATAAATAATAGTTTACAGTTGCAGGATCCCCTTGTTCCCCATTAATTTCTCATTGTGCACCTGCTAAAATGTCCTTAGTTGTTAAATGCTTGCATGGTTAGGGTTGCAGACTGTATGCATATGTTTTTCCTTTCAAAGTGAGTCTGCTCAGTTATAAATTTGATGTGAGAGTTTGGAATAACAGGTGTCTTGTTTGATCAGATTAATTATGGGGAAGGTTGTGCTGTAATTGCAACTGAAAGAGAGAATGCAGGATGCACAAGAATACATTCTACTATTTTGATAGTTTTGTCCAGTCCAGAGGGAAAGTGTGATTAATGTAAAAGCAATAATTATATTTTTTACCAGCTTTCACCTGAACCAGCTATCAAGTACCATGTTCTTCAAGTTGTACTCTATGATATATCTCTGGTATTAGGCAAATATAGATTGGGCTTAAAGGGCAGCCACACCCCCTTTACTGGCATGTTTTGCTGTTGAAATTAAGCATAGACAATGCCATTAGGAAATTGAAAACCCCTAACTTTGGTCAGCAGCAATGCAAACACTGTTGTATCAATGTACTAAAATGAGAGCTTCTATTTGAGTGGTCAATACTTCAAGGTTTTATTTGACAAATCAAGATTTGGAATTTTTTCTGGGTTGAGTCTAATTCGTGTTTGGTAGTACAAGGGTGGAACATAATTTATTTATTTCTGCTTTATTTCAGTAAACCAAAGTCAGATCATCTTCCGGATGACAGAGGCAATGTGCGGCATTGTGAAATAAGTTATGTGAAAAAGTTCCAAAGTTTTCAAGATCGCAGGCTGCGTGTGAGTGAAGAGGACAACTCACAGCTGAAGAGGGCACGTCATGATGGAAAGCTGCATGAAGCAATGTTAGATCGGAGGGAGAAGATGAAAGCCGATAGGTATTGTAAATAGGAGTTAGAAACAGCCGGAGGAAGTTTTGGCATCAGATCTCTGCCAGATTTGATGCCTTTCTGTTTAAACATCAGATCATTCCTTCATCTTTGAGAAGTTCGGAGGGAACAAATAGAGAACAAGTAAACAGGGCCTGGTTGCTCAAAAGTCGATTAAGCTAATTCAGGATTAACGAAACTTTCTCTCGATCTACCTGCAAATAACTGCAAAGTTTTGGTTGAAGATGGATTAAAAAGCTTGTTCCAGCTTTAAACGTACAAAGTAAGTCATCGTGGACGAAACCTTCACCTTTTCAGGCTAACAAATTACAAGAAAGTTTAGAGCCAATCCAGGATTAGCCTAATCGTGCTTTAAAAAACCGGGCTCAGATGTAAACAGAAAAACAAACGAACATGAAATCACCACACATCGTTGAACCACACTATGATTTGTTTATTCTTTCGATCTTTACTTTCCCTGATCAACTCTAAAACATGAAACAATGTTTCTTTTTGTGAACTGCGCCTGTTTTAAAGTTGTTTTGCTCCGTATGCATTTGCGAAACTGCAGGCATAGACTTCGTGTACTTCTGTTGATACCAAACAGCAAAAGGAAGACAAGTGTAGCGAATACCTTACTGTCGCACCACAGTAAATTTGAATTGATGTACCGAAATGTTCCTAACGTTACTGGAAAGTGGGAAATAAATTACGAACTTTTAGTTTGAAGTATTTGTAACAATATTGTCTCTAGACAATCAGGTTCGAAATTCAGTTGCGACTAACAATATTTTGAAGTTGCTGGTGCTTTGTCCTTTAGTTTGCAGCTCAGACTGTCGTCTTGAGGGGGAAGTGAATTTGTACAGCTGATTAATGCTGCTTGTTTGAACGTTCATAATCCTTACACTTTAGCAAAATTGTCGTCGAGGAACGTGCCGATTTTGTCCACGATGGATTCGGCGACTTGAAGCGCCTCAGATGCATGCTCACTCGTAAACACCTCAAATGGTACCGCATCTCCACGGTGGAAGTGAGGATAGCGTGTCTTCTCGTAGTAATCTTTAAGTTTAGCTGCCAAAACAGGAATATCCTCGGGGGAACGATCCAGTTCGGTTATTTCGTAAGCAAGGTTGAGGACATCGTGAGTCTCGAGTTGGTTTTCGGCAATACCACATGCTGCATAAAGGGCGCTCTTGAAGGCCTTTTCAGCGACATCGTGACATAGGAAGCAGACCAGAGCATGGAATTGAGAGTCTTGCGTGTTGAGTTGCTTGGCAGCCTTCAGATCCTCCCGAGCTTGCTTAATCCAACGCTTTGCTTCATTTCTCTGCGGGTTGGACGAACTCTTCGCGTAGCCTGTTTTCTGGCTGTTCTGTCGCTTGAAGGTGTTGTACGTCCTTCGCTCTTGTCTTGCACGCTGGTCCCACTGGTTGAAGAACTCCTGGAAGGTGCTGGAGCCACTTGAATTTTCTGACTTGGCGTCGTTGTACTGATCCCTCCAGCCCGTCGGAAACAACCTCTCTAGCCTGTCGATCTCATTCAGAAGAAACTGCATGACATCATGGGCTATATCACACTCTGCGTTCTTGTCTGGGTGCCATCGCAGGAACAACCTCTTGATGACTTTACGCCGTTCTTTTTCCGGTAACTTCCACGCCTCCCATAGTGCCTCTCCAATTTCTTTCCTGGCGTTTTCCAAACGTTGGTTCCTCGTGGCAACTTTGCAATCGTCTGCTTGAGGATCACCAGTGAATAGGGTTATTTCTTTCGAATCAGAGAACACTCTCACTGGTAGTTGGTCTCCCCCAGAGCGGTCAAACTTGTAGAGATCCAGTACACTCACTTCCACGAGACGTGGCTTTCCAATGTCGATCCTGTACTTTGCTTGAAAGTCGTATTTAGTGTTTTCACTTGGGCTGGTACGGTTCGTTACTTTTCTCACCACTTTGGCATAGACGTACAGAGGATCGCTGTCGTCAACTTGGTCATCTGGAAGTCCTCTTTCTTTCTCGTAGCCCACTATCTCACCTTGACGAAAGAAATACGTGATGTCTTGTTTCAAGAGGTAGTGGTACATCACAGGAATTTCGGACCCCAGGACCGGCTCTTTCGTACTTTCTTTACTTCCAATGAGGTCTTGTGCCACCCCGCATCTGTCCAGGGAAGGCAGGATGTCATCCGGTTTTCTACTGGCAAGCATGGCTTGGAGGTAGATTTCTTTCTCTATCTGGTTTCCGATAAGGCGATTTATCAGGAAACATAACTGGATCAGGAGTGGGTTATCATCAGATCCATGTCGAATGAAGAGATCCCAATTCCCGTTGCGCTCTTCCAGAAAACAATCTTGTGCTTCTTTGCTGTTGTTGATCGCTTTACCAGTCTCCAGATGCAGAAGGTGTGTCTCAAGGCAAGCCATACACTTGATTTGAAGATTTGTTGTAAGAACTTGCACTTGGTCCTTGACATCCTGAGGAAGGTTAGGTGTCTGTCTTTGGTGACGAATGACACGAATGATCCCGTTTACAAATTTGGGAGAAAGCAGAATGCTACGGTAGTGGCTAATGTACGGACACGGTTCACCTTCGGAATCTGCGATGCAATGCTTTTCTTCGCAGCTTGGATGCATCTCTTCGCGTAAAAGACTTTGTATTGTCTTTGCTCTTTGACGAGTGGGCAGCAAACTGAGTAGGTAGGACAATCTGTCTGCAGTGAGTTCACCCTCACGACTAATGTCCACAAAATCACCTGCAAAGTCTCTTGCACGGCGCTCAAACGTCGGGCAGTCATGAAAGATGAGTTCGTGAGATGGTTTCAAAAATCCCTCCTTACTTGGCAAGAACAGTTCATTGAGTGAAGCGAGATATGTGGATGTCGATGCTTTGCTCTTTTCTTTAACCATCAGTGAGAGGGTGGTAAAGAATCCTTGTGTTGCTATTCGTGCAACCCTCTTCTCGTTTGGCTCCATGTGCTTGTCCTCACATACCTCTTTGAGCCGCTCAAGAACCTTTGCAAATTGCAGTGGTGTTGGCTTTTCTTCGGCACCAAGTCTCTTGAAAAGGTGTTCCAAGTGACCGTACTCGCGAGGAACCTTGTAGAAGAATGGTGGCAAGTCAATAGCCTTTTCAAACGCAAGTTGGCTCCCTTCGACGAGTACTCGGCCTTCTTCAACCGGTATGCAAGGAGTCTTTCGTAAAATGTTTCCAATTGCGAGACATGACCTTGTGCATCTGTCAGAGAGACCAGTCGTAGGGCATGTGCATTCACCCTTGAAGAAGCTAAAGACTTCGCACATAACATCGTGAAGGAGTTCCCGTTGATCTTTAGGGGTTTCCTTGTTTACATTCCCTGAATGAGTGGAACACAAATTTTCCAAGTGTTTAATGACTTGTTCCAATGCAGGAAGTGGCTCTATACCCAGATTTTCCATAGTGGGTCCACCGTTGGATGGAATAGCCCAGGCTGGAAGCAGAGGGGTACTTGTCCATACAAGCTTCTGCTGTTCGCACGAGACAGAACCGTGAAACTCCGTAAATGGGGGTGTATCGCCTTCCTTGTTACACTCAAACTGAAAATGCAGTTTTCTCAATTGTTGGCTTGCTCTTTCACTGGCCACAAACTTAATACGTGAGACTATGTGCAAAAAGCAAGCATCGTGGAGTTCAGTCTGTTGCAGTAGATAGCCTACCAGGGCTTTAGATTTCTCAGTCAGATTGGGATCTTTGTCGTCTAGTTCTGCCTCTTGAGCGAGAGCCTCGGCAAACTCAATGAATTGCTGCTGTGAGATTATGTACCTTAGGCCAATGTCTCGTAGAAAGGGAAGCCATTGTGGATTACTGAATTCCGGCGGTGGGAAGTTGAGTGAGAAAAGCATTGCTTTGAACACTACGTTCTCTGGATCATAATATCTGCTCACAGGATGAAGCTTACCAGATTCGTCCGGGAAAATGGCAGATTGCTTTAGCGCATTGATGAGAGTGCTTCTTTCATTCGAATTTGTCAGTGTAACGAGGAGCGTGTCTTTGATATACTCAAGGATGGCTAGTCGTTCCGAATAAGCCATGGCATCGAAGTTGGGAAGGACGTACCTTCCGAGGACCTCAACCTGAGTGATAACGCTTATGTCCAGAGCCTTATAGAGGGGATGGATTTCTTGGACAGATTGCAGCAGCACACATCCTTCTTCCGCAATACGTGGATAGATTGTTTCCATTTGGATCCACTCCGGAAGGTCAGTGACGTAGACAAAAGCAAAGGAAGCAAGACTTACGTAGTTGCCAGCGAGTGTTTTGTAGAAAGGCAGACTTCGCAGAAGACTTTTATGACTATACACTGTGGTCACGTCGTCTTGCATGTGTCTCAGGAAGATAATAACCTCTTCGCTGGTTAGCTTGTTTGATAAGTCATTCTCCTGGCTTAAGTGATGAAGAACAAAGGCGATGTCCTGGCGAGAGTGCGGTCGTGACATGTACGGACTTAGAATTTGGGAGATGTCGGCTGTGTCAATCCCTGGCAGGGCTGTGAAGTCAAGTTCCATACATCCAAGCTTGCGTAAAACTATCACCAGCCCTTCGTCACCGTGCCCAGTGTGGCTCACGTCCAAGACGGTCTTACCCAAGGAGGGAGAAAAAAGAGTTCCTGTAGTGGTTGGTATGATAGGCCAGGCTTCTAGCGGTAAGAGGGTTTCAGTGCCATTTTCATTTAGGTCAAAGCTTGATTGACGTTCCAGATAAGTGGAATGGATTAGTTTCCACAGAAGAACCAACCATTCACGGGAAGGCATCGTTGCAGTAGCTGGATCCCACTCAACGTGTGTATCACAAGCGAACCACCGAGGAGGCAATATGTGAATGAGAAATGCCTCCAAGCTTTCTGTGTCGAATCTCTTAAACAAACCAGTCTTCCAAAGGGCGTTATTGTAGGACATTGTGAATGCATCTACAAAATGACGATGGAGAAAAGCTGCTTTCTGGTGAGGAACGAGCTCAGAATAAGGTGTGAGGAAAATCGGACAGCTACTGTCGTAGTAGTCAAGGACACCATCTTCCGTTAATAAAATTGGAAGGCCATCAAGTCGTTCAAGGAAGAAGTCACTCTTCATGCAAAACCTGACCAAGTCGGCTAGCTTGTCAGGGCTGCCAAAATTCGTGCCCTCGATTTGGTGGGGTAGTACTCCAATGTCGCAACAAGGGGAAGATAAGAAGCTTACAACTACTTCTGGTGTTACTTCCTTTACAGGAACTCCTGCAGCTTTGAAATCTTGACACAACTCCACTGGTGAGTTCAGCAGTGGAAAACCGATGTTCAAGAGAGTGCTCTCCAAGCCTGGGTCATCAAGGTCACTGAAGAAAACATAACGCTCTTCCTCTTCATCAGCTGGGGGCATCCAAAAGCAGATTGTAGCTTTTGGCTGGCTGGTAAAAGAGCGACGCTTGCTTTGTTTCATTACGTCTATGCTTTCCTCGTGGAACACAGGAAGCACTGGTTGGCTTGTCATAGCCATGTATCGGTATAGCGATGCAGCAAGGTCTTCCCAGTCAGTGCTGACTCTTTCTAATCTGGGAAATAAGCGGTAGTACCACTGCAATCCACTGGCTGCTTCATTCGTATCACTCAAAAGCCAGGGTGTCCCCTCTTGGATTCCAGTGATATACTTTCTGGCATTCACTATGAGATTGGCGTATGCTGGAACCAAGGCTTGGGTCTTCATGAAGTCATTCCATTGTGTCCTTACTCCCTTGTCATCTTCATCAGCCCAAAGCCCACGGCGTGAGTCATCTAAGGCAAAGTTTCCATTCACGTGGACAGGTAACCCCGTATTGACAGGTAAAGGAAGAAGGGAAAATGCCCGATGACATTTTTCGGGGAGTGCTCCATACTCTCGGGCAACCGAATGAGTTCCTGGAGCCTGCATGTGTACACAAGCTGCAACACCAGCCCGAGGCAGCATGCCGCCGTCTGGGATATGGTACTCGCCGTCGTACTGTTGCGATCCGAGGCTTTGGTGTACCAACCATTCTTCCACATTTCCCAGTGTGTCGTTAAGGGTTAAGCCATACGTTATGCCAAACCAGGGGATCTGTCGCGTTAGGAGGTCCTTGCATTTGTTTGTCTGCATTTGTAGAGCTCTCAGTTTGGTGCAGCCATTATCTGTGAGCTTTGCAACGACTTCGTATTTTGTTGTTAATTTGTTGTTTTCAATTGTGGAAATGCTTATCTTTCTTACACTTTTCAGAAAGATAAGCATATCTCGAGCTTCACTCTCGAAAAGAGTCAACAAGTCGTCGATATCTTTGTCTGTAAAGTGAGTTGAAGATATTTCCGACTGTTTAGCTATACTTTCCGTTCTGAGAGGAAGACGAAATATGGTTGAACCTTTCAGTTTCAAGAACTCGCCAAGGTATCCTGAACGTACGTCTGCAAAGTCGTACCAAAATTCCTCGTCTAGGCTATCCAGAAGACGGCCTGGGCAGTCCCGCGTCGCTCCTGGGGCATATTGCGCATGGGGATCCAGAATGCACAATGTTTCGCTGTCTGTAACAAAGCTTGGGCAATCGGTGATGTGGTACACAGCATTGAATCCAATACCAGATTTACCCGTCAATTCTGGGTTGTTCTTCTTGCTTCCGATACCAACTTTCTGAATACCATCGATGTCTCTCCTCGAGAAAGGACGATCGTTGTAGATACACAAAGCAGGCCCCTGGAGTTCTTTCCATTGGCTACTTAGCACTCGGGTTGTTCCGTGATTACGTGGGTCGTAAATGAAATGAACCTCTGTTGCATTGGCGTCGTCTGCATTTTGAACGATCTCCTTCAGAATTCCTGTGTCACAGGGATAGGACTGCAGAATGTTTTTCAGGCGGGTCGTGAGGTTTTCATTCTGACCAAATTCCTTGCCGATAGGTTGGGAATATCGGTCCAGCTTTATTTCGCGTAACCCTTGTGCTCCGAGCTTATCTGCAAGACGCCAAGGTATATCAGGGTGAACGTAGCTTGTTTGATCACTGTTAAGTAGCCACGGTGCATCATTGAAAGCAAGTTCTCCAATTGGTTGCAACACAAAGTTGGAGTCTGGTACAGGGAATAAACCATAGTACGAACTTAAGCTTTCATCTTCAATGCCGGCAATTTCATCCAGGAATGACTTTGCTGTCCTAAACTCTGTTGGAGATAGAGGAGACCCATCTTTTCTATCATGTAGCACAAACAGGGCTTCGATGATGTCGTCTGAAGTGAAAGATTCGTTTACACCAAGTGCTCTGAAGAGATTTCCAAATCTCTCTACATATTCCTGTGGCAGACAATACAAGAATGGTTCTCCATATCCAATCCAGTTGAAAGCTACCTGGTTAGTTGCTACAAACTTGTTTCCCACTAGAATCCACGGATTGTCTCTCAGCATGGCTTGAATCTGTGCCTCTTCCGGTGTTTGAAGCCTATTCTGCAGGTACTCGTAAACCTCATAGCACACTTTACGAATGCATTCCTTACTTGAAGGTGCATGTCCCAGACTCTCCACAGCAGCAGCGAGTTGCATAAGAGCATCTTCTGTCTTCGGCTCTTTATCTTTCAAGCCAAGCAAAGTTAACATTTCCTTGCTAAGATGTCCACACCCCGAGTCCGGAGATTCATCTAGTATCGATTGAGTTCTGGCAACGAGGAGTGTGTATCGGTCATGGTACAGCTCATTCGCCGACAATAAAGCACCTGCAGATAAGCCTGTCGACTTCCAGGGCAGGCAGTACTCCTTTGGCTTGGGAAGAAATGGGAGAAACGGAATTGATCTGAATCTGGAAATCTGTGCAGCTGTCGGTTCACCAATCCGATCCAAGTGGTCATCAAGATACTTGAACAGGCTCTGTAAGCCTTTCACACCCATGCAGTAGTCTCCAACCATGAGAGCACTCAGTGAGGCGGCCCGTTCACAAATTTCTTCCCACGAAATTATGTTTCCCATCATTCCAATTTTACGGAGGACAACCAATCTCTCTGGCTTTAAAAAGCATTGACCAAACGGGAAGCGGTGCTCATCTGGACAGAACAGTCTTGACAATGGGCTGCCAGGGTCAACTAAATCTCGTGGGCGTGCGAGAGTATTTCCATCTGGAGATGTTGGTACGCAGTGGGAATTTCGAAGGAGATCTTCGAATTGGAAAGCTCCTTGCAGACAATCGTCAATGACGTGGCAGGTGATTGAATCTCGCAGTTCTGGTGAGGTGCAGTCGATATTTGGAAAGAACACGTGACGAAGGAATCTGTCGTACGTCATTGTTTTTTCGAGAATAGATTCAGTTATTCCTGCCTTGTAGAATCCTTTTAAAACAGACTTGGGTAAGTTGACCACCTGGTAACCACATTTCTCCATGATCATCCGACATTCCGAAAGGTTTGCAACCTTTTCATCCAAGAACGAACTGTCTCCAAACGAGACCCATCGAGACCTGCTGTGTAGCAAGGTTGCAGCATTCATGCTTATACCTAGATAAACATGGGAAGCAAACATCTTCCAGGTCTTGGACGTCAATTGTTCCACATTTGGCCACAGCAACTCATATGGAAAGAAAGCAACTTTCCCGTTCTTGTGAAGATATATTATGTCTTCAAGAAGCTGGACATAAGCGGATGCAGCGGCATCTCTGAGTAGATTCTGATTCCAGTGTACCTCTAGAGGTTGGCATTTCTCAGTTGTACTTGTGTTTTCCCAGATACCACGCCGATTTGTGGGGACAGAAAAACACCCATTTACATGCACTGGAAGCCCGGTTGCCATCGACAGCGGAAGAGCATTGAAAACCTCCCCTGTTACTGGTTGTGGGATCCACGGGTCCGCTGGACTAGCACTTGAAGAGAGCAAAGCTGCCACGCCTGCATCAGGAACAAGTCCTTCCAACCGTCGTTCTTGATTACTGACCAGATCGACGGAGCATGCCTGGCCAGCCGTGGTGGTGATCATCCAGATTTCATTACATTGGTGAGTGTCCGTGGGGAACCATTTGGAAGGGAGGGTTCTTGACTGCAGTGAAACGACTACAGAAGATGGTGTATCGTCTCTCTCTGATATTCGTGAGCACGGTCCTCTCATATCGCCTTTTGGAGAGCGAAGTTGAAGGAAAGAGTCACTCATGTGGAGATTTGGCCTCCGTGGAACGGGTTCAATGGTTGCCCTTCTAATTTCAAAAAGCATCCTTGGTTTGTTTGATCCACCGGTACATGCTTCTATTTCATGGAAACTGACTTTTTCCACGTTGTTAAGAAACAGAAGTAGCTGATTAGCTTTTTCGTGAAAGGCCTTTGTGAGTTTGCTGAATCCCTCTTCGTCATAATGTTTGTTACATATCTCGCTTGTTCCCGCTTGTTTGAGTGTTCGCAAGGGAAAACGGAAGAGAGTCCCGTCATAGTGGAAGTCGTCTAAATTGCCTGTGAAACAGCAGCCAAACACTCCTTCGTAGGGAACAAACTGATCAGTGAAGGCGTCTACAACTTGTGGGTTGGTTTTTAGATTTAAACGAATTCCAGGTCTTGAACTGTCCTTGATCAGGTTTCTGAGATACTTCATCTGAGGATCGAAGAATGCAATGTATTCTCGACTGATGAAACTTGGTACATCAGTGACATTGTAGACTGAGCAGAACCCAACGCCAAAGCGACCAATCTTGCCTTCTGTTCCAACCTTTGTGGCACCGGCTAGCTTGGTGATGTTTTCAAAGTCCTTGTCTGTGAAGACTGCGTTATTGTATGCCCACAAGGCCGGTCCCTGTGCGTTCCCCATTTCAGGTGAAAGTAACCTTTCTCCCTGTTGGTTTCGCCAGTCGACCATAAACTTGACTTCCGTTGCCCCAGAATCATCTGCGTTCTGTAGCAACTCTTTAAACACCACAAGGTCATCTTTTTGGTCTTTGATGATATTGTTTAGTCTTGTTGTTACTGGTTCATGAGGTCCAGTCTGCTCAAAGCCTAGTGTTTCGACAACAGCAAGCCTGGTACTTAGAGCTTCGGTTCCCAGTAACTGCGCTGTCTGTGTTGAGACACTCTCATGTACTA
The DNA here is from genome assembly GCA_964036295.1 of Plumapathes pennacea. Classification (NCBI taxonomy): domain Eukaryota; kingdom Metazoa; phylum Cnidaria; class Anthozoa; order Antipatharia; family Myriopathidae; genus Plumapathes; species Plumapathes pennacea. The sequence continues at coordinate 10,220,867 of OZ038469.1, read as the reverse complement.
GGGGAGTGGTGAAGCGTAAGTCCAGGTCATTATGGCTTTTCCGAAGCCACTTTGCATCACAGAAACTCACTTTGTCGAGTGGTGCGAGTCGCAATGTCCCATCTGTTGATTGGGTAGGTACCAGAACCTGATCACGTTTTTCAGTCGACAACGATCTTCCATCTCTAGTCAAAAATTTCAAGATGTCATTAGAAATACGGAGATCACGTTGTACCACCTCACTGTTCGGCTTCTGTCTTACATGACTGTCATGAATGACGTGCAGGATATCTACCAGACTGCTGTCGTCAAAGTTGTCTTCTACACCACATTGTTTGAAGAGCTTAGCGTACTTGGCGAAGTCTTGGGATATCACATACGCATGTGGCTTCATGTCAAGAGGACACGTACTACTAAAGGCCACGCACGATGGTTTAGAGAAACCTGTACCATTCCATATCCATGGCGGAAATGTGGTATCCTTGAGCAATTGGGAAACCTCAGGCAAAACGCTGTCCCTCGAAAGAAAGTCGTATATGTTTCTCAATACCGTCTGGAACTTGAATAGTTCCATAGGCGATGATTCTTTGCCATTGTTTTGCCATGTCATAGCAGCTACTCTGAGTTGATCAAGGACAAGGGAAGGTGGCGGTGGTAATGTCCAGCCAAAGGCATTCCGAATCCTCTCTTCCGTTGTCTCCATTCTTAATGGCATGACCGATCCAACCAAATCAGCGACCTCGGCGTCTCTAATTTCTTGAGGAGAATAGAGGGAACATGTCGACTGAAACCAGGGCATTGTTGTTGGATATCTGTTCGTTGGCGTCTTTGATGCTGGAATCCAACGCAACGTCATCAGAGCTTTGGCAAGCGTCTGGTTTGAGGCATGGCCAATACTTCCAACGGTAACTTCTTTCTCTAGAAGAAAAGCATTTTCATTCAGAAAACGAAGGAGTGCTTCAGCTCTTCTTTGGGATATTTCATCTGATCTGCCATCAATCTGCCGGGCAATAAGGATGATATCTTTTGCTGTTAAAGAACGACTTCTACGGAGGCCAAGGAACACACGGAGGAGGCTTAGTGCGTGAGGTTTTGCGAATTCTTGAGTGGGAAATGCGTTGTGCTGCCCTTCGAACAGCTTATTCAATGTGTCGTCTTCTGGATCATACAACTCACAAGGTGCCATGAAGCTTCCACCAGACACTGGTATAAACTTGAGGATCTGCAGATGTTCTGGAAAATCTTTCTTGTCACTGGAAAGGATAGGAAGTCTTTGAAGAACTGAAGTCATCAAGTGCACAATCTGCTCTGCTGTGTAGAAGCCTTCTTGCCTCACATAGGGAAACACCTTCTCTATCAAAAAGTCGGCCGTGCCGTAAATGCGCACTGGAAGGCGTCGTAGGAGCTGAAACGAGTCATCATCAGCAGCAGAGATCATACGATCTGAGTCAGCGATCTTCATATTAGACGGCAGACCTAACCTTGGAGGTGCCACTTCTAGCTTCTTCCCAGTCATGGGACCACCTAGCCTCACTGATGTAAAAGTCTCCCCATCCAAAGCAGTGAATATGGGCAAGGCCATCAGGGTTACCACTTCATCATCAGATGGGTTTCTCATACTCGAAAGGAATGCTCTGACTGCAATCTTTTCCTCCGGGCTGCAATCGGTTAGTGCATTCGTGCCCTTTTGTTCTGTAACAAATGCCAGAACTTTGAGGACTCCGGAGGGCGTTGGAGGTTCTACGAAGCGTTTCAGAGCGTGATGGTCACAAAAAGAAGGCAATTTGGACAGGGTCATAGATCCAACCTTTTGAAGTGCACTTGTCACGTGCACAGGCAATGTAGCGAAATGGGAAGTAATCTGGATCAGATTCGGCGTCTCTCCTAGTTTGATCAGGTACCTTCTTTCAGGGCTTACTTCGGTGTGAGGAATCATGGGTATGCCCTTGAACTGGCTCAGGTCTTCGGGAAACTCTACTCTCAGCCAGGACCAAAGATTTCTCAACCATATTTCATTGAAGTGGCTCTGTTCTTGAATGTTCCACACCACAACTGCATCTCCAGTCTTCCATTCATCTGGTAAGCTTTCTCGTATAAGTTGAGGGACTAAACTTCGCGTTAGCTTGGCAAGCTGTGTTACAGAACTCGTATCTTGCTCCTTCTCCAAGTCAACCGCCAATGCACGTAACGTTTGGAGCAGGCTTTCTGGGAGGTCCTCGTCCAAAAATCTATGCGCAGAACCTGGCAGGATGTTTCTTTGGTGATGACGAGAAGCCACAAACACCGCTTCATCAGGACTTGTGTGAAACGTATTCCACTTGAACATTGTGAAGGACTTATTGGCGAGTGGAAGAAGCGGAAGTCCCTCAAGGTCTTCCATCTTTCCACATTTCAACATGAATTCCAGCAAACACAGTCTCTCCTTTCTCCCCACACTTGACCAGACTGGGTGCTCAATTGACCGGAAATTTGGGGCACTTCCATAAGGGCTACCTAACTGAATGGTTGGTTTTCCAATGTTGTAAATGTCCAGCTTTTTGTGGTCAGAACCTTTTAGATAGTGTACACACACCTTTCTCTTGGTTTCTTTAGAAAGGACCTTGTGAACATAGGAAGGCGTGATTTCTTGCATTCGAGACTGTAGGTTATCGAGATTGGCTTTTAGCATTTTGAACGCGTGTTCCGGTAGTCTGACAACTGGCTCCCCGGCATTTAAAAGCGTTTTGAACACGACATCTTTGACCTCTTGCTTGATTCGGTTCGAGTACTTCTCGGGAGCATCAAAAACTGCTTCGTGCAACCTAACCCACTTTCCACCTTGGGAGGCTGTCCAAAACACAGGCTTGCTTGTCAGTGACTTAATGAAGGGTTTCAATATGTCTTTCCAGTGCCGCTCCATATGGTCCAGGTCAGGCCAAAGGGCGTCAACGAGATGTTCCAATCCATTACGCTCTGATTGCGCAAGGGTAACCAAAAGACTGGCGTACGCCTTGCTAACAACGTCTTTCAGGAGAAGAACGTTCCATTCAGCTGCGTCATCGCTCTGGCAGTCTGGTCCAGGCCACCGTAAACTGCGTCTATTGTCTGTCAAGCCAAATGTCCCGTGGATGTGGGCTTTCAGACCAGTTCTGCAGTCAGACTCGTCGGGAAGAGGCAGGAAGCAGAAAACTTTGCCCGGACTGTTCACCTTTCTGGTATCGCAATTCAGGGGATACGCCACTCCAGCCCATGGGATCTGATGTAGGAGCGACGAGAGTTCAATGAGTTTGTGATTCTCGCTTCCTACTCGGTTTAGTACTACAAACGAGTGTTCTTTCGTGTACTTGTCCTCCATGATTTCCTCTATGGCCACTTCGTAAGTCATCTCATAGGGTATACTACCTTTCTTGGTAGCAACGTGTAAGAAATCTCGTTTCTTTTCCCTGATTTCTGCTTTTTGAGCTTCTTTGACGCGCACGGTGAAGATATGCCTTTGGCTCTCATTCCAATTTGTTTCATACAAACTGATCGACTCCACGTGCTTGAGGAAGAGGAGAATTGTCGGGGCTTCTTCGATGAATGATTCAAACAAAGCTTTAACTTTGCTGGCCGTGTATGACTTCACTGATATACGTGAAGGCCACTTTCGTAGAGGAAGACGGAACAGAGTGCCATCATGGAACCCGGAAGAAACATGACAGTCCAGGACGCCTTCGAAGGGGCAGAACTGATCCCTGTATTGATCCAGAAGTGGATCTCTAAGGTCGTATTTGCGTCCAGTCTCTCCGGGACCAAAGTAAGCTTCTTGAGGATCTAAGAAGGCTACATGATGTTCGCTGACGACACTTGGCATATCTTGAACAAAAGAGAGGAAAACTTTAGTAGATATAGACTATATTAGAGATTAGGATTACTGCCAATTTATGTACCAAAGGCATTAAATGACAAATAGTTACTACAGCTAATATGAAGACACATGTGTACACTAATGTGCTTTAATTGGTTTCTTTGTATGGTGGAACTACCTTTAATCAAGATAAAACAAAACAAAGTATTGTGGTAAAGAGAATTCCATCTTGCTATTAACTATTTAACTCACAACGAGTGGTGTAGTAAGCATTGATATTTAACTCAACTTTCGTCGGAGTAAGCTATCAAAAAGCCGACGTATCTCTGGTTAGAAACTAAAGAAGAAATTTTTGAAAGGTGATCACTCTTGGGAGTGAAAGGACCAATAAACTCGACTTTAAAGTATAATGGTAGGAACCCAAAGGCCTAAAGGTTTCCACTCACCTGTGATATGGTACACTGAGTTAAAACCGGTGCCGAATCGTCCAGCCGCGATTGGGTCCCTCTTCTTGTTTCCCTGCATGATGCCTTCGATACCCAACCAGTCTTCTTGTTTGAAACGTGCGTTGTTGTAGGCGTACAGGGCGGAGCCTTGAAACTTGGCCAGGTCAGGGTTGAGAAGGCTGGTGGTCGCAAATGCATTGTCACGAGAGTCAAAGAGGAACTTAACTTCTGTTGCTCCAGCGTCGTCTGCATTTTGAATCAGTTCCTATAAATTTAGAGAGAACCAGAATCAGATGGTGACGGCTAAAGATCAGAACAATTGATGAAATACCCTTCGAAATAAAGCGGAGTATATGTTGCCGTTGCCGCTTTCACTGAGCTCTTTTTACGCTGTGTCTAAAGAAGATTGTACTGTTATTCAGGAACTGAAAACAGTAGTCTCTTGTAGGTTCCTGGTCAACTAGTCTATACTGCTCGTGCCACCTTCTTGTATATGGATTATACTCTTTCTGCCGGCGCATTTACTTTTGTGTAGGTTAACAGGTTTATGGTATGAAATATAATATCAACTGACATTCGGTAATGTAAACCAATATTGATACATGGAAATCGTGGCTTATGGAGCAATTTAAGGTGATGGCTGCTGCCTAACATCTTTCTTTAAGGCTCACCGATTTTAATGCTAGTAATTAACTACCTGTTATTTTTTACTAGACTTTTCCACACCATTAAAGGAAAAAACATTATTAGCAAGCGCCAGGATAAAATCCCTGTGGTAGGCGGCAGTGAAAAGCAGTTACGAAGATATCTGACTCAGGTGAATAGACGCGTATCACGGTAATGCCAGCTAATATAAAGTTCGGCCAAAGACAAAAATAATACGTCACTGGAAAGAGCATAGCAAAATTAGTCAATGCACGAATTTTCATAAACGAAAATGTCGCGAAGCGCCGCTATTTTCAAAATTGCAATTTTAGAAGGTTTTTTTTTATGGCAGAACTGACTTGACGGGCAACCTTGCCCGTTCACTTAACAAAACTTTAAAACATTACAGTTTTGAAACTAGCGGCGCTTCGTGTGTCTTGTGTTTATGTTTGATCAAGCTTTTTATACTGTGACAAAGGTATATTAGTATGCTATTTATATCATATTCGTTACCTTCAGTATTTGGCCTCCATCTGGATAGCTTTCTAATATCCGTTTGAGGACAACGGTCAGGGTTGGTCTCCTCTGGCCGTAAGACTGCCCTAGAAAACAAAGCAGCAGGTTGTTATGTTCTTTCCGGTGGTGGCAAAAATTTGCATTTGCAGACATCCATTCTATATACCAGTTTCTGTAGTTGTTCTTTTATTACGTTAGTCGTGGTATTTTCGACATTAGGAACAGTCAGGCGAAAACGACATTCAAAGAAACATTCCGCAGGAAATAGAACGTAACGGTGCTGTGGCATTCATCTGCATTTTTCTGTCTCGTGAAATATCATGGTACTGTCAGCAGCTATAGTTAGCATAGAATCTTCAGCCTAAGTTTACAAACCAAATGGTTTCGTACCATGATTGAACATATACAATTATACATACATTACATTTATACTACGCTATAGCTATTGGTCCTTTAGAATGCCCGTAATTGAAAATGATGCGCCTAAGTTTGTTGGTACAAATGGCCTGTTACGCTAGAACAGTTAGTTACATACTCTTTCGGCGATAGTATCCACCTGGACGCGACATTTCATTTTCTCAGCCAAACCACTGAATTAGAATTCACTTTTGCTCCATTCAAGCGAGGGAAAAAGTAACAGCGAGCTCTTAACTGTTTTTGTTATCACTGTTTACAACCACGCTAGCTTACATCAAAGAAGAAAGCTGATTGGATTACCTTTTATTAAAATCCTAAATATTTAAACGTACACTCAAAAACAAACTGTCATACCTATAAATTGTCTAGGGCAGAATAAGAACATGCCTGGAAAGTGATGCGGTTGTTTCGGAGCTGGTTTGGTCATTACATGCCTACATCTGTTAGGCAGTGATAGTCACGTCAAACTCCTAAAAAACCTGGCTCATTCATGCGATACAATCGCGCTATCATTATGTGATAAAACTATTTATTTGAAGAGTATAGTACTCAAGTTATTATAGTCAAAAGCATTTTAAAGCCATCCAGAAATTTGAAGAAAACGCACAATTCTTTATAGAAGACGTCTCATCTAGCACATAAAACAAACTAACACTACATTGGCTCGTTATGTCTGTCAGACGGCTTCATCAATTTGTTTAGAGGAAAGAACAGAACATTAGAATTATTTAGCTTCATGACGACTGGTCTGATAGCACAGAAAATAAAACAAAATAAACAAAAAAAAAAAAAAAAAAAAAAAAAAAAACCAAGAGCGTGACATTTACTTCAGGTTTTGGTATAATTTAACTTAACCTATACATGTTTAAACTTAATGTCTGACTAAAAGGGTTTTGACCAAGTCTTCCGTTGTGTTACCAACCGAATAAGCCTAATTGAAACAATGCATTCTACTCACCCTTAATGAATGTATTCTTTTCCATTCCTGTTAACACTTTTCATTCAACGATCCATTGTAATCAACAGCCTAAAATGAGAAAAGAGAAGTGAACACTTTATTAAAACAGTAATTTGAAAAAGCTTGCCGAGTAGTCGAAACGTCTCTGCCAGGTTTGCAGATATCCATACTTCTAAGTGTAGGGCGGTAATGCATTTCTAACTTATTTAGATCTATTCATAAGGATATATTTCCAAAGTGATGACGTCACAAAAGCTTCGAAATAACCTAACTGAAAAAATTTCACACCAAAATGATAGCTCTTTTCGGCATTGGACAGCTGAGATATAGGCTTTTGAAATTGTTTTATACCCAAACCTCTTATTTCCTGTAGGTTCCTCTGATTCGCTTAGGACTGACGCTAAATATTAAGAGAGTTTAGTATGGGACTATCAAGAACTTTAAACTTCTGCATCTTTGCTTTCAGTAGGGCTAGCGATTTGCAATTTTGCACAAGTTCTTGCAGCAGCTGTGTATATCGCATAATGTTGATGGAAAAGTCTGCAAAATGGTGATGTCAACACTGAAACTCTATTCCCAGTGTACAAGGTACAAGAATAACTGGAATACTTTGACACAAACATTTTGTTACCAGATCCAACACATGTGTAAATCAAATTAAAGTATTTGCTCACAAGGATTGTTATCCCTACGTTGTGCAGTCCTTTAGTACAAGACTGAATGAACCACAGACGAGAGATGAATAGGTCTCTGCGTCAGAGCACTAAATGGCGAAAAATCGGCAAGAAACACGCTGTTTATCATGCTAGGAGTAAGTTGTAAGTGATCTAAAGTACAGAATAACCCGCTTCACTTGTCATACGGAATCAAAAATTTCCATTGTAATCTATCCGAGCTCAAACTAGAACGCGTTTTCGTTGCTGAATCCAAACTTCCGGCGACTGCTTGCAAAATCGACCACAAACAAAGCTGGATTTGAGTCACAAGTGGAAAAGTACCGTACTTACGATCGAGTCGATCGTCCTTAGGGACAAGTGCTGCACTACAGCAAGGCATGACAATCTGTGCAGCTCGTTAAACACAGGGCTTAGTCTGTCCCGAGTCACGAGTATTAATTTTTTCATGACGTTAACGGTCTATTAACGCTTTCACTGAGCAGCCCGATTTGAATATATAAGGCTGTTGTCTTTCTAATAAAGGACAAAGGAGTGATCATTGCCGAGTCAATATTTATTCAAATCAGTTGCACCGACAAGCAGAATGATTTACAAAAGATTTACGCTTCAGCGCTGATTTGATTTAAACATCCTGTATCAGCTGTGTCCTGTGCGTACATGATCAAACGTTTTGGAGAAATCGTAAACGTTGAAGTACTCCGATAAGCAGAAAACTAGAAGAAAACGGCTTAACTAAACAGAAACTGGTTTCACAGCTGCGAGTCTGTCTACTACTTGTTTGACTTGTTTGATCTATTTGTTTGTTACACTTGAACTTGATCTTGATTAGTGCACCAAATTAAAAAAAAAAAGCTCTGGATTTGGAATTTTACAACAGTTTCTTTTTCCGATAAAAGTTTGCCAGTTTTCTTCGAAACTCGCTCAATCAGCTGATGAGGTACTCGGCGGCTTCTTGTATAATATTTTCACGAAGTAGTGTTCTTCGAACGATCGAGCCATATTCGTTACAGTGGGTGAGAAGTGCACGTGGACCGGCAAACAAGATCATGGTTTACATCACTTGGTTAATTAACTGCTGGGGTACGGCGTGTGTTTAACTCAGACGGCCATCGCATGCAATCTATAGGTGTGTAAAATAATGTTTAACTAAAAATAGAAATAACCAAGGGAAGTACGGGAACTTCGTTCGGCACCGTTAAATTTAATTTCCTTAAACTCTCTCCGCTTCTGCAACTCCGACCAATTTCTTAGGTTTTGGAATTTAACAAAAATTATGAACGGACATGACAATTTTCTAAATCGCATTTCAAATGCAACTCAACTTGGCTGCCCTGTTGGTCTCATTCAAAGCACCTGGAGTTGTAGTATTAGTTCTGCTTAGTTATACCCTATACAGGCAAACCGCCAGCTAGGCCGCTAAACTCTCAAAGAACACTGCAAGTGTAATTGCAACTTTACGTAAAACTCTTGCCCTTTGAATGTTATAAAATATTAATATTTTAAAACTTTTACTTATCTAAATAAGTGCGCAATTACAGTTCTTCGCTTTTGAGAGCAACAGTGACAGGTCGGTTTCTAATATTATAAACTGCAATCTACTTGTCAGACGGCATCCAATCGTATACCAAACATGAACATGCTAATAACATCAGAGTCTCTTGCAAAAGCGATTCGTTTCAAAGTTGAACAATTGAGGCTCTCCAAACAATTATAATCGTGCAGTCTCCTTCATCCAGGTAAAACTAACATTGAAGAAAACCGTTGCCTTTTCGGTATTACACAGTTGGTATCGTCCGGCGACTTCGAATGAGTAACGGTCAGCTCCTTGATTCACGAAATTCAAAACTTAAATGAAACCCTTCGCAATCGCAAGGAAAGATATGATAGAATTATCAGCGTTACTTCTCTCAGAAACAAATGCTCGAAATTCAAGTCTAAAATCGAGAGTAGCAGTTGTTCACTGGATTAACGGAAACTCAGAACGAAAAAAAGAATACTATCATAACGACGTCATAGTGACAGAAGAAATACATATATAACTTACTGAAACTTTTTTTGGGAGGCCAAGTGGTTTGACGGCTTCACATCGTAAGGGGCTCACTAGGGTTCAATTTTAGTTTCTTCTTTCAAAAACGTTGCTGATGTTATGTGGAAACCGTTGGCGAATCTTGCCGTAAGTAAGCGATCACAATGAAACGTTCAAATAAAGTTGAATAGACGTGCTTTATGTACCGACGTCTTTTCAATCCTTTTGTTCTTAAATCAATTTAACTTAAGTCAATTTAGCAACACACCCCAACCCCTTGGGTATATGTTGAGTAATTTCGTATGGTAATGTCCAACAAGCTTCCTATACGTAAGTGGGGCTACAAAGCAAGGGCTGCTTAATATACATATGCTCTTGTGTAATGTATACGTAATGTAATAAGTATATAGTACGTTTCACTATAACGGTAAACGTAATTAGAGAAAAGATGATTGTAGCGACAGCGAAACCTCGTAAGAAAAACAATCATTAAAAACGAACGGATGTAAAATGACCTTGAAAAATGTAGATAATTATACAAGTAAATAGAAATACCGATCATATTGCATTAGGACAGGTATGCGAACAACTCATTCTTTCTCTTATTGCATAATGTATCAGTGCATGCTGTAGATTGTATTGAAGTAATTTCACCATAAAAGTACGGACTTCATCTAATTAGCTTTATATAGTCTTATGTCGCAGTAAATATTGCATTATTGCGTTAAACCGGCCTCTGCCTTGGTTTATGAAAATATATACTTTTATAAGGTTCGCTTGTACGTAATTGTTTCCTTCGACCGTACTGGTCACTCAAGTGACATACTAATATGAGCCTGCACCTGAACAGGTTTTGTTCAGCGAGATGACCCTGGATACCAAAGGTTCTTTTGACCTTCTCTTGTTGAGTGGGATTGATTGAGCGAACACAAGCGTATGGGCCCAGTTACTAAAAGCATGATCAAGCTAATTAACGGTTTACAAAATGTAGATTCTCTCAACCTTCGAAGAAAAAAAACAGTGAGAAATGTAGTGAGAAGTCATAGTTCAATCAACTTTCATCTGAGCAAGGTACCAAAAGCCAAGTGCTTTATGCCATATTCTATATTTCTGGTGAGAAACTGAAAGAGAAATTTCACGTTGATCACCCTTAGAAGTGAAAGGATTATTTTTTTGTCGTCCTCAAGCCTAAAAATGGTAATGTTCCGGCTCAGAACAAGATGTCCATGGCGGATACATTTTTGAACTGACAAGGTTAGTTGGTTGATCAAAACCCTGTGGTTTGTTGGCCGAGACTCTTGATAGAAAAGTTTTGGTTAATCCCAGATTAGCTTCCTGGGGTGAATGCTTGGAATCTTACTTTCATGTCTCGGAATGGAACAGAATTTGTGCCTTGTCCGCGAATGGTTGTCTATTATTTGACCTGTCTCTGCTGTAAACACAATGGCACGTGATTCCAACTATAACCTGCACTGGCTTGCAATAATAGATATTTATATAGTCAGGCGGTGTGAGTTGGTTTTGCCTGATCCTGACCGGGAACATTAACTGTCGGTAGAAAAGTGCACGAACTATTCGCTGCTCTGGCACTACATAATTTATGTAATTTTCTATCTGAAAATACCCATGGGAATCTTAGGCCTTGCTCCAGCGCGAAATTGCAAGTGCGTACGCGCAGTGCGCGCTGAGAATGGGGCGAGATTTACATGAAACGGATACAATCGAAACGTCTCGCGGATTAAAAATTTTAGCACAAAGCGGATGGCGGGAATTTGTGGAGCGCAACGCCAAGCTCAACGAATGCACTTGACTTATACGACCGACTATAAAGCAGGCAAACGAAAGCATTCAAATCTTCAGCCCAACATCTCGGCAATCTGTCAGGTTTGGTACTCCCGTACGGCACTTCCGGAAGAGAGCAATGACAATATCTTTTTGAATTTCCAAGAAGTGGCATAGGCTGTAGGAGCAAGAATTTAGGCCAAATTTCGCAACAGATTATTTTATCAGTAAACAAGAAATTTTCAGTTAAAGAATTTTCCTGTTAAGTTATTTTCCTGCTAAAAGCCTCCCACGTTTGGTGGTTCTAGAGCATCTGCGATGTTTCGATACACAATTGCGGGTAGGGATAGATATTATGACGTTAGCACATATGCTCTAATCCTAGTCTCGTCTATGTTATAATGCTAAAAATCCGTTAGTTAGTCTGCCAATATTGATTGCTAAAAATAATGTGCGGACTTAATGTCTGTTTAGTCACGTTCGGGCTTCGTACGCCCGACGAACGTGATTGCCTTTTAAGGAAACACGACTAGAAAGTTCCATGTCAAAACTGAAACTTGATACGTGCTTGTTTGCATATACTAGCCTTCAGTGGCATTTTTTTAAAGATGGGAGTTAACAAATACTTCAAAATAGAGAGATGTATCAAAGAAAATGAAATTGCGTGCGTTGAAGATCTATTTTGTGAAAGCTCAAGGTCAAAGGGGCGATTGGATAGCTGACTGTCAAAACAAATCGCCATCCGCTATTTTCATTGGTGGGTTTTTATCACCAAACTTGCAAAGTCAATAGCCCACAAAATTGATGGGTTGTTGATATGATGCAATACAAAACATCACGCACAGCTGTCAAGCAAAAGATATAGTTGTGTTGCGTTTGAAGGGAGACGTAATGGATCCCTCAAAGCAGGATGTCCCTGATGCCATAGAAAAATTCATTACGGCTGTGGAAGAGACGAAAGAACTATTGAGGAGTCCTAGTGTTCCGGGTAGACCGTGCTGCCTTTGCTACAAACCCCGAAGAAAGAAGGGTATATCAGAGTTCACTCCACTTTCCACCAGGCTCGCTGAATCTGACCCCGGGTGTCTACACAAAATCTCCAGCAAATCGAAGGGGAAAATGGACGAGACGGACCTTATATTAGAGCATACACCACAAGAACTGCAAGCACGGGGTCTGGTTAGCGAAATGGACTCTCTGTTGAGTCAAATTTCCAACGCTGCAAGTTGTTTGAAGACAATCTATCTGCGTCGCTCGAGTTCTGATTGCGACGTCCGGGACGTTTTGCGTTGCTCGTTTGACGAAGAAGGCGGTTTCGGCGAGAAAGGCACTGCGACAGAGTGAATGCGGAACATTGGAATAGTTTGAGCAGCGCCCGATCGTGTCTTATCGGTGTGTCTATCAAGTTGCCAAAAAGCGGATGGAAATGTCTGTTTGTTCTAAGCACGGACTGCTATCAGGGTTGCTTTCATCCTGCCGACAGATGTGGTCGCGATCTCAATCACTCGATGGCTGATGTTTCAGTTCTAGTGCGGCGTAATTTTAATTCCTTGTAACAGGTGAGAACGGACATGGAATAATGAAGCGACTAATTTTACCGGTGCCGGTGAGTACGACCATGAATTCAAGAGATCACAAACCATGGTCGCTTCCTGCGGCTTTCATGGATTTGGGTCAAGGGGATTTCAACCAGCGCGGCGAACGATGCAAGGAACCAATGAACATGAGCGGACAGGTTTTAACTAGTTTCTCTAGACTACTGGCATTGTTTCTACCCCTGAGAACGTTGCATCATGCTGTACAGTGTACAGAAAAAAGGACAGATAGTCAGGTATAGTCAGAGGATATCTGCGATTATCGTATTTCTAGTAAGGTGGTTGCTATTTATATTTCAGTTTGCTCGATTACTGGTCTGTAACATTTTGCTTATGCATATTGCCATTCGGGCAATACGCCAGCCCGCTTGTAATTGTACTTGTAATTACGTACAGAGACATTGGTGTCCTCATATAAGGGCTCACGTTTGGTAACTCAACTCAACCTCTGTTGTAGCAGTTGACAGTTCACTTCACAGTATCACAGGCAACATTTTAATTATATTTGGCTGACCGTATGGGCAAAACTGGTATCGACTTATATGCACTACAAGATGAAATGGGGGCTTTGTCCAACGAAGCTGAATTATTATTGCTCGAGGCGTCAGCAAACGCTGCATACAGTGTTCAACATATCCACAAAAATCCGCCGATACATTCTAAATAAACTATATTCAGTCGGTCAAAACAGAAATACGTAATTATAGGAAGAAAGATGTGAGCTGTTGTTCGATGTGTGCATAATTATGCATATTGAGTAAAAGGATCTTTAAAAATTCGTAAAATCATGGAAGTAAACTCTAAACGTATTTATTGTACATAATAAAGACAGAATTGTAGAGTGGGATGAAGTAGTAAAGACATATTTATAAGGTTTCAGATTGGTTTTGTGTGGGCATGATGGGCGCTGTTCCTGGTGAACTTTCTAGCATATTGTTGGGTCTTTGATTTACACGGCCTTAACTCAAAGTGTGGATTCCACGAGACGAAATAGTCGTTGAGAAAGGTGCTCTCAGAGGTTCATTTTTCATAAATTTTTAGTTCGGATGAAAGTCCCGAGGTGTCAAGTAGTACTTCCGGCAACTGATACCATGGGTCACGTTTTGATCTTTTTGTCAAAAAAGTGACACGCGTAAGTTTTCTTGTGTTGCGACGGGTTTAATCAATTTAGATTTTGCAATATAGACATCGGCTGAGGCTCGCTTTTTGTCAGTGTACAAGGGTCATTGCTTCGGTGGAACGTATGACACTTTATTAAATACCTCATGAGCCGCCTCGCCTGACTTGAAAGTGAAATGTGGGCGGGTGCAAAGCATATGTGTGCTTTAAGTGTGGGCGGGTGGTAGCCAAAATCAATTAAATGCATTGGAAACAGATTTACAAAAAACTTCGTGCGAAGCATCTAATTTGTTTTGAGTACAGCCTGCAGTTTAGAAACTTCAATGAAGTGCCGATACCCAAAGTTTTGCGGGTGTTGACTCAATCTAGGAGGTTGTCTCGCTAACAACGTACTGTGCAGTCAAAGTGTGCAGTAAGCATAACAAGGCCGTAGGCTCATAAGTGCCTGGTTGGGTAGTCTCAGCATCCCGTTTTGAATGTCGCGTTTTCATGAAACGGATCAAAAGCGTGGGCCGAAAAGTATGCTGCCAGGCCACTCACAATAAGCTTCTATTCAGCAATAAGCCAGAAAGTTGCTTAATCGCAAGCTATGTACAGTACTTGACTTTGTATAGGGTATGTCAGCATGTAGCAGTCTAGGCTTCGCTGTTCGTGTTTTTGTGGTTCAAGATTTGTATTTGTGGTTTCCGGCTATTTACAGTTATTGCTGATGGCTCCTGGATCTTCGTATTATGTAACAAATAAGAAACACAGTAAATGCACCGCATGCTATGTCACGGAAAGGCAAAACAGTGGAGAAGGACTAAATATAAGGATGAGTATGAATATAAGAAATATTTACCCTCAGCATTTCACCTACAGTAAGTGTTTGTGCCAGACGTTACTAATGGATAGTGACTACTCTCTGAGTGACATATATAAGATAATTGAATATTTAAAAATTTTTCAACAAAATCACGCTCCTGGGTTCAAAGCATTTGCCAATTAAGATTGAACATATTGCACACTCTCAGTTTCCAGCCATTTTTTTTTTCAAATTGTTTCCAAAGATAGGAGTTTATGTGTGCATGTAAAACCAATTATGTTTATTCCAATATTATATTAATGTTATTCAAATTCATTGAGCTGTGTCGTGCTGCTATTTACAGGCCAGCAGGGTTCCTTCAAATTGGGCCGGAATCTCGGGTTTTCGGCACGCAACTCATAAGTCCCGCTGGGAAGAAAAGAGCGCCGAGAAATTCTTTAATTTCTGATTGTTAATTTTTGTGTGCCAATATATAATCAAGTGAAGCCTGAGACTATTGCCGAGTACTTGTTGGCCGAGAAATGACAACCTCTTCGTCCATTGCCCATTTCATTTCGTGAACTGGGGTTTGAAGCCAAGAAGATTTTGTTCTGGCCAAGTTTATAAAAATACGAAGAAAAGAAAGTGCGCTTCTAAAGCCGGTGTCCCAGCGGATTTTATCCCCCGCAGATGTTACCTCCCCCCCTATTCACCAGCAAAGTTAGGTTTGGGAGAGAGGAAGAAGAAAAGGTTATTGGTTTATTGTCCATCCCCACCCACCCCCCCCCCTCCCCCACCCTCCCTCCCTGCTCACCCCCCGCTGGGGGATCATCTCTCCGGGTTACATCATAGAATTATGCTGTTTTTGATATTTTGACATGATGGATAATTGCATAACTTTGAAGGCAGAATGGTCCATAAAAGATGAAGCATTAATATTCAATACTTTGTGATGTTTTCATAAGTTGTAATATTTTTTACCTATGGCACCGATAGCATGAATATTATGAATACTAAAACTATTCACCAGCAAAGTTAGGTTTGGTAGACCAGGGGAGAGGGGGGAGAGGGAGAAATGGTTATTGGTTTATGGTCCACCCCCCCCCCCCCCCCAATGGTTTTTTTATTCTGATGACAGTACCTTCATCAAATGTTCTTCTATATGGTCTGCGTCTAATGCAAAGTGTAAAACCAGATGCATTGTCACTTCCAAGAGTGATCAACAGCATTTGACACAGTGCACCTTATACTGGTGGAGTTGATATTTGAGTCTTTTTAAAGATTTATATTCTGAGTGCCCATTGAAACTTTTTAAAGGAGAACTGTATGCAAAAACTAACCAATTTTTAAATGAATCTTCGAAGCATGAATGATCGAATTTCCAACTTATTTTTTGCATGTTGTGGTTTCCGATTTTTTTAAAAATTGTTTTTTATTTGCTTCAAGGCGCCAACGCTGCGACGCAGAATTCGTGTGCCAGCAGGTATTTTTGGAATTTATGATGCCAGATACGGGGAACGGAGGTAGAAAATCACATCATTTTGGCGAGCAATAACCCTCGCCATAAGTTATGATACCGTCAAAGAAGCGATGTTTTAATTATATTTCTGCCGTGTAACGCAGTTTATCTTTCTTGTTATTTAACACCTCCTTTCCCCGTATCTTACGTCATAAATTCCAAAAATAACCTCTGACATGTGAATTCTGCACCACAATGTTGGTGCCTCAAATCGAACAGAAAACATTTTTTTAAAAAATCAGAAACCGCAACATGCAAAAAAAAGTTGGGAATTCGATCATTCACACTTCGAAGATTCATTTAAAAATTGGTTATTTTTTGCATACAGTTCTCCTTTAAAAGTTTGATTCATTGTTAGGTTGTACAAACCCTGCTCCTATTGCTGCAATATTTTGATTGTGATGCTGTTGACTTACCTGATCGTCAGAGATTGGCTCATGCTTGGAGCATGAACTCTCTCATTTGTCAGAGTGTCTTCTGTAAGAACCCTGGCCATGTTACAGTTACTCTTGAATAGGTGCTGAACTTTTGATGCATGGTTTGTTCATTGTCCTGTGACTTGGATACACAGTAGGGAAACTTATATGTTTGCACTTCCTCTCTCTGTTGCTGGTTCCATCACTGGCACTTCCAGGCATGGCAGCTGACTGGTCAGCTTGTTGTTTACCTGCATGTATGCTGGTAAACTTATTGTTCCCCCAAGCCTGATTGGCCTCCACCCACAAAGAACTTTTCAAGCTACTGTGCATTTGGCTTTGGTTAAGTGTCAGTGTCAGTTAAGTTGACTGGTATCTCAGACCCCCCCTTGTTTGGACATCTTGACTTGCTGTCATTGTCCCCTGCTTGTGTCTCCAATTGTTCCAAATGGTTTCTTTGCTGAGGGGGATGACTAAGGAAGCCAGCTTTCGAGGTTTCAGTGAAGTCAGAGTTCAGAAATCTATGCCAAACTGCATCATGGTATCTATCAGTCTACTTGGCTGTGTCTTGCAGGCATAGTACTTGACAGCTGATTGTTGATCTGCCCAGGTAGTAGAGCTCTGAGACAGTCAGTCCTTTCTTGGTGACCTGTGTCTTATCACTGCCAGTTGATTCAAGCCAGATTGAAGACTTGAATCAAGGAATCTAATAAAATCCAATCAAAGGAATTTTCAAGAAGGTTGTACAAACTGGGTTGCAGTGAACACAAGCTTTGGATAAATGTCATATCAGTGTCTTTACATTGTCAATACTGCACAGAGCGTGTGTTTGATGTATCTGACGACAGTTGATGTATCCGACGGCTTCCAGAAAATTTCTGCAGAAGTAACCAGGCCAGATGGACTGAAATATAATGCAAACAGCCCTTCATCTCCACAACGAGCAGGCCCGAGCCGGTGAACTCTTACTGAACTTATGGAAGCTGAAACTAAGTGACTGTGGCTGCCGTAGATCTTATACTATGCCGGTGCGCCACGAGAGCCTGCAGATTCAAATTTTAGGCCAGCAGTAATTCAAGTTGGAAAGGACACAGCGATAAACTTGCCCAGCGGACACCGATTCAATATGGCGGACAATAGATTGGTTGGTGGTTCTGTAGTCCCGTCGATTTGTTTATTGTTCGTTTGGTTGCGTTTGATGTCGTCTATCAGTCGTTTGTAAGGTGCAGGTAAATATTGTTGGCATCTGTTGAGAAGTTTCCGCCCAGCTTTCCAGTGTAATTGGTCGTTGGTAGTAGTCAGTGCTGTGGCTGATGCATTCGGTGGAGTTGCAGTTTAATGTCGTGTTTAGTCTGTCGGTGGTGTTCAGAAATGTGATTTAGTGTCACGGAAACCAAATAGTTTGAAAACATGCGAGGGCCGATAGCGACAAAATCAAGCTCTTCGATCGTTTTAGAGATTTAGTAATTATATGTGCTTTCTTTCAAGTGTACAGCAGGTCGTTTAATGTCACTATTTCACAAATAGCATATTTATACACGTGGCTATTTTTATACGATCATGACACGTAGGGAAAAACGCAATCTTCCAATTTGAGTGACCACCTGAGGAATGATTCCTTTGAACTTTTCTTGGCTGATCCATCAGAGGTTGGCAGGCCTCGGGAGACCATTGAGTAAAGAACACATGGAATTTCTGGCTGATGCTGGTGTCCGCCATTTGGTGTGTCTCACAGAACTGGCACCATCTCTTCATGGAGTGGAGATGCGCTTATATCACTTTCCTATCATTGATTTAACTCCTCCTTCTATCCTTCAAGTGCAAGGATTCCTCAGAATCGCCCAAGAAGCAATCGGACGCGGAGAGGTACTGTACAGGTGGCATTGTTTAAAATGCAATAGGTTAATTCTTTACAGGACCTGGTTACATGACCCTAATGACTGATAATTCATAACTTAATGTGCTTTTTGAGTGCCATAAACAGAAAGAGCATGTTGAACAACTACGAAGACATGCAAAATTTTAGGTTCACAGCATAATATTTATACAGTGGAACCCTGCTATCTCAAGCTTTCAAGGGAAGCAAGAAATAGTTCAAGATAGCGGGGGATCGAGATATTGGGGTTCTACTTAGGGAAATTTATACCAAGTTCATTTCCGAGGGAAATAGGATTCTTTTCGAGGAGTTTGGGGAGTTCGAGATTGCCGAGTTTGAGATAGCAAGGTTCTACTGTATCTCAAATTTGGCAGCACTTTAAAGTTACAAAGATTTGTATGGGAAAAGTTATAGGACACGTTTAAGGCTTTTTTTTTTCTTTTTTTTTTTCTTGTTTCCAGATAAGTTGAACCCCAGATATTTTGGAGTTGTGATTTTGAGTATTAATTTGGCACTTACACACAAGTTTTGATGGTGATAGTTCTTTAATATGGAGTTTGGTTATTTTCTTTAGGCAGTGGCTGTGCATTGTGCTCGTGGCATGGGACGAACTGGTACCATGCTGGCTTGTTACCTGGTTAAGACCACAGGATGTAGTGCACAAGATGCTATAGATATGGTGAGAGAAAAGAGACCAGGATCTATTGAGACTACAGAACAAGAGGAGTTAATTAAGCAGGTACACAGAATGTTAAATGTTGATACTTAGATAATTTACGTTATAGCAATTAGGGCTATTCATTTTGTAGCACATATTGTAATGGCTGATTGAAGAACAGCTCAAAGTGACTTTTTATGATGGCCATTTATTTCTATTTTTTACATTTTTTGTGGCAAAGCTTGCCAGCAGTGTAATTATCACATGTTAGAATGTGACTTTAAAACATTTCTATTATAAAAACAAAACAAATTCCAAATCAGGTGGTATTTATAGTAACTTAAGGAAATTCAAGGCCAAATTTCAATTGCCTATCAAAATTGATTGTGAATTTTAACAGTATATGCTTTTGAATCAATTGACTAAACTGACCACTGATTGCCTTGTCAGAAGCAAACAGAAAAACAAAACTATACCTCAGCTGGAAGTACTTACAGCCTAATTGATTGTCTCCTTAATTTTACAATACTATTGTACTTTAGCCTCTGGTTGGTTGATCTTTATATGGCCTGAAATTATGATTGGTTTTGAAATATACATTGGTATTATTTTATGAAAGCCAATCAAAAACCATTCACATGCAGGAAGAATATTATACTCAAGTGCAAACATGTGTACAGTACATACATGTCAAGCTTGAATTGAGTTGAGTAAAGAGATTTTCAAATTAGCCATTACCAACAAATCTGAGATCACGAGAGTTATGAAATATGTAGGAAATATAATACATATTATGTATATTATGTATACATATTAAATATAAAACATATTATGTTTTCACAGTTAGAATAAGATGAGGAAGTCTGAGAGTTTACAATAATTTATACTGTCATATATTATTCCCTATTTAATAATGTTATTGAGAAAAGATTTTAATGTTTTACTCTGAATACTATATGTCATAAGTATATGATTATATCAATAATATATCTTTTATCAGTGGGAATGAGAAAGCTTATATCCATGATGTCAACAATGCTAGCAGAACAGGCAGTGAAAATAGAAAGAAATGCATGAGAGTATGTGATATTTATATAATTAAATACATATGCTCAATATATTTGATATAAATAGATATACACCAAGCCATTCACAAACATATCATATTTTTAATATAAAATAGTTACAAACAAGTATTTTGTGCACTATGGGAATGGTTTGATTCTAAACATAAAAATGAGTCATAAAAAAAAGCATATTCATAGAAATACATAATGCTCATCTTATTGGAGATGAAGCAAAAGTTTAACTTGATTCTGCCTCAATATATTTTTCATTTCACATACAGTAGTACTACTTACATAAAATATTTAAAAATTATTCGCCGAAGTGGAGGTGAATAGTGGTGGATATTTACCGAGCCGTTTCGGTGAGGTAAATATCCACAGCTATTCACCGACACTGAGGCAATTAATTGTTAGTATATACCACACAAGTTTAATAGCCAACCCCCAAATAGCTATTTTATTTCCGATGAAAATGGGCAAAAATTGGGTTCACACACCATTTTGTTTTACCGGAAGCCGTCGGGAGGTGAAATAGTGCACGAAAAGCACTATTCGCTTTTGTGGTATATACTAAATCAAAATGTAAAAAGTGAATATCAAAGTTCAATACTGAAAAATAGTTATTTATATATAAATTTGTTGTTGACCAGCTACTGTATTTACATTATTGATCATAATACTACTACAAATAATTCAATATTATAAAAAATCACCTAAAGTAGAGAATATAGTGTTGTCTTTGGGTATGTGTACAATAATTGGCAAGACAGGGTTTAACAGCATTTTAAAATCTGGTTGTCTTTGCTTTTAGCAATAATATTGTTTTAACATTAGAGGGAGAAGGAAGTTTTATATTATTTACCAGGTTTATTCTATAAATAGCCAGGGAATTATCTATTTAGTTCTTTAATCTATTATGTTTTTATTCGGTGTTCCCGCTAAAGCAATAGTTTTCTTTTAAATAGTGGCAAATGATAACATTAAAAAAATTATTTTTCTCTGTATCCCAATCTCACTTCAAGGTGAGAAACAACAACAACAACAGCAACAACGACAAACAAACAAACAAACACCATTACATGTGTATTTTACAAAATGGACCATTGTTCTGACTGCGCTAAATGTAGGAATGAAGTTACGGATACAGGTATGAAATGCATAGTTCCAACACAGTACATGAGCATGGCATTGGATTAAATTATTTTAAAGGGCCCTGCCTGTAAAATACACATGTAAATTACCAATTCAACTACCCCAGATTCCCCAGTTCCGTCCACTGGCCACTCATGGCAAAGGCATGCGTGATCTAAAGAAGCCCTTTGCTGGGCAACTGGGAAATAAACACGTAAAAATCGGTGGACCGCAACGTTTGTTGAAGTAATATGAGACGTGGTTGTTGTCTTCCCCTTCTTTTTATCAGTTTCCGTAATCGTTGCTTTATCTGCAAACAAACAATTCTGTTTTGTTGCCATCAACTGTATTAACCCTCCAAGCAAACTGACACGTCGTAGTGGAGTTGCTTTTAAATCCTTTTGCTTGGAGATAAGAGTTCAATTTGAGCAAAGACGCCTTGAGATCCACCGGAATGTCCTGGTTGATCGTTTCCAGTTTTAATTCGCGAATATCTGATGAGTCTGTGGAGTATGCAGCATTTGAGCTGGACATTTCTATCGCTGACACGAACACTCCAGCAATAAGCAAAATGTTCACCGCCGCCAATGTCAAACACATCCTACCTTTCCTGCTTTGGATCCAAGCAACTTGTGCTGCCTTTCGTTGTGTACTCATTAGTCCAATGAATCCAACTCGTGTGAGTTTTGTAGCAGTTAGTGTATGGAAGACTGCACTGACTCGTGATGTTGAAACAGACACGTTTGTAGGTGAAACGAGAGAGAAAGCTTTATGCAAACTACATAACAACGACAAGCAACAATGACGTCAATCATATGATGCTAGTTTCAAGTATACCTTTGTCAAGTGTGACATGCAGGTTTATTATTGTTTCCACGCCTGAATGACCGCGAAATTTTCTTCGGACGGTATTAATCTAGTATTTCTTTTCCGGGCTATCCTTGCAACTGCTTAAGTTGCTTCGTAACTGCGAGGGTAACTTTCACTATCAGTATGTTAATCTTGTTGGCCACCATACATATATATATATAAATAGGTAGTATAACTGAACGGATGAAATTCCCATGAAAACCAAGGACTCAATATAGTTGCTAAGTGAAAAAGGTATTTGCTTCACAACGAGCGTTGACAAGAATCCAGAGGAATCATTGTTTATTGCCACTAAACTGAGATGGAAGCTGTAGATGGTGCTATGTTTTATAGTTGGTAAGATAAAACAACACTGGGTTTTGCTCATTGTGTGTACTAACAGTTCAAATTGAGAACAATGCAATTTGACAGACGACTATCTGAAGTAAAAATGGACAAAGAAATTGTCGTACAATGTCTGTGATTGGTTCCTTCTCAAAGCTTCCATAATGACATGGAATTTGACAGTTCTGTGGGAAAACTTGAAGATAAAGAATAACACAAGCAATAATTTTCCTTTGGCTTAGTATCGAGTGTTGTATTTTTTTCCCGTATCAAACGCTAGGACTCTAGTTGTAGTCATACTCGTTGTGTACCCACCAGACCTGATTTAAGTTCAATTGTTTTCTTTTTTGAGCAGTATTTTACGAAAGGAAACTAACATTCATGAACCAACAAGCGCTTTGTTTAGCTTTCAGTAATACTCGAGTTTCGTTCTGTTTTGTTCTTAAGGGATTGCCTATTGAAGTTACAAGCATTGGCCCTTATCCAAAGCAACGTTGACAATCGTCATACAGTAGTTAGGAGCTTAGACCGGCTTGACTCTCTTTGTCCACTGAAGGCTGATAAATGAGTATAAATAGTCATATCCTGTCGATAGACTACTTAATTAAATATAGTGCAAGGTTCCTCTAAAAGTTCCTAATGTTCCCAGGTTTGTAAGCTCGCATTTTTTACCAGAAACGTTTATTCTTAAAAGTTTAAAAGTTTACATTAAAAATGTTTAGTTGGGTTACAAAAAGTTTGCTTAAACACCAGTCTCCTTTGCATTCACTTTACTGTAGTGCATCTCCGTCGACAGTTACAGTTCGCACTGACCCGGCCACCTTGAATCGGCGGGAATTGTTCACTCCATTGACAGTGCTCGTTGAACACGCTGTCGTTCTCTGTTAGGTTGTGGCTTGTCCCACCCCGCTTGAAGCACTGTACCCCAGACGGTCAGAAGGAGGTCAGGGAACTTCTGAAAGAAGATGTTGGACATCAGTTCAGCCTTCCTTGCAGATGACTGCTCCTCTTCGTGTGCATAGGCGTTGCGAAAAAAACGAACAAGTTCCGCCGCAGAAGTTGTGGTGTACGTTCTGCGTCCCCATGCAGACATCATCTCGTTGTACAAATCAGGGATTACTGTGTCCCATGGAATGTCTCGTAGTCTGCATCCAAGTGGCGTGGCTTCAAGACGAAGGATAACTCTATCCCATCCGTGTACACTCGGTTTAGCAAACTCTACCTGATCTCCAACAGCCATTAGGAATTGGATCTTCTTGTGAATGCTCCAAAAAAAGCAGTGTTCACCAATCAAGTCGAGTTTGGGCCTGTCCTGGATTTCTTTGCTTAGGAGCTGTTTCAACAAGTGATGCCCTGCTGGTTTGAGTTCACTTTTGTCCATGTGATGTGTGCCGCTAATGATCGACTGTTCTAATTCGTGGGGCAACACGCGCTGGGCACTGGCTGCTTCTTTTGTAAGCACTGCACGTTTTGGATCAAACGCGTGCTTCCCTCTGGACATCAGGAAGTGGCACACCAGTCCTAGAGAGAAGACGTCTGACTCCATTGTGTGCTTAGTCTGTGTTCGACTGACTAGCTCCGGTGCCATCCAACCGCGAGTTCCAGACAACGAGTGTCCACTTGTTGAGTTGCGTGAGGAATACCCTGTCAGATCTTTTGCAAGATTAAAATCTGCAATTTTCAGACAGAGGTGAGGGATATCTGTGTACAATACGTTTCCTGGTTTCAGGTCGCGATGCAGGATACGTTGCTCATGAAGATACTTTAAGCCCTTGACCATATCACCGACCAGTTTGGCCATGAGGGAGTTTTCTGACAATTCCTTGGTCTTATGTTGGATCAGATAAGCCAAGTCCCCCTCCATGAGCTCTAGCACAATGAAGTGGAAGTCTGGGTCACTATTAATGATGGTGTAATAATCAACCACTTGCTCGTATTGAGTTAGTTTGCAGAGGGCTTCGATTTCTCTTGAAACACCTTTCTCTTTGTGGTCTTTCTGTATTCTCTTTAGTGCTACCCCTCGTTTTCCTTCCTCGTCAATGGCGGGAAACACCATCCCCATAGCTCCTTCACCGATGGAAACAGCAGGGTCATAGCGATAGGACTCGACCTTTCTTGGGCTTGAAATGCACAGCTTTTGCAAAACCTTCGTGTGGACCGTGGTTTTCATCTGAATTCTAACTGTTGTTTTTG
This sequence comes from Plumapathes pennacea, assembly GCA_964036295.1. Lineage (NCBI taxonomy): Eukaryota > Metazoa > Cnidaria > Anthozoa > Antipatharia > Myriopathidae > Plumapathes > Plumapathes pennacea. Next base: position 10,196,043 of record OZ038469.1, on the reverse strand, counting down.
GCTGGGTGTTGAGCAAGGTTTCCGTTAGGTCCAAGGTCCAACTAGCAGATGGCAATTGTAAGAGTAGATGGAGAGGTGTCTTTCCCTGGTTGTTCAGCAGACGACGATCGGCCCCATGGGTGCGCAAAATGCCAATTAATTTCCTGGTGATGCTTGGTGGTAGAGATGTGAGGCAGCAGCACTTGTGCAGAAGTGTGTCTCTGTTTGGCCCTCGAATAACGTTGGGGTCTGCTCCTTTCTCTAGCAGCATGTTCATTACGTTCAGAAGTGGCAAGGCATTTTCATACCCTTCGTATAAATCAGAATTGCACATGATCGTGATGCAGCGGAACAAAGCTTCCAGTGGGGTAGAACGAGCCTTGTTTTCCCCATTCAAGGCTTCTGAACTGGAGTACTGAATAAGGCTTCTTAGAACTTTGCAAAGAGAAAGAAACTGGCTTGGTCGGTATCGAATTTGAGCAGCTGATTGTAGCAGCAAATCAATCACATGATTTCCGTTGCGATCGCGGGCTAAAATGTTATGATTTCTTGAAGCAACCATAGAAATTATTTTTACAATGTTAATACTTCTACCATCACCATGAGGTCTGGTCGAACCTTGAAGGAGTTTCTCTCTATTTTCGCCATGGATGATACCTTTCTTGACAACTGATAGCAATGGTGTATCACCGTTGTCGTTGCGGCTCTCGTGGATCCCTCCGTTAAGCGAGAAGAACTTAAACAGCTCAGCATCATAGGCGTAATGAAGAGGTGTACAACCCATGTCGTTGATGCCATCTGACAAACCTTCAAAAGAGAAGATAAATGCTCCAAGCCAAAACTCGTCGTGTATGGCGTCATTCGATAGACTAGCAATTACCCATTCGTGCAAGATGTTATTGCCGTTAAACCCACGCTCGTCTTTGCAGTCGGCAAACTCAGCCTTTGAGTACTTTTCTTCGTTTGTTATAGCTTTCAGCTGCTTGTAACGGCTATTACTAGACCATGCTTTCGGGCTTATTTCTTCTTGGTTGATTAGATTTTGCCTCACAGCAATGATGTGAAGTGGTGTTGAATTGTCGAAGTTTTTCTTTCTCGGATCTGCTCCACTTTCCAAAAGCATCGTCAAGTATTGTTCATTGTAAAGGTCGTAAAACGTACTGTTACTCGGCAGAGCAGCAACCAGATGTAGAAGAGTGTTTCCATGAGGTCCTTTCTGATTCGGATCTATCACGCCTGGTGACCATTCGAGGAGGCGGTGGCATGTCTTTAACAGCAAAGCTCGCCGAATTTTCGCGACGCCGAGATCCTCAATACTTTGCCATGCCGAAAAGTCGGAATTCGCCGTGAGTTTAACAATTTCCTTGGATACAGATAGGAAAGGGAGGTTCCTTACAAAGGAAAGTAATGATCTTGGGAGATTATGCCTGGGCCGCCTGGCATCGCCTTTGAAACGAAGTTCAAAGTTTAAGAAGGTTTTAGGAGAATAACCAAGCATACCTTTCAGTTCTAGCCCTAAGGTTCCCAGCTTGATCCATCCATTTTGGCAAACGATATCCAAAACTAGTTCCTCTACTACTTTGTGCAGTAACTGAACGGCCATCTTCCTGGCTCTGAGAATCGTCGCAAACAGTTCCACGAAATAATCCGGCGGGTTATCATTGGTCAGCCGCAAACCTGCCCCATTTCCATTGTGATTTAGAAATAAATATATGATGTCATCGCAGGTATATTTATAGCTGTCATGATTGAAACGGCTAAGCCGCAAGGCTGTGCTGAGTCCCATGCCCAATTAAATATAGGATCTGATGTCCACCTGTATGTAGATAAAACGTAAGTATTTCTTTTTAGCCGTCACATTTGGAGTTGAATGTCTGCAAACGGCATACTTTGTCATGTAACGTGCATGTATTAACCTAAGGCTACTTGTAAGACTTAATTAAATTCGCTGTATGCGCCACAATGTTGTAACAAGGGCTCTATTTGGCTAAACAAACGTAGAACCTTCGCATCCCTCAAAGCTTGCTACCCAATTATCAAGAGCGAATCAATTGATGCAAAGTTGTTTGTATATAATATCTGTTTCGACAGTGTTTTAATTTCAATAGTTTCAATTTTACATATCCACACCGGTTTACGGAACCGGTCAGACACAAATTTCAGCGATAGGGAAGTTGAAAGACCGCCAAAATTCAGGACACAGAGTGGTTTTCCAGTTCAAAGGTGACATGATTGACAGCGACGTCGCGATTTGTTTGGCTAATTTGAATGAACAGCGATAGCAGTAAAAAAAAAAAAAACCGTAGGTCCGCAAAGCGTACGTGAAGGTATCTGCTAATGATAGTCCGTGACAGTTCATGATAGTTCGTGTTCAGATGGGCGTGAGAGTTCGAACTATCATCGACTATCACCACCGTTTGATCGGGGCTTTAACTGAGCCAGCTACGTACTATGCATGACCAAACACAAATGTACAAACACGACAGTTTATTATAACTTTTTTGAGCTGATCGACACACAAGAAGCAAAATATAAATTTCTGCGAGGTAGACCAGATTTTGACTCGTTATAGTAGTGTTTTCGTAAAGTAACACACTCCAGCCAAACCTGTTTCTCGTGCTCTTCGAACGGCGTTGAAAAGGATTTACTGTAAAATGTCTTATCGAGTTTTCAGTTATATCTTTGAATTTCTGCTCCCCAGATATTCGAAACAAAACTCGCTCGAACCAATTTTATAAACAAACAACTCAGACATGCCACAGTCGATATGCATCCTGCAATTCAGTGTCATGAAATCATGTGTGAACAAAAATATCAGCGAACGCAAGAAAGTCTAAACTAAATATGTTTACCTTTGATAAAACACATGTCATCAGTGTTCTTCCTTTCGTGAACGGAGCGTATATCGCAAATTTCTCACTCCGTTCCGAAATGTCGCTCTAAATGTGAATCTGTGTCGCCTGTCTGCCAGATGCTGGTAATGTGTGGATATGTCAGCCATTTGGAAATAAGCGCCTCCTCCCCAAAATACGTACAGTACGAGATTAAACATACTTACAAGTTATGACTGATAAAGGAAAGAGGTATACACTGTTAACGTTACATGGAATAGTTACTGTAGCAGTGCAGGCTGTGAAAAACGTTACTGAAATTTGAAATAAACGCCAAGGGCGCTTATTTGAGGAAATACGGTACAAACAAAGAATCGGCAAACTCAGCATGTGAGAGAGCCAATTATATTTAGAAGACCTTCCTGGAGAGAAAATTTGGTATTTGACATTCTGTCGCCAAGTTATAACATTAGCGTAAACTTTTTACTGGAAGACTTTCTGTGCATTCTTTGAGTTAAAAAGATAAAAAACAAAAAACAAAAACAAAAACAAAAACAAAAACAGAAAAAAACAACAAAAACAAAAACAAAAACAAAACAAACAAACTTTCTCATAGGTCCGGTACCACAGCGGCTTTTATATGGATAACATTTCATGTCCTTCCCACCTCAGCAGTTTTTGTTACTAAGAGCGGGAACATTTTAATGACCAAATGAGATGGGCCAAACGGCTGATCGCCCTTCGCCCAAGGCACCGAAATATTGCATGTTGCAAATAGCTTAAAAAATATATAATAATAATAGTAATAATAATAATAATAATAATAATAATAATAATAATAATAATAATAATAATAATAATAATAATAAAATGCACAGTTCACAAAAATAATTCTACAACCGTATGAACCAGGTATCAATGTGAACTGATTATACAGTCAAACAAATTTCTATTTTATCAGGTGATATCTTTTATTAATTCATATTCCACGTAAAATACACAGTTTACGAAAATTTCCGTGACTTCACACTCCTCAGGGTCACTAGTTCTAAAAATCTGTACCTTTCTCAGATTATAAAACGCTTAGACCAGATGTCGATACAAAGCAGATTCATTCAATTAAATACTTTGACCCGTGGCATATAAAAATATTCTGTTTAAAAATTATCTACAACTATTGTTTCGGAGAACACTTTGTTTGCGGGGCATGAAGTAGACTCGAGCCTCGCCATCTCACATCACTTCTACAAGAACTACGCTACAGCTTGAGAACAGAAGAACTGCCAGATTAAATGAGAGTACGGCAGGTTGACTTTTTTGTTTAGAAAAGAACTGTTCAACTGGGGCCAATTCAATATAGCATTTACAAGTGTATTGTAAGTTGGACTATTTCCTCTGCATGTTAAAACTTACTTTAATCCAATACCATGGCCAAAATCCGTTACAGTTATGCATGTGAGACCAGTATCTTGAATGATTTTGCAGACCTTTGCTCGATGAGTCTGTTTAGTGGTCTTTGAATAATAGTCCAACTTGTAAAATACATGTGTAAATGTTTATTGAATTAGCCCCTGGTCGAAAACTAGCAGGCAACACCAATACTGGTTAAATGGAGAAAGATCGTTTGCGGGCATTATTTTTTGTCTCTGTGCGAAACTACTTGTGGTTGTAACTGAAAAAATAAGAGTATATTTCATACTATGAATGCGGCTAATAACAAACAAATATATATATATTTCCAAGATTTTTCCACGGTATTTCTATATCATGGAATAATTTCTGTGGCATGTAATCGGACAAAACTATAGAAACTAGGCTTCCAATTACTTATTCTGTACTATGGAAGAGGTCCATTGGTTGTGTGTTCGACATGAGCACTCACCATGGAGATGAATACACCATCTTCCCTTTAATGGGGTCTCATGCAAAATTTTCATATATGAAGATTGCTTTTGTCAAACTCATTTTCATAACAGTTTCGCACTAGGCCTTAGTTTAATAGAGGTGAAAGACAACCGTGGTCGTGCCACAGCTACGAATGGATTGAGATGGCGTAACCCGAGGTATATCTCCAAGACATGCCGAGATAAAATATATGCAGTCACGATGACTATATTTCTATAGAAAATATGATGTCTCTGAAAACCAAAATAACAATCTAGATCCAGAGATAAGCCAGCGTTTCGGGGTAGAAGGACATTTTCAAAAAGAACTCGAACTATATTCTCAAAACGTCGATCAAGCCAATTTCCATTAATATATGAAGGCACCCAAAGTGCTTTGTGTGAACATCCGATCCGAAGTACTTCATTCATATATATCCTTCTGATAAAGATGTACATGTTAATGTTTTGGTAGAACAGTAAAATTGTACTAATGTTTGGAATTAAACCATAAATGTGTTCTTAGTTGATAATTTGTGAAAGCAAAGATCGTCCCTAGTGTCAGCCATTAAAGAAGATCTCTCAACCATGGTTATTTGCAAGCCGGACATTCCCAATTCGCCATTTTCAGAACTCCTGAGAAACGTACTTAATCGGTAATACACTTCTACACGACTCGTTTAAGAAGATCAGTTTCATTTGGTTTAAAAAGATTATTCGCCTATTTTGTCATTGATTTGTTATGCTTTTACGTATTAGTAATCAAGACATTCAATTATTTTTACACTTTTTTTTTTTGTAAAATGACATCCTGCCATTGAAAAAGCTTAAAGGTCTCTTCATGCTGTAAGAAGATCCATCAGAAAGATGTTCATAATTGCGCAAGTAACAATGGGATACGTCTCTATGATCCAGCCATTTATGAAGAGCCAAGTGTAAACATTTTAGAGAGGATGCATGCTTACAAATGCCGCTGAAGCAATTTACGGAATTAGTCGTCAGAAGCAAGTAACCATACTCTACGCCACTAATGTCAAAAATAGATATCTGCATTTAGTCTTATCTTATACCGATTACGGCTGTTGTTCCTGAAGCAATAAGTGTTCAAATGCTTCACCGTTACCGGCACCAGAGACGATGTGAATGTTATTTCGTGGGACGATAGATGTCGAAGACAACGAGGACTAGCTCGTCGCAGCCCCCTGACAGCTTGGGGAGGGTAGCTCAGCGGCGGTGGTTAGTACTGGGCCCAAGCTCTATCGTATCCAGGAGACTGGAACCCATTGAGCTTCGCTTTCAAGTTTTTCGATGGTTTGTCTGAGCTCGTCAAACGTTCTCTCGAAGTCCGTGTTGACAATCGTGTAGTCGAAGTAATGCCCAAACGTGTCCTCCATTTCCCGCGCCTTGTTGACCATGTCGTGCAGCTCGCCATCCTGCGTGAAGAACAATGTGAACGTAAGTGAAAATATAAACAGAGGAGCAATAAACCCTATAAGAGAGACAGGTGATTGGATGTGCTGAGCCCACTGACCGCTGACGATACTTGCGCGGGCAACAGGCCATTTTCAATATGCCTGTTGCCTCTGTTGCAAACCGAGGCCTAGTGCGAAACCTTTCTTATGAAAATGAGTTTAAATTACATGAGAATGAAACTAGTTTTCATAAGGATTCGCACTAAACCTCGTTTTAAAACAAAAGCAGGAGGCATCTCGGAAGTGGCCTACTGCACCGTCACCGTTTTGATACAGAAGTCGCCCTTAGACCCCGGATGCACTTGTGACTTTGAGACAATAAGACAATAATGTCCACATTGACAACTTATCAAGCGCAAACGGCGCTTTTTCACCGACAAATATGTAGGTAAGTTGCTACCACTCCGAAAAAGCGGTTTTCCTTCTTTGGATGGTTTGTTAAAACAGTCTAGTGGGACCGGACCCTTATTCGCCCACATTTTCTTGAAGAATATTTCGAACCCATCCGTGTTTATTTCGTACAAATGCGTAAGTTCGTTCTTACGTTCATAGTTTCCGTAAGTTTCGGGTTGAACGGGTCCACTCGACCTCTCCGGAGAGTCCTGATTCTGTCATAGGACGGCGGAGAGATGAAAATGACGTAGGGTTTTAGGTCCGACGCTTTGAGCGTTTTTAACGCCTATAAAAAGAAAGCAGAACATTCCATACATTAGTAAACAATGCACAAATATCTAAAAGTGAATTTCTTCAAAGAACAAATGGACAAATGTTTACAGTAACAAACTGCAGTCATAATGATGTTTGTTACAAATCCCGATTCGAAAAGTTCAAGTTCATTAAACTTTGCTTACCTCGCAGGAAAGATTGAGAATGCACGTTTTGCCGGCGTTGACCACCATCCTAATGGAGTCTAATGACGTTCCGTAGTAATGATTTTGGAGCTCTCCGTGCTCGACAAACTTATGCGTAACAATGTCAGCTTCGAATGCGGACCGTGGAACAAAGAAGTAGTCTAGACCGTTCTCTTCTCCAGGTTTCATGGGACGGCTAGTGTCTACAATACATAACCAGAGGAAAAGAAGAGTCAGGCAAAGGTGATTAGTAATGTGTGTTGGACATCACTGAAAGGCTCCGTTCAATCGTAGTGCCATCGCCGTGTCGAACCTAATTGTATTACTTGAGCTAGCCTGCGTAGCTTGGTCCTCCGGGAGAAGGACCTCCCCTTCTCCCGGAGGGCCAAGCTACGCATGCTATATTTGAGCTTGACTGTAAACTCCAAATTAATCCAGATGCGCCAGATAGCCGCAAGAAATCGCGATCCTGTGATAATGATAAATACAGTTCGTGGTCGGATAATTACTTAAACCCTCTTTTTGCCCCGCAGAGGCCTCGGTCTCAATTTTGTTCAGTGACAAAACATATTGCAGGATGTCACACCACAAAAGGCGGAAGAACGGATACATGGGGACGGAATTTGATTGAAAAACGAGAAAAAAGAAAAAAACAAACAAACAAACAAACAAAAACAAAACAAAACAAAAAAAAACGGGCAATAGCTCATTCTTAACGAGCGCAAATGTTTTGTACATCGCTTCACACCTCAACATGACAGACATAGAATAAAGGCAACTGAGACAACAACAAACACGTTAACCAATAACCACATCAACAAACGTACGAGGTATCGCTCCAGAAAACCGGTCCTGCGAGAAATGAATCAATCTCTGCCTCAGTTCCTTTCGTCCAATCTTGGTTGGTCCTGGAACAGAGGGACATCAACGGCATCAGTGTATTACGTCACACAAGAAATTGTACCACTGATTCTACCCGCTTTCTCAGGGCTACTATACTAAATTTGACTGTTTCCACCAGAATCGAATATTTCGTTAAAGGTCACAGGAAAAAGAAGCTATAACAGTTGTCTAATAATAAATAAGACGTTATGTAAGTGTTAGGACACAGACACAGATATCGGAAACTATTTTCTGACTGACAGCTGACTGCCAAACACGCTATGAACAAGTACCGATGCAGGATACAAACCAAGAAAAAACAAGAATTGAGAAACATGTCAACCTTTCACTCTCGAGAAATTCACTTTCAACTCTTGAACTGTCGAATGAACCTAAAGGTGTGACCACACTCAAATGAGAACTCTGAATGATTAAACTCTTAAGAAGTGGTGAGATAGTCAAATGGTGTGACCACTCAAACAATAGCTCTCAACGAGTACATTCTAATAGCAGTGTTCACTTTTCTGTTTCATGGAGTTCATGATTTCTACATCTTTCAGTTGGACTGCACCTTCTCTTTCTATGTTAGTTTAGACTTTTCACGTACCAATCAGCACGACTGGACGTTTTTTTCGTGCCGGGTCAGGCTGCATCAAACCCACTTCTTCGTAACTTAAAACCTCATCCATATCATACTCTGTATAGAAATGAATAGTATAAAAATAAAACAATGACAAAGCAAAAATATATAGAAATCAAGCAAACCTCCATCACTCATATATAGGATATTTGGTTGGGAGAAATTGTGTTGTGAGCTCAGGTGAAAGGCATAACGAAACTTGTCTTCCAAATAAGTCACAACTCTTCAAGTGCATGATACTAAACATTAAACGGTATTATCCAGGAAATGTTTGAAATACAGAACAAGGAACTCACTAAAGATAAAGACAACTGTACCTTCATTGCGCTGTGCGTTATAGAGAACCTTTTTTCTTCGTTTACGCTTGAAGCATAAACAGAATCTCTCTACAGGACAGACAGAAGTAAAACGAATGTCAATAGAATAAAACGAGAGAGAACAAGAATGCCGGCAACTATCGTGAGGACGATCCTCAGGAAAAGGAAAGGGAATGCTAGAATTAACATCAAAATGGACCGGACTCAAAGCTTACTCTCTTTTTGTGTGGGCTCCTTTTCTCTCGCCGATGTTTTCATGGATTCGCGTCTGTGGAAACGAGTAGAAAGAACTCATAAGACGAAAAACGCGAATTCTGATAGCACGAGGGCTAAAAGTTACTTGTCTTAGCGCTAAAGGATTCCTCTTTATCATTAAGGTTACTCACTGTTGCTGGAACTGTCTCGAGGGAATAAGTCCGGCTAACTGCTTTCCTGCTTCCTCTCCTGCTCTCCAGGCCTTAACGATGAAAATCAAAGAAAAGGTTATTCCCTCCATAACAGAGGTTTTTTTGCTACAAATTTTCTGGCGGTGAAACAAACCAAACAGAAAAGAAACAGACGGTGCCATTGAGTGCAGAAAATCGTTTGCCTTTTGGATAGGTTTGGGCAGCCCGCCCCTCCCCAAACCAACAGAAGGACAACGCTGACACTATGCTGGTAGTATCAAGTGCGCGTCGAAATTTCAACAACAGGCTTCGACAGGCGGGGGATTTGTCTCTCCACAATAATATTTATGTAGACCACACATCAGTTTGGGAAAAAAAGCTCTTTTTCGAAAATTAAAGTTAACTAAACTTGGCGAGAAACAGCCCCGAGTAAACCTCAGACTTAAAAACTCTAAAAGAAAAACTACTTTAGCATAAAAACAAACGTTATATACAGAGTATCCTATAACTTTATCCTATAAAAATTTCGTATGCAAACAGTTTTTCATCTAAACCTACATGTGACAACTATTTCGTATGGAATACTAGTATCGCATCTCTGCGCATGTGTCACTTTGGCATTGACATGACAACGAACCTGCCACCAGTGAGGATCCTCCTGGTTGACCACGTGAAGGATATCACCGCGCCTGAACGCTAGTCCCAGTTCCCTGCACGGGATGAGATCGTCCTCGTACGGATCATAGTCGAAGTGTGCCTTAACGTGTACCTCGCGATCTGAAACTCGGTTCGATCGATTTGCAGGGATAAGGAGAAACGTGAGCGTTCCGTTCATGTCCGCCAGTAATTCACAAACCTCGGCCACCGTTTTGCCTTTCATGTTCACGCCATTTATCTCTAGGATTTCGTCATTTTCGTGAAGTAATCCTGAAAAAGTAGGCAAAAGATGTTTTAGTATACAAGCAAAGTGGACTTCAATACCCGAAACTTCACTGACTCCGTAACGTCAGTGAATACTCTCGTTCTAAAGCTGATAAGAAATTTCCAGACTTTTCTTTGACCGCCAAAACTCATCAGCTAATTTACATTGAGTTTGGCTCATGAAAAGTTCGGCGCCTGGACTAGGCCTTTATTTGTTTTCAGTATTGTGTCAAAATGATCCGAACGACTCTCACGGTCTTGTAAATCTTATTGTCCGATAGTGGGAACAGGTATGCACACTCCTATGCTAATTTTTGTTTGATATGGACTGATCGCGGTCAAATCTAAAGCTTTATCTGAAAGTGTTTGTCCCTCCCAGGGCTGATCTTTGCACAATATTGTAAGCAATGTTTGATATGCACTCACAGAATAATGAGTGTTGGGCGTCTCATCACATGTGTACCCTTGAGCCCCATCGCAAACGTCGAAAAGCAACGCTTGGTGTTCAAGCTAGAGCATTGTGCTTTCACATTTCAACACATCCAGTGTAAGTCTCGTTGAATGCAGAAAATACACCTGAGCACTTTCACTGTCCCTTCGTTGTCGAAGGTGAACTTGAGTCAACCTGGAAAACTTCCAACTTCTGAACTGTGAAATCTAAAGGTGTGACCACTCCAAACGAAAGCGCTCAATATGAGTATTACAATATCAGTGCCGAAGTTTCTCTAAAGAAGAGTTCGTATATATACTTTCGTCGTTTAGTCCCTTTCACTCCCAAGAGTGATCGAAGTTCAATATTCTCCTTTAGTTTCACACCAGAAATATATCTTACATTATGGAGAATATGGTTCTTTCATATAGCTTGCTCAGATGAAAGCCGGTTTCAGTACTAATTCTCATACCTTACTCATACATTTCCTTATTGAATGGTTGGGAGAATCTGCATTTTGAACTTTGACTGCTGGTTTACTTACCGCTCTTATCCGCCGCTCCTCCCTTCACGATGCGTCCAATCACAACGGCACCGTGTTCGTTCTTAACGGTCGCTCCTAACGGATCCGAAGCCTTGTCAATGCGCACGATCTTGACCGTGTCGTCTTCAATTGGAGACCACGGCTCATCAGGACTCCGTTGCTGATCCACAACTTGATAAGGGTCCTCCTCTATCTCATTCACCTCGTCCACATCATCTGGAAGTACTTCCCTGGAGGCCAGCCTGTCGTGTGCAAACAGCAGTCCCTGGAGAGAAAGTGATGAACTTCAATAATCACCAGAGAAACCTTATCACAGTGTGAAGAACTTGGCTCTTAAAGAGATACTCTCACCGTAGATGCTTAGCGCGCCCAGTGACTGACGGCGCCCATTTTTGTGTCATACGAAAATGGCGGATTCTTATGTTTTTCTACGTTTTGTCGCGAAATAAATCAGCACAAACTCAGAAAGTGTATTGAATACGGCAAGCAGCGACAGTCAGATCAATCAGTCTTAACGTGGGCGCCTCAGGAAGGTCAAGCTCCGGATGTAAATATAAACATGGGCCTGCAAAGCGTCTAGGGTGAGAGGGTCTCTTTAATGCTATAAAAGCTGATTGAACTATTGATTCTTACTACTTCAGCAACTCGTTTATTCTCTTTTAGGTTGGGAGATCTTGCATTTGGAGTGAAATGATAGCCAACCAAAAGTTCGGGAACCGTTTTCAACAACATTTTCCATCCCAACCATTTCTGGACATCCTAAATTTTTACTGAAAATCTACCTACACGGACAAATTATTAGGAAGAGCCAACCAGAGAAGCGTTTTCAACATCATTTTCTATCAGCCATTATCAATTTTTACTGATACTCTTTCTACAAGGACAAATTATTTTGAACTCGTCTTGGAGCCCTAAAAGGCAATACGAGCATTTATACTATTTGACTCCAAAAACTGAAGCCTTACCTCAACCTTTGGCGACCTTAAGAGTTTCAGGAGCTCGATTGCCTCCTGAGAGTCAGGTACGTCGAGAAGAGAATCCTTCAGCTAAAGAAAACAAACAAAAAAACAAACAAACAAAACAAAGAAGTTACCTTGCGACAAAAAAAGCTAAAACCTCTGTGTATGACTGCTTTTAGACTACATAGAGGATCAAAGTATAAGACTATTGGCTAATCTTCCGACTATTGACAGCTCACAAGAAAAGTTGATCATTTTGATTAGAAGCTTTTACTGTATATAATTTATCGTTCTTTTTTAAGTCCTTGAAAGCAACTTTTATAGCGGGTTCCCAAGTACAAGATAACGTCTTTTAGAAAACTACGACCAATAAACGAACCACAAATAAACCAGAGAAACCTTGAACAACTACTGAATACGGAGGCCAAGAAACAATGAAAACCAACACCGTAAAAGTAGAATTTAAAAATATCCCTAAAAACACTACATTGACGCTTACTTAATATGAACAAGGCAACTTAAAGAGCAATAAAGATGCCCTACCCCACATGAAAACAGTGTGCAGTCCCTCGAATCTTTTATACAATGACTTTATTACCGAACATATGCAAATTTTAAATCGAAAGGGCTTCTGTGGGCGGTGAATACACCCAAAGTTGTCTCATCGAGAAGTGTGTGTGTGTGACGAGAATTTCGAGGGCGGTAAAAGGACTTGAAATTGCAAGTGCTGTTTGGAATACTTTGACAAACCCACTGTACCTCGGCAGAACACTGCAGGGCCGTCGTTGTGGTCGGTTTCGTTGAATATGGCGCTCGACCCGAGCGTTCTTGCTCGATTATTGTGGTGTAAACCTGTGAGGGAACGAAAATGACACTTCTGATCTCGTTCTTTACCTGCCTGTCTCCACAGTACACTAGTTCTTCCCAGCTGTCTCAAAAATCATATGTATTGCTGTCGGAAATAAGCCAGATATTCTACATGTCTTCCTCTTTCTCACTTGTGCCTGCATTCCAAAAAAGGCTGTCTGATATTGGTGGTGACGGCACAAACCGAGCAATATCGGCCATGAAATAGATGCTCAAATTGTCGAGAAAAAACCTCGTAAAAATCTTCACATTTCTTACCGAGCAAAGAAGACTTCAAAGATGCTTACTTCTGTACTGAACTCAGTGAAGCATCTCGAGAGACTTTCAAAGAACGAGCATTCAACGAGGCACAGACTAAAGCGACTGGTGTTTCAACAGAGAACAACGCAAAAACAAAAGCTGGCACGTCAGCTGAATAAACAGAGCCCTTTCAAGTTTGTCATCGTCTGCAAATCATAACATTTCATCCAAAGTATACAAGTTCCGGTCAGTATAGAATTATAAATTATCTTCCTTTTGACCAAATATAGACGGCGGATACAGTCTTTTTAGAACCGGGCGTGGCTGTATCCGCAAGCTAAAGTAGGCAATATGGATTGAAATAAAACACAAAAAACAATAACTAATAAAACACTAAAACACACTAAGAGCGTTTCCTGTAGCGAATTTATGTTGAGATAGAAATAAGAAACTACACATATGACATATTTATTAATGAAAAATGATAGCAATGAAATGGCATCGATAAATGCGATATCGATGAAGCGTCTTTAGAGTTTAAACCTAACAAATTACTCTTGCCTTGCCCAGTGCGAAAATTGCGAGGCAAGTTGCTTCGATCGTCAGTAATACTGAGTCTTACATCGTGTCACGAAGAAAAGTTTTTGCGAGACGGGTTATGGAGGTAAATATGAATGTTACACCGTACGATTTGTGTGTTGCATCGGCACTGCGAGACGAGTTTCTTGTGGGTGTGACAGTGTTTTACATGTTTAATTCCAATTTTCTCTCTTGTACTGAATTCTACCAGTTCTGACCCAGCGTTACACCTGATACACAGCACTCGACAATGTAACCAGGCAAAACGGTTACTCAATATACAGTATATATATGGATGCATCCCTGCAATAGTTGTCACATCAATACGATACATTAATCTCTCATATCACTGACAGCACCAAATATGCATGCTGACAACAACATTACCGACACTATACTGTCTTACAAAGCAGTCTGCTAAAAGCAAATATTAACATGTTTACACTGCACTTCCGCACTACTGCACCATAATCTTTATAAGTTGCCAACCTTTTAACAAAGAGGCCTGAATATCATAAGCCCCCGGTTTCTTTCTGGGCTTCCTCGTCATTAAGTTTTCTATGTTTTGTATGACAAACGGTATGTGTGGTGAATTAAATAAAATGAAACGGAAGCACAAGAGATTACCAGATCAGGGAGCAGAAGTTCACAAAATATAACGGGACAGTGTGTTAAAAACGTTCTTACTTTGGCTGCGTTTTGGTACTCTTGCTTCTCAAGGAGTTCTTCCACGAACGAAAGTCGCTCCCTCTCGTAGCCCGTTTCTAGTTTCGGTTTTAATTCTTGTACAATCGGGAACAGAACCTCCTCACTGGCCTCGTCTGGTAAGAAAACACAAAGTGAACTCAGGAGATGAATCGTGGTAAAGTATTCTAACTAAGACGACAAGACCATCCCCTCCCTTGTGCATGGCTAGAAGTCAAGGTCAGAAATAAGACACTAATTTCAAGTATACAAATTGTAGTTCTTTGCGAGGGCGAGTGTAAATTTGCCTTGCTGCTTTCATTTCAGATATTGGAACATCAATCGAGGTCTTCAAACAATTAATGGGATTGAGCTAATGGGGGTATCGTTTGCTCTGACTAGCACACGAAACGTCATTCTTCCATGGCCAACTCAAAGCTTGTCGTAGTCCAAGACATATCAAGGAAGTCGTGTTGTAAACTAAAGCTCCCCATTCCCAAGTTGAGAAAAGGATTAGACCTAATCCAGGATATAGCCTAATTCTGATTCGAACAACTGGACCCTGATGAATGAATGAACAAACTATTAAAGTGTCGAATAGTCCTTGTTGTGCTTGTGCTTGTGCTTATGCTTATGCGCTAGTGAGGACCAGGTTAGCATCACTACTAATTGGCGGACACCAGACAAGCAATAATAAAAACATTAATAATAACAATAATAATACTTGAAACCTGCAACATTAGTATTAAATGCACCGTACCTGGGACGTTATTTTCGCTGTCGCTGTCGCTATCGCGGCCGATATTCTCTATTCCTTCCTCGTCAATATCTACATCAACCGCGTCGAGCTTCGTGAGGTCAAATAAAGGTGTAGAGAGGGACTTGTGCTTCTGTAAATTCGACTGCATGAGGTTCTTTCCATTCACTCCGCGAGAGTCATTGCTCCTGTTATTATTGTCCCACATAGATCCGTTTAAATTCGACGCCTTATTTTCCTCGTTGTTTTCTAAGTAATCATAGTCTTGGACACCATTTTCGCCATTCGATTGTTCCGATTCTCCTTCAGAATTGTAATATTGAAATTGTGGATCATTTTCTTGGTCCGTAATTATTTTTTCTAGTTTATTTCTTGTGTTTCTTTCGACTTGTCCGTGTTTTATGCCATTTTGTCCGACGATACTGCCGTCACTTTCACTCTGGCCACCTACGAAAGTCAAGATACAGGGTTTAGTATACAACAAAGAAAAGATGCAAAGGCAGCCCTTCATGACTCGTCTCACCTGGAAAACTGTATCCTCCACTTCGTCTGAGCTTCAAGGCAATAACTCGGTTCTTGAGACACTAGGACATAAATAATGGGTGATTTAGGATGTTTGAGCCAAAAGAGGACAAAGTGACAGACCTGACGAAAAATGGCCTGAACAGAGGAAAGTACAATATTACAAAAATCGACCGCAATGTCGTTTTTCCTCAGTTATGAGTTGACTTTGTACGTTGATAATATTGCCTATGGATTTGTTTATCCCAGCTCATTTGTAGCTACACAAACACATGCATATCTATACACACAAAGAAACACAAATACAGTCGAACATAACAACTAAAACAGGCTAGCAACGAAAATCGCCTGCTAATAGTTTAAGACCCCTTCCAGCAAAGGAACCACTCAAGGCAGTGTTCCTACACGACAAAAATCATTTTGCAGTGTTTACAGTGGCGGCATCGTGCGGAAAACTTTACGGAGTCAGAACTGCCGTTTGTCCATGGCGATTGTTCACTTTCCACCAACTGAACTGTGCTTTCCCTTCCTTGACAAATTATCCAGTAACAGTTTCTTTCGATGGAAGAGTCTTGTATCTGAAAAGTCTATAGACTTTCGTGGCACCGTTCTTGCACTCAGAAAAATCTTTGATTTCACTTGTGATGCGCGCGCGTCTAAACAGTGTGATACGGATCTGAAGTGTGTAATACGGTCCCGTACGGGCACTCTGTTGCGACCTTATATGGTAAAACTGCGTCACAGTCATATAATAAACTCACATAATATCAAGTTCTCAGCCGGAAATCTTTTGAACTAAATAGGCCAGTTCCAAGGTGTTGTACGATGCCCTTCACACGCAAATTAGTGTTATTCACATGCTCAATTTCATGAAAACCAAATTCATTTTCGTATCAAAGGCATTGCTTTAAACCTCGTAGGTTTGAATCAGAAGCATAAAAACTTGGGAATTGTACATTAAAATCAGGAAACTGTTGTGGGTATATAGTTGTCAATATTACAACAACAACAACAACAAGAACAGAAACTGACTACAAACCTTGTGTATACTTAGAATGACATCAGTATGAGTGGCATCGTGTAGTGGCTGTCCATTAACCTCCAGAATTTCGTCTCCCACTCGAAGACCAGCTTTTGCGGCAGGGGAGCCTTTAGGGAGAAATATAGAAACCCAACATCTGACGTGTAACTACAGCCACAGGATCATTTTGTGTTACAAAAACGAAATGACAACAACAACAACAACAACAAAGCACCACAATAAATGCCCACCCTGTAGACTGGCGTTAATGCTTCCTCACACCTCAAAACAACTTATAACACAACAACACATACATCTACACATCTGGAACTACATTTTCGATAAAAAGTTACTAAAAATGTTCCATGCAGCTAATTAGACAACATGATCTGAAAATCCTAAGTTGTATGGCGTTTCTCGGCGCTAAAAGCTTCATACAAGTCTCAACAATACATACATCACACATTTCGAAAAGTTCAGAATTGTGGTAAGTGCGAATCAAACTGATACCTTCAGAAATATCGTCGATTCTCGGGGGAAATCCTTCATCGACTCCTCCCATGACCGAGAAACCAAACCTCTTTTCATCTCCAAGAATCCTGACGTTGACAGAGAATTCTTCTTGGCTTTCCTGTACAAAACAGAATCATCATACAGCCTAAATCGAAACGAACTGTGTAACGGTTTTCGTTTGACTATCGCAAGTAATGTGTGATTGCTTTGGCACGAACCTGTTCCGGCCACACATCTCCGTAGCCGTTCATCAAGTGTGACGGGATGCCGTTAGCCTGAGGTACCGAGCCATTTAGTCGCGTCGGGTGATGCCGAGTGTTGTAATCCGGTGGCTGCATCAGCGACCGCTCCCCTCCAGAGTTGTGTGACACTCCATTGCGCTGCTGTTAAAATACAAACAAACAAACAAGCAACAAAACAAGAACAAGTGAGATTTGTTGAAGCTTGCCAGCTGATATATCTATTTTTAGCTGTTTGTTTGATTATTCTTGTAATTGTTATAAATTAGATGTTAGCTAGTAGATTCATGGATGCGTGCGCGTTTAAAGACCACGCGTAACCGTATAATATAGCCTCATCTAAACACGTGGGAAGTTGGGAGAACACGAGAGTGGCGTAGGGAAACCACGAGGCGCTACTCAAGTGTTCTCCCAACTTTCGAAGTGTTTAGATGAGGCTCTATTACACGGGAATGCGTTACATCACGTATCGCGTCAGAGTGTAATATATTCTCATATTACACGGTTATCAATCAGGGAGCGCGTAGTATCATAGTTATTTTCTAAATAAATATACAACTGATTGATTGATTGATTGATTGAAATATGAAGTGAAATTATAAAGAACATCTCACAAAGGGCTAACGCTCGCAACTTCAATTTACACCATCTTCCCGGCGTTACACATAAAGCAGCTTTCGGACGACTGTCGAAAACCAAAACCAAAATAACTACACTGCCACTTACAGTGGCTGTAAGAAACAATTTCAACCAATCAGATTCGCATTTGGTTTTACTCTGAAGAAACTAATCAGTAGAACGAGGATTAAGGCCATCGCTTCTAGCTGGTGTGGCGATCAGGTCTTGCTTTTGCTCCTGATTGGCCAAGTATGCTGCTAAACTTAAATAAATCACACGATTACTTTCGACAGTCATCCGAAAACCGCTCTACGCACACCAATCTTGACAAGTTGAACATTGTAATAACTATAATTGGAAGCATGACTGAACGTGTGGAAACAGCAGGGATAGGAATCATCCCGGAGATTTAGCTACCAGACCGATGTCACATCCACATAGTAGCCTCTTTACAGCGTTCAGCATACCACATCCGGGACTACATCACAATATATACGCTGATACGTTATATGTTTTGCCGCTATACCGCCACGGGATTTGTATACTGTACAATCTCGTGTCAATCTGTTATGTCAATGTGGCCGAAATCACCTGCAGCAAACGGTGCAAGAGGACATGCGAAATTCAAACTAAATATATCGGAATTTACGTGTTTACAAAGAAAACGTTTATATAGGAATTAGAAATATAATTGTCCCTACAAGAAGTTTGCAGTGCACACATCCAGACTTGCAAGCTCTGGCGTTCAGTTACTGACGCGTTTGCCTTGGCCAGCTTTCGCGACAAACCAAACAGTCAGTATAAAAGCGATTAATTTATATAAGCCTAAAATTAATTTCCATGCATATTCACACTCTACCGAGCCCTCGACTGGTGGGTAGAACTGCAAACTGGATATGTGCTGTACTGCCTTAAGTTGCTCTATGAACTAAGCCCCGAAAATAGGTTGGATTATTTTGACTTGCGGCTCACACTGAGTCATAAATTACATCGTAATCAAAGTTTTAGGAAACAGATTCTGATACATAGCCGATACATACCAGCAATTACTGCTATTTCATTTGAATATAAGGTAGATCCACCAGAACTCAAATACTCCCCGGATGTATATGTGTCAGCACGTGGATGTACATACGGGCTCCACTTTCGACAAGTTTGAAGTATGGCTGACCTCCAATGCTACTCATTTAAAATCCAGATATCTCTGTTAATTCTCTGCTAAGAGTTGCGGTCTATTTGTGTTTTGCTTTGAAACACATGAACAAAAGACCCGAGCTTTCTATTGTGGTATAGATACATTCTGTGGCGAACCATACGAAAGAACCACTAGAAAATTAGCTGCAACTGTTTCGGCTTGTTTTGGCAAGTATGCTATTCTTCTACATCTCGGAGCAACAGAGGTACTCAGGTAAACTTATTAGTATAATTTTGAGCGCCATTGTTCGATGTCCTTGTCCACAATTATAAATAATGTACAATGTAATTTAACAATCATATGAAAAGACTCGTAATGAAAAAATTTCAAGAGATTCTCAGACCCGTTTAATTTCACCTTTAGCTCAGCCAGGTGTATTTGGCATGACTTTCTTACAGTAAAACCATAAAATGTTTTCGACTGCTGTTCTCTTGGGCAGAAGAATCAGGCATTTTTTCTTCGTATTTGCACTCCTGTGTTCTGCCAGTCATCCTACTTACCCTGAATATACTGTCCGTTTATACCTTCCACCTTTTCACGGTATTTTTAAAAGTACGACTGCCGCTTCGCGCAAGGTCAACTTCGTTCATTATCTACACCTATGGTGCAAGCACCAAACTATTTGGTGCAAAGGGTCGCTTACAGGAATTTCTGCACCCTGGATTTTGCAAAAAAAAAACAAAAAAAAACAAACAAAACAAAACAAAACAAAACAAAACAAAACAAAAAGAACCGGAAGTTGAACTGCAGAAAATAGCTCTGATTGGCTCTGATTGGATTGCCAGCCGCGCATTTTGGCGGGAACTTGTTTGGCTGGAAAAGCGTGAATCATAATGGTTGCCAAACGGCAGACATTTAGTAGCTTTCGGTCAAGCAATGCCCGAGAGAAAAGAGATCAATTGTGGATACTTCTTCGCAAGGTTAGTTAAGGGCATAAGGAACAATGCAATTATTGCATGTCCACTAATTTTATTATTACTTTGCTTCTTTTGCACCTATAAAAGCAGAGTTGTGTGCATCGTTTCTAAATACGAGTGATTCTTTGTTCAACTTGTCTTGTGTCTTGTTGAACAAACAGAGTAACCCAAATTCCACCTTAAAATATCACCAAGATTATTCGTTCCAAGATCATGTAAAGATCCAACCAAGGTAAATTGTAAAGTGAAGCTCTTGCCAAAATCTTATCCAAGATCCTGCAGGGTCTTGCAGGATCTTAACTAAGATTTTACCAAGATCTTACCAAGATCTAATTAGCTAGGATTCCGAACCTGGGCTGACTATACATGTAATATATTGAAGAAACTTGCCTCTCATCACTTTTCAGTGCAATAAAACCTTGATACATAAAACACTACACTTTCTCAGTTCAAGCTCTGGTGCCTGTAGTGTTTATACTATAATGTGCAACATGTAATACGGTACATTGTACCTTCACACTGATGATTCCATCTGCATCCCGATGAAACTGTGAAACATCTAATATAGGGCCTCCGTAGTATGACATTCCTTTCACAATACAACCAAGCCAGTACAAGGTGCTAATCACCTGAGGAAAAAGAAAAAGGACAGCTGTAGTCTATGAGCAGTAGATACAGAACCCAGACAAAACTAGACATACAATGTGGAGAAAGTATGCAAATAGACAAACAGACTGTATACTACAGTATTATTCTATTAAAATACAACAAATTGTGCACAAAGCTCCTCTAAAAGAACAGTTAGTTTTCAACCACATATTACACGCCATAATTATTCAGACTTCTAAGAATGGATTTCCTGTAGACTGTGCAACTGCAGAATATGCGAGTTGTCATAGAAATAGAAATATCTGAGTGAAATGTGTGAAAACATTATATTGTGTTTAAATGAAGTGCATCCAAGATAGTATAGTAAATTAATTTCTGCAAGCTATATGTAAGTCAAGTAATCTGGCAGAATTCTGGGAAACCCCAATGAATATCACAGCAGCTTCAGGTCTTAAATAAAATATTTGGATTATAGACTATTTTTAACAATTACTATTTTCTAAATCAAACATTTCCCAAGCCTATAATTGTGAATTAGACTTCCATGCTGCAGGCATGCAAAATTATCTTTTTCTGTTTGCATATTTTAGCAGCTTGCCAGACAATACTGGAAAATAAGATGGTGGACAACAGAATGAAAAATTGATTTTTTACTGCTGCGGTAACTAAATTCAGACCTCTTGGCAAACAAAACTGCAACGTTTTGACCACCTAAAGTGCTTGAAATTGTTCAAAAAATAGTTGATAAGTTGGGCTGAATAAAAACAGCATCTAACCTATTATTCAGGTTACTATACATTAAGCGTCTAAGTTTAATTTTAATGTCTCCCCTCAGCAATGTGCTATATGGTTGCATATTCTGCATATTACTTAGGGGCAACTTGCATGTTGCTATACAATATTTGCATGTTACTAAGAGTTGGATAATATATTTAAACTGATATTCCAAAATTTTCATACCTTCTGAACTACTTCATCCTCCAATGGTGACCTGGTTGAAGAAATACAGAATGTTTATAAATCATGCAGTGTTCCTTGAGTATGGTAATTCAATATCCATTTTACATCATTCTGCTTCATCAGTGTTTACTAAATACAAGAATACGAGGAAGTGAAAATCTGAAGATCTGTGGATCCTGATGTTATTAAGTCTGCAATCTGTATCAAATTGTTCAATATTTTTTATGCTTTCAAAGTTATCAGACACAGAGAATAAGAAAATAAAATGCAACAAAATCCTTATCAATAAATCAACAAAAAAAAGGGAAATACAATTAATTTACAACCCAACAGTACATATGACGTGGTGGGTATTAGGTGATAAGTGTGGACTTACTGTGGTTCTGTCGAACTAAATTCTTCGGGATCAAACAATTGCCACTCAGAAAGTCCGAGAACTAAACAACCTTTCAGAAACTTTGTTACATTGACCTGTTGAACAAAAGCAGACAACTGTTGTGCATATTACACCTCCAAAACAACATGAACAATACAGTATCTATATATAACAATATGCTAAGCAACCGCTGATCCAGCTAATGTGTGTGTGTGTGGGTAACACTCTTTCCCAGGCCTCTTCATGTCTTATATGGACAAATTAAAGTGGTAATTAGATAAATTCTGATGCAACAAATGCTCACATACTCGTTGTTCATAATTTAATATCATGACATCAATTCGAACTGAATTGCAGGCACAAGCAAGCTAGAAATCCTCTTGGCCCTTGCCTTTCAACCAAGCCAAGGACATGACTACTGAAGGTGAGAATTCCATTTGAGTCTAGAATGAGAATTTCAGCTGTCAGGTGACTGGATGACTGGAAAAACAGGGAGATTTTGATGTCAATCCATTGGCGATTCAACGAGTTGAGTACGATCGATGCATGGTACATGCACTACAGAAGTTTGTACTTTGACAATGTAAACTGTGTTCAAGATGTGAAAGACAGTATAAATATTGGCCTTGTATGCCAACCACAGTTCTTTTAGAAATTGAAGATGAGCTTAGAAAGAGAATTTGAGCTGTCAGGCTGATGCTGCACATGTTCGAAAATTGGGGAGATCTTGATGTTGATTGATGGACAATTCGTCGAGTCCGGTATGTCGAATGCTACACACACTGCAAAGAAGTTCGTACTTTGACACCGTAAACTGCATTGGAGATGCTCGAAATGGACTTCAAAAAGGACAAAAAGAAACAAAAAGGAAAAAAATAAAAGAAATCTGTTTACTGTATTTTACGGGGGTCCCTCTAGTAATAGTATATTATGCAATATTCTAAATCACCAAATATCAAGGGTTAAATAAAACAACTTTCATGCACATTGAGAGTAATGCCATTATGACTTCAAACTAAAGTTTTACAGTGCAGCTAAATAGGCCATTTCCACGATGCAATGATGCCGCTGTTCCAAAGGAAGGTTTAGTGCAAAACCTTTCTTGTAGAAATATGTTTCACTCACATCTTCACTTTCACACAAATTAAACTCATCTACATATTTTAAGAAAAGTTTTACACAAAGGTCATGATCATCTTGAAACAGATGCAGCAAACATCTTGGAAAATTGGCCTGTTGTAGTATAATACATTTTATTTTACACATAGTCCGAGACAAAAAATTCAACAAAAAGTCAATTTTAAATCATAAAAGGTGGTACAAAACAGAGAGTCAGACAGAAAAATTATACCAGAATAAAAAGATATAAAAAGTATTTTTCTCTTGTTACATGATATATTTATATGTGATCAATGCAATATGGACAGAAATGTTATTATTTATGCTCATGCAACTGCATGAGCAAACTCGTGTGTCAACGAGGGGTCAATATACTGTATTTCATGTAGTTTTTAACACAAATGGATTACTGATGTATGGTAGACAATTTTGCAAAGAATTAGTACAGTGTTATGACAATATCTGATACTAAGCAATAACTACACTATCTGTGCAAGGTAATTATTCAACTGTATATGATAAATATTGTTTGCATGAAATGATACATGAGATGACATAATATGGCTCAAAATAGTGAACAAACCAACATCTAATCATGCCAGTGATACACTTAAATGAAGGAATTTAATCACTACTACATGTATACAATGTCAATGTCCTGAAGCAAAACATTTAAATTTTGCTGTAACACAGTATACAATTCAATCCACACAATACCACCCACTAATATAATTTAAGGTTGTGGTAATATTGTCTAACAACATTACGCATGAAAATTAACGCAATGTGTAAAAATACTGCAACAAATATATATGTGCTGTCCCTTGCAAAATTTCAAACATACATGTAGCAAACATGGAAGAGCTGATCAAGACATGTAAAGCTATCAACAAATTCGGTAATTAGTTGCATCAAACGGTTTAAAAACAACATCACGTTATCCTGAGGCAATTAAAGTATTTCTTGGGACAACCAAATCAATAGTGAAGATTATGCAGAGTTGTGATCAACCTTTTACTGCATCCGAGGCGATTTTCATTACCATTATCTCAGAAATCTGAACATTCCAAGTTTGGAATTTTTGTGTAGGTTATCAATACACGTATGCACGGCTTCGTAGCTTTTCATAGCTGGTGTCTGATAAAGGAATTTATCAATCAGTGACATATTGTGCACGGATACAGGAAACAACAATCGATTCGAACAAGTCTCTGCACTTCATCATACACAATTACAGCAACACACTCACTCTTCAAAACCTACAACCGAAAATCGATTTAGGCCAAACAAAATGTCAACGAGAGCAAAACGTAACGCGTCAGAGGCAGTTCCACAGATAATTAATAAACACATCGATCGCTGGTTGTGCATTGAAACGAACGAACATGTAAACAAAGATGGCGCCAGCGGTGGAAATGACTGAATTTCCGGCTATGACTCGATTGATACAGCACTTCAGCTCCATAAAACGAACTACCTTGGACACTAACATCTTGGTAAACTATGATGATGATTTATCTCACACGAAACTCGGCTATTTTTCCTGAAATTCGCTTTATCGTGCACTCGGAGGCGTCACGTACGGTTTCACTGACGGGGGTATTTCGCCGAGCTACACTAGAGACGTTCGATTTGTCATCGTTGCACACCATTCTGTTGCGCTCACATGTACATCTACAGATATCTTGCTAATATTAAAAGGACGCTGAAGCTAACGCATGAGTTGTGTTTTGTCGGATGCTTACAGCTATGAGGATAAACAGTGAATTAAAGTGCGAAACCACTAAATGAAACAAGTCGACACACTATGTAGCAACAAAGTCCTGCGATCTCCAACAAATCGACAGTAAAAGCAAACAGTCTTTGGACTTACCAGACTTTCCTGAGGGCTTGGACTTTCAATAACATCGTGTATCAATTCAGGTTGTATTCGTTTGATCAAGCTGCGAAAGTACAAGGAGAACACAAAACCAAATACCATGTTAAAGTCTCCGGCCAGACGCCACCAGATGTTCCAAAGTACACGGAATAGAGATTAAAGTTGACTTACTTGCAAAGTAAAATCCCGTCCTTCAGTGACTCCAAGAAATTTGTCGAAGGAAACAAGCTGTCGGTCACTTTCTGTACGAGAAGAAAGAATTCCAAAGTTGAACGGGGTCTCGCTTCAGAGTAAACACATCAGGAATCAAGAGAATTTGAAATCTGACACTTATGAACCCTGCTATATTTTACCTCAATCCAGTCCCGAGCAATCTCCTGGGCAGTGTCAGATTTCAGTGAACAGTCAAGCTCTTCGAACATGTATTTTTCATCGCTGAAATGCTCATCGTTGTCGCCAACGAAAGCGTCATTTCGAACCATAATCAATCGCTCCTCAAAGCTGGTTCACATACTAAGCAAAGGCCAACAGTCTATTCTTGACGCAAACTTCGTCGCTGGGCACCGATCATCGCTTTTCTAAACGTAAGTACTCAAGAAAACGACGACCGAACATTGATCAAATACTTTGCATTCAAAAGCCCGAGCGTATTTTCCGTGGAATGTAGAACGCGATCTCTGATTGGTCGAAATACGAGTGAATGACAAGTGTTTGGCTTCGGACTCAACGGAACTTACCGCTCGCAGTTTGCCACAACAGCGAAACAATAATGATACATGTATGTTCAAAAATTGGTGTGATAAGACCAGAAGAACATAATTTTCTGCTAACAGAAGTTAAAATAGTTTAATATGTTAACTTTTCTAGGCTCTTCACTCAGTAATTTTAATTATTTTTGCTGCTTTTAGTTTCTCGTAAGTGAAAATTCCATTTATCAGGTCATTTTCAGGCGCCAGACTCACTAGTTGGAGTTAGTGAAACGCCCGATCAATTTGTACCGTCAACAAGAACCTTCCCCCCGGCACAAAAAAAGTGTCATTCAAAAACAAGATTGGACGCTATTCGTGCCACAAATAGTTGATTACGCGATTACGTGACATCATCCTTTATTTTCAATAAAAATATTCTCAATAAGAACGTTTCTAAGTGCACTGTATTTTTACTTTCGTTTGTTTTTTGTTTGTATATTTTCTTTTTTCTTCTTTTTTTTTTGGGGGGGGGGGGGGGGGGGATAGATCCACATCAACTCTTCTAAACTAGAGTGTCCATGTTAGGAGAATACACACAATACATAGCTAGCACACGAAGTGATCAGAGCATGAAGCGAGAAAATTGCTTTCAATCAGCGCCAGATGCCCTTGATATGTGTAAGCCATTTCAAAGGAGGTGTCCGTCGTAATTAAACAGTTGACCAATTTTGAGTTGTCTGACACATAACCTCCATAATTCTGAGAGTTTATTACTGTTTGGTGAAAGCAAGAACATATTTTTATTCAGACTCGATTTGCAATATTTCAGGAATTAATATTAAACGCTAGACGCCTATTTAAATAATCCGGCTGTCTCCGCGAGACTATATATATTTGTGTTTACAAAGAGCTTCGTCTAAATCAGTTTTCCACTTATTGATAATGCAATTTTGTAACCTTGATTACAAATACATAAATATATCACCATAACAACGAAGGCCATCTTACAAGAATTAGTCTAAGCGCTTTTGTGTGCAAATGTCATCAATAATTTTAGCAGAGTGCTTGATTATTGTCCAAGAGGCTGGGACTTACTATATAAACTCAACATTTCAGTTGTCAAAATGGGAATAAATAGTTAATGTTTGAGACTAGAGGCTTTCATTACTAAATTCTCTGATAGTTCTTCCATTGTATTCTTTCAATTTTAAAGTCTTTCAGTTTTTCTCTCATACTAATGTACGAGTCAAACCCAATGGCCAGTTGGGATTCCTAACAAATTTACATTAAGTTTATGATATTTGGTTTCTGCATTTCAAGTCTCCCCAATTAGCACGGCAGTGCTAAACTTTGGGACTTAAATAAAGTGATTTATTATTTATTATTCTATTATTTTAATAACTGCGATTATATCCCCCCCCCCCCCCCCTCAGGGCATTTGAATCGAATTTGACTATCGAAGTAACGTTGATCAGCGGTGGCAAAACTATGATTTATTCCTTCTTGTGGGCAGATTGAACTTCAATTTAACTATCAAATGTGATCGAAATAGTGACCATTTTTTCAGTGCCTTTAGTAAAGATTTGTCCCCTTCTTATGCCTCAGTGAACAGAAAGAATTCTAAAGTGAACGCAACTGACTGGGCAACGGTACTAGTTGCGAACTTCTCAATCGAGGGACGATTTTTAGCCCCCCTATGAAACACGCCAATACGATTTTTCTTTGGGCAGCCCGTCTTATCGACCCTTTAAAATACCAAAAAGCTTCGTTTTTCTATACCTTTTTCAGTATACCCAAGGCTTAACCCCTTTTGGGCGGAGGCTTCCCATATTATCGATCACAGGGAGTGCCTCCGCCCCTCCCTACCCCACCCTGGCTCTAGCTGGCGCCGTGTTTGAGTGGTAGCACTTTTAATATTTACAGTGGTCTTATATATAGAGGCGATAGAAAACTTTGGTCGGAACTATTTGTGGTAATTGTTTCTTGCCATCAGACTGGACTCTTTCCTTGAAAAAGCCCTGTGGCATCTGTTCCTTCGATGAACGAGATTTTCTTTTGAACCTGTGAAGCCCAATTGAAGTGTGTTTTCTAGTAAATTCTCTGGAGTCGAGGGTCGCAGTTGGAAAACATTTATTTATTTATTTATAATTAATTAATTAATTAATTAATTAACTATGTATGTATGTATGTATTTATTTATTACATGAAGTATCCGTCTCTCCGATTTGCTACCCGATCCTAAAAGCAAATCTATTATACGTTAAATCTGTACTAGGTGTCTGGCTGTCGCGACGTCCTCGATATTTGTCGTCTCCGGTATATCAAACACGCTATCCCTGACCAAGAGCAAAACCTTTGATCTGTTCCGGACCAAAACACTCAAAACGGCACCCTTTGACTTTTGCGGCACATACCTGTATCATGCGATTCGGTGGTGCTAGTCTTTCTTGCTGGGTCTTGTTTAGTTTCTGTCTACTCTCCGAAGCAAATCGAGAAAAACGCTTGACGACAAGGCTGCAATCATTTCTTTTGCCACTGTGACAAATTCTTTTTGCCAGTATAACGTTTCTGCTGTTATTGGCTTACGCGGACAAATATCGGCTTATTTAGTAGTTATTATCCTTTACTAAACCTCTTTAAAGAATTCCGGTCACGTTTTGATTGTCAGAAGCCTTGACACGGCTCGAAAGTGAACCAAACCACAACATCATGGACAATACGGTATGTTCCGAACCCTTGTCTAGACCAGAAGAGCAACCAATCAGCCTTGATCCTATAATAAGGGCGGGGGGAAGGTGGTAGGTATGTGCCCCCTAAAAGGTATATCGTATTGCTTCGCCAAAAATTATGAGGAGTACCTGTATTTCCGTTGAATAGAGAGACTTGTCGAGTTAAACCCTCTTCTTTATAGCCCTTTATCTTTAAAGCCTTCATTTATTAAGTGCCGATCGCGTGACCTCTTTTATCTATCGCAGTTTGAGACGAAGTAAATTAATATTTAAAAGTTTGTGAGATGCAGCGATTATTGATGTGTATTTACGTCTGGCGCAAGAGATCTGAACAGATGTCATGTCGCCAGGCGCCAGGGGATTACAAGGGATTTGAGTGAACTATGTTTTGTAAATTAAAGAAAAAGCAGCTGGATGATACTAAAGTCTCTCAACGGTGACAAAACAGAACTAATCACGCAAAAGATTAGAATTAGACTTCCTCTGCTGGCAACAGTGGAAAAGAAGTGCAGTGAAATGTTACATGTGAAGAGCTGTTCCGCTTCAGTCAGAGCGGCTCTGACAGGACCCAAAAACATGCACTTAGCTTAACGTGCGTGAAACCATAGAACCACAAGTATGGTTACCAAACCACTGTCACGACTCGTATTGCGTCCACTCGGCATCGTTTTCAGATGAACAACAGTTTCAGAAGTTTGCGTTTTTAGTGAAATTATCCGCCCACACGAGAACGAATCTGGTGGGCGCTTTGAAATGTTTGCCTTTTCACCCTTCCACACGTATACTGATGTACATCGTATTCAAAAGTTTCCACTGTGAAGAGCGTTTTCAAAAGTTTCCGTTTTCGTGACTGTGTTCACCGGATACGTGTGGACGGAAGGCCAATCCGCAAAGAAAAGTTTGCGTTTGAAACTATGAATCACACAGAGAGCCATGTAGAGGTTCAAACTCATCCCAATTTATATACATGCCAATAAGACATAACATTGATCTTCTAATTATTTTATCTCCTCGTCCATGCAATACCGTGCATTTGATTTTTCATTCATGTCGTAAAGTCAGCTCTTTCTTGTTCTCGTTTCTGGAACTACTGGGAGCTTACCCATTGGATTTACCATTGCATGTATTTTCTTGGGCTCTGGCGCATAACGTGAGGAATTTGAATACTTTTCCGGTTGTAGTGACCATGTGTTTTAATTATTTTCCTTTTCCTCTTATGGTTGTTTAAATCCTTCTTGCTGTTAAACGAAGGCTGGCGAACAATGTAAAACGTCAAGAATACAGATAAAAGATGACTGTCTTTGGGTGTGTCATACAAGGCCGAGAATGTGTGCTACAAACACGGCCAAAATATAGAGTATAAGATCCCGTTCACACTTGGATCGGTAAATGTGATCGAATCAAGTATTGAGATAGGAACCGCGACATTTAATTATCCGGAGGGGAAGAGGGGAAGGCAGCGAGAGGGGAGAGGGTGATTGTAAGGGGTGGGGGAGGGAGGGGATTAGTGAGCGAGCTAGCACGGTAGAGAAGGAACTCCCGTGCTCGGTCGGTCGCTCCAAGGCGTCCACCAACCCCCTTCCCCCAGAGGGCCAAGCAGCCAAATTAAAACGCATCGCGCTCAATTTGAGACTAAGAACGTTTTCCGTATCCTAAAAGATGTGTTACTTGTGTGTGTTACAATAAGTTGCACGGGCTAAAAGAGACTGGATTTACTCAACGCCAACCTTAAACAAACATCGCAGCAGATTATTCCAAGAAAGGTTCTTTTTTTTGCTGGTGCTAAACCTTGGAATGCTGTCCCAAAATAGTCTGTCAAAAACAGATAAGTTCGTAATAATAAAAATTCACTAGTCTTAATATTTGTGGATATTTTTTTGTTCAGTTTTAGTTTGCGATTGTTTGTTGATTCCAAGCAAATTGATTCACGTTGGCAATATTAATTGGAGGGGTAGATTTCTGCGACGTGGACGTGCTTGTTCGTGCTGTTGTCCAGTTGTGAGTTACAGCCCAAATTGTGCCTTGTCTGTCTAAATGAAATGCTCTCTATGAAGTGATGTTTTGTTATCTAATTAGGCTACGTGTTCGGACAATTTCCAGAAATACGGAGCAAAAATTCCACAGGAGTCAGTGCACACGTCAGGTCCGCATTTCAGCAAATTTGACAAAATTACGGAGATTTTTTGGTGCCGCAAATTCTGTCACTGATTTCACTGTGATCTTTTGAGTCGCCCGATTTCCTTCACGCTGTGACGTCAAACAACAGTCCGCTGACAGTTTTGAGCGCTCTCTAGAAAACTCCAACAGGCATGGCGGCCCAGTTGCCAGAGGTTTCAGTGTCTTTGGGAATTAGTTTGTACGATACAATTGCTCAAATGGCTAAAAGCAATACTTTTTCGAGGAGGAAATTACACGAAGTTTACTATAAAAATGACCATTTTGGACCTCAGTTTCCCTTGGGTAGGCTCACTTATTACATATTTAGTTAGCAATACAATATCTTTCATTAACAAAAATAATTTGGGTCTGGAATTTTAACGTTTAGAATAGTGTATATATTTAGGCCCTTTCCTGAAAAAAAAAAAAAAAATACTGACCTTAAAAGCCCCATCATATTTGCATAGAATGCCACAAAGTGTAGCGAATAATGGCATTTTTTCGCATGATATTTGTTAAATATAATAAAATAATTGAAAACTGCTAGTTTTTACAGAAGTTGAAGCGCTTCGCGTCATAACGCATGCATAATATCTGCATTTTCCTCGAGCCATCTCTAGATTAGCTTCTCCTGCTGAATTGCCTTCTTTTTCGCGGGAATCTCCTCGACAAATTCTTTGCTCACGAGAGTAGCTATGCTTCTAAATCCGTGGCGAGCACAGGGAAGCTCAGTCACCAGTTCCCATGAGTCTTTGGAGGGGTCGAAACACTCCACCGAGTCGACCGCTACGTTGCCATAGGAACCACCAAACACGTATATTTTCCCGCCAAGTGTAGCCGCCCCTGCGCGGTCTCGTTTAACATTCATTTCTGTAGAACAAAGATTTGAAAATTAAGATTCGTTCGCTGTGCTTCAATTTTAGAAGAACTAGGAGAAACCTGGACATTACTTTGAGTTTGGTTTTTCTTCACAACTTTCTGTCTGCTAGTTATTTTATTACAACTTTAAAGTACCCCTAACCGCCAAATGCTTTTATCCTTAAGTCGACTGTACGCGAATTAAATATTTAAGAAATATTTTGTGGTTCGAAAGTGGGGTCTATGAGTCAAGGTTTATATTTTGAAAATGCTAATGCCGTGACGTCAACCCAAGCATAACTTATTATACGAAAACATTTATACACATCCATGTTATATTTATATAACCAAATATATATTCTGAATCATAGAACAGTTTCAATCATCAGAAGAAAGAAATAACATGGAATTCCCATCACGTAGTTAGCACGTTTGAAATATAAAACCATAAAGCTCATAGATGCGACATAATATTTCATTAGTCACCTTTTTAGGTTATGTACAATCAATTTTAAGGATAAAAGATTAGGGGTTAGGTGAACTTTAAACTCGGCCTTTACTATATAGAACAACACTAAACTGCCTGTGTGGAAGTTCCACCATGCAAATATAAAGCGTTACCCGGCAGAAGAAAAAGGAAATGTTTTATGTTGTGACGATCGTCTCAATATTAATGTGTGTTACCTTTGATGTTTTTCCATGTATTCCGCCTTGCATCGTACACTTCACACGAACTCATTGCTCCCCTCCTACCCGATCCTCCCAACACGTAAATGCTTTGCTGAAGGACTACCGCGCATGCTCCACTCCGAGGAGTGTTCAGTGTGCTGACTGAAGTCCATTTGTCTTGTTTGGGGTCATATTTCTCTACTGTGTCCAGAACCAAGTTAGATTTCGACACTCCTGCAGGACATTGTGATGTAAATTGTATTTTTGGTAAATTAATGCTCCATGGGCATTCATAATACATCGCGGCCATGTTAGACAGATAGTTATTAATAAGATACATATGCAGCCAAACCAAGGCTCAATTGCATAGCTTTGCTTTAGCTTGGCAATAACAATTCAATAGGGAATATGTGAACACTAACCAGGGACGTCTGCTGTAAATACCTCCAATGATGTACAGGTGTCCTTCAAATGCCACAGCACTGTGAGTGTGACGTAGCTGCCGAGGGGGGCGTACTGGAGTCCACGTGTTATCCACGTGATCATAGTATTCCACCGCGTGTTGCTGGCCCTCCCCAGTGAGGACCCCGCTCACAGCATAGAATTTCCCGTGTAGTTCTACTGCCTCAAACTTCATTCGGGCTGAAAGCAAATGAATAGCTTCTATAATCATGACTGCCAAGTCTGCCATGTACTTTGTCTGTGGATCTATTTTTGTCACTCCATCCGTTCGTCTCTCTATTAGGCTGTTTTATACCTATTTAAAGCCAAATAATTGTCTAAATATCCATCACCAAATAATCCTTTTGTCTTACATGAACAATCTCTTTTGTCTTACATGAACAATCTCATGGAATAGAGCTATAACAATCTCATGGAATGAGATTGTTATAGCTATGTAATGCTTTTTGTTTGAATGATCTACCTATCAATCAATCAAATAATAAATAAATCAGTCAATCAGTCAATCAAACAAACAATCTATTGGTAATTGGTTAAGTTATAGATGGTACACAACTGTTAATCAATCAATCAAATTAAAAAATCTACATCTCAATCTATTGGAATTTGGTAAAGCTGTTTACATATAGATAGTACACACTCACCTGTCTTGAGCGGGACAACTTGTTCCCATCTGTTGAATTTCGGGTAGAACTTCTCAACACTCCCCAAGATATCCATGTTTTCATCAACGGAGGAGCCCCCAATGGCATACAGCCAGCGGTTCCATTGGACAAGTCCAAAGTCCAACCGGCTTTCTGAAAGGGGAGTCAGCGAGTACCATTTTTTGGCTCGCGGATCGTAGCAGTGATTTGGCGTCTTTGCTGTCCTTAAGCTTTCCGTAATGCCACCAATGAGTGCTATAGTGTTTACTAGTTGAGTCTTCCATCTGGAAATGACGCACAAAAAAAAAAAAAAGAAAGAAAGAAAGAAAAAAGAAAATCTGGGGCCGTATTCGCCAAACTCGCGTACGAACAAAAATGTTCGTAAGTATATAACTTACGCATCGTAAGTTCGACTTTCGGCCCCTGCAGTTTTCGTGCCAAAGGCGAATTTGAATCAAGCCATTGTCAATATTTTGGTCTTGACAGGAGCTCATTTTTGAACTGTGCCAAAATAAAGTTTTTCGGCCGTGCAGTCACTTTACTTTTGAGAAAATATATAAGAGAAAAACTGCAACATTGGCCGCAACCAGTTCAGCCGCAGGCAAATTCCCGACTCTGGGCTCGCTATCATCTGGACTTTATGTAGTGCCGATTTGCGAGTAAGACTCAAAAAAGTTTTAAAAAGTGCAATGATCATTGCAAAAGTTCTTCAGTATTACTTTAAATAAAGTCGAACGCATATTTTGTCGTAGTTTGTTCAGAACCAGGCAATAATAAAACCTGATTACTCAGCTAATTAGAGTTAAATATAAATATACACTATTAATAACAATTAGTTGTATCAATCAGTAATTAACTTTAGTCTTCTCTTTCAGTCTATCTCTGGAGATAAATCATGAAGTACGAAGAATCTGGTGTTTGGTACTTTTCTTCTGGTGAAAGCCGGCCCCTTGCTACATCTTACCTTTCTTCTTGTATACGAAGGACATTTTTATGAGGTAGGTGAAAAGGAACGTCAAGATAAGCAAGCTATTCTAAGAATAAGATATTTTAATTCCAGAAATTTTATACCTCTTACTATTCCTCTCTCCTCGAAACAAATCTCCCTCCTCGAAACCAGCCATTTTAAACGTCAGCGCTTCCGCAACGATATTCTTGCATGGCTGGGAGGACGCCACAAGGGAATCTTTATCCAAAAGGTTTCCGAGAAACTTCCTGCTGAGGAACGGTAAACGAATGGATCGCAAAAGCGCGGGAAACTCGCCGGATCTCTGCTGCAGGTCATATTTTACCCAAGCGGCAACAGCTTCGTACACTTGCTCCTCTTTCTGGACGTCAAGATCGTCGTCTGCGATTATCTCTTGCAGGCAGTCAGCGGGCAACTTCAAAAATGCCCCCGAACTCCTAATCTCAAGAAAATGATCGCCAATACACACCTTCGCTTCTGTTAAGAGCTCCACGCACGAGTAAAGCTTTCCCAACGTCATCATTTCAATGCAGTTGTCGGCTTTTAGCTGCTTTAAGAGATACGCTTCGCACTCTTTTTTTACCGCTCCGAGCTCCAAATGAAAGCTGGCGTGGAGGAACGAAGTTATCTTGTCTGCTTGGAGTTTGATTTCAGATGTATAGAGGTATTCCAACATTATTTGAAGGACCTCCTCCGAGATCCCACCAAGTACGGTTTCCCTGCAGAAGCGGGAAAGACACGTTCCCGTATAAAGTCTGTGAAAGTAAGCACTGCTCGCGGACAGCACAACACGATGAGCGGGGAACTTTGTTTTTCCTCCTTCTACCATGACGACTACGTCGCATAAGACCGCAGACTTCCTCAACTCATTCAGCTTGGTAAAGAACGACTTTCTGTAGTCTTCACCACAAATGGAGTGCTCTTCGGT
Organism: Plumapathes pennacea; assembly: GCA_964036295.1. Lineage (NCBI taxonomy): Eukaryota > Metazoa > Cnidaria > Anthozoa > Antipatharia > Myriopathidae > Plumapathes > Plumapathes pennacea. Next base: position 10,160,750 of record OZ038469.1, on the reverse strand, counting down.
TTTGTTCGGACTGCTGTCGTTTGATTCGCCAGAAGCGTCCGCCATGATGGTACATGCGAAGAGATCTGAACCTGCTAATTGAACGGGTGGCAGTCAGGAAAGTTGAAAGTAATCTGTGTGCCACCTGTCGTTAGTTACTTTCCTTTGGTGATTTATTGTCTTTCACGGAATAAGGAAGGGATTGGTTACGGACGTAAAAAATAGAATAAAAAAATCAAAAGAATAAAAAACAATAGTCTGAGTCTCAAGATAAAAGTGAAAGTGAACTGCCCAGGATGGCGACGGGATAGCTCGTTTAAGATAAACTATAGAGGTAGACTCGGCCAGCCTAAAGAAACAATTGACTATTGCATTGAACACGGCCTATTTGGGCATTTCTTACGCTAAATCCCCTACTTTCACTCCCAAGCTCAAACTACATATTCTCCCAACCCTAAATAGGAAAATGTATCAGTGATGAAGTGAGGATTGATATCTCAATCAGCTCTTATTTTGGCAAGTTATCAAATGCCAAGTTCTCCATGTAATATATCTTTGTTGAGAGACTGGGAGTAAAAATGTCAAACGAGAAAAACTAAACAACACCTGTAGCCGTTTTAGAGTGTATTTGCATATGTTGCTTAGCCTTTTCGCCCAATCACCTCTCAGACTCACTGCTGTATAAGATCTTTAATTTTGCGTATCGAGCGCTGACTTGTATATAATCGCACAGTCGGAAATGTATACAAACTTTTAGGTTTGTTTCCCTAGGCCAACAAAGAAAAGCAATGGCGGCTTGCCGGCAATTTTTGTTTTTTCCGAATGTACTCTGTAAGTAACAAAAGTAGGCCTAAATAGAAAATCATCTCACACTACACGATATATGTTTTCCTTGTTAAATGTTCGAATGTGATATCTGCGATTAAGTTTATACATCTTGCCTAGTTGATTTAGCTTTCTATGAAGAGCTCAAAGAAGCCACGTTTTACAACACAACTATAAACCGTTTCTATTTTTAGGCTGGCCAAGTTAGTTCTGTATCTTGACTTTTATGTGGAGGCCTAACTAAATTCGAGTGTGAGAGAGAGAGAGAGAGAGAGAGAGAGGGGAAAGAGATACTCGGGACAAAGTTACGGTACAGCTAGAAGACTTTATTAATTCAAAAGCATGAAAATGTGCGCTTGGCGAAACTATCTACATTCTAATATATGTCATTTATTATCAGAAATCTATTTAATACAAAGATAAAATCTGCAGCGCTTTGGGTGTCCATATAGAGTGTCTGTCTTAAGTGTCTATTATGGGTGTTCATCTTGAGTTTTTTTTTTTTTTTTTTTTTACGGCATCTTGTCATTTTCCAGGACTGCGTCACAATTCAGCTCTCGAATCATCGAACACAAACTTTTCTTCTCTTGCTGGATCTGCAACACAAAATTTCTCCACATTAGGTGCAATCTACTTAAACAAAAATACCAGAAAGTATTAGGACCTTCTTGCTGCCTTTATTCATATCGCTGGGGCTCCTTCCTAAAACTACATATAGTCTCGTATATTCAGATAGTAAATGTTTGCCATTATACTAATTTCCTTTGTTGTGTTGTTTATTGTGATAAAACATGGTATAATTTCAATAGCTTCTCATTGTCGATGTTCCAGTCCTTTTTATGACGAAAATGCGTAGCTCTATCTCTAACTAACATTGGAAAACTGGTCAATTATATGACTTTGAACAGCTATCTTTTTTGATGAGCTAGAAATTAAAACAGTGTTCCATCGAGTGTTGTATGTAAATGTTATGTGATTCTTTTAGGTGACTGTGCAGCTTGGTTTGGGCGTGGGCAGCATAACGCTTGCATCCGTTGTCGCTGTTGATTGGCTTTGTTCTTTAAAGTAAAACCGCTAATTACTTTGGTTTTGGTCGATTTTTCCTTTTGTGATTGGTGGTGTAACTAATTTGGTTGTATTTAAACGAAAGAAAACGGAAAACCTCTATGTTAGTCAGCTTACTGGTTTCTGATGGAAACAATGGCTCATCATGAACTTAAATGGATTGACATACAAATATATGACTCATTCAATGGAAATACTGAACAGGAAATGCAAAGCGGCGATTGTGTGAGTTTTCCGTGAAAAATAAATGTTTAGGACCAACTAACCAAGAAGGAAACTACGAAAATGATAAGAGTAACATCTCATTACAGGACGATCAAGTTAAAAATTCAGTGTCACAATTTTTATCACAAAAATATATCTTTTTTTTTCCCAGCAGGTGCTAAGCTAAATTTTTCGTTAGACGAACAGCGAAAATTGAACAACGGTTTTTATACCTGATTTCTGAATATAATTTCAAGATATCATAACACGGCCAATATATTTTGTGGGTTTCCGATCCTGAGAGAGAGGTCGATCGAAACAGACTATTTGTTGTAATGTTTGCCACTGCCTATACGGTTTCATTGCAATATACCATGGTAATGCTGGGTTTCTTTCCCTGGCCGGCTATATAGTACTTCACGTGCAAAAGTAATGGCAGCGAATTTTTTGACGAAAAAGAGCGAAAAATTGCTAAAGTAAGCTTTAAAAGCTGTCGGTAGATTACGGGTTTGGCTTGGTGGAATATCTCAGTCCCAAAAAATAACAACTGAAGTCGTACATTCTGATCAGACGCTTTTGAACCCATAAAGACTGTGCTTAGATAGGAGGACTCACACTGTACAGTAACTAAGTTATCTGTGGTCAGCAAACCCTAAGAATATCGGGTTACCGTCACGAAGAGATTAAATTTCATTCAAATTCGCGCAAGTTCAGTGCCGCTTCATCATTTAACTTTTCCCGCGTAAGAACCGATTGATTACTTTCTATGCCTTTCATACATTGTGCTTATAAGGAGTGTGTAAACATGATCAGTTCGACACTGTCGAACTGCTGGAAATTGGCGACGCTGCCATTGAAAACTACAAACGTAGAAACTGTTACAGTCACTATTGATTCCCGGCGTTAGAACGACCGCCTAATCCTTGACTAAAGTGGCCCTGCTTACAACTGAAGTTCAAAGAATGGTATATTACTTACCAAATTATTTCTCTTTCTGCCATAGGGAATGCAGCTGGCCGGACTGCTTTCGCAGTTCTCTTTTCTTGATTCAACGTCTTTCATGACGGTTACAACCAGGATGACAAGCACTATCGTCTTCTTCAGATACATTTCGATCTCGTGTTGACTAAGTTGAGTCTGATCCGGATTAAGGCTGATTCACTGTTAATGGTCGGTGTGTTTCAAAAATGTTTAGTCTTATATACTGTAGTATATTAATGTTAATGAGATTCAAGTCAAAGGCGTCCCACCTGTTTGGGTATTATTCCTGCACGGGTGTATAATTGACTCCGCGTTAACAAATAGTTTTGACTTTCACAGTAAGTAGAGTTTTATGACTCGGAAGGTTGTTTGAGGATCCCATGACAGTCTCGGAGGAGAGAGTATGAACAAATGGAGGGCCCTTCGTTTGGCTATTTGAAGTTTTGATTGTACTTGCATGGCGTCAATTCATTTGTAATTAGAGATTGTTTAATTTACATTTGTCTAATGGGAAAGCTCCTCGAATCAAGAAAAGGATTTAGATTAACAAGTCCGATATATATACATGTGTGCCAATTAATATATATGGCGTCCGTTGACAAAATATAATAAACTGGACTCTTCTGGACATTTGAGTTGAATTGAATATTTTTTTAACTGGAGTATTTTACTGAACGTGTCAGGAACGTAGGCGTTTTCATGAGCGTGTGTGGGTGTCTGTATAAATGCTTGTGTCGATAAAGACTAATGAAGATACACATCAAGTTAATAATGATAATAATTAAAACCTTGCTCATTGAACTCTGTCCTCCATTCGGAGGACGCTAAAGTCTGTGAGGTGCACACACATACAGACCGGTTTACATCTTTAAATTATAACCATCATAGTATGAGGAAATGCAACTTGTCCAATAAGAAGTATTAGTTAAGTTTTTACCAGAGCAGGAATTCGAATAAAAAAAGTGCTGCGAAAACAATTAAGTCAAACAGCGTGCGATTCGACTGGGGGTGGCGAAGCCCAAATTGCGTTCCAAGACAAAAATAAAGAGGTGACTTGCAGTCGACTTAGGTCGGATGTTAAGCATGTGAATGATGTGCCGAAATAGTTCAAGACGTGTGAGACACCGTTTGTTTCAAAATTTAAAGCCAAATGCCAGCGTGCATGTCCAATTAAATTCCTGGCTGCATCAGAACACTTGTGGATAATTCAGCTAAGCATCCGGCAGATAAAAACAACGGCTTCCTCTAAGTATGTTTGAAACCTACCTACACTCGTAGGCGGCAAAGCGTTTTTCTATGTAAGCTGCGGCTCATTTTCTCTCGTATAAACGGCCCTATTGTCTCGTTAAAGTTACGAGTGCGAATATTAAAAAGTGCGTTCTTCAGTCATGTAAAATTGCCGCCACTTAATATTGCCAATTTCAAGGTTTGTGTTCTGTCTTTTGCTGCACTAATCACTGAAACGTTACACACATGTAATCCTTCAAAGTTTTTTTTTTCTATTGAATATTCCCGCAAGCTTGGTAAACGATTGTCCTGTCTTTTTTTCCTAAATGAACGTTTTCATGTGTCAAATAATACTTCTTGGATTAACTTTATTAAGTGGACCGAATGCTATATGGATGATAATAATAGTACGATGGGGTATAGCCAAACATTTAAGCCATAGATATTGAGTGAAGTTCTCAGTTTTGGAAACGATTCTCTCTATTTAATTTTATATTGCAATTGTGAGAAGTTTTGTTCGCAATTTGTAGCATCGCCTACCATGCATTTTACTTCACCTGTTGATTTGAAACTTTATTGTATGTAATATCTCGGATTAGCCAGTTAGAAGCGGCGGAGTTGCTTCTTGAGTGCCATGTATGTTCAGCTTTCATGCAGCCATCTGTCAGTTGTGTATTTGTTTGCTTAATGTTTCTTTTGTCAATCTTGTACAAGGAAAAATAAGACTGCAATAACCAAGGTAATGCAGCAACAAATTTTAAGTCCGTATTATGGACCTCAACCCAAATTTACGTTTTCTAGTTTTGAATGTACATAGTAAGTGAACGAAGCGTCAGATATACGCGAAATGTAAGGGCTTCATGTTTACCATAATTTAGCTCGTTTGGCTATAGACTACAATTAGTAATTAGGATGACAGTGAATTAAAGTGGTCTTCGCAGTCATGAATTCATGATATATTGCCGTAAATGGGGCCCCTAGCAGTATGAGTAACTAATGAGTTATGGCAAATTATTTTTAGCAAAAAGATAAAAAAAGAAATATATATATATATACATATATATATATATATATATATATATATATATATATATGGCAAATGATTTATTATATATTTATTCATAACATTTCATTCTTTCCACATGATCTGTCATCATTGCGTAGGTTGAGCGTATATATGTAAATTTGTAATCTTAATGGTGCGTCGGTCGACTCTATTTCAAAGCGTATTTTCTCGTGTTTTAACTGATATAATTCTCATTATACTTGCGTTTGTAGACACGCGTAATTATCTTCTTTTATTGTCATGACAAGGGTAAGGTTAAACAGTGGCAAAGGCAGGCCTTTTACATGTCAACAATTACAGCACAAAATACGAGTTGCACTTAGATTGAATCCTAAAGTGTGAACTAAACTGTTTGGAACATTTACGAGAAGCTATCCCATTGGTCTCGCTCGACTGACGAGACTTGTGGTCGTTTTCTCAAGCCCGCGTTGTTTAGTGTTGGTGGAGAAGGATATAGTTGCTTATTAGAAATTAGTATTTTGCTAGTACTATCTTAAATATGCTTGCTTGCTAAAGTGTTCTATCCATTATGTATTGTTGTATAGTTTTGCTATCATACTTTACATTCACAGCTTCAACGGAAATAAGCAGTTGTCTTGAATTGTGTGCCTAAGAAAGTAACTACTACTACTACTACTACTACTACAACTACTACTACTACTACTACTACTACTACTACTACTACTACTACTACTACTACTACTACTACTACTACTACTACTACTACGGGAGTGAAAGCACTCAAACTGGATACGACTTAACTCTTTCATTGGCAAGCCTCAGCCTAGACAGTCCTGATCAAACTGAGAAATAAAACCAAAATATCTGTCAACGTGACGGCTCGACGAGCTCATGTTGTTGACGGAACCAAAGTTTGTAGTTGCAGAGGAGGCCGAAAAAAATAAAATAAAATAAAAAAATAAAAAAAAACAAAACAAAAAAAACCCGGCTTCAACGGCAACTGAACCCATGACTTCGCGATACCAGTGCGATGCCTTCTTTTTTAGGCTAGACGTTATTTTGAAATCGCGTCAAAGGAGGGTAGACGGTATAAAATGTGTAAGTTTTACCGTAATCATTATCGACAGATGGCTTTTCCGAGAACAATTCAAATTACAAGCGGCTCAAGAAAATTAAAGTGTTAAGCACTTTGTTCCTAAAACACAAGGCTTACTTTCGTAATGAATGCTTTTTTTTAATGAGTATTCTAAGAGTTTTTTGAAACGTGCACCTGTGTGTCGCCTTCGTATGTAGAAACGGAATATATTATGCATGAAGTAAACTCGATCGTGTAAAACGCCTTCAGTACTGATAACACTTGCAGATAGTAGGCTTGCGTTTGGCGCTGTTTACACGACGGCTGATCTGATTTTATATATAATTTGAGATGAATTCTTTCAGCGTCAGTGTAGATGGAATTACCTATCGTGAGTTGTATTCACATTACTCTTCATGTTTCGCACCTATTTGGCCACAGACGTTATAATTTATCTTGGTAGGCTAGTCGCAAAGGCACTCGAGTAGATCGTCTACCTCATGCAGTTGCTTTCCACGCAGTACTATGTTCAGTAAACGAGGAGTTTTGTGATTTGAACTTTCCGACTTTGCTTGCTTGGTGTATATGTCAATCAATGATAATGATCTCATATGGGCCACCATTAGGGTAACGCCGTAAGAGAATTTGAAGCTGACGCTTAGCTTTCACTCATCGACCCTTAGTCTATTCATTATACACGTTTTCTCTACGCCGATGCTGCCAAACTCCAGTTTTCTTTGGTGCTTCCAGAAATTGTTGTGTTTATAGCGATTGAATGACAAGAATACATTTCTTAACTACAACTAGATTAAAATCCGGACTTGATGTTACACGTGCATCTTTAAATTAAGCACGAACTACAAATGCTCAACTGCAGATTACGGGTCAGGGGGTCTCCAAAAAAAGCAGGGTATTTTCTGTAGTTTATACCCAGGTGCGAATGGAAATTAGTAAAACATTTTAGCGCTCAACATGGAATTAAAGTCCCGAAACCACCATGCTTTCAATGGAACTCTTTAATGTTTGCAATTACATGACATGAATGTTTTGTAGTGCCGCAGAAATCGGCTAAACATCGTCTTCGTCCCTGAGTCCTCTTGCGCAGTTCAGCTCTCGTGCTTTGGCACACAACGCACGTTTCATGTCTTCTCGTATCGGCTGCTAATAATTAAGAAGAAAAAGCCGCAATTAAACAAATAGAAATAAACACTGGCGCACAACGAATGGATCTAATGCTCAGGTTAAACGTCGAACTTCACATGTGAGTCGAACTCAATGCAAATTAGGTCAAACAGTGGCGACTTATGAGTTTATTTTCAGATGAGTTTCAGCAATCCTTTTATGGTGAGTTAACATAGCGCGATATCCACAAAACTAGAGTGACGCGCAAGAGTACGGTCTAAAAGAAAATGTTACAAGCGGCTTTCTAATTTAGCAACTTACCCCGTCACGCTTTCGCCCTTTCATGGGGAACGATGCTTCCACTGTCTCTGTTACTGAGCTGATGATCACCAACACAGCGCCGAGGAAAATTAGAATTCTTGCGTCCATCTTGAGTAGTACTGGCTCTGGGAAGGTCAACTTTGAGACGCAAGGGACCGTGATACTTTCTTTATATGGCCACAACATGCTTGATTTTACATCTGTTTTTGCATAAAAACAACCAAATTGATAATCAAGTGGACGTGGGCTCTGCCTGGTGCTTGTAGTTTTACAAGTACTCTTTGTAGTCTTGTGTTAAATGCATGACAAAGTAAAAAAAGGGGGGTAAATATTGAAGTGGCTTTATTGTATTGCAATGTCAAGAGCGTACTATGACAAGAATCTAACTACTGAGCTTCGAATACTACTTCTCAAGTCAAAAAAAGTCAAAAATATTTGTCTGCGCAGTTCTTTTTTTAGGCTAGGGACTGGATTAATACATCTCCAACTGATTTGTGAATCTAAAGCGTTTTTTTGTAGCTGGTCATGTAAAGCATCGGCGAGGAGGCTAAAGATGCACATCTGCGTTGGTCTCATTAACGTGAAAAGGTGGGCATCGATTAATACGACACTCCACGAGCACTATTTCGATGTACCAGAAAAGAGCATAACTATCGCCCTTCAGTAAATGTACAGAAGTTCTCATTACTCTTTTTTTGTTGAAGTGCAACATGCATAACATGTGCCGGTCGACAAGGATAATGCCTCGGTCTTGAGGTAACTTGAGATATGAGAACAAACCGCCTTATGATGATAATAATTACACGTTCAGGTTTTTCTAGTACAATTATTATTATATCAAAAGCGGTTTGTTCTCGTATCTCAATTAGCCACTTTCACAATCATTCGCAGGATCAAATAGTATTTTCTCGGGGCCCGTAAAAACTAGTGTTTGTCAAGTAAATGTCTCTGCTAGGCATGAGCTTGGGTTTGTTTCTAGTACCATGTCTTATCCTCAAGTGGCCCGCCATAACATCTGAGTCTCGCAAGCTGCGCATGATTGTTAAAATGTTTACCTCCTCAAGACAGATAACTCATCCTTGTGAAACAACACAACAAATGCTGTTTTATATATCACCTGGGCAGTCTATGGTGCCCGCTAAAGAGATACCGCACAGCTACCGAAAAAAATCAGCTTTATCGGAAAAATTGCCCCGAAGACATTCTCAAAAAAAAAAAAAAAAAAAAACGGAGTGGGGTACGTTCGAGAGTTAAAAAGGAAAGCGAGTTATCTCAGTAACCTACTTACTGCTCAAGTTTGAATACTGATGAAGTAAAACTCGCGATGACTCTCCAATACTCCAAGACTCTTAAAACTCTCCAAATCAGAACGTCATAATTTTAAGACTTTCTGTGACAAGCAAATTATTTTTCAAAACGTGCAAAATGAAAAAAGCTCGAGGACACCACTTGACGCAAATAACTAAGGAGGAGGATGAAGTGTCACACGAAAGCACTGCGGTAAAACTCGTCATTCTGTTCATCTTACATCTTCAGTGAGTTCAGTGCAGCGTTTTCCCCATTGCAACTTATTCCGAAAAGTTTATGAAATGAAATCGAGTCCCTTCCCAAGAAGATTCATCACAGATTGCCCGACTTTAATATTGTTGAAACAAAAGCAAATACCAAAAATCTTGTTTCTCGAATCAAAAAGTAGCTTTGTAGGGGGTTGTTTGTTCCTCGTGGACCTCCTTGTGCCGCAGGGCATTCTGGATCCCTTTGAGAAGCAGCGATTTATTCCCACGTTTAGTTGAAGGGCTGGCATCCATAAAAGCCCCTTAGAGAAAACTCTAAAAATAATATGCAAACAGCAAAACCAACAGCAATTCGAGGAAAAACGAAAAGCAGCGTGATGTGCGAAACGATACTGACAGCAACAAAAGCAATTATCATTCGATGTATTTTTCTCTTTCTTTCTATTGGCCGAGAGACTGCTACATCACCTACAAATAACTGCCTACAGATAAGTGTCTGCTCATGCGCACTACTATTTTCGGCGTGTCAACTGCAAACAATATTCTACTCGTGCCCAGTTTTCTCCGTCTGTGTAAACATGGCAGCTCGTTTTCGCCACAACGCGCGCTTTCCAACAGATCATATGCCAAATAGTTTGTAAAACGCAAGCTCACTCTGCCTCCGGCATCGGCAAATAACTGATCTGCTCGTCACTGGCAAGTCACAGCACAGTTTGCTCAACTTCGCCCAATAATTTGAAAGGTTAGTCATCATTAGAGCGCGATAGCATTTAGCAGACACTAAACCCAAGAAACTAATCAGGATAGAAAGAAATGTCCGAAGGCATCACCGTGGATCGAAATGCACTCTTTGACGTTCCCTCCGTTGGACACTGTTTGTCGGCATTACTCATCTAACTCGAAGTAAATTTTCACATCGTGTGTAAGCGACACCGCGGAAATACGTTCTTGACGTCACTTCCGTTGGTTAGCGTTCGTCGCCATTACCATCTAACTTCCGAGCTTAGGATTGGAGACCGTGTCTTTATCTTCGTCGTTTTATTTTTATTTTTATTATTGCTCGCGGGGGCCTGGGGCCCACGAGAGCTTAAAAATGGGCATTTTTATTTTATTTTTTTCCTTTTTGTGGGTCGAGAATCAGCACACGGTGATTGGTTCATATTATCACGTGCTGGGCGATGACGTAATTGACTTCGCTAAACAACTCGAGATGTGGCCAGTGAACTGCTCGTTACTTGTGTGTAAAAGTTAACTGCATCCCATCCAAACTCAACACCATTTGGCTCTGTGGAATAGGCACGGATAAACTGGATTTTCGGGAACGATTTTGGCTCGCGTTCACCGCGGAAGCTTTGAGAATAGCCGTAAACAAATATTTGATGGTACCGCTGTCGCCGATAAATATTTAGTCCCGACGAAACTTTCTGTGGCGACACGAAATACTTTTGGGAAGATAACAGGGCGAAAGCAGAAACGAAAGCTACGGTGAGCTTTAGCCGTAAAACAATGACGCTTTATGCTTTACTCTGTACATGACATCTGTTGCCTCATAAAATTCTTCTGCGTATCGTACATTGCCTGTTGAAGTGTTTCTTTCATTCGATCATGTAGTCTTTGTTTCGCAATGGTCAGTGAATACCAGAAATGAAAAATACACCGAAATAATTCTGAGGATTGAGTTTGCAGTCACAAATGGACTGAACACACTGTGAACAAAAGCGCAATAATATTGTAAACATCTCTCGTGTGACATTCCTCGCTTTCAATTTTATATTTGTTACAGAGCACGAATACTCGAAAGCCTGATAGAAAAAAACGTATTGAGTTAACAAAAGAAAACACATAAGTAGTGAAGCGAAGGCTGGATTAATCGTGGCCTCTGATTAGAAATATGAGTCAAGGTCAAACTGTCATAATCGATCGTGCATAAAAAGATATGTCACGCATTCTCAAGATGCAGGGTCGCTCAACCTTTAAGAAGCAAGTGTATGAGTGTTGTAATAATAATTTTTAGTTTAATCAAGGTGTCAAAAGAGCAAGGTGTCAAAAGGCAAGTTCTCTATACTGTGTGATATTTTTATGGTGAGAAATTGGAAGTCTCTCTTGGGAGTTCCGCTCTTGTCCCCTACTTTTCATTTTATATTCTTGTCTCGACCCAACTCACGCCGCAAGCTCACTGGCAAGGCCAGTCTAGTTTTCTTGCTGGGTTACGAATCAGCACACGGTGATTGGTTCACATTGCCACGTGATATGCGATGACGTAAGGTGACTTTGTGAACAACTTGAGATGTGGGCGCCGCGATTGAATTGTACGTTCATACAATTGCGTGTAAAGTTAGCTATATCTCATCCAAACTCAACATCGTTTGGCTCTGTGGAACATGCACGGGTAAACTGGATTTCAGGGAACGATTTTTGGCTGGCGTTCACAAGTTCATCGTCATAAGCGTAAACAAATGTATGATGGATTCGATTATATTTAATGGACATTGCCACGGGATTGCAAATAACTCTGTCGCCGCTAATTATTTAGCTCCGACGAACTTTCTGTGGCGACACGAAGTACCTCTGGGAAGATACCAGGCCAAAGCCATGACGAACTTTAGCCGTAAACAATAATGATTGAGCCCCGGTATTTCCGGTATTTCCGGAGTGTTGTAATGCATTAATTCTTTATAGTAACAGCATCAAAGAACAGGTTTCCAATCACACACACTGAATACTCTTATGATAAAATGGCTCCAGAGAAACTCGATTGAGCCCCCCACAATTCCCAGCCCCCACACCCTCTCAAACACACACACACACACACACACACACACACAATGCAACCCTGTTTGCTGTTTTTGCTTAGTGATTTTATTGCTTGTCCACTTCTTCAGCAAGGCAATGCATAACGAAAAAACAACAACAAAATGTCCGAAAGGTGAAAAACTCGACAGGAGACTACATACCAAACTTGAAACCGAAACGGTTGTAACAATTTCCTATTTGTGACAGAGTGATAGGAAAACGGAAACCAAAGCTACGATGAGCTTTAGCCGTAAAACAATGGCGATTTATGCTTTACACTGTACATGACATTGTTGGCTCAAAAAATGCTTCTGCTTATCGCACAATGCCTGTTGAAATGTTTCTTCCATTCTATTTTTGGTTTGCGTTCTTTAAAGTTCACCGTCATAGCCGTAAACAAATGTTTGATGGATTCGTTTATATTTAATGGCTACCGCTACAGGATTGCAAATAACTCTGTCGCCGCTAATTATTTCGTCCCGACGAACTTTGGGCACACAAAGCTTTCCTTCAAATTTTTGATGTCGAAGTTCCGTGTTTTTCAAAGTGAAACACGTATATGTGCAACGAATACCTTGACCGCAAAGGCGGTAAACAAATGAATCAGGAATCTGATTTCATATCACTGTTTAGTTGTAGTTTTATGATTTGTGGCACTCGGAAGCCGTAGAAAAGAAGCAGCCGGGTGGATCACTGTGCGTATTTCTTGGCCAGGCGACGTACAACACATCTATTTGGACAAAGGTTGACTTTCATAAATTTTTGCATTGAAATCTGTATATGGAGGTATTGCGACTTGCGTGATGAACGTTACCAGCCGGTCAAGGCTTTAACTGCCACAAGTGCGACAAATATGGCCTGCCAATCGTATAATCGAACTTTAGGGAATCCGAATCAGAACTTTCAAAAGGCTATAGGAAACGAGGCGAGCTTGGCGGCGACATTGCTTAGATATACAGTTTGCGCTAACATTGGCCCGACATCAAAGCACTGCTATTCATCTCATTGATCAGGGCAAAGGTTACGCCGGAAGATGATATCGTTTACAGTTGCTAACATCTGCCTGCTTTTACTGTGATTAGAGCTCCGGATGAGTGCAGCTACAGCTGTGGCAGTGTTAATCACATGCAGGTTTTGTTGAGGCTCTGATAAACTTGGCGGCAGCTTATAGCAGAATTTGACAAACATTCAGCCGTCTCACCGCCATGGTGAGACACGTACTTACTTAGCAACCGCGCCAAAAATCTAACACACCGAGTGAGTGAGTCAGTGAGTGAGTGAGTGAGCGACACCAATGACTCCCAGATATGCTACGCATATCCGTGAGTCAAAAACGAAAACAAACAAACTCCATTTTTAAGGTCGCCGCAGCCGCGAGAAAATACACCGAAATAGTCCTGAACATTGAGTTTGTTAGTCACAAATGACTGAAAACGCTGTGAACAAAACCGCAATAATATTGTAAACAAGTCTCATGTTACATTTCTCGCTTTCAATTTATATTTGTTACAGAGCGCGAATACTCGAAAGCCTCCTAGAAGAAACGCATTTAGTAAAAAAAACATAAGTATTGAAGCAAAGGCTAGCTTATCGTGGATCGACTGTGCATGAAAAGATAAGTTACATTACTCTTTTCTTGCTGGCTAACTTTTCACTCCAAAGCTCAAAATGCAGAGTCACTCAACCTTTAAGAAGCAAGTGTACGAGTGTTGTAATGACAATTTATACCAATAGGTTTCATTTGAGCAAGGTGTGAAAAGTCAAGTTATCTATACTGTGTGATATTTTTCTGGTGAGAAACTGAAACTCTCTTTTGGGAGTTTCGCTCTTGTCCCTACTTTCCAATTTAGTTTCTTCTGGTCTCGACCCCACCCAACGAGCTCCCTGGCAACGCCAGTTTTGTTCGAGGTAAAATTTCACATCTCGTGCAAGCCTTGTTTTTCAACGTGTAGTTGAGTATCGAACCATAAAAGTATAGAGTTTCTTGGCTAAAGGGTTTTCGAGCGTTTCACTGAACTGCGAAATCTGCATTTGAACCCACAGTTTTCTGCAATGACCGCTGACTCAAAAATATAGTGACCGGGTGGCTGAAAACCGTATTTCCGCGGTGTTTGTACAAGCCTAATATTTTCTATACACACGTATGTTATAGACACTGAATTAACTTATATGCTAGGAACGAGTCTGTATAGTCTGTCTGCGAAACAGCACCGTACTCACCTGAGCGGCACCTGCGCATTTTCTTACAGTTGCCTCTGGTTGACTGGTGAACCTTACTGGACAGTTTAGATGTGCATGGGACAATCTACGGTGCCCCGGAAAGCGCAAAGCTTTCAGCAAGCTCGAAGCGAAGTGAATATCTTGGACAATGAAGCATATTTGGACTATAGGAACAGCGAATATTGTATTTCAAATTCGATTCCGAAGGTGTACTATATGTCATCTTATATTAAGTTTCTATTTAATATGGCGGCCAATTCTCATCAGCTCTTCTCAACGATTCGTGTTTTCTAAAGGCCACATTATTGTCCCCGAACGAAGTGAGGGAAATACTCACGACGCTAATGCAGTAGTATTATCGCCTTATCGGAGACTCCAAGCCTGCCGCCATCTCGAAATCTAATGTTCGTCTGTCAGTCTGTCAGTCTTGCGTGCGACCTCGTCCCCAGTTCCTATCGCGTCGCTGCAGAACCAATAACAAAGGCCGGATCGATCACGTGTGGCCCTGTAGTTTTACTCGCAATGAGAGAAATTAGATTGAACGAAGCAACTACAGTATATCGTAGCTGTGTTCACGAAAATGGAAAACTTGAAACAACAGTCTCGCGAAGCTCGTCTTCAAAAGAGAAGGAAACAGGCACGAGCAAGGCGGAATCGTGAAACGATCGAACAGCGCCAGTTCGTCTCGACAAAAGACGGAACTATGACCGAAAAGAAAACAGCGCATGAATGCCGATCGAAAGCGACATGAAGAGAAGCGGGTAACACAGACAACTCCGCAAAGAGAACAGCGCTTGAAAGCGAATCGAGACCTTCAGGAGAAAAAGCGGGCCGAAGAGAAGACTCCGCAAAGACAACAGCGCATGAATGCCGACCAAAAGCGACATGAACAGGTGAAGCGGGTAACACAGACAACTCCGCAAAGGGAACAGCGCTTGAAAGCAAATCGGGAGCTTCAGACGCCGTTTTGTGTTAAACTCAGATACTTATTTAGAAAGGACAAGCAACAAAGGTTAGTCAGTGGAAATCGAACAATCACCGTGACAAATATATTCTATCCCGTATAGCTTGTAACTCGATCACTTCAAGAATGTATTAAAATCTGTATGCTGATCATTTTCCCTCGAAGTATTGTTTTACTACGCTTCTGTCGCCAGTTTCGGCTACCGTATTCGCTCAGAGCAATCGGAACTTGGAGTCTTGAATGATTTAGTCAGATGTCTATTTTTCTGTAATCTGACACGCGGTGATTGCAGCGAGAATCGTTCACAAGCCCTTAGAAGTATTACTAGGTCTGAAGCCCGTGTATAATTTGAAGTAAACTGTTCAAGTTTTGCTTTGATTCTGGGAGAAATCTTGCTGTTTTGAGTGGGTTCACATACAAAACAATTCGAGCCTATTAAATATGCATGCCTGAGTCTGGAGCATGCAGTCCAGAGTAAAAACAAATCGCACAGGAAGCCTATTTAATTGTACTGCCTATGAATTCAAAATTGGAAAATCAGTGTTCCTTTTTTCCCGTACTACGACGGCCGACCAACTTCAAACTTTGAGTATTAAATTTTGAGAACGTGCTTGGCAGACTGTATGAATTAATTTGACGTGCCGACCGTGGGAAATACGTACTTCGTCACGCAATCGATTCTTTTTTCAACGCAAAAATATAACACACACCATTCTTTTTCTCCTTCCTTTGCGTGTAGCACTTGAGTTCGAAGAAAAGATTGAGTCAACATTTCGGTAAAACAAAGGCTACTCTTGTTGGGAGTTACCAAAGTAAAAGTCCCATCAATGGCAGAGTGAGGGGGTATCTGCGATTATCGTATTTCTAGTTACGGATTGATTAGAAAATTGACGTCAGCTTTTAGGTGCCTGTCCTCTTATTGATAATGAAACGCGTCATAACATTGTCAAAAAGCTGTGGATTCACAATGCACTGTTTTTTTAACAATAACAAACTAAAGCGACGAACCTCTTATTGATGATAAAATTCAGCCAATTACAAAGCGAGAAACTGACGTGTTATTATAAAATGTTTTATGCATTACTGTCGCTCTGCAAGGGGAATCGTGACACCAACTATCGTCTTCACTATCCACACTATCTCGTTCACTTTTTTGTCTGAGACGTTGATTGCAAACAAGTCACTGACCATTTGGGCGTGGTAGTGTGAGTATTATGTCAATGGTTATTTTATAGTTGTTGGACCAGGCTGATACGAAGTCTACGACATCTGCGGTCATTTAGATTCTCGTGTATCACCAAAAGTCGAAATACTACATTGTAAAAAAATATATTGGAAGAGGGCACTAAACGGTAAAAGTGAACCTTTTCATGTTCTTGATTGAGCTTAAAATATTATTCACCTAGAAATAACATGAAAATAATCATGAAAAATATACTATATGGTAGATAGTACGCGCGATCTGATTGGTTACGCTGCGTGCATTATAACTTAATATAGCAGGCGAGTTACACCTCACCATCAAACTTGATTCTTTGTCATTTTCTGTGCGGACGTATCGTTTTGTTATCTCATAAATAAAGCAAGGCACTTGCCAACGTACTATGTCTAGTTTAAGAAACTCAGTTAGGAATTTGAAGAACACGTGGAGCAGCCCTCCGCGGCCTCATGCTTTTTTCTTGCTTCTCGCTTGACGCCAGTTTATTTCTATAAAAGACAACAAGGGAATTTGGGACAATATGGGTTTGGAGACTAACACATAAGCAGAATAATTATTAGCATTGTTTATCATAAAGACGAAAACAGAGTAGGTGCGAGGCAACACCATCGCAAAACTTTAAGCATGATAAGTTTGTTTTCTTGTTCCTTGACAAATACTAATAATTTCATTCGTTAGCTAATGGTTTGCCTTGAAACTAAATCCTATCCGCTTAGCTTAGCTCAGCCTTTTTTTCAGCCTTTTTTGAAGACGCGCCACAAGCTTTAGGGTAGACGACCAGTAATTAACAATTATCCGAAGTGGAGGTAAATAGCGGTGGCCATTTACTGATCCGCTTCGGCAAAGTAAATAGCCACCGCTATTCAACGACATTTAGGAGAATAATTGTTTTAGTATATACAACACAAGTTTAATAGCCTAGCTAGTCAGTCGATCGACTTACTGATTACGCTCGCGAGACCGATTTGCAACCGAAAACAACGCGAGGAATTTTGAAGGTATTTCTGTCACTGTGCCTGAGATAACATTTTACGAACGAGCGCAGCAGAAGAGTAAATATTGTTTTTACCACAAAAAATACAATTAACATATTCAAGCCACCGTATAATTTCCTTTTTATTAAACAGACAAAAAAGAAAAGAAAAGAATAATAATAATAATAAAAAAACAGATGGCTCCCAACAGTTCATACACTGCTGTTTTCGCCAAATTGTCACAGCCAGTTGCCTAAAGCTAATGGAGAAATAATTGTAATCAGACTTTGTAGTAATACCATCGTCGAACAATTTGTGAGCCTCACAATGTGAAAGAAGTTGCCTTCATAACCATTGAATGATCAAATCTACTCTATTGAACTTTCAAGGCTTATAATCCTATAGCTACACGGTAACCCTTTTTATTAAACAGATTTTATTGTATTCATCAATAGAAAACTTTGAAAAAGTTTAAAAAATTCTGTCAGGCGGGTTATAGTGCCACATTATATTATCGACTATTTAAAGTAGCACTAGAATCCCTTGACGTAATTTTTTTTAATGCTGTCCAAGTTTTTGTTTGGCCAATAAATTAAAATTTAGATAATACTAAACAAGGTTCATTGTGCATTTTTGATGTTTTATTTATGTCTCGAAAATAGGATGAGTTTTTAAACTCATCCTATTTTTAAAATCATCTTTTTGTGTTGCCATGACAACTAAGTCTAAATTTATAGAGGTAAAAATATGCCTAGTAATGATGATAAAGAAGTTTCAGTAAAACTTTTTTGTTAGCATTTCCAAAATATCACATAAGCCTGATAAGGGCGTGATAATTTTAGCCATTGAGAGCCACCTTAATTCAAAGGTTCCTGCCGGAAAGGCGAGCGATAGATTAGTGAAGTTCAGTGAAGCCGACATAAAATATTTTACTGAGGAGCAGGAAAGCAAAGGAGAAAACTTTATATGAATTAAAATTATCCAGGGAGTTCCTTGCAAGCGAAGACGAAAGAAATTCAAGAAATTCAAGAAATGATGTCATCGATATCCTCACTGTGAAGATGTGGAACATACGCAATAGGCCTGAGTGTAGTTCCGCATAAATTTAACGAGCTGTCTGTTTCCCAGTTAATAACATGCATATAATAATTTTCTTCGCGCAATTTTTTTCAGTTTCGTTACAATTCACAAGTGTCTCTCAAGATCTTTGTTTTCTCGCAAACAGAATCGGAATCGTCCTGAGGAATGAAAACACGCCCTTTTGTTTTGTTTGGCTTCGCGAATACGCGCGCCAGCTGTCGGCAATTTTTAATTTCAAGTTTCGTTTCCTAAATTTCGTTAAATAATTTTCGTTTCAAAAAGCGACCGTCTTGAAGAAGACAAAAGGAGACGAAAAGTGTCTCTCAAGAACTTTGTTTTTCCTCGTACACTTAATCAATCGGAATCACTGTCATCGAGATGAAAACACGCTTCCTGACTGGCTTGATTTCGGGGGCTGGATCAATACCACTGCCCATGTTGAAGGTGACCTGACAGTTGTTGAATGTGTTCATGTTCATGAAGCTCTGGTATTGATCGTTCTGTCCGGATATGTAACTCGGTATTTGTAAACGTGATGGAAGGAAGGCGTAGTTAAAAGGAGCCAAGTTGCTGCTGCATTGACCGGGCGCAGACGGATTAGAGTTGCAGGAGCTGGCCGTAAGGGATGAGGTTGTCGCTTGTGTTACTTGATGACCATGTTTGCTGTTGCTCCCAGCACTTATCATGCGAGAAAGCTGTCGCTGCTCATTCTCATCTGCCTCGTCGTAGTCGTTGAGGGACTTCTCGTTTCTGTGGCCCGTTATTTTAACAATGGAGCTCCGCTCGAGGCCCGCGGTCTTCAATTTCTTCACAACTGTCTTCCTTGCGCTGTGGTTTGAAAACGTTTTCATTGAACTTTCCAGCGATGTTCATTGGATGATGGAATTCATCATTTCATTAATCTTGTTAATCCCCATGGGTTGATTTTTGAACCACACTTGCGAGGAAGGCTTTGGGATGCAAGAAAGATAAAGCGGAGCTTTGGCTTGTAGTTCTGGAGGGCGACGCGACAGGAACTCCTTGAAGAGTGTCACGGGGCATTTCTCATCCCCAGTTGCAAACATCTTTGGGAGAAATCTTCTTGGTTTCGCCAATAGCCCGGATTGGCGTGTTTTTGTCGGATTTTCGACAAATTCCACGTATTCCGTGTTGTTTTCGTCGACGCCGAGGGTAAAGTCGTCAACTTTCATGTCGTGGTGCTCTTGATGCCCTCGAAGGCCAAAGAACTGGGTCAACAGCCACCAAATTGTCTGAGTTAGGACACGAGGACTGTGGTTTCCCAGTTTGTTGCTCTGCCAGAGCTCTGTTTCTTCGCTGGATGTAAGACTGCGCAATTTGTTTGGCCTCTTTCTTTTCCCTTCTTGTCGGAGTACCCGAGCTTTTCCCTCGAGCACCTGCTTGGACTCTTGAAACTCTCTTTATAAAATAACTATAATGCTACGCGCGCCCTGATTGGCTAAACAACCGTGTAAGATGAGAGTATATCACACGCTGACGCAATACGTGATGTATTTTACTTGACTAATTATTTTATAAAAGAAATATATAACGCGTCACCGTGTAATATAGTCTCATCTAAACACTTGAGAAGTTGGAAGAACACTCGAGTAGCGCCGGAAACCACTCGGCGGCCTCGTGGTTTCCTTACGCTACTTTCGTGTTCTCCCAACTTCCCGCGTGTTTAGATGAGGCTATATTACACGGTGACGCGTTATGTATTTCTTAAGTCTCGTGTTATGGAATACTTGTATCCCCTCTCCTTTAAATGGCGGTCAATGGCAGCAAGCATGATTCGGAGGCTGTCCGGCTCGTATTCAGCCCCGTCTTGTTTACGAACTGTAGCGTATAATTCCTGGAGAACTTTGTTTAGCGTCTCTGGTTCGTAGTTCTCAATAGTTTCATCGTGGCCTTTGTGCTTTGCCCATGACTTCCACACTTTTACTCAGTTGTTAGTACTTTGTGCCATGTTTTTGTTCTTTGCATTGTCTTTCAGACTTTGAATTAAAACTGCGTTACATTCTCCAAACCTGTCCGCCATTTTATTTCGTTGGTTCAGCTGTCAATCATTTTAATTTCTAATTTCTTGCACTCTTAATTTCACATTTCTGCACTGTTAATTTCACATTTTTGCACTGCTTGGGATAAATTGACGTGCGCTCAGCCAATCAGAATGCAGAAATTATTGTATGCGTGTTATTAGAAAAGGTAATCGCATGACTTCGAGTGCAATTTGGAATAAACAAGACAGGCCCGTGGCCAGTGCGCTTGTGGCGTCATTAGTACAATGAATAGAGACACGCGGGGTCCCGGGAGAGGAACTTTTGTCGTGCGTTTATATGCAAAAGATATTATAGCCGAGTCAGTTTTTGCACATGACGGATCCAAGAGCTCCCTTTATTTTTCTTGCCCTCTTTTCTTCTAATTTCGGTCAAACAGATATTCACGAAAAAGTGTATTATAATAATTGAGAGAAAACAATTATCGAAGGCCCCGTAGGAATATTCTTCGTTTGCAACAACCCAGTTTTCATAGCTCCCGAATCATGCCGGGTATGATGTTTTATACGGAATAATATTTTCAATGATTGATTTGCTTTTGCCTTGAGTGATCGTTTTTGCCGGGAGCATTTTGAACTTGCTTTCCGATGCACGTGACAGTACTTGTGTGACGCTTGCTATAGAACCTGGCAACCTTGTTGAGTGAATTTTCAAGCTGACCTGTTTTGTGGAGGAACTGTGTTGTCATTTTGTAATGGGATTGACTGGGGAATACCCGACATCTTAAGTAGCTGTAAGACAGCGTAATAGCCTTATCTCATCTTCCCAGCGTGTGCATCATGTTCAAGTAGCTGTAAATGAAAGCTTTTAGACATATCTCTGCAGCACATTTAAACATGACACTTCCCATGGTGAAATTACTTCGTATGAAAAAGCCATCTCAGACGTTGCGCATCCTACATGTACAAGTTTCAAGACTGATATGCATTAAGCTTTAACGCAAAATTCTGGGTCGATACGAAATTAATCTCTATCGGAAGCTGCAGACATTTGAATACCGTGACAACAAAGGTGTGTATCACGCTTGTGGAGCAAACATTACGGCTCGGATAGTCGGATATCAACCTTGAGCTTTTGAAGACTTCGAGGTATTCAGTGACAAATATTCCCGATGTAATCGCCTGCCGGTCTTTCCTGCTTTTGTTAAAGCGGCGTGAGTGAAAGCTAAGTAGCTGATGATTCGGGATTCCCCGTTCTATGACATTATGCTCGTGACATTTCATTGACAGATCTTGTATCTTAATCTCGCGTGATATTTGCCTCAAACCTATTAGTAATTCAGTATCCTCAGACAATAAACAAAGAACCTTTACTTCACGCAAAACGAAGTTAAACGCCGACTGTTCGTATACGCCGCGCGTTACACAAAGCCCCAGAGTTTCCGACAAAGGGAGACGCTCTGCCCGCAGGGAAAAGTTCAAGTTTTATCAAGTTTCGACACGTCTTCTACTACTTATTCGATGTTCTTTCACACAAATATTGCTCAGAACACAGATACATTGGTTGAAGCGGTATCTATAATCGAGCACTTGCAAAACCCAACCCTTCGTACTTTACGGTGGTCCCGCTGGTAACACATCAAGCATTTGTGTACGGCTATTTTCAAGTTTTCCGACGCTTAAAAACAATACAAGCCAAAATCGCTCTTAAAGTATGGCTTCCGTGCATCCAGAAAGCCAACTGATGTTCAGTTCGGATGGGATACAGGCTAACTTTAACACAATTCAATTTCAGTCTCTTGCTTAAATCGCCGACATCTCAAGTCGCTCGCGAGGAAAGTCAATTGCATAACGTCATCGCAAATCACGTGATAATGCGAACCAATCACCGTGTGCTGATTCGTAACCCAGAAAAAAAAACAAACAAAAAAAAAAAAAACAACAACAACAAAAAAAACACGCTCCATTTTAAAGCTTGTGTAACCACAAGCAATTAGCACGAGTAGCGCGGCGTTCGTGCAGTTTTGTGGTCTTTGAAAAATTCAATTGTGCTAATTTATTCCAAATTGTACTCGAAATCATGCGATTACCTATACAAAACACTCGTTTTTATATAATAAATAACTTTACTACTGGTATTACTGCTAGTGTTATAAATATCAGTATTTACTTTATTGTCTGACAAGTCAATTCAATATAGTTTCTATAGACTAATGTTTGTTGTTTTAAAGAAGTACGGGCTTCGAGAAACAGATAAAATATTTAATGGCTGACTTGTAAAACCTGATATTAGGGTCGAAAAATGTATTTCCACAAAACGTTCACCGAATTAAGATATGTGTCGAAAACGCATTGCACTGCCATGTGCTGGAGGTATACGCCCTCAATCTTGATATTGTTGTTATTGATAGGCTCTCGAAATTGAACCTTCAATGTTAGTCGTTGCAATCACATGAAAGGGATAGCTGGGAGACAAAGAGAGGTGCCGTTAGTTAGCAAGTGCAATAGGCTAAGTTTTCATGCAAAGCTATATTTTCTTTGACACACACCCAAACCTGATACTACAATGTTTAGAATCGAAACTTTATTTGAAATCGCCAACCATTACATTTAAACGTTTACTGTTACACGGCGTTAATGTGAAGTAATCTAAAAGTTTTCTTCGTTCTTCAGTACTCCTTCACAGTTCAGCTCTCGTGCTTTGGAACACAACGCACGTCTCATTTCTGCTTGACTTTTCGGCTGTTAAAAAGGAGAGATAAAGCGAAAGAAGCCACAGTTAAACAAACCAAACTGAGAAACATGGTGCACATATTCGGTGATTAGTTGACAAATTAGAGTAACGCACGCAAATACAAATTGCTGCAGTTGTTTACATTTTACAATATGACTTACAAATAAAGGTAATTGCTCGGTCGAACCGAGCTTCCATAACGCCTGAATATCAGCATTAGTAAAATAAGACAGAAATGTGACTTTCAAAGGCTACAGTGATCAGACAAAACGGACTCCTTTTGATATCCATTACCTTTTAGGATGTTGCTTTGCAAAAAAAGCCTTGACTGACTGAAAATGTTTTATTGAAAACCTTTTTTATTTGATTCTTTCACTATTGGGGTGCTATGATATACTTCAGTGTGTTTATAGGATTAGAAACAAGAAGAGAGAACGGCGCAAAAATGTTCTAGATTTTGGAAACTTGCCTCCTCCCTCTTTTGTCCTTTCGTGGGTATGGGAGCTTCCACTTTTTCTGTCTTGGAGCTGATGATCACCAACACAGCAAGGAGGAAAAATAAAAGCTTTTGCGTTCGTTTTGAGTACTGGCTCTGGCGAAGTCAAAGATTGAAGCTGAATGTAATGGAACTACTAACTGATTATATAGCAATTTTAATTTTAATTAAAAAGTGTACTGTCGTGATTTGTAATACCTGTTGTGATTTTTAATAAACTTGTCGTGATTTGTAATAAGAAAGCTGTCGTGATTTGTAATACACCTCTGTCGTGTTTTGTAATAAAAAAAACTGTTGTGATTGGTAATAAACATTGACGTGATTTGTAATAACAATCAATCAATGCACTATATTTTCATAATAGTACAGGACATTACTGTAAAAGTGGCCGCATAAGCAATTTGCAACTTTTACAATCATGCGCAGTTCGCAAGACTGAGGACAACTACTTGACGCAAATAACTAAGGAGGATGAAGTGTCACACGAAAGCACTGCGGTAAAACTTGTCATTCTGTTCATCTTACATTTTCAATGAGTTCAGTGCCGCGTTTTCCCCATTGCAACTTATTCCCAAAAGTTTATGAAATGAAATAGAGTCCCTTCCCAAGAAGATTCATTACAGATTGCCCGACTTTAATATTGTTGAAGCAAAAGCAAGTATCAAAAATCTTGTTTCTCATATCAAAAAGTAGCTTTGTAGGGGCTTGTTTGTTCCTCGTGGACCTCCTTGTGCCGCAGGGCATTCTGGATCCCTTTGAGAAGCAGCAATTTATTCCCACGTTTAGCTCAAGGGCTGGCATCCATAAAAGCCCCTTAGAGAAAACTCTAAAAATAATATGCAAACAGCAAAACCAACAGCAATTCGAGGAAAAACGAAAAGCAGCGTGATGTGCGAAACGATACTGACAGCAACAAAAGTAATTATCATTCGATGTATTTTTTCTCTCTCTTTCTATTGGCCGATAGACTGCTACATCACCTACAAATAACTGCCTACAGATAAGTGTCTGCTCATGCGCACTACTATTTTCGACGTGTCAACTGCAAACAATATTCTACTCGTGCCCAGTTTTCTCCGTCTGTGTAAACATGGCAGCTCGTTTTCCCCACAACGCGCGCTTTCCAACAGATCATATGCCAAATAGTTTGTGAAACGCAAGCTCACTCTGCCTCCGGCATCGGCAAATAACTGATCTGCTCATCACTGGCAATTCACGACACAGTTTGCTCAACTTCGTCCAATAATTGCTTATTATTTGAAAAGTTAGTCATCAGTAGAGCGCGATAGCATTTAAGCAGACACTAAACCCAAGAAACTAATCAGGATAGAAAGAAGTGCCCGAAGGCATCACCGTGGATCGAAATACATTCTTTGACGTTCACTTTGTTGGACATTGTTTGTCGGCATTACTCATCTAACTCGAAGTAGATTTTCACATCGTGTGTAAGCGACACCGCGGAAATACGTTCTTGACGTCACTTCCGTTGGTCAGCGCTCGTCGCCATGGCTATCTAACTTCTCGTAATTCGAGGTAAAATTTCACATCTCGTGCAAGCCTTGTTTTTGTTGTGCGCAACGTACGTTATAGAATGTGCATTGAACTAACTTATATTTGAGTATCAAGCCATAGTATAGAGTTTCTTGGCTAAAGGGTTTACGAGCGTTTCACTGAACTGCGAAATCTACATTTGAACCCACAGTTTTTTGCAATGACCGCTGACTCAAAAATATAGTGACCGGGTGGCCGAAAACCGTATTTCCGCGGTGTTTGTACAAGCCTAATATTTTCTATACACACGTATGTTATAGACACTGAATTAAGTTATATGCGAGGAACGAGTCTGTATAGTCTGTCTGCGAAACAGCACCGTAGGAACAGCGAATATTGTATTTCAAATTCGATTCCGAAGGTGTACTATATGTCGTCTTATATTAAGTTTCTATTTAATATGGCGGCCAATTCTCATCAGCTCTTCTCAACAATTCGTGTTTTCTAATACCACATTATTGTTACTGATTGATTAGCAAATTGACGTCAGCTTTTAGGTGTCTGTCCTCTTATTGATAATGAAACGCGTCATAACATTGTAAAAAAGCTGTGGATTCACAAGGCACTGTTTTTTTATAATAACAAACTAAAGCGACGAATCTCTTATTGATGATAAAAATTAGCCAATTACAAAGCGAGAAACTGACGAGTTATTATAAAATGTTTTATGCATTACTCTCGCTCTGCGAGGTGAATCGTGACACCAACTATCTTCTTCACCATCCACACTATCTCGTTCATTTTTTGTCTGAGACGTTGATTGCAAACAAGTCACTGACCATTTGGGCGTGGTAGTGTGAATATCATGTCAATGGTTATTTTAAAGTTGTTGGACCAGGCTGATACGAAGTCTACGACATCTGCGGTTATTTAGATTCTCGTGTATCACCAAAAGTCGAAATACTACACTCCCGTTGCAAAAACTTATATTGGAAGAGGGCACTAAACGGTAAAAGTGAACCTTTTCGAATTCTTGATTGAGGTTAAATTATTATTCAACTAGAAATAATATGAAAATAAACATGAAAAATATACTATAGGGTAGATAGTACACGCGATCTGATTGGTTACGCCGCGTGCATTATAACTTAATATAGCAGGCGTGTTACACCTGACCATCAAACTTTGTCATTTTCTGTGCTGATTTATCGTTTTGTTATCTCATAAATGAAGCAAGGCACTTGCCAACGTGCTATGCCGAGTTATAGAAACCCAGTTAGGAATTTGAAAGAACACGTGGAGCAGCCCTCCGCGGCTTCATGCTTTTTTCTTGCTTCTCGCTTGACGCCAGTTTATTTCTATAAAAGACAACAAGGGAATTTGGGACAATAAGGATTTGGAGACTAACACATAAGCAGAATAATTATTAGCACTGTTTATCATGAAGACGAAAACAGGCAGGTGCGAGGCAACACCATCGCAAAACTTTAAGCATGATAAGTTTGTTTTCTTGTTCCTTGACAAATACTAATAATTTCATTCGTTAGCTAATGGTTTGCCTTGAAACTAAATCCTATCCGCTCAAGCTTAACTCAGCATCTTCATGATATTTTTTCTTCAAGTCGTTATTACGTCGAACGACGGGGAACTATATGATTGAGGGTGTGACATTTTTTACACATAAAATATAAAAATGTCTGAAAAATATAAAAATATCAAAGAGAGATGTAGAAACATCAAATATATTTCTCAGTTGTCGAGTTCAGCATGTTTTATATATTTGTAAATAACATGTCAATAGCTGTATATTCGGCATTGGTAAGACTTCAGGGATAGGAGGCGCAGCTGTATCAATCCAATCGTCAATTCTCGATGCGTTCGTCGAAGGCCTGATCACAGTTTAGGCTTCTAGCAGCTCGGCACAGGTCTCTGGCTGTCCTCACAAACTGTTCAAACGAAATAAACGAAGAATAGATCCACAACAAAGACCAAACTCATGATACAGAGTTCTGCTTGAAAATAGGAAACGGTTAAGTTGGGTATTCTAAAAACCTTTCCGGATGGAATAACGCTTCAGTCGCTGCTGCTGCATGCTAATGTTGAGAAAATCAAAGCGTCAAAACCTATAACTCTATACTTCGACAGTGCAATAGTTAGCACGCGAATACAACGCTATGACAAAAGTTTTCTGATCGATCCATTGAGTGATCTATTTTAGTCTCTAACCCAGAATTTATCATAAAGTAATAAGTAAAGGCAGTTTTCATGAAGCTCTTTTTATGATTTTTTTTGCGCTTGGCAAAGCTACGAACGTCAATTTGATCACTTGTTTTAGTTTCGCTTTCCTTAGATGGAAATACTATAAGGGTTCTATCTTTCTGGCTCACTTTAATTGGTTTGTGGGATTTACTTTAACGTGAAACGTAAAAAGTAGAATCAATACCTTCATTTCCCTTTCCTTTGAACCTCTTTTTCCTGTTGTTGCATCAACTCCTGCAGAAAAAGCTTCTGTTCCTTTCATCATGTCGGCAACAAGAAGTAGACAACTGAAAAAAACTAGCATTGCAGTCTTCATAATGTTTCTTTTGTGCCTTACAAAAACAGTGTTGTGCGTAAACGTTTAAGGAACCTAGTGGTACTCCTTGCTAATTCAGCAAAGATTTTGTCATTTCCGGTCACGTGGGCTGACTCCAGCTTTAATACACGATGTTATTTTAAAGTAGCACAAGCTGGAAATTGAGATTGGAAGACAGTAAAGCGTTGTCCATTACATAATTTTTTTTTATTTACTGTGGAAGAAGTAGAGTCAACTCTCTCAAGACGGGAACCGGTGTAAGAAGGCCGCTTCTACAAGTCGGCGGACAAGGTTTGCTGGTCCCGGCCGGCCGAATTTAACATATCTGCTTGTACTTAAACTCTCTATACGTCAGACAACTCTAAAGACGGACACCTAGACCAGGTCCCGAGGTAGTCCGCCTACTTTTCCTGAATCATATCTCGAAGTCCTTTTCCTTGCCCTTATTTAAACATTTCCCCTTAAATTTTCGCTATATTCCTCGACACGCTAAAATATATCTTTGTGTAATCACAATTGCCAAGGCAACGCTTGTCAGATGTTTGATATTTTAATGCTCGTCCTGTAATTCTAGCATCCCTTTGCTCCTTGAATGATCAGTCTAATTATAACATGAATTAAACAAAAATCTGCTTCAACTGAGTGCTCAATAATTATCAGTCAATAGTATACCTCTAAAAGGCGAAGCAGAATGAACACCGGCCCCACTTACCAAATATTATATTGAGTTGACAGGTGCTGCAATCCCTCATGAATCATCTTTAAGGAAATGAAAGAAAACAAAAAGCACTTTAGAAAAAAATGTGATATAAAATAATAAATAAAAATAAGAATCTCATAAACAAGGGAGTTATATAAGCATTATACTTTTCGCTGACCCTTTCTTTTGTTACATGAAATCATGTTTCGATCTTTGAAAAAACAACTCATCTATTTTTATAAGTAAATGGCAAAGTTTTGAAAAGGGGCGTGAATAATGAATAATCAATGTGAATTGCTTGGGCGTTTCTAAATGTGAAATTCTTCGCGGATAGTTATTTCAACTCTACACTTGCTATTTCCTGTTAAGCATTAAAATGGAAATGTTATTCAATGTTTTGAACATACGTGTTTCAGTTTCTCACATTTGGTTCGGGGTACCACCAGTCTAAGTGACTCAAATCCGTGCTTATAAAAACGGGAATTCTTTTTTCTCACTCGATTGAGGAAATAAAGCTCAATTTGTGCGCAAGTCAATTCGTATGGTAATATTTCATCATGAGAAATCATCGACTAAGCTATGATCATCTGGGCGAGGAAACATTTGCAAGCATAGTGTTTCTATCATCAAGTTCGGCACACACGGCGCAACATTACGCGTAATGATGCATGCATTTAGGTGGGAAAACGCTGTACATTTTTGGATGCAAAACTTGACGTTTCTTCTTCTGCTCAGCGTAGGCCGCAATGTTGTGCCGCGTGTCCCGAGCCTTTTCGTTATAACAACCACTCACGACGTGAATTTTAACATGAGGCATACTACAGCGCTCTACAAAGCTAGGCCGCTTCTCAGGGAAGGCAAACCATTTGTCGATCAACAGGGCATTATAATCATATAGAAATTATGACAAAACTGAACATTAACCATGAATTGATAGCAAATTTATTCGTCTT
Source organism: Plumapathes pennacea (assembly GCA_964036295.1). Classification (NCBI taxonomy): domain Eukaryota; kingdom Metazoa; phylum Cnidaria; class Anthozoa; order Antipatharia; family Myriopathidae; genus Plumapathes; species Plumapathes pennacea. The sequence goes on along the minus strand of OZ038469.1, from coordinate 10,131,215 downwards.
GTAGAAAATTTAATCAATTGTGGCCTGTTAACTATGTTTATGAAAAATACATCATTAGAACTAGCTGAGTAACTGACGTGAACTGACAAATGATGGTTGATTGCCTAAATTACCAATGCAAACATGACAAATAACATGGATCATATTATTGTAAAACATGCAAAAAGGCGTGGTGTGTATTCACTTAAGAATGATTAAATTCACATTTACGCCAGCAATCGAGAGTACGTAAAAAGTTCAAAGACTTCCGCGAAGGTCTGCGACAAAACATTGGGACGTGAGCTAAAAAAAATAGTTTGTGGGCGAAGATCTTCTAAAGATAAAAAGCCGTCATTCTTGATCAACGAAAAACTGCGAAATGCTTTATGGGAGAGAAATAGATATCTGAACAGATAATCCCATGCATCCAGCTTTGTTTTGTCGCTTACCCTTTTCCATTTGTAAACGTGCTAGGTGCTTACTAGTTTTACGTGTGCTATTTGTAGCATTAGTTGACTGCATAAAACATGATAAAAATGAAAAGACAGAGCAGAATCATTAAAAAAATAGGTGCAGCAGTAACTTCAAAAGGCTCAACGTACGACAAGAGAATTAGTTTTACTATTTCTTGCCATTTCTATATATATATATATATTATATATCTTATTAACCGATTGCGCGGTCCGTACGGTAAGTTATGGACCGAGTTTTTTTCGTCGCCTTATGGCCCGAGCGCGCTTCGCGGTACGGACCAAGCAAACGAGGTTAATGAGATATTTATTATATGGCTTTAGATCTTTCGGCAAACATAAAACAAGGCCCCAATGAGTACTGGTCTCGTTCATTCAACAACATCAATTGCAATCAGGCATGAATTGCGCACGTTTGTTTTCACAACAAATTCAGTTAACAGCTTACAATTATACCGATTTGAAAATCTTGAAAGAAAAAAAAAGCGTCTGTCGACAACCAATCAGATTGCGCCATTTCGCGCGTATTGCCCGCTCAGAAACTCAGCCATATAATAAAAATATTTATTATATAGACACGAGTGTTTTACTGGAAAATATACCGTGCGTAAAATCCATACGAAACTACATCCGGGACCCGAGTGGCGCATTTTCCATATCCTCACTAGTGAGGATATCGTTGGCATCATTTCCCGCTTTTGCACGGTTGTTTGTGCAATTTCTCGTAAAATACTCGTGTCTAATATAATAAAAAGAAAATTACACGGCGGTTTGAAGATATGGATTTTATTGGTAATAATTTTATTGGTAATAATTTTATTGGTAATAAACATTGACGTGATTTGTAATAACAATCAATCAATGCACTATATTTTCATAATAGTACAGGACATTACTGTAAAAGTGGCCGCATAAGCAATTTGCAACTTTTACAATCATGCGCAGTTCGCAAGGCTGAGGACAACTACTTGACGCAAATAACTAAGGAGGATGAAGTGTCACACGAAAGCACTGCGGTAAAACTTGTCATTCTGTTCATCTTACATCTTCAATGAGTTCAGTGCCGCGTTTTCCCCATTGCAACTTATTCCCAAAAGTTTATGAAATGAAATAGAGTCCCTTCCCAAGAAGATTCATTACAGATTGCCCGACTTTAATATTGTTGAAGCAAAAGCAAGTATCAAAAATCTTGTTTCTCATATCAAAAAGTAGCTTTGTAGGGGCTTGTTTGTTCCTCGTGGACCTCCTTGTGCCGCAGGGCATTCTGGATCCCTTTGAGAAGCAGCAATTTATTCCCACGTTTAGCTCAAGGGCTGGCATCCATAAAAGCCCCTTAGAGAAAACTCTAAAAATAATATGCGAACAGCAAAACCAACAGCAATTCGAGGAAAAACGAAAAGCAGCGTGATGTGCGAAACGATACTGACAGCAACAAAAGTAATTATCATTCGATGTATTTTTTCTCTCTCTTTCTATTGGCCGATAGACTGCTACACCTACAAATAACTGCCTACAGATAAGTGTCTGCTCATGCGCACTACTATTTTCGACGTGTCAACTGCAAACAATATTCTACTCGTGCCCAGTTTTCTCCGTCTGTGTAAACATGGCAGCTCGTTTTCCCCACAACGCGCGCTTTCCAACAGATCATATGCCAAATAGTTTGTGAAACGCAAGCTCACTCTGCCTCCGGCATCGGCAAATAACTGATCTGCTCATCACTGGCAATTCACGACACAGTTTGCTCAACTTCGTCCAATAATTGCTTATTATTTGAAAAGTTAGTCATCAGTAGAGCGCGATAGCATTTAAGCAGACACTAAACCCAAGAAACTAATCAGGATAGAAAGAAGTGCCCGAAGGCATCACCGTGGATAGAAATACATTCTTTGACGTTCACTTTGTTGGACATTGTTTGTCGGCATTACTCATCTAACTCGAAGTAGATTTTCACATCGTGTGTAAGCGACACCGCGGAAATACGTTCTTGACACCGCGGAAGTACGTTATAGAATGTGCATTGAACTAACTTATATTTGAGTATCAAGCCATAGTATAGAGTTTCTTGGCTAAAGGGTTTACGAGCGTTTCACTGAACTGCGAAATCTACATTTGAACCCACAGTTTTTTGCAATGACCGCTGACTCAAAAATATAGTGACCGGGTGGCCGAAAACCGTATTTCCGCGGTGTTTGTACAAGCCTAATATTTTCTATACACACGTATGTTATAGACACTGAATTAAGTTATATGCGAGGAACGAGTCTGTATAGTCTGTCTGCGAAACAGCACCGTAGGAACAGCGAATATTGTATTTCAAATTCGATTCCGAAGGTGTACTATATGTCGTCTTATATTAAGTTTCTATTTAATATGGCGGCCAGAAACCCAGTTAGGAATTTGAAAGAACACGTGGAGCAGCCCTCCGCGGCTTCATGCTTTTTTCTTGCTTCTCGCTTGACGCCAGTTTATTTCTATAAAAGACAACAAGGGAATTTGGGACAATAAGGATTTGGAGACTAACACATAAGCAGAATAATTATTAGCACTGTTTATCATGAAGACGAAAACAGGCAGGTGCGAGGCAACACCATCGCAAAACTTTAAGCATGATAAGTTTGTTTTCTTGTTCCTTGACAAATACTAATAATTTCATTCGTTAGCTAATGGTTTGCCTTGAAACTAAATCCTATCCGCTTAAGCTTAACTCAGCATCTTCATGATATTTTTTCTTCAAGTCGTTATTACGTCGAACGACGGCGAACTATATGATTGAGGGTGTGACATTTTTTACACATAAAATATAAAAATGTCTGAAAAATATAAAAATATCAAAGAGAGATGTAGAAACATCAAATATATTTCTCAGTTGTCGAGTTCAGCATGTTTTATTTATTTGTAAATAACATGTCAATAGCTGTGTATTCGGCATTGGTAAGACTTCAGGGATAGGAGGCGCAGCTGTATCAATCCAATCGTCAATTCTCGATGCGTTCGTCGAAGGCCTGATCACAGTTTAGGCTTCTAGCAGCTCGGCACAGGTCTCTGGCTGTCCTCACAAACTGTTCAAACGAAATAAACGAAGAATAGATCCACAACAAAGACCAAACTCATGATACAGAGTTCTGCTTGAAAATAGGAAACGGTTAAGTTGGGTATTCTAAAAACCTTTCCGGATGGAATAACGCTTCAGTCGCTGCTGCTGCATGCTAATGTTGAGAAAATCAAAGCGTCAAAACCTATAACTCTATACTTCGACAGTGCAATAGTTAGCACGCGAATACAACGCTATGACAAAAGTTTTCTGATCGATCCATTGAGTGATCTATTTTAGTCTCTAACCCAGAATTTATCATAAAGTAATAAGTAAAGGCAGTTTTCATGAAGCTCTTTTTATGATTTTTTTTGCGCTTGGCAAAGCTACGAACGTCAATTTGATCACTTGTTTTAGTTTCGCTTTCCTTAGATGGAAATACTATAAGGGTTCTATCTTTCTGGCTCATTTTAATTGGTTTGTGGGATTTACTTTAACGTGAAACGTAAAAAGTAGAATCAATACCTTCATTTCCCTTTCCTTTGAACCTCTTTTTCCTGTTGTTGCATCAACTCCTGCAGAAAAAGCTTCTGTTCCTTTCATCATGTCGGCAACAAGAAGTAGACAACTGAAAAAAACTAGCATTGCAGTCTTCATAATGTTTCTTTTGTGCCTTACAAAAACAGTGTTGTGCGTAAACGTTTAAGGAACCTAGTGGTACTCCTTGCTAATTCAGCAAAGATTTTGTCATTTCCGGTCACGTGGGCTGACTCCAGTTGCCGACTGACTTGGTGGCCGAGCGGTTTGGGGGTGGTGGACCTGAATTCGTAATGAAGCTCCAAGCCAGGAGGTCGTGGGTTCAATTCCCGCGGCCGGCAGTAATAAGAAGGTTTTTCATCCGAGGAGGCAACTCCAACGGTTTTTCCCTTCTGAACCTGTCTTCTTTCTACAGGTATTCCACCGGTCGGACATTTGAAACATGAGCCTCTGGCTCGGGAGAATGGGCAACCACTCCCTAATGCTTCGACTTTAAATAAACGATATTTAATACACGATGTTATTTTAAAGTAGCACAAGCTGGAAATTGAGATTGGAAGACAGTAAAGCGTTGTCCATTACATAATTTTTTTTTATTTACTGTGGAAGAAGTAGAGTCAACTCTCTCAAGACGGGAACCGGTGTAAGAAGGCCGCTTCTACAAGTCGGCGGACAAGGTTTGCTGGTCCCGGCCGGCCGAATTTAACATATCTGCTTGTACTTAAACTCTCTATACGTCAGACAACTCTAAAGACGGACACCTAGACCAGGTCCCGAGGTAGTCCGCCTACTTTTCCTGAATCATATCTCGAAGTCCTTTTCCTTGCCCTTATTTAAACATTTCCCCTTAAATTTTCGCTATATTCCTCGACACGCTAAAATATATCTTTGTGTAATCACAATTGCCAAGGCAACGCTTGTCAGATGTTTGATATTTTAATGTTCTTCCTGTAATTCTAGCATCCCTTTGCTCCTTGAATGATCAGTCTAATTATAACATGAATTAAACAAAAATCTGCTTCAACTGAGTGCTCAATAATTATCAGTCAATAGTATACCTCTAAAAGGCGAAGCAGAATGAACACCGGCCCCACTTACCAAATATTATATTGAGTTGACAGGTGCTGCAATCCCTCATGAATCATCTTTAAGGAAATGAAAGAAAACAAAAAGCACTTTAGAAAAAAATGTGATATAAAATAATAAATAAAAATAAGAATCTCATAAACAAGGGAGTTATATAAGCATTATACTTTTCGCTGACCCTTTCTTTTGTTACATGAAATCATGTTTCGATCTTTGAAAAAAAAACTCATCTATTTTTATAAGTAAATGGCAAAGTTTTGAAAAGGGGCGTGAATAATGAATAATCAATGTGAATTGCTTGGGCGTTTCTAAATGTGAAATTCTTCGCGGATAGTTATTTCAACTCTACACTTGCTATTTCCTGTTAAGCATTAAAATGGAAATGTTATTCAATGTTTTGAACATACGTGTTTCAGTTTCTCACATTTGGTTCGGGGTACCACCAGTTTAAGTGACTCAAATCCGTGCTTATAAAAACGGGAATTCTTTTTTCTCACTCGATCGAGGAAATAAAGCTCAATTTGTGCGCAAGTCAATTCGTATGGTAATATTTCATCATGAGAAATCATCGACTAAGCTATGATCATCTGGGCGAGGAAACATTTGCAAGCATAGTGTTTCTATCATCAAGTTCGGCACACACGGCGCAACATTACGCGTAATGATGCATGCATTTAGGTGGGAAAACGCTGTACATTTTTGAATGCAAAACTTGACGTTTCTTCTTCTGCTCAGCGTAGGCCGCAATGTTGTGCCGCGTGTCCCGAGCCTTTTCGTTATTACAACCACTCACGACGTGAATTTTAACATGAGGCATACTACAGCGCTCTACAAAGCCAGGCCGCTTCTCAGGGAAGGCAATCCATTTGTCGATCAACAGGGCATTATAATCATATAGAAATTATGACAAAACTGAACATTAACCATGAATTGATAGCAAATTTATTCGTCTTGTAGAAAATTTAATCAATTGTGGCCTGTTAACTATGTTTATGGAAAATACATCATTAGAACTAGCTGAGTAACTGACGTGAACTGACAAATGATGGTTGATTGCCTAAATTACCAATGCAAACATGACAAATAACATGGATCATATTATTGTAAAACATGCAAAAAGGCGTGGTGTGTATTCACTTAAGAATGATTAAATTCACATTTACGCCAGCAATCGAGAGTACGTAAAAAGTTCAAAGACTTCCGCGAAGGTCTGCGACAAAACATTGGGACGTGAGCTGAAAAAAAATAGTTTGTGGGCGAAGATCTTCTAAAGATAAAAAGCCGTCATTCTTGATCAACGAAAAACTGCGAAATGCTTTATGGGAGAGAAATAGATATCTGAACAGATAATCCCATGCATCCAGCTTTGTTTTGTCGCTTACCCTTTTCCATTTGTAAACGTGCTAGGTGCTTACTAGTTTTACGTGTGCTATTTGTAGCATTAGTTGACTGCATAAAACATGATAAAAATGAAAAGACAGAGCAGAATCATTAAAAAAATAGGTGCAGCAGTAACTTCAAAAGGCTCAACGTACGGCAAGAGAATTAGTTTTACTATTTCTTGCCATTTCTATATATATATATATATATTATATATCTTATTAACCGATTGCGCGGTCCGTACGGTAAGTTATGGACCGAGTTTTTTTCGTCGCCTTATGGCCCGAGCGCGCTTCGCGGTACGGACCAAGCAAACGAGGTTAATGAGATATTTATTATATGGCTTTAGATCTTTCGGCAAACATAAAACAAGGCCCCAATGAGTACTGGTCTCGTTCATTCAACAACATCAATTGCAATCAGGCATGAATTGCGCACGTTTGTTTTCACAACAAATTCAGTTAACAGCTTACAATTATACCGATTTGAAAATCTTGAAAGAAAAAAAAAGCGTCTGTCGACAACCAATCAGATTGCGCCATTTCGCGCGTATTGCCCGCTCAGAAACTCAGCCATATAATAAAAATATTTATTATATAGACACGAGTGTTTTACTGGAAAATATACCGTGCGTAAAATCCATACGAAACTACATCCGGGACCCGAGTGGCGCATTTTCCATATCCTCACTAGTGAGGATATCGTTGGCATCATTTCCCGCTTTTGCACGGTTGTTTGTGCAATTTCTCGTAAAATACTCGTGTCTAATATAATAAAAAGAAAATTACACGGCGGTTTGAAGATATGGATTTTATTTTCTCGTGGTAAAAACAATATTTTACTCACTCGCAAAGCGCTTGTTCGTAAAATATTGTTTTTACCACTCGAATATAAAATTTATATCTTCGCGCCGCCGTGTAATATCCTATATATATACAAAATATACAAATAGAAAAGATTGACTGAAGACGCGCCACAAGCTTTAGGGTAGACGACCAGTAATTAACAATTATCCGAAGTGGAGGTAAATAGCGGTGGCCATTTACTGAGCCGCTTCGGCAAGGTAAATAGCCACCGCTATTCACCGACACTTAGGAGAATAATTGTTTTAGTATATACAACACAAGTTTAATAGTTTAATAGTTTAATAGCCAGTCGACTTACTGATTATGCTCGCGAGACCGATTTGCAACCGAAAACAACGCGAGAATTTTGAAGGTATTTCTGTCACTGTGCCTGAGATAACATTTTACGAACGAGCGCAGCAGAAGAGTAAATATTGTTTTTACTACAAAAAATACAATTAACATATTCAAGCCACCCTATAATTTCCTTTTTATTAAATAGACAAAAAAGAAAAGAAAAGAATAATAATAATAATAATAATAAAAACAGATGGCTCCCAACAGTTCATACACTGCTGTTTTCGCCAAATTGTCACAGCCAGTTGCCTAAAGCTAATGAAGAAATAATTGTAATCAGGCTTTGTAGTAATACCATCGTCGAACAATTTGTGAGCCTCACAATGTGAAAGAAGTTGCCTTCATAACCACTGAATGATCAAATCTACTCTATTGAACTTTCAAGGCTTATAACCCTATAGCTACACGGTAACCCTTTTTATTAAACAGATTTTATTGTATTCATCAGTAGAAAACTTTGACAAAGTTTAAAAAATTCTGTCAGGCGGGTTATAGCGCCACATTATATTATCGACTATTTAAAGTAGCACTAGAATCCCTTGACGTAATTTTTTTTAATGCTGTCCAAGTTTTTGTTTGGCCAATAAGTTAAAATTTAGATAATACTAAACAAGGTTCATTGTGCAGTTTTGATGTTTTATTTATGTCTCTAACATAGGATGAGTTTTTAAACTCATCCTATTTTTAAAATCATCTTTTTGTGTTGCCATGACAACTAAGTCTAAGTTTATAGAGGTGAAAATATGCCTAGTATGATGATAAAGAAGTTTCAGTAAAACGTTTTTGTTAGCATTTCCAAAATATCACAGAAGCCTGATAAAGACGTGATAATTTTAGCCATTGAGAGCCACCTTAATTGAAAGGTTCCCGCCAGAATGGCGAGCGATAGATTAGTGAAGTTCAGTGAAGCCGACATAAAATATTTTACTGAGGAGCAGGAAAGCAAAGGATAAAACTTTATATGAATTAAAATTATCCAGGGAGTTCCTTGCAAGCGAAGACGAAAGTAATTCAAGAAATTCAAGAAATGATGTCATCGATATCCTCACTGTGAAGATGTGGAACATACGCAATCGGGACCTGAGTGTAGTTCCGCATAAATTTAACGAGCTCTCTGTTTCCCAGTTAATAACATGCATATAATAATTTACTTTGCGCAATTTTTTTCAATTTCGTTACAATTCACAAGTGTCTCTCAAGAACTTTGTTTTCTCACAAACAGAATCGGAATCGTCCTGAGGAATGAAAACACGCCCTTTTGCTTTGTTTGGCTTCGCGAATATGCGCGCCAGCTGTCGGCAATTTTTAATTTCAAATTTCGTTTCATAAATTTCGTTAAATAATATTCGTTTCAAAAAGCGACCGTCTTGAAGAAGACAAAAGGAGACGAAAAGTGTCTCTCAAGAACTTTGTTTTTCCTCGTACACTTAATCAATCGGAATCACTGTCATGGAGATGGAAGCACGCTTCCTGACTGGCTTGATTTCGGGGGCTGGATCAATACCACTGCCCATGTTGAAGGTGACATGACAGTTGTTGAATGTGTTCATGTTCATGAAGGTCTGGCGTTGATCGTTCTGTCCGGATATGTAACTCGGTATTTGTAAACGTGATGGAAGGAAGGCGTAGTTAAAAGGAGCCAAGTTGCTGCTGCATTGACCGGGCGCAGACGGATTAGAGTTGCAGGAGCTGGCCGTAAGGGATGAGGTTGTCGCTTGTGTTACTTGATGACCATGTTTGCTGTTGCTCCCAGCATTTATGATGCGAGAAAGCTGTCGCTGCTAATTCTCATCTGCCTCGTCGTAGTTGTTGAGGGACTTCTCGTTTCTGTGGCCCGTTATTTTAACAATGGAGCTCCGCTCGAGGCCCGCGGTCTTCAATTTCTTCACAACTGTCTTCCTTGCGCTGTTGTTTGAAAACGTTTCCATTGAACTTTCCAGCAACGTTCCTTTTTGATGGACTTCATCATTTCATTAATCTTGTTGACCCACATGGGTTGGTTTTTAAACCACACTTGCGAGGAAGGCTTTGGGATGCAAGAAAGATAAAGCGGAGCTTTGGCTTGTAGTTCTGGAGGGCGACGCGACAGGAACTCCTTGAAGAATGTCACGGGGCATTTCTCATCCCCAGTTGCAAACATCTTTGGGAGAAAGCTTCTTGATTTCGCCAATAGCCCGGATTGGCGTGTTTTTGTCGGATTTTCGACAAATTCCACGTATTCCGTGTTGTTTTCGTCGACGCCGAAGGTAAAGTCGTCAACTTTCATGTCGTGGTGCTCTTGATGCCCTCGAAGGCCAAAGAACTGGGTCAACAGCCACCAAATTGTCTGAGTTAGGACACAAGGACTGTGGTTTCCCAGTTTGTTGCTCTGCCAGAGCTCTGTTTCTTCGCTGGATGTAAGACTGCGCAATTTGTTTGGCCTCTTCCCTTTCCCTTCTTGTCGGAGTACCCGAGGTTTTTCCTCGAGCACCTGCTTGGACTCTTGAAACTCTCTTTATAAAACTATGATACTACGCGCGCCCTGATTGGCTAAACAACCGTGTAAGATGAGAGTATATCACACGCTGACGCGATACGTGATGTAATTTACTTGACTAATTATTTTATAAAAGAAATATATAATGCGTCACCGTTTAATATAGCCTCATCTAAACACTTGGGAAGTTGGGAGAACACTCGAGTAGCGCCGGAAACCACTCGGCGGCCTCGTGGTTTCCTTACGCTACTTTCGTGTTCTCCCAACTTTCCGCGTGTTTAGATGAGACTATATTACACGGTGACGCGTTATATATTTCTTAAGTCTCGTGTTATGGAATACTTGTATCCCCTCTCCTTTAAATGGCGGTCAATGGCAGCAAGCATGATTCGGAGGCTGTCCGGCTCGTATTCAGCCCCGTCTTGTTTACGAACTGTAGGGTAAAATTCCTGGAGAATTTTGTTTAGCGCCTCTGGTTCGTAGTTCTCAATGGTTTCATCGTGGCCTTTGTGCTTTGCCCATGACTTCCACACTTTTACTCAGTTGTTAGTACTTTGTGTTATGTTTTTGCTATTTGCATTGTCTTTCAGACTTGAATTAAAACTGCGTTACATTCTCCAAACCTGTCCGCCATTTTATTTCGTTGGTTCAGCTGTCAATCATTTTAATTTCAAATTTCTTGCACTCTTAATTTCACATTTCTGCACTGTTAATTTCACATTTTGCACTGCTTGGGATAAATTGACGTGCGCTCAGCCAATCAGAATGCAGAAATTATTGTATGCGTGTTATTAGAAAAGGTAATCGCATGACTTCGAGTGCAATTTGGAATAAACAAGACAGGCCCGTGGCCAGTGCGCTTGTGGCGTCATTAGTACAATGAATAGAGACACGCGGGGTCCCGGGAGAGGAACTTTTGTCGTGCGTTTATATGCAAAAGATATTATAGCCGAGTCAGTTTTTGCACATGACGGATCCAAGAGCTCCCTTTATTTTTCTTGCCATCTTTTCTTCTAATTTCGGTCAAACAGATATTCACGAAAAAGTGTATTATAATAATTAAGAGAAAACAATTATCGAAGGCCCCGTAGGAATATTCTTCGTTTGCACCAATCCAGTTTTCATAGCTCCCGACTCATGCCGGGTATGATGTTTCATACGGAATAATATTTTCAATGAGTGATTTGCTTTTGCCTTGAGTGATCGTTTTCGCCAGGAGCATTTTGAACTTGCTTTCCGATGCACGTGACAGTACTTGTGTGACGCTTGCTATAGAACTTGGCAACCTTATTGAGTGAATTTTCAAGCTGACATGTTTTGTAATGGGATTGACTGGGGAATACCCGACATCTTAAGTAGCTGTAAGACAGCGTAATAGCCTTATCTCATCTTCCCAGCGTGTGCATCATGTTCAAGTAGCTGTAATTGAAAGCTTTTAGACATATCTCTGCAGCACATTTAAACATGACACTTCCCATGGTGAAATTACTTCGTATGAAAAAGCCATCTCAGACGTTACGCATCCTACATGTACAAGTCTGATCACTAATATGTTCAAGACTGCTATGCATTAAGCTTTAACGCAAAATTCTGGGTCGATACGAAATTAATCTCTATCGGAAGCTGCAGACATTTGAATACCGTGACAACAAAGGTGTGCATCACGCTTGTGGAGCGAACATTACGGCTCGGATAGTCGAATATCAACCTTGAGCTTTTGAAGACTTCGAGGTATTCAGTGACAAAGTCTACGACATCTGCGGTTATTTAGATTCTCGTGTATCACCAAAAGTCGAAATAATACACTCCCGTTGCAAAAACTTATATTGGAAGAGGGCTCTAATCGGTAAAAGTGAACCTTTTCATATTCTTGATTGAGCTTAAATTATTATTCACCTAGAAATAATATGAAAATAATCATGAAAAATATACTATAGGGTAGATAGTACGCGCAAACTGATTGGTTACGCTGCGTGCATTATAACTTAATATAGCACGCGTGCTACACCTGACCATCAAACTTGATTATTTGTCATTTTTTGTGCGGACTTATCGTTTTGTTATCTCATAAAAGAAGCAAGGCACTTGCCAACGTGCTATGCCGAGTTATAGAACTCAGTTAGAAATTTGGAAAAGCACGTGGAGCAGCCCTCCGCGGCTTTATGCTTTTTTCTTGCTTCTCGCTTGACGCCAGTTTATTTCTATAAAAGATAACAAGGGAATTTGGGACAATAAGGATTTGGAGACTAACACATAAGCAGAATAATTATTAGCACTGTTTATCATGAAGACGAAAACAGAGCAGGTGCGAGGCAACACCATCGCAAAACTTTAAGCATGATAAGTTTGTTTTCTTGTTCCTTGACAAATACTAATAATTTCATTCGTTAGCTAATGGTTTGCATTGAAACTAAATCCTACCCGCTTAGCTTAACTCAGCCTTTTCAAGATCTTTTTTCTTCAAGTCGTTATTACGTCGAACGACGGCGAACTATATGATTGAGGGTCTGACATTTTTTACACATGAAATATAAAAATATCTGAAAAACATAAAAATATCAAAGAGAGATGTAGAAACATCAAATATATTTCTCAGTTGTCGAGTTCAGCATGTTTTATTTATTTGTAAATAATATGTTATTAGCTGTATATTCGGCATTGGTAAGGCTTCAGGGATAGGAGGCGCAGCTGTATCAATCCAATCGTCAATTCTCGATGCGTTCGTCGAAGGCCTGATCACAGTTTAGGCTTCTAGCAGCTCGGCAAAGGTCTCTGGCTGTCCTCACAAACTGTTCAAATGAAATAAACGAAGAATAGATCCATAACAAAGACTCCAAACTCATGATACAAAGTTCTGCTTGAAAATAGGAAACGGTTAAGTTGGGTATTCTAAAAACCTTTTCGGATGGAATAACGCTTCAGTCACTGCTGCTGCATGCTAATGTTGAGAAAATCAAAGCGCCAAAACCTATAACTCTATACTTCGACAGTGCAATAGTTAGCACGCGAATACAACGCTATGACAAAAGTTTTCTGATCGATTCATTGGGTGATCGATTTTGGTCTTCAACCCAAAATTTATCATAAAGTAATCTGTCAAGGGTTCTATCTTAGTTTTTGGCTCTTTTTAATTGGTTTGTGGGATTTACTTTAACGTGAAACATAGAAAGTAGAATCAATACCTTCATTTCCCTTTCCTTTGAACCTCTTTTTCCCCGATTTGCATCAGTCATTCCAGATATTGCTTCTGTTCCTTTCATCATGTCGGCAACAAGAAGTAAGCAACTGAAAAAAACTATCATTGCAGTCTTCATAATGTTCCTTTTGTGCCTTACAAAAACAGTGTTGTGCGTAAACGTTTAAGGAACCTAGTGGTACTCCTTGTTAATTCAACAAAGATTATGTCACTTCATTATGTTTTTTCCGGTCACGTGGGCTGACTCTAGCTTTAATACACGATGTTATTTTAAAGTAATACAAGCTGGAAATTGAGATTGGAAGACAGTAAAGCGTTGTCCATTACATATTTTTTTTTATTTACTGTAGAGGAAGTAGAGTCAACTCTCTCAAGACGGGAACCAGTGTAAGAAGGCCGCTTCTACAAGTCGGCGGACAAGGTTTGCTGGTCCCGGCCGGCCGAATTTAACATATCTGCTTGTACTTAAACTCTCTATACGTCAGACAACTCTATAGACGGACACCTAGACCAGGTCCCGAGGTAGTCCGCCTTAAGAGAAAAAATCGAATGCACTTTCTGGAGCTCATTAAAATGACTACTTTTCCTGAATCATATCTCGAAGTCCTTTTCCTTGCCCTTATTTAAACATTTCCCCTTAAATTTTCGCTATATTCCTCGACACGCTAAAATATGTCTTTGTGTAATCACAATTGCCAAGGCAACGCTTGTCAGATGTTTGATATTTTAATGTTCGTCCTGTAATTCTAGCATCCCTTTGCTCCTTGAATGATCAGTCTAATTATAACATGAATTAAACAAAAATCTGCTTCAACTGAGTGCTCAATAATTATCAGTCAATAGTATACCTCTAAAAGGCGAAGCAGAATGAACACCGGCCCCACTTACCAAATATTATATTGAGTTGACAGGTGCTGCAATCCCTCATGAATCATCTTTAAGGAAATGAAAGAAAACAAAAAGCACTTTAGAAAAAAATGTGATATAAAATAATAAATAAAAATAAGAATCTCATAAACAAGGGAGTTATATAAGCATTATACTTTTCGCTGACCCTTTCTTTTGTTACATGAAATCATGTTTCGATCTTTGAAAAAAAAACTCATCTATTTTTATAAGTAAATGGCAAAGTTTTGAAAAGGGGCGTGAATAATGAATAATCAATGTGAATTGCTTGGGCGTTTCTAAATGTGAAATTCTTCGCGGATAGTTATTTCAACTCTACACTTGCTATTTCCTGTTAAGCATTAAAATGGAAATGTTATTCAATGTTTTGAACATACGTGTTTCAGTTTCTCACATTTGGTTCAGGGTACCACCAGTCTAAGTGACTCAAATCCGTGCTTAAAAAAACGGGAATTCTTTTTTCTCACTCGATCGAGGAAATAAAGCTCAATTTGTGCGCAAGTCAATTCGTATGGTAATATTTCATCATGAGAAATCATCGACTAAGCTATGATCATCTGGGCCAGGAAACATTTGCAAGCATAGTGTTTCAATCATCAAGTTCGGCACACACGGCGCAACATTGCGCGTAATGATGCATGCATTTAGGTGGGAAAACGCTGTATATTTTTGGATGCAAAACTTGACGTTTCTTCTTCTGCTCAGCGTAGGCCGCAATGTTGTGCCGCGTGTCCCGAGCCTTTTCGTTATTACAACCACTCACGACGTGAATTTTAACATGAGGCATACTACAGCGCTCTACAAAGCTAGGCCGCTTCTCAGGGAAGGCAATCCATTTGTCGATCAACAGGGCATTATAATCATATAGAAATTATGACAAAACTGAACATTCACCATGAATTGATAGCAAATTTATTCGTCTTG
Source organism: Plumapathes pennacea (assembly GCA_964036295.1). Taxonomy (NCBI): domain Eukaryota; kingdom Metazoa; phylum Cnidaria; class Anthozoa; order Antipatharia; family Myriopathidae; genus Plumapathes; species Plumapathes pennacea. Next base: position 10,116,025 of record OZ038469.1, on the reverse strand, counting down.
TAGAAAATTTAATCAATTGTGGCCTGTTAACTATGTTTATGGAAAATACATCATTAGAACTAGCTGAGTAACTGACGTGAACTGACAAATGATGGTTGATTGCCTAAATTACCAATGCAAACATGACAAATAACAAGGATCATATTATTGTAAAACATGCAAAAAGGCGTGGTGTGTATTCACTTAAGAATGATTAAATTCACATTTACGCCAGCAATCGAGAGTACGTAAAAAGTTCAAAGACTTCCGCGAAGGTCTGCGATAAAACATTGGGACGTGAGCTGAAAAAAATAGTTTGTGGGCGAAGATCTTCTAAAGATAAAAAGCCGTCATTCTTGATCAACGAAAAACTGCGAAATGCTTTATGGGAGAGAAATAGATATCTGAACAGATAATCCCATGCATCCAGCTTTGTTTTGTCGCTTACCCTTTTCCATTTGTAAACGTGCTAGGTGCTTACTAGTTTTACGTGTGCTATTTGTAGCATTAGTTGACTGCATAAAACATGATAAAAATGAAAAGACAGAGCAGAATCATTAAAAAAATAGGTGCAGCAGTAACTTCAAAAGGCTCAACGTACGGCAAGAGAATTAGTTTTACTATTTCTTGCCATTTCTATATATATATATATATATAGAAGGAGGTAAGTGGAGGTAAATAGCGGTGGCCATTTACTGATCCGCTTCGGCAAGGTAAATAGCCACCGCTATTCACCGACACTTAGGAGAATAATTGTTTTAGTATATACAACACAAGTTTAATAGTTTAATAGTTTAATAGCCAGTCGACTTACTGATTATGCTCGCGAGACCGATTTGCAACCGAAAACAACGCGAGAATTTTGAAGGTATTTCTGTCACTGTGCCTGAGATAACATTTTACGAACGAGCGCAGCAGAAGAGTAAATATTGTTTTTACTACAAAAAATACAATTAACATATTCAAGCCACCCTATAATTTCCTTTTTATTAAATAGACAAAAAAGAAAAGAAAAGAATAATAATAATAATAATAATAAAACAGATGGCTCCCAACAGTTCATACACTGCTATTTTCGCCAAATTGTCACAGCCAGTTGCCTAAAGCTAATGGAGAAATAATTGTAATCAGGCTTTGTAGTAATACCATCGTCGAACAATTTGTGAGGCTCACAATGTGAAAGAAGTTGCCTTCATAACCATTGAATGATCAAATCTACTCTATTGAACTTTCAAGGCTTATAACCCTATAGCTACACGGTAACTTTTTTTATTAAACAGATTTTATTGTATTCATCAGTAGAAAACTTTGACAAAGTTTAAAAAATTCTGTCAGGCGGGTTATAGCGCCACATTATATTATCGACTATTTAAAGTAGCACTAGAATCCCTTGACGTAATTTTTTTTAATGCTGTCCAAGTTTTTGTTTGGCCAATAAGTTAAAATTTAGATAATACTAAACAAGGTTCATTGTGCATTTTTGATGTTTTATTTATGTCTCGAAAATAGGATGAGTTTAATCATCTTTTTGTGTTGCCATGACAACTAAGTCTAAATTTATAGAGGTGAAAATATGCTTAGTAATGATGATAAAGAAGTTTCAGTAAAAATTTTTGTTAGCATTTCCAAAATGTCACAGAAGCCTGAGAAAGACGTGATAATTTTAGCCACTGAGAGCCACCTTAATTCAAAGGTTCCTGGCAGAATGGCGAGCGATAGATTAGTGAAGTTCAGTGAAGCCGACATAAAATATTTTACTGAGGAGCAGGAAAGCAAAGGAGAAAACTTCATATAAATTAGAATTATCCAGGGAGTTCCTTGCAAGGGAAGACGAAAGAAATTCAAGAAGTTCAAGAAATGATGTCATCGATATCCTCACTGTGAAGATGTGGAACATACGCTATCGGGGACTGAGTGTAGTTCCGCATAAATTTAACAAGCTGTCTGTTTCCCAGTTAATAACATGCATACAATAATTTACTTCGCGCAATTTTTTTCAGTTTCGTTACAATTCACAAGTGTCTCTCAAGAACTTTGTTTTCTCGCAAACAGAATTGGAATCGTCCTGAGGAATGAAAACACGCCCTTTTGCTTTGTTTGGCTTCGCGAATACGCGCGCCAGCTGTCGACAATTTTTAATTTCAAATTTCGTTTCATAAATTTCGTTAAATAATATTCGTTTCAAAAAGCGACCGTCTTGAAGAAGACAAAAGGAGACGAAAAGTGTCTCTCAAGAACTTTGTTTTTCCTCGTACACTTAATCAATCGGAATCACTGTCATCGAGATGAAAACACGCTTCCTGACTGGCTTGATTTCGGGGGCTGGATCAATACCACTGCCCATGTTGAAGGTGACATGACAGTTGTTGAATGTGCTCATGTTCATAAAGCTCTGGCGTTGATCGTTCTGTTTGGATATGTAGCTTGGCATTTGTAAACTTGATGGAAGGAAGGCATAGTTGGAGCCAAGTTGCTGCTGCATTGACCGGGCGCAGACGGATTGGAGTTGCAGGAGCTAGCCGTAAGGGATGAGGTTGTCGCTTGTGTTACTTGATGACCATGTTTGCTGTTGCTCCCAGCACTTACGATGCGAGAAAGCTGTCGCTGCTCATTCTCATCTGCCTCGTCGTAGTCGTTGAGGGACTTCTCGTTTCTGTGGCCCGTTATTTTAACAATGGAGCTCCGCTCGAGGCCCGCGGTCTTCAATTTCTTCACAACTGTCTTCCTTGCGCTGTGGTTTGAAAACGTTTTCATTGATGTCACTGCAGCAGTGTGGAGTGAAATGAACCTTTGTATCGTTAGTTTGCCGTTTGTTCCCATTTTCCTAAGCTGCGTTCATTAGGGCCTGCGGTTTCTCTGCATAGCTTAGTAAGCTCCTCACGTGGTCGCAGAGACGCCATTTTGTTTTGTTTGGCAAAGCATATTTCAATCTTCCCCTGGTGACCCCACTCAATTGTTATCTTGAGTGACCCGTTAAACCAAAAGGAGAGTTTCTACGGTGTGGTTCACTTGTAAATAACAGTCCGGGGGCTGCTGCGACGAAAGTTCCAAGCGGCAGCTACAATAACAATTGACGAAATCTTTAGGCACAGAATCTATGGTGAAAGTTCTCCGAGAGGAAGGTTCTGATTAAAGGAAGATTGAAGCAGATCCGTTGGAGATCAGTAAAAGTTTTTGTCCAAGACAAAGCTCTGGAGAAGGGAAAACGATCAGAAAGGAAACTTCTAATCAAAGAAGTTCAAACGGACGTTAGCTGGATGTCAGCTCAACCGTTGCTTCCGAAGGACGGAAGGTAGGAAAAGTATATTTATTTGAACATTTTGCCGTGTGGAAAATGTGTGACGAAGCTAGCAATGACACTAGGAGCAGAAAGCTCACTGAGAAAGGTCTCGGATTTCAAATTGATCTGAAATTGACGCAGTTGAAAGCCAAAAGGTCAGAGTTGACCAAACAAGTGAGGCATGCTGTACTTCTCCGAGGTCACTGTAAAGAACTTCAGGTGTGGAAACAAGAGCTAAGCAAAGCTCAGGTGCTTTGGGCTGAATTTGGAGACTTGCACTGTGCACTGAAGGAACTTGTCACTGAAGAAGAAACCATGAGTACAATTACAACAATTTGGGAACAAGTGCAAAGTGAATGGAACAAATCCGAGAAGATAATTACTGCGGAGATCGAAGAACTTGTTCAACTTGAATTAGTTGAAGCTGCATCCAATCACTCAGGGACATCCAAAAGGTCCAGTTCCAGACACTCTCACAGAGATGAAAAACTTCAGCTACAAAAGGAAGGTGCGCTATAAAAGCTAAACTAGCATATGCTGAGCAGGACAGGAAACTGAAGCTGTGGAGACTTGAGCAGGAAGAAAAGCTTGAACAACTGAAATTGGAGAGAGAACTTGCTGTAAACCAAGCAAAGATGGATGTGTATTTGAAGAGTGAACAGGAACTTGGTACATGTTTGTCAGATATGGACCTAGAGTCTCTTCCCCTAGCCAACAAGGAAGAAGACATGGAAAGGTTCTTTAAGTTGCAACGGCTGGATACAGTTGCACTTCCTCGAGTATCAACACCCCCTCCATTAGAAGTTCAAGGTGCCTCCAAGCAGGAACACACATGTGTACATGAACATTCTATTTGAAATGACCGAAGACTGCTCAACCCCAAAGCAGACGCCTTCTCCCCTGTATGCTTAACCAGTGAAGCAACAAAAGCTGTGGGCCTCACAGGTCAACCCCCCTGCCCACCACATCTCACAGCTGAAAACAGCTCAACACCTAGAGTCAACTCCCATCTTCCCACCCAAGAAGAAGAGATGACTGATGCTACATGGGAGAGGGTATGCACTCCATTAGAGAAATGTATCGGTAAGATGGCTGAAGTGACGAGAGAACAGAATGAAATCAATAGACAATTTACCGCATCTAGTCAGTTACCCAAGATAACTGTACCAGTATTCTCTGGGGACCCCCTTCAGTACCCTCAGTGGCACAATGCCTTCCATGCTTTGATTGATTCAAAGCCTTTGGACACAGACACCAAACTGAATTACCTGAGCCAGTACGTTATTGGAAAGCCAAAGCAGGTAGTGGATCATTATCTTCTGCTAGGAACAGATGACGCGTATAAGAGAGCCAAAGAATTTCTTGCTGAGAGATATGGTAACAGCAGTGTTGTCAGTACTGCCTTTACCAGAAAATTAGAACTGTGGCCGAGAATTGGCCCCAGAGATGCAGCAGCACTGAGAGAGTTCTCAGACTTCCTGGAAAAGATCACAGCTGCCAGGAAAACTGTACAAAGCCTTGGTGTATTGGATTATGCTAAGGAGAACGCAAAATTGGTAGAAAAACTCCCTTACCATCTAGATAACAAGTGGAGAGATGTTATCCACAAGTGGAGGTCAACACACGGCAGTCACAGCTTCCCTCCATTCATTGAGTTTGCTGAGTTTGTCAGGAAAGCTTCAGAGAAAGCCAACATGCCGGAGTTTGAATGTTTGACACGACAGAAAGAAAATTACAGACCAAGCAGGCAAGCCAATGACAACCAAACAAGGCAAGGCATGAATTGGAAAGCTAATTCCTTCTATAATACAGTTAAGAGCAATGACCATCGGGCCACCAGACCTGATCAGAGGAGGCTGCCAGATAGTCCCACTTGCTGTTCTTACTGCAACGAACAACATCACATTGACCAGTGTAAAGAGTTTATGAAGAAGTCCTACAAGGACAGAAAAACACTCTTCTTTCAGAAGAGATTGTGCATGGCATGTGGATCGAGTAAATCAGCACTTAGCCAGGAATTGTCCAAACAAGAAGACATGAACAACATGCTCCAGAACCCACCTGACATGCCTCCACCGACAAGAAAATGAGAACCAGGACAAAGGCACTTCGAACTGTATGAATGCATGCTCTCTCCCAGGCCAAGATGGTGGGCGAGATCACTCCATGATAATACCTGTATGGGTTAGACCTGAAGGTGATCCTTCAAGAGAATCCCTGGAATATGCAGTTCTAGATGACCAGTCGAACGTTGGCCTTTCGCTCAAAGTCTGTGTGAAAGACTTAATTTGCATGGACCAGAGACTCAGCTCTTGCTTACCACTATGCAGGAGAAAAATGTGCTGATTAAGAGCAACAGAATCCCTGGTCTAGAAGTTCTTGACTTCAAAAAGGAAAATGCGATCAAGTTACCAGTAGCCTTTACCCGCGAATTGGTACCAGTTAACAGATCACAGATTCCCAAACCAGAGGTTTTCAGACAGTGGCACCATCTCAAGCCAGTTGCCGATAGGCTGATGCCATATAACCCTGACATAGAGATTTCCTTTTTAATAGGGAACAATTGCCCAAGAGTGGTCAGACCGAGAGAAATTGTGGCCGGTGGAGAGGATGACCCCTACGGACAGAGATCCCTACTAGGATGGGGCGTGATTGGCAAAGTCTGTCAATCCCCAAGTGCAGAAGACTGTGTCGAAGGAGTTTGCATTAAGTTAACTGCAACAGAAGCTCACCAACACTTTACCTTTGGAACCAAGGTCAAGGAAATTCTCAACCCAGAGAAAGTTCTTCGAGTCCTCGAGTCCTCGAGTCTGACTTCATGGAGAAGAACCCAAAAGGCGAACCTTACTCGGTGGAAGATGAGAGATTCATGAAAATTCTGAACGCAGAAATCAAGAAGAGGTCAGATGGACACTACGAGATGCCGCTTCCTCTAAAGTCAGACAAGATCTCGCTTCCCTATACTCGACATGTTGCTGTGAAGCGCTGGAATCAACTTACAGCCAGGTTCAAGAGGAACCCCAAGTACCTTGCAGACTACAGAAAGTTTATCGAAGATGTCCTTGCTGACTGTGTTGAAAGAGTTCCTTCTGACCGCCTTGATGTCAAGAATGGCAAAGTGAACTATGTCCCTCATACAGGTGTCTACCACCCAAGGAAGCCGGATCAAATCAGAGTAGTATTTGATTGTTCAGCCCAGTTCGAAGGCGTCAGCCTGACCAATGGTCTTCTTGGAGTCCTATGTAGATTCCGTCAGGAAGAAGTAGCATTCATGACGGATATTAAGGGTATGTTCCACCAGTTCTATGTAGATGAAGGAAACAGAGACCTGCTTCGCTTTCTGTGGTGGAAGGATGGAGACCCTACCAAAGAAGTAGTTGAGTACCGGATGACAGTCCATCTTTTTGGTGCAGGCAGCTCGCCAGGGTGCGCCAATTTTGGGTTGAAAAGAGCCGCTGATGATGGTGAACAGGACTTTGGCACAGACGCAGCAGCCTTCGTACGCAATGACTTCTATGTAGATGATGGTCTCAAGTCGGTATCAACAGTGGCCATTACCTTGATTAAAGCCAGTCAAGGAATCTGTGCACGGGCAGGGCTAAAGCTCCATAAGGTCATGTCAAACAAGAAGAAGGTTTTGGAAGCTATCCCTCAGGAGGAAAGAGCTAAGGGTGTGAGAGACATTGACCTGGAAGTCGACCCACTCCCCATGGAGTGTGCTCTTGGAGTCATGTGGTGCGTCGAGTCCGACAGCTTTCAGTTTCGCATCGAACTGCGTGATCGCCCCTTTACCAGACGCGGCATATTGTCCACAGTAAGCTCGATCTATGACCCCTTCGGCTATCTAAGCCCAGTAACACTCAAAGGGAAACAGATTCTTCAGCAAATGTGCCGAGACCAGCTGGACTGGGATAGTCCCATCCCAGAGGAACTGCATCCTGCGTGGGACAAGTGGCGACGGGACGTTCTTGAATTGGAAAAGCTGCAAATCAAGCAATGCTTCAAGCCAGAGAACTTTGGAGCCATCAAAGCCTGTGAACTCCATCATTTCTCAGATGCCAGCCAAGATGGTTATGGGCAGTGCTCATATTGGCGAGTAATCAACGAACATGACCAAGCACATTGTTCTTTTGTCATTTGAAAGGCTAGGGTGAGCCCCCTGAAGCAAGTTACCATTCCCAAGATGGAGTTAGTAGCCGCCACCATCTCTGCAAGAATGAGCCAGTTCCTGAAGAAAGAACTTCCCCATCCAGATGTACAGAGTTCTTCTGGACTGACAGCAAGATTGTGCTTGGGTACGTGAACAATGAAGCCAAGAGATTTCACGTCTTTGTCGCAAACCGCGTGCAGCAAATTCGAGACGTGACAGATCCCAGTTCATGGCTGTATGTCGACACCAACATCAACCCTGCCCATGAAGCATCACGGGGAGTGACAGCCCAACACTTACTAGGGGAATCCCGCTGGCTCTGTGGGCCAGAGTCTCTTTGGGAGGATGGTATGTTCCAGCCCCAGCCGATGAAAGTGGTTCAACTAGATGAGTCGGATCCAGAAGTGAAGCGTGCTATGACCCTGAAAAAAGAGGTGAAAGGGAAAGCAGACTAATTTCCGAAGACCTTTGAACTGGAGCGTCTACAACGATTCTCAAGCTGGTTCCACGCAAAGACGATAATCGCTCTGTGTCTCAAGCTTAAGACAAAACTCAAGAGTAAAAAAACCTGCAGACACAAATCAGGCAAAGCCAAGGTAGCACGTCCCTTACCAAGAATCACAGTCAGCTTACAAGAGTTGCAAGATGTAGAGAAGGCGATACTCAAAAGCGTTCAAGGTGAACATTTCCAAGAAGAGCTCCAAGCACTTCAAGCTCTCAACCTGACAGGTGAAGTCACTGACAGGAGGCAGACAAGAGACAGGAGCCAGACCCTGAAGAAATCCAGCTCGCTCTACAGACTGGATCCCTATTTAGAAGGTGACGGTCTCATCAGAGTGGGTGGCCGCATTCAACGAGCCAACGTGCCCGCAGAAGTGAAACATCCAATCATCTTACCTCGTAAAGACCACATCAAGGAGTTGCTGATTCGACATCATCATTCCCAAGTCAACCACATGGGTCGAGGAATTACTCACAACGAGTTGCGCCAGAGAGGCTATTGGATTATTGGCGGATCCTCTGGAGTTTCCAACTACATAGCCATTGTGTGACTTGTAGAAGACTTCGTGGATCACTGGTACAGCAGAAGATGGTAGACTTGCCAGAAGACAGGCTTGATCCCAATCCTCCATTCTCATACTGTGCAGTAGATTATTTTGGACCCTTCCTAATCAAAGAGAGAAGAAGCGAGGTCAAGCGTTATGGTGTCCTGTTCACATGTATGGCATCAAGGAGTGTACATTTGGAGACAGCCAATTCACAAGACACGTCCTCGTTCATCAATGCTCTGCGGCGATTCCTAAGCCGACGTGGTCCAGTAAGGCAAATCCGTTGTGACATGGGTACGAACTTTGTGGGAGCTCGTAACGAAATGAAAGAAGCCCTGGTGAAAATGGACCAAGACAAAGTACAGGAGTATTTACTCGAGAATGAATGCGAATGGATTCCATTCAAGATGAATGTTCCCCATTCCAGCCACATGGGAGGAGCGTGGGAAAGACTCATCGGTACCGTACGCAGGGCATTGGAAATGCTGCTCGTCAAAGCAGGCAGTCAGCTCGATGATGAAGCCTTTAGGACCTTCATGACCGAAGTAGAGTGTATAGTCAACTCGAGGCCCCCCACCATTACCAACCTGAGCAGTCCAGATGCACCAGAGCCGCTAACTGCAATTGCGACAGAAGTGGGTGCGTCCTATGAGAGATTTGATGGTGGGAGATGTCGTCATCTCTAAAGAAAGTGAAGGAACACGCAGTCAGTGGCCCCTCGCAAGGGTGGTGCAAGTTTACCCGAGTGACGATGGGCGTATCAGAAAGATGAAGATCATGATGGCAGATGGAACCCTCGACGACGAAGGCAAGCGCCGTAAACCCCGATCATTCCTAGACAGGCCAGTTCACAAGCTGGTTCTCCTGTTGACTGGAGGGGAGCCCGACAAGATAATCATGAAAGAGACCGAGGAAGTCCCCACCGAAGAGCTAACCAGTCAGACAAAGACATCACTAAGAGTGTGATTGAATGACAGTCGTGGACGTTTATTTTTCATGTTTGTATTGGAACATTAGTTAGTAACTGTCTCATGACAGTTAGGGGAGCCATGTCACTGCAGCAGTGTGCAGTGAAATGAACCTTCGTATCGTTAGTTTGCCGTTTGTTCCCATTTTCTAAGCCTGCGGTTTCTCTGCATAGCTTAGTAACCTCTCCACGTGGTCGCAGAGACGCCATTTTGCTTTGTTTGGCAAAGCATATTTCAATCTTCCCCTGGTGAACCCACTCAATTGTTATCTTGAGTGACCCATTAAACCAAGAGGAGAGTTTCTACGGCGTGGTTCACTTGTGAATAACAGTCCGGGGGCTGCCGCGACGAAAGTTCCGAGCGGCAGCTACAATTGAACTTTCCAGCAATGTTCCTTGGATGATGGACTTCATCATTTCATTAATCTTGTTGACCCACATGGGTTGGTTTTTAAACCACACTTGTGGGGAAGGCTTTGGGATGCAAGAAAGATAAAGCGGACCTTTGGCTTGTAATTCTGGGGGCAACGCGACAGGCACTCCTTGAAGAATGTCACGGGGCATTTCTCATTCCCAGTTGCGAACATCTTTGGGAGAAAGCTTCTTGGTTTCGCCGATAGCCCGGACTGGCGTGTTTTTATCGGATTTTCGACAAATTCCACGTATTCCGTGTTGTTTTCGTCGACGCGGAAGGTGAAGTCGCCAACTTTCATGTCGTGGTGCTCTTGATGCCCTCGAAGGCCAAAGAACTGGGTCAACAGCCACCAAATTGTCTGAGTTAGGACACGAGGATTGTGGTTTCCCAGTTTGTTGCTCTGCCAGAGCTCTGTTTCTTCGCTGGATGTAAGACTGCGCGATTTGTTTGGCCTCTTCCCTTTCCCTTCTTGTCGGAGTGCCCGAGCTTTTCCCTCGAGCACCTGCTTGGACTCCTGAAACTCTCTTTATAAAATAACTATGATACTACGCGCGCCCTGATTGGCTAAACAACCGTGTAAGATGAGAGTACATCACACGCTCACGCGATACGCGATGTATTTTACTTGACTAATTATTTTATAAAAGAAATATTGCGCGGCGGCCTCGTGTTTTCCTTACTCTACTTTCGTGTTCTCCCAACTTCCCGCGTGTTTAGATGAGGCTATCAGATCAGCCCCGTCTTGTTTACGAACTGTAGCGTAAAAATCCTGGAGAATTTTGTTTAGCGTCTCTGGTTCGTAGTTCTCAACAGTTTCATCGTGGCCTTTGTGCTTTGCCCATGACTTCCACACTTTTACTCAGTTGTTAGTACTTTTTGTCATGTTTTTGTTCTTTGCATTGTCTTTAAGACTTTGAATTAAAACTGTGTTACATTCTCCAAACCTGTCCGCCATTTTGTTTCGTTGGTTCAGCTGTCAATCATTTCAATTTCAAATTTCTGCACTGTTAATTTCACATTTTTGCACTGTTTGGCATAAACTGACGTGCGCTCAACCAATCAGAGTGCAGAAATTATTGCATGCATGTTATTAGTATAGGTAATCGCATGATTTCGAGTGCAATTTGGAATAAATTACAATGACTAAATTTTTCAAAGACCACAAAATTGCACGAGCGCCGCGCGAGTGCAATTTGTGGTCTTTGAAAAATTTACGAGTGATTATTTATTCCAAAATTACACGAGAAATCATGTCATTACTTGTTAATAACATGCATACAATAATTTACGTCGCGCAATTGTTTTCAATTTCGTTACAATTCACAAGTGTCTCTCAAGAACTTTGTTTTCTCGCAAACAGAATTGGAATCGTCCTAAGGAAAGAAAACACGCCCCTTTGCTTTGTTTGGCTTCGCAAATACGCGCGCCAGCTGTCGGCAATTTTTAATTTCAAATTTCTGCACTCTTAATTTCACATTTCTGCACTGTTAATTACACATTTTTGCACTGTTTGGGATAAATTGACGTGCGCTCAGCCAATCAGAATGAAGAAATTATTGTATGCATGTTATTAGAAAAGGTAGTCGCATGATTTCGAGTGCAATTTGGAATAAATTAGCACGAGTAACGCGGCGCTCGTGTAATTTTGTGGTCTTTGAAAAATTTACTCGTGCTAATTTATTCCAAATTGCACTCGAAATCATGCGATTACCTATACAAAACACTCGTTCTTATATAATAAATAACTTTACTACTAGTATTACTGCTAGTGTTATAAATATCAGTTCTTACTTTATTGTCTGACAAGTCAATTCATTATAGTTTCTATAGACCAATGTTTGTTGCTTTAAATAATACAGGCTTCGAGAAACAGGTAAAATATTTATTATAACATAGTTACGATATAAGCCACGTTCTGATTGGTCGAAGAGCTTGCTCCATAACTTTATTGTGCACGCGCGGCCGTGCTCAATAATATGACATTACATTGTCACCAATTCCAAAGACACCGCAGGCTGCTTCTTACACCACGCCAGAATAACAGCACTCTCAGTGTTTTCGCCGATTAAACAACATCTTTTTCATTGACTTTCATCGAATTATGACAGAGATGTAAGCTGTGGCGTGCTTTTAATCAGCCAATGAGAGAGTTTGTTTTTCCATCAAAAGAGAATTTTGCATTCAATCAGAAATTAAAATTTGTTTTTCGCCCAAGTTATTGTCGCTATGTTATAAAAGAATTTGTTCATGCATTTAGCTGTACGTATATCGAGTTATGGATGCACTTGGGAAGTTTGGAGAGCACTCAAGAAGCTAGAGTTGCTCTCGGCTGCGCCTCGAGCAACTCTTACGCTTCTCTCGTGCTCTCCAAACTTCCCACGTGCATCCATAACTCGATATACGCACGCTAAGCATGAACCAATTCTTAAATGGCTGACTTGTAAAACCTGATATCAGGGTCGAAAAATGTATTTCCACAAAACGTTCACCGAATTAAGATATGTGTTGAAAACGCATTGCACTGCCATGTGCTGGAGGTATACGCCCTCAATCTTGATATTGTTGTTATTGATAGGCTCTCGAAATTGTACCTTCAATGTTAGTCGTTGCAATCACATGAAAGGGATAGCTGGGAGACAAAGAGGGGTGCCGTTAGTTAGCAAGTGCAAGAGGCTAAATTTTCATGCAAAGATATATTTTCTTTGACACACACCCAAACCTGATGCAACCATGTTTAGAATCAAAACTTTATTTGAAATCGCCAACCATTACATTTTAAACGTTTACTGTTACACGGCGTTAATGTAAAGTAATCTAAAAGTCATCTTCGTTCTTCAGTACTCCTTCACAGTTCAGCTCTCGTGCTTTGGAACACAACGCACGCCTCATTTCTGCTCGACTTTTTGGCTGTTAAAAAGGAGAGATAAAGCGAAAGAAGCCACAGTTAAACAAACCAAACTGAGAAATATGGTGCACATATTCGGTGATTAGTTGACACATTAGAGTAGCGCACGCAATACAAATTGCTGCAGTTGTTTCTATAAATTTTACAATATGACTTACAAATAAAGGTAATTGCTCGGTCGAACCGAACTTCCATAACGCCTGAATATCAGCATTAGTAAAATAAGACAGAAATGTGACTTTCAAAGGCTATATAGTGATCAGACAAAACGGACTCCTTTTGATATCAATTACCTTTTAGGATGTTGCTTTGCAAAAAAAGCCTTGACTGACTGAAAATGTTTTATTGAAAACCTTTTTTATTTGATTCTTTCACTATTGGGGTGCTATGATCCCCGAGCGAAGCGAAGCGAAGTAAGGGTAAAAATCACGGCGCTAATGCAGCAAATTCGCTTTGTGTGGAGACTCCAAGCAAGTCGCCATCTCGAAATCTAATGTTCGTCAGTCAGTCTGCCAGTCTGTCATAGGGCGACCTCTAAGGCAATGACGTAATAATAATTATCGATTAGCGTCAAAGCGAGGTGAAACAAAGTTTTGAACGAAGCAACAACTGTACGTAACTGCGTTCACGAAAATGAATTTAAAAACTGGAAAACTGTACACAGCACGGTCTCGCGAAGCTCGTCTGCTAAAGAGAAGGGAACTAGCACGGGAAAGGCGAAATCGTGAAACAATCGAACAGCGCCAAATACGTCTAGAGAAAAGACGACAAACATTTGATAACCGACAGCATCATGAACGGAAGCGTGCCGAAGAAACGGCTCCGCAAAGGGAACAGCGCTTGGAAGCAAATCGGGAGCTTCAGACGCCGTTTTGTGTTAAACTCAGATCCTTATTCAGAAAGGACAAGCAACAAAGGTTAGTCAGTGGAAAGCGAACAATCACCATGACAAATATATTCTACCCGTATCTTGTAACTCGATCACTTCAAGAATGTATTAAAATCTGTATGCTGATCATTTTCCCTCGAAGTATTGTTTTAATACGCTTCTGTCGCCAGTTTCGGCTACCGTATTGGCTCAGAGCAATCGGAACTTGGAGTCTTGAATGATTTAGTCAGATGTCTTATTATTTCTTTCAAGACTAAAACTGTAACAAATACTGTAATTTGGCATGCGGTGATTGCAGCGAGAATCGTTCACAAGCCCTTAGAAGTATGACTAGGTCTGAAGCCCGTGTATAATTTGAAGTAAACCGTTCAAGTTTTGCTTTGATTCTGGGAGAAATCATGTTGTTTTGAGCGCGTTCACGTACAAAACAATTCGAGCTCATTAAACATGCATGCCTGAGTCTTTTGCATGCAGTCCAGAGTAAAAACAAATTGCACAGGAAGCCTATTTAATTGTACTGCCTATGAATTCAAAATTGGAAAATCAGTGTTCCTTTTTTTCCGTACTACGACGCCGACCAACTTCAAAATTTGAATATTAAATTTGAGAACGTGCTTGGCAGACTGTATGAATTAATTTGACGTGCAGACCGTGGGAAATAGAGTGGTAAAGTGATGACGTCATAAAAATATTTTTTTCGGAAATAATGGACTTTGCGCAATTCTTCGGAATGGCCTATTTAAAAAAATCACACAGAAAAAATTGGCTCTTTAGTGCATTAAACAGCTGAGATATAGGCTTTTGAAGTTCAAATTGCTTCATACTAAACCCTCTTATTTGCTGTTGGTTCCTTTGATTTGGAACCAACGCTAAATAAGAGAGTTCAGTTAAGACTATCTCGAACTTTAAACTTCTCTATCTTCGCTTTCAGTAGGGCTAGCGACTTGAAATTTTGCACATGTTCTTTCAGCAGCTGTGTATATCGCATGATGTGGTTTTGAGGTTTAAATGGAAAAGTTTGCAAAATGATGACGTCACACTTTACCATACTATAACACACACCATTCTTTTTCTCCTTCCTTTGCGTGTAGCACGTGACTTCGAAAAGAAGATTGAGTCAACATTTCGGTAAAACAAAGCAGGCTACTCTTGTTGGGAGTACCAAAGTAAAAGTCCCATCAATGGCAGAGCGAGGGGGTATCTGCGATTATCGTATTTCTATTATACTTCAGTGTGTTTATAGGATTAGAAACAAGAAGACAGAACGGCGCAAAAATGTTCTAGATTTTGGAAACTTGCCTCCTCCCTCTTTCGTCCTTTCGTGGGTATGGCAGCTTCCACTTTTTCTGTCTTGGAGCTGATGATCACCAACACAGCAAGGAGGAAAAATAAAAGCTTTTGCGTTCGTTTTGAGTACTGGCTCTGGCGAAGTCAAAGATTGAAGCTGAATGTAATGGAACTACTAACTGATTATATAGCAATTTTAATTTTAATTAGAACAGTGTACTGTCGTGATTTGTAATAATCGTCTTGATTTGTAATACCAGTTGTGATTTATAATAAACTTGTCGTGATCTGTAATAAGAAAGCTGTCGTGATTTGTATTAAACACTGACGTGATTTGTAATAACAATCAATCAATGCACTATATTTTCATAATAGTACAGAATATTACAGTGAAAGTGGCCGCATAAGCAATTTGCAACTTTTACAATCATGCGCAGTTCGCAATGCTGAGACATTTCGGATGATAAAACTTGGCAGGCAGAGTAGATAATTGATCTTTTGGTCACAATGAAAATTAATTATGCAGTTATGCAGAAGTAAAAAAAAAATGAAAAAAATGAAAAAAATGAAAAAAATATATAAAATAAAATAAAAACAAAAGGAAAGAAAAGAAAACAAGCTCGGCAGAGAATTCTACTTGACAGACATCCGTTTATAAATATAACTTGTTTTCCATATGATCGTTTCGATCGTCCACAAAACTAGTTGGATGATCGGGGTGGATTGAAGCGATTGAATGGAAACACAGTCACCGGCGATTCCGGCGATCGAAGCCTGTATATTATTTAAGCCTTGTTTCCACATGAATTTATGATTGTCCGCAGGGAAAGAGAAAACTAAAGTAAAACAGGACTGGAGTTGCCAGTTATCTCGTGCCATGGTCAGTGTACAGTGGTACGCAATGGCCTCCTGTCCTCGTTCCTCAGCCCATTATTTTATTGTAGTTATAATGAGGAACACCCGGCGTCTTGAGACACTTCGCGTATTTTACAAACATCAAGACAGGGCCATAGTTGAGTCAGTTTTGTCTTGATCATGGTGTATCTAAGAGCTTTCTATATTTCCGTATAATCGTGCAAGGTGCTTAATTTTACGTGTGCTATGTGTAGCATTAGTTAACTGAATGAATTATTAAAGAATTGAAACCACAAAGCAGAATCACTCCGTAAGAACAGAGTCTGCTTTTGTTAACAGACTGAATGTGGCAAGGCTCAATGTGTACCAATAGCGACTTTATATGGCGCGCAATAAACTTAGCAGTAATATGTGTATTTTATATTTTTGCCTTTCAGTTATGATCTTCCTGCTAAGAATAAAAATGTCACCGTGCGGTCAAGTCCTTTTCTCTGGCGGTGGGTCATGGAGAGCTTTATGAAAACAGGATCATAATGCGCGTCGGTAGTTTTCCGATTGGTTATATTCTCAAGCAAAAACTGACATGGTACTATGCTTTTGTTTATTTTCAAGGGAAAATTTACTTTCTAGATATCTGCCAGTGAATACGACATAATCATTAGCTTATTGATATTATTTTTTTTCTAGACATACACAAAAATTTCATGCAATTCTTATTGAGTTCAGGAATAAGCTATATAGACAACGATAATACTGTTATTTATGTTGAGGTAAAACACATACTTTCCAGTAATCAGCGAGATTAGTATGCATTCCCCAAGAACTTCATTCAAAATTCCAATCGGAAATGGCACCGATGCCGGCGCAATATTACTATCAATCCTACAGTTAGGAGCTCAGCCTATATAGAACGACGGTGATATGAAAAGAGACTGCAGAAAACTGACTTTTAGCCAATACATTAAATATGGCAGCCTTAAATGTGAAACAAGACTTGCCAGTGAGCTCGTGGCGTGAGTTGGGTCGAGACGAGAATAAACTAACATTAAAAGTAGGGACAAGAGCGAGACTCCCAGGAGGGGGGGGGGGGGGGGGGTGGGAGGGGGTACTCATCATAATTTTGGGTGGGTGTGCTGCCCAGTCCTGAAAACGCTTAGCCTATTTCAGACCAAGATATCTGATTTTCTATAACCTAACTTTAAAAATGTATACGGCACATACCTAATGTGGCTGATATAGCGGAGTACCCCATCGGGTTTCAGTCTCACCAGAAAAATATTATACAGCATAGAGAACTTGGTTTTTGAGACCTTGCTCAAAGGAAACCTGATAAAATTATAAATTTTCATAGAACACTCATACATTTGCTTCAAGTTTAAGAGACTCATTTTAAGAGATGCATTTTGAGCTTAGGGGTGATAGGTCAGCCAGCAAGAGAAGAGTGACTTGCGACACTTACTGTATTTATGCACAGCTGATTTTGACAGTTTGACTTCGAGCACTTATTTCTAATCAGAGGCCACGATTAATCCAGCCTTTGCTCCAATAATAATCTGTTTTCTTTTTACTGAATGAGTTTCTTTTATTAGGCTTTCGAGTATTCGTGCTTTGTAACAAAAATAAAATTGAAGGTGAGGAATGTAAGAAGTGAACTCTGCCTCATGCAAGAGTTTCTGCATGGAAATGATAGAACCATAGAGGTGTGCAAGCACAGTACAGTCTGTATTTATTCATCAGACACTGTATCAAGAAACAATAAATTATACACATGTTATTTTGTCAGCTGGCAACAGAAAGCCAGTATTATTCCTATTGTTTTGTGTAATAAGTTCATGAAGATTCTGCTTGCTTAAACTTTTGTCCTTAGACAGAACTCCCTGTCTTTTAGCAGTAAAGACAACATTAACATCAGTGCCTGCACATATCTCTAGTTTATTTGGTAAATCACTTATCACAAGGTGTTTGTCAACATTCATTTTCCTGTAAAATGTATTACCTTTTTCAATTACAGCACTTAATGTATCAGAATTCCAATAGCTGCAAGATTTAATTACAGAGAAACAAATGCTATAGAAAGAAATTGCACAGCACTGCTTACATTTGCAAATAATTGCTTTACTTCTTTGCTGAACAGTTGTAGGTTCTTCACATCTGTGCCTGTTGTGTCTGTCTTCTGTTAGACAAATGTTTACTCCTTTAATTTCAAATGTAATGGCAGGCAAGTGTACATATAAAGTCTGGAAATATTCCAATAAATTGCCAACTGAACGAAGTTCAATTAATACACATTTTCCTTCAGGATGTTCCATGCCAAAACTATCTCTACTATGAGAATCAAATACTTTGAACCTGCCACCTGACAAACAAAATACAGCTACAGTACTACAGCCTATTGTCAGAATAAAGCAGCTGAAATCCTGTCTGAGCAATAAATTAAAAGCCCCAGTCAGTGTTGTACAGTAAGCAAAGCCTTCGATGGGAAAGCAAGTTCCAAACAAATTACCCACGTAACTTTCACTGTATTGCAGCTCATACTGAGTTTCATATATTGTGACCATTCCAGGTAGATCTGTCAGCAGCAAAAAATAGTCCTTAGATAATTGCGAAAGAGTGGAATACAGATTGTTCCCAGCATTCATAATTTCGCTCAAATCCTCTGATAAAGAAATAAAATTCGTGTGGTTAAATATGACAGCTGCTAGAGACATAGCTACACATTGTCGTCCAGCATTATCTCCAAATATTGCAGCATTACCTTGACTGTACGGTGCAATGATCGTTTTGTTTGGATCGACAACTGAAGGACCGGGATTTTTTTCTATATCCCTTGACAGAGAAAACGCGTAGTGTTTTTGTGATTTCTATCTCTGAACACAGCTGGTCTCGAAATGCTTGTCCTTGAAGTCATTCTAAAATACAAACGTACCTTAGCACCTCGTTTACTTTTGACAAACTTCTTTTTGAACTTATAGCTTTCTCGCAGCGATGGTTTATTGATCCTAATTTTCTCTTTGCATTTCTGTGGCTTTCTATTTTTTCCATGTTGTTTACGCGCACGTTCACGGAATGCATTAGCATTGTGAAGTACGTAAGCTCTGGTATAATCATAAACTTTTGACGACTTTGGGACATTCTTTGAAATGTATTCTCGTAATAGTCGCCTGCTTTTCCTGTCCTTGTTCAGAACGCGCGAAAGTTCATTCAAAGGCACTCGGCTTGGCTCACGACTTCGTCTTGGACGAGTTCGATTTTCTTTCACATAAACATTACTGGGAATACAATAGAACTGCTCAAAGCGAGATCTACCAACGACCACTTCTTCTTCAATCATGTTCCAATTTTCAAATAATAACGCCACGTTATCTGCTGCCTGTTTGACCTTCATGGCACTCAGCCAAAATGTCGCAACAACAACACAAATGCACAACAGAGTGAAACGTTGATTCCAAAGAAAAGTCAGATTTTCTGACGCTTTACTTGTATCAGCAAGAATAATACAAAGTAAAAGAATACAAAGTACCTTTAAGTTCACCGTCATACTAAACAGTTCCATATACACTATCAAGCGATGGCCAAGAATCGAAGTTGCTTCGCCGTTAATATCATTCGGGTTCTGATCTTTGCATTTGGAACCCCTTCGTTCAGCTTGTTCCTTCAAGTTCTCAACGTTCTGGACGTCAGGATCTTCGTACATTTCTGTACAGTTGTGCATAGCTATGCAGTTCATTGATAAGAACATTAATATGTTCTTTGATATGTTCACTGATATATTCATTGCTTCATTTGCGGCTTTTTTCAAAGCTTTCGAGGCTGAACGGACCGACCCAAGCCAAAACCGCTCAATGAAATTTAGTGTGGGTCTAAAGCAGCCGGCGTATTCGTTTGTAAGTAGGATGAGCAGTCCATAAAAGAATCCACAGAGCCAACCAAGGCAAGCAACGCACAATTCCATCGCCCACATATCTCCTTCAAAATGGCGAAACTGCTCGCCCGGCAAGTCATGTGATGACAAAACGTCATCATAAATCACGTGAAAATATGAACCAATCACCGTGTGCTGATTCGTAACCCAGAAAAAAAATAAAAATAAAAATAAAAATAAAAATATGACGATGATAAAGACACGCCTTCCAATCCTAAGCTCGTCGGCTTCGCCACGAGCAATAAGTACAAACAGCAATGTGAAAGGTAGAAACTGTAATATACTTCTCTGTGATAGTTAACCGAAGGGCGTCAATACTTTTGTCCAAGGTTTAATCACGCAGTCTAGGCTTTCGGAGTTCCAGCAATGTGAAATCAAGAACTTTATGACTGTCGGAGAAGACAATACATTAAAGAGTAATAAAGACTGTTCCTTTTCAAGTTTTCTTATTTAATTAGTGTTCGACTGGTTATGAACATAATGGTTTTATCAAAGGGTGCAAGTTGGAGAGATAAAGAGATAGAAACAACACTGACTCGTCTGTCTTTCCCAGTTGGTCCAATTTATTTTACTTATGTGAAGGTACATTTGCAAAATGCTTTGAGGACGTGTAGTCATCAGATGTCGTCGAAGTCCCGATCACAGTTTAGGCTTTTAGCAGCTCGGCACAGATCTTTGGCTGTCCTCACAAACTGTCCAGAGGAAATAATGGAAAAGAGAAAAACTCAATAAGAAAGGTTAGAATATCAAGTTTCTGAAAACAGAAAGTCCCGATTAAACTGGAAAGCTGTGTTCGTTGTTCCACTTGCAGTTTTGTGAAGTCATTTTTATGTAACTTGTTAAAGTAGGACATTTCTATAGAGGGTGTGGCAGAATTGGATCTCTAATCGAAACTTGACAACAATTATTGTCTTCCTTACTCCTAAATTTTGAATAAATGATTTAAAGTCTTCATCAAAAATGAGAAAAACTTTTAGTAAAAAATGCCGGTGTTTCGAAAAAAATTATTGACATGCTTACCTTGGTTCCTTTGGAAGAGGTACTTTGAATTACTGACGAGTTGCAATGGCCAGATTGTTTACCGTTTTATTACACGAGCTTGTTAAATATGCACCATTTTCATGTCGGTTCCAGGGGTCGAGAGGGCATTTTAGACATTCCACGATTTGTCAAAACGAAAAGGCAGTTGAACTTTTGAATATTATTTTCGAAGACAGTTCACCAAAGAGGTTCTTTAGGTAAAATAAAATGAATTTCGAAATTTGGCATTTGGCGCCCGATTCTCGATATTTACAGAGAGCCGCTCTTAAAAAGGGTGTGGCGTGTTTAAGAAAGAAAGTAAAGTAGCACTGTCTTTCCCGGTTGGTTTAGCTTGTTTTAGTTATGTGTAAATAAGTTACAACATTATTTTGTTGCTTGTTATATTTTAAACTTAAAGACCTACCTCAAAGACATAGTATATACACATAATGTACATAGAATATAAAGAATTGGATCCCTAATCGAAACTTGGCAACGAATATTTTCTTTCTTGCTCGTAATTTTGAATAGGGAATCTTCATCTAAAATGAGTGAGACCTTTGGTAAAATTAATAATGTCGGTGTTTTCTGACTTATTGACATGCTTACTGTACCTTGGTTTCTCTTTCCTCCAAACTTCTCTTCTTCCTTCCCGGGCTAAGTGCTTCAGTTCCTTCCATAATGTTGGCGACAAGAATGAAGCAACAGAAAAGAACGAGCACTGGAGTCTTCATTATGTCGTTTTTAGGAACGATCTGTTGAGAAACAAATGAAGAAGAGACCACCTTTTATTGAGATTCATTATTATTATTATTATTATTATTATTATTATTCACTTAATATATGCAGCGCGCGTACAAAGTTCCTGATTAGATTATTGAACAGCAGCATGGAGCACGGCGTCGTTCAGTCACCCAATTAGTGGACAGGGCTATTTTTGCAATGAAAGAGGCAAACAGAGGGCGCCGTGTCACCATTGGCTAAGCCAATGACTCCGTCTTGTTCCAGTAATAGATTTGATAGCAATGAAAGTGATATTCAGTTATGAAACAACACAAGCATTTGCAGTAATGGAACAGTTTCATGTTGTCTTCATGTTCATTCTTTTAATTGATTGGAGCACTTTGTACGTGGTGTACGAACTTCCTGATTACATTATTCAACTGGCGATCCTAAATACGGCGGCATTTAGTCACATTGCTACCAATTAGTGGACAGGGCTATTTTTACATAAACGGAGCTGAAACAACTATCTTGAAGTAAACTTTTAGAACTGGTCTATGGTATATTTTCCCAACAATTTCAGCAACAGTTTACTATTGATGGGAAATTCTTTTATTCGCATTTAGAAATTAAAATTCATCCGTGTTTTATGCTGATAGAGAAACAATGTCAGATTCCATATAATAAAATGCACTTTGATTAAAAAAGTCTATCATGTGTTTTTTAAAGCAGGGTTTTCTAAAACAAAACAATAATTATTTGCATTTGGTATTTAAAAGGAATTCAACTGAGACCACAGAGATCCTTAGGCCCAGGGCATCCGTTTTAACTTTCATACAAGTTTTCGTCACATATTGCTAAAAGCAGAAGAGGAATAAACACTCTGTTATTGAACAATATCAATACGTATGAAAACATAGTGTTAATGGGGAGAATTAGGCAACAATTGTAAATGATATAAATGTGCTGTAGCAATGCAGTGTCGTTTGGTTATGTACTGCATATAACTTAGCAGTGGATATTAATTTCCAAGTATGGAGTCGCAAAGAAATAACACTGAAATAGACTGTTTGTCTGCTTATTCAAACCTCGACTGTTTTTAAAACTAAAATGTTTTCGATATCATTCCACCTCCTTTGCACTCCTAAATCAATTCGAAAAAATATCCTCTGCAATAGACAAAAAAGAATATACAGTAGGAATTTTCCTTGATCTTTCAAAGGCATTCGATACCGTTAATTTCAGTATTTTATTCGATAAGCTAGAACACTACGGAATCCGTGGTGTGGAACTTGATTGGATCAAAGATTATTTTTCAGAAAGATATCAGTTTGTTCAATTTAATGGTCATTGCTCGCAACCAAAGATTACTAAGTGTGGAGTCCCTCAAGGGTCTATACTCGGACCACTTCTCTTCTTACTCGATGACATCAATGACTTTTGTAACGCCTCCGATATACTCGAAATCATTTTATTTGCTGATGACACGAACCTGTTTTTCTCACACAAAAATTTGAGCGTCCTTTCTCAATCTGTCAACTGTGAAATGAACAAAATCACTGACTGGTTTAAATGCAATAAACTATCACTGAATATTAAGAAATCTAATTATATGATTTTTAAACCAAGACAGAAAAGGGAAACACTTGATGTTCCAGTCTTTATAAACAGCATTCCTATCATGAAGGTTGCTGAAACTGTCTTTCTGGGTGTTATAATAAACGAACATGTAACATGGAAACCCCACATTGCTCACGTTGCTTCTAAAGTTTCAAAGGTTATAGGAATATTATATAAATCAAGTTTTTTCCTTTCTAAGTCCTCGCTTTGCTCTTTATATTATTCTTTGGTCTACCCTTACTTCTACTATTGCATATTAGTGTGGGGATCTACCTACCCTTCTAATCTCCATCGTTTAATTATACTTCAGAAGCGCATAGTGCGAATTGCCAACAAGGAAGGTTATCTAGCTCACAAAGACCCAATTTGTAAACAGTTAAGAATCCTTAAACTCGAACAAATATATACATTTCAAGTCGGTCAATTTATGTTTTTGTTTAAGAATCAGTTACTACCCCAGTGCTTTGATAATTATTTTTCACTTTGTAATGAAACTCATAATTACAGAACAAGAAATACCAGCTTGTTCCACCTTCCTTTTTGCAGAACTAACATCAGACAATTCTCTATTTATTACCAAGGCCCAAAAATATTTAACTCTTTAGCCATCGAAATTCGTAATTGTACAACTATCTCAACCTTTAAAGCTAAGCTGAAGAATAGCATTCTCTGTTGGACAACTATCAATAAGCCATTTTCTCTACTACAATGTAACTATTTTTGCTTTAACTGTATTTCTGTGTATACTTGCACTTATATCTTTAATTTATGAACTGCACTCCTGCACTTCTGCACCGCACTATATAATATATCCCAGTAATTTTAGAGGAAGCTCAAATGATATAAGCCTCCGACTTCTTTTTTGAGCTCCCTCACCACACAATAATACAAAGAAAAAAAAATCAATACGTATATGTAAATATTCCCCGAACGAAGTGAGGGAAATACTCACGACACTAATGCAGCAATATTATACCGCCTACTTGGGGACTCCAAGCCTGTCGCCATCTCGAAATTTAACGTTCGTCTGTCTGTCAGTCTGTCTGGCGTACGACTTTAGGCGCGGTTACCCCGCTAACCAATAACAAAGGCCGGATCGATTACGTGTGCCCTGTTGTTTTACTCGAATTAATAGAGAAATTAGAATGATATGATGTATATATGTGATAAACTCATATATATGAACTGCGGATAGGAAAGAATCACGTGAATTTTTGATCATCGCAGTGAGTGAAGCAACTTAAGCAGTTGCAATGAGCCCGGAAAAAAATCCGAGCTTCAACGGGAATCGAACCCATGACCTTCACGATACCGGTGTGATGCTCTACCACTGAGCTATGAAGCCGTATGGGAGCTGGTCAAGTGTTTGGTTCGATTTGTACCCGTCATAGTGATTTGAATGATATGATGTATATATGTGATAAACTCATATATATGAACTGCGGATAGGAAAGAATCACGTGAATTTTTGATCATCGCAGTGAGTGAAGCAACTTAAGCAGTTGCAATGAGCCCGGAAAAAAAAATCCGAGCTTCAACGGGAATCGAACCCATGACCTTCACGATACCGGTGTGATGCTCTACCACTGAGCTATGAAGCCGTATGGGAGCTGGTCAAGTGTTTGGTTCGATTTGTACCCGTCATAGCTCCAGACCAGCTCCCATACGGCTTCATAGCTCAGTGGTAGAGCATCACACCGGTATCGTGAAGGTCATGGGTTCGATTCCCGTTGAAGCTCGGATTTTTTTCCGGGCTCATTGCAACTGCTTAAGTTGCTTCACTCACTGCGATGATCAAAAATTCACGTGATTCTTTCCTATCCGCAGTTCATATATATGAGTTTATCACATATATACATCATATCATTCAAATCACTATGACGGGTACAAATCGAACCAAACACTTGACCAGCTCCCATACGGCTTCATAGCTCAGTGGTAGAGCATCACACCGGTATCGTGAAGGTCATGGGTTCGATTCCCGTTGAAGCTCGGATATTTTTTTCCGGGCTCATTGCAACTGCTTAAGTTGCTTCACTCACTGCGATGATCAAAAATTCACGTGAGAGAAATTAGAATTGAACGAAGCATTTAGATTTGCACGAAGCAACAATATATCGTAGCTACGTTCACGAAAATGGAAAACTTAACTGAAAAACTTGAAACACAACAGTCTCGCGAAGCTCGTCTTCAAATGAGAAGGGAACAGGCACGAGCAAGGCGAAATCGTGAAACGAGCAAACAACGCCAAATTCGTCTCGAGAAAAGGCGACAATCCTGTTATGATCGACAGCATCATAAAAAGAATCGTGCCGAAGAAACGACTCCGCAAAGAAAACAGCGCATGAATGCCGATCGAAAGCGACATGAACAGAAACGGAAAACGCAGACAACTCCGCAAAGAGAATCCAATCGCCAGCGAGTAGCTTCTCGAATGAATCGTCTGAACGGAGTACCCGCAGGCTTCAAGCTCAAAATGAAGCCAACACTCGACGCCGACAACAGCGTGCTGCAGTTATCGAAGAACGTCGCAGCCAAAAACAATACTTGCATAACCGTGGGTGGGCAAATCCAAAAATTCCTCCATTCCACGAACAAGAATGGGTGCGGGAAGGAAATGCTGATCGCCAGAGCTTTCCCAATCACGTGTGTTTACCGAAAACACGGCGGCCAGCGTGGGTACAAAGGTCATGTCCTCAACTTGCCACAGGATGTTCAGGGATTTCTCAGCACTCTTCCAGCCAATGTGAGTGATCTGCCCGTTCTTATCATCAGGAAGCAAGGGGCAGGTAAGAATTGAAAACTATTCTGTATGGCTTTTATAGTTGTATTTATATTTTTGACCTTGCTGTGTATTGATGGCCAAATTTGCAAAATTACGCATTAATTGCAATTCGGCCATTCTTTGTCATTGCTCGCGGGGTGTGGCCCCCGGCGAGCTTAAAAATGGAGTTTTTTTTTTCTTCTGGGTCGAGAATCAGCACACGGTGATTGGTTCATATAATCACGTGATATGCGATGACGTAAACCGCCGCCCGGTTGGCTCTGTTGGTTGAGTGCCGGTCTTTCGTGCGGGAGGTCGCGGGTTCGAACCCCGGCCGGACCAGCACTCAGGGTCTTAAAATAACTGAAGAGAAGATGCTGCCTTTGTTTCTAACAGCAAATGGTAAGATCTTCACTTGGCTCGGCTGACTACGTAAAATGGCGGTCCCGTCTCCCTAGATACTTCTATACTTGATGACAGGGGGGGACGTAAAAGAACCACTGAGGACGTTAACAATTTTCTGGCAGTGACCACCCTCAGTGCCTGTACTCCACAGTAATATGGCGAAGCCAAATTGTTGCTGAAAAGCCCCTTGAGGGGAGCATCAATAAAAATATATATGTAATGTATGTAATTGACTTCACTAAACAACTCGAGATGTGGCCAGTGAATATTGCTCGTTACTTGTGTGTAAAAGTTAACTGCATCTCATCCAAACTCAACACCATTGGGCTCTGTGGAACATGCACGGATAAACTGGATTTTAGGGAACGATTTTGGCTTGCGTTCTTAAGTTCACCGCATACTAAGCTTTGAGAATAGCCGTAAACAAATGTTTGATGGATACCGCTCGGGGATTGCAAATTTTTCTGTCGCCGCTAAATATTTAGTCCCGACGAAACTTTCTGTGGCGGCACGAAATACTTCTGGGAAGATAACAGGCCGAAAACGGAAACCAAAGCTACGATGAGCTTTAGCCGCAAAACAATGGCGATTTATGCTTTACTTTGTACATGACATCTGTTGCCTCATAAAATTCTTCTGCTTATCGTACTTTGCCTGTTGAAATGTTTCTTTCATTCGATCATGTAGCCTTTGTTTCGCAATGGTCATTGTATACCAGATATGAAAAATACACCGAAATAGTCCTCAGCATTGAGTTTGCAGTTCACAAATGACTGAACACACTGTGAACAAAACCGCAATAATATTGACATAAACAAGTGTACGTCGTGTTACATTCCTCGCTTGTTACAGAACACGAAAACTCGAAAGCCTGATAGAAGAAACGTATTCAGTTAATAAAAGAAAACACAAAAGTATTGAAGCGAAGGCTGGATTAATCGTGGCCTCTCGTTAGAAATAAGAGTCGAAGTCAAATCAATTGTGCATAAAAAGATATGTCACGCATTCTCAAAATGCAGGATCGCTCAACCTTTAAGAAGCAAGTGTATGAATGTTGTAATGATAATTTATAGTTTAATCAGGTTTCATTTGAGCAAGGTGTCAACAGCCAAGTTCTCTATAACTGTGTGATATTTTTCTGGTGAGAAGCTGGAAGTCTCTCGTGGGAGTTCCACTCTTGTCCCTACTTTCCATTTTAGTATATTCTGGTCTCCACGCAACTCACGCCGCGAGCTCACTGGCAATGCCAGTCTAGTTGTTTCTTTTCAATGAAGAACAGTTAAACAAAGAAAATTTTGTTTAATTTGAATTCCTGCTTAATCAGACCACTGATTGTGTTTTGTTATTATTTGCTACATTTTTATACACAAGGATCGAAGAGAACACAATACTGTATACATATGTGGTTGTACTTTGATTTACCATTGCAAAAGCTGTAGTTTGTATTTTTTAGAATATTTCCAATTTTTACTACAGTATCAGTGCCTAATTAATTTACAGTGATTTATGATCTATGCAGTGAAGTTTCTTTAGCTGTCCATATGATGATGTGCATTTGTTTTTATACCATGTACACTTGATATTACACTCGGGGATAACCAAAAACATTTATAGCAGTGTTTTGAGGAAAGAATTGGCCTCTATTATCAGGACAACAAGTATTTATTTACAGTGCGCCAGTTCCTTTGCAGCATCCTTCCAAGATTTATGTCAATTGCGGATGAATAGTACAGGTTAGCTATGAAAGTGCATTGTATTGTGTACATCATGTGAATTATCTTATTAATCCACTTAAGACTTGGTGCCTTTTCTGATTTTTGTAGGAGCAAAGAAAGAGGTTTCTTGGCTAAACTTACACTTCGGTCCAAGTGGAAGTTCAATTTCTATGTTGATTATAGGTAAGTAATGTATAATAAATTTGCAACAATATGTACCGAAGACAAAAACCTGAACATGTGCTTTCATCTCCAAATATCATGCTAAAGGAAATGTTAAAGTGAAGGAATCATGCTGAGAAGCCAACTCCTGTGCTGTTAAGGGATCCTCATATACCAAGTCACTGACATCATGAAAGTGTAAGATTGTCAGGAGCCAAAAATGAACTCAATGCTAACGTGTACAACCCGATTGTCTGGTCCAACAAGAATGCCAAAGGAAAATGTTCTCAAAAACATTGGCCTGTATATTCTGTTGAGTACGCCACAAAAAAAAAAAAAAAAAAAAAAAAAAAAAAAAAAAATTCGGTATATCTGTATGTTTTCTTAAAATTTGGAATGGTGCTGTACTGTACTTAAGTGGATGACATGCTCAGAGCCAAGTATTTTTTTCTATGTGTACCTTTTTGACACAAGGTTTTGTTATTTACTCATTTGTTAGAGGGTAATGTTTGCTTTTTATGAAGGAAAACTTCAGTACAGTTATGTAATATAAGTGGCAATAACATGTGAGTATATAAGGCCAGCACCAAGGTAGACAGTAACCAATGTTGTAACAACAAGTTTAAACCCTTTCACACCTAAGAGTGATCAAATTCAATTTTCTCCTTCAGTTGAAAGTGTACTGTATTGTACAGTATAGAGAATATATAGCTTTTTGTACCTTTTTGGTTAAGTGAATGCTGACTAAACTGTCACTTCTCACTACATAATTTATTTTATATAATGTATTTTGAAAAAGCTGAGAGATTCTGCATTTAGGCTTGGGAGTGAAAGGGTTGTTTACCTGTATTAAGTTCATTATAGTTATTATTCCCTTATCCTCCAAGGGATTGTGCTCCTGCATGCTTTTGGTTGGAGAGTACGTTCCTACTTTTTCCTACAAGGTTTTGGGTTTTCGTACCAGGCAAGAGCACTTGTGAAGCTTATATAACACAAATGTATGATAAAAAGGGCACACAATGATTAGTGTGCTGTATGATGATAATGACAATAAGATTAAGAATAAAAAAATTGATGCTGATATATATGTTGTTTTCTTATTGGGTCAGAGCTTAGTAACACAAAGTTACTATATTTCAGACCACTCTTTTTCTCCTTTAAGTGTTCAGCACTTGGTATAGTACAAGTAATAAAACGTTATTTTAATACGCTTGCCCCATCAACTACAACAAGCTGGTTACATCAAAGGTCGTATAAAATAGACACATTACTTCTATGTTTATTTTTTTGCGTCGAAACTTCTAACATATGCCAGTGCAGGACGGAGTGAGGGGGTATCTGCGATTATCGTATTTCTAGTAATTTAGTAATATAACTGTGTGTGGAAACAAAATAATAATAATAATAATAATAATAATAATAATAATAATAATAATAATAATAATAATAAAAAGAACTTTAGGGAGGAGGGGTTCTATCCACCACCCTTCCTCCCTCTTTGACTTTGGAGTACGTCCGATAGTTAAATGCTTCGGGAACACAAAATTTCCCTGTATTGTTACCAGGGATACTTGAAGTCGGGTGAAATTCTTGCCTTGACTTATGTAATGTTCACCTTTACGGAGTTCCTATATTCGTTCTTTCGTAATATATTGTTTTATAATCCTATGTCTGGTCAATTGTATGACCAGAAGAACAGAAATAACTTGCGTATTTACGTTTCCTACATTATATTTCAAGGGTCAAAACTACTCAAAATATTCCATCTGACAATGCTTCGTGGACAGGAAACTCATCGGCTGTGGCATGGGCTCTTTGCACGGGAACTGGCACGATCTTCAAAACGAGGCTCACCTGGCAAAACTGAGATATTACCTTGGACTTTTGTGCATGCAACTTCCAAAATGAAACACTCTGAGGACGCCTTGGTGGTTTAGAGCGATAGGAAACTCTCTTGTTTCGTGTCTGGCGAATTTCGTGCACAGTTAGCCTCGCTTTATATCCAATATGGCGGCACTGTGCAAAGAGTCCATCCTAAACACGTTCGGCAAAGGCCCGATGCAAAGTTTAAGCAGTCTAGCAGCCCGGCTTAGATTTGTTCCGCTGCTCAAACACACTGTAGAGAGGAAATATATGAGTCCATAAGAAATATCAGGTACATCATGCAGACTTCTATTTTAAAAATGGACTGTTTGGCTGGTCAATCTTGTTCCTCTCTATAGAAAGCTCTTATGGTTGAGAATTGTACAATAACGAGCTATTCACTACTATCCAGCGCCGACCACAGGAAACCTAAAGAACGCAGAGTTTTAGGGCATAACAGCAACATCATGCTGAGTGAACGGCAGAAGCTGTGACTTGATGCTATCGTACAAGAGGAGAAAAGTACGAAATTACTCCAACTACCCGGCCAATTAAGGACGCAGGAAATGGTGACATATCTCTTTCCTCAAACACCAAATCCGGGTATAACTCGTTTCACGTGCAGCTCTTGGCCTCCAAACAGCATACATTTCACGTTTCATTGCTTGGAAAGTATCCGCGATTAAAATGGACCAATTTCGGCCAAAATATAGTCGGTTTACTTACTCTCTTTAGTAAGCTCTAGAAACAACACTGACTCGTCTGTCTTTCACGGTTCGTCCACTTTATTTTACTTGTGTTAAGATATATTTGCTAGACAGTTATATTAATTTTGAGAAGTGCGGGAAAATTGCTTAGCACCAATAACATTGCTAAATGTTTGAGGACGTCTAATTCATCAGATGTCGTGGAAGTCCCGATCACAGTTTAGGTTTCTAGCAGCTCGGCACATGTCGCTGGCTATCCTCACAAACTGCCAAAAGGAAATAATAGAAAAAAAAAAAAAAAAAAAAAAAAGAAAGAAAGAAAGAAAAAAACTCAATAAGAAAGATCAGAATATCAGGTCATTTTTGACGTCACCTTTATGTGACTTGTTGACATAAACTTTTTTAAAAAGGGTGTGGTGTGTTTAAGAAAGAAAGTAAAGCAGCACTGTCTTTCCCGGTTAGTTTAGCTTGTTTTAGTTATGTGTAAATAAGTTACAACATTATTTCTTGCTTGTTATTTTTTAAACTTGAAAGACCTGCCTCAAAGACATAGTATATACACATACTGTACATAGAATATAAAGAATTGGATCCCTAATCGAAACTTGGCAACGAATATTGTCTTTCTTACTCGTAATTTTGAATAAGGAATCTTCATCTAAAATGAGTGAGACCTTTGGTAAAATTAATAATGTCGGTGTTTTCTGACTTATTGACATGCTGACTGTACCTTGGTTTCTCTTTCCTCCAAACTTCTCTTCTTCCTTCCCGGGCCAATTGCTTCAGTTCCTTCCATAATGTTGGCGACAAGAATGAAGCAACAGAATAGAACGAGCACTGGAGTCTTCATTATGTCGTTTTTAGGAACGATCTGTTGAGAAACAAATGAAGAAGAGACCACCTTTTATTGAGAATCATTTCACTTAATATATGCAGCGCGCGTACAAAGTTTCTGATTAGATTATTGAACAGCAGCATGGCGCACGGCGTCGTTCAGTCACATTGCTACCAATTAGTGGACAGGGCTATTTTTGCAATGAAAGAGGCAAACAGAGGGCGCCGTGTCACCATTGGTTGAGCCAATGACTCCGTCCTGTTCCAGTAATAGATTTGATAGCAATGAAAGTGATATTCGCAGTTATGAAACAACACAAGCATTTGCAGTAATGGAACAGTTTCATGTTGTCTTCATGTTCATTCTTTTAATTGATTGGAGCACTTTGTACGTGGTGTACGAACTTCCTGATTACATTATTCAACTGGCGATCCTAAATACGGGGCATGTCGTACGGCGTCATTCTGTCACATTGCTACCAATTAGTGGACAGGGCTATTTTTACATAAACGGAACTGAAACAACCATTTTGAAGTAAACTTTTAGAACTGGTCTATGGTATATTTTCCCAACAATTTCAGCAACAGTTTACTTTTGATGGGAAATTCTTTTATTCGCATTTAGAAATTAAAATTCATCCGTGTTTTAAGCTGATAGAGAAACAATGTCAGATTCCATATAATAAAATGCACTTTGATTAAAAAAGTCCATCATGTGTTTTTTAAGGCAGGGTTTTCTAAAACAAAACAATTATTCTCCTCACTGTCGGTGAATAGCGGTGGATATTTACCTCGCCGTTAAAAGGAATTCAACTGAGACCACATAGATTCTTAGGCCCAGGGCATCCGTTTTAACTTTCATACAAGTTTTCGTCACATATTGCTAAAAGCAGAAGAGGAATAAACACTCTGTTATTGAACAATATCAATACGTATGAAAACATAGTGTTAATGGGTAGAATTAGGCAACAATTGTAAATGATATAAATGTGCTGTAGCAATGCAGTGTCGTTTGGTTATGTACCGCATATAACTTAGCAGTGGATATTAATTTCCAAGTATGGAGTCGCAAAGAAATAACACTGAAATAGACTGTTTGTCTGCTTATTCAAACCTCGACTGTTTTTAAAACTAAAATGTTTTCGATATCTTGGCAGAAATTTGATCATTTTGAACACGAGTCACTTTTCTTGTGTGGCTTTTTGAACAATGAAGAGTGGACAATCAGTTTGGCGGCCAAGAAGTGCGCGTGAAGCAAACATTGGCAATTTTCGTGTTTGAGCAAAGAAAAATTTCAATGTTTTTGGCACGCTCAGTTGGGTAGTTGGAGTAATTTTGCGCTTTATTACTGTTCTTATACGAAGGCCGACTGTCATTCATTATGCAAGTAAGTGGTATTCTTCCATTAATTCTGCGTTCTTGAGGTTGCTTGTGGGCGATACTGCGCAGAGGGACAGCGCAGACTTTGGTGCGGTTATTAAGCTCATTTTATGCGTTTCTGATCTATAAGAGCTTAGAGTGGAGAGAAACACACCTTTGCCTATAACACGGCCGAAACGTGACCGATTAATGGCAGATTTTTTCCTGGTGTGCCTTTTTAGCTTGCCCATGTTTCGGAGCAGTTTCAAATTACCATTGTTTCAACAAACTTTCCTGGTTTTTGCAGCTCTCAGTGTGTCTATTGTAAAGTGCTTTATAGGAAAGTTGCGTCTTTTAACAAAACGCACCAGGAAAGAATCCGCGATTAAAATGGTCAATTCCGGCTAGGAGATAATCAATCTACTTTCTCTTTATACTAATAAGCTCTTTCAGTTCAGTTCTCGTGTAAAGCAGCAGAGCCCCCAATGGAACAAAACCACCAAAATAGCCGTATCTTTTGGAATGTACACCAGGTTACGTATTGAAGGTAAAATATCTTCAAAATATATCAATACAAGGAAACCTTTGGGGAGGAGGGGTTTTATCCACCACCCCTCCTCCCTCTTTGACTTTGGAGTACGTCCGATAGTTAAATGCTTTGGGAACACAAAATTTCCCTATATTGTTACCAGGGATACTTGAAGTCGGGTGAAATTCTTGCCTTGACTTATGTAATGTTCACCTTTACGGAGTTCCTATATTCGTTCTTTCGTAATATATTGTTTTATAATCCTATGTCTGGTCAATTGTATGACCAGAAGAACAGAAATAACTTGCGTATTTACGTTTCCTACATTATATTTCAAGGGGTAAAACTACTCAAAATATTCCATCTGACAATGCTTCGTGGACAGGAAACTCATCGGCTGTGGCATGGACTCTTTGCACAGGAACTGGCACGATCTTCAAAACGAGGCTCACCTGGCAAAACTGAGATATTACCTTGGACTTTTGTGCATGCAACTTCCAAAATGAAACACTCTGAGGACGCCTTGGTGGTTTAGAGCGATAAGAAACTCTCCTGTTTCATGTCTGGCGAATTTCGTGCACAGTTAGCCTAGCTTTATATCCAATATGGCGGCACCGTGCAAAGAGTCCATCCTAAACACGTTCGGCAAAGGCCCGATGCAAAGTTTAAGTAGTCTAGCAGCCCGACTCAGATTTGTTCCGCTGCTCAAACACACTGTAGAGAGGAAATATATGATTCCATAAGAAATATCAGGTACATCATGTAGACTTCTATTTTAAAAATGGATTGTTCGGCTGGTCAATCTTGTTCCTCTCTATAGAAAGCTCTCATGGCCGAGAAGTGTACAATAACGAACCATTCACTACTATCCAGCGCCGACCATAGGAAACCTAAAGAACGCAGAGTTTTAGGGCATAACAGCAACATCATGCTGAGTGAACGGCAGAAGTTGTGACTTGATGCTATTGTACAAGAGGAGAAAAGTGCGAAATTACTCCAACTACCCGGCCAATTAAGGACGCAGGAAATGGTGACATATCTCTTTCCTCAAACACCAAATCCGGGTATAATTTGTTTCACGTGCAGCTCTTGGCCGCCAAACTGCATACATTTCACGTTTTCATTGCTCGGAAAGTATCCGCGATTAAAATGGACCAATTTCGGCCAAAATATAGTCGGTTTACTTACTCTCTTTAGTAAGCTCTAGAAACAACCACACTGACTCGTCTGTCTTTCACGGTTCGTCCACTTTATTTTATTTGTGTTAAGATATATTTGCTAGACAGTTATATTAATTTTGAGAAGTGCGGGGAAATTGCTTAGCACCAATAACATTGCTAAATGTTTGAGGACGTCTAATTCATCCGATCGTGGAAGTCCCGATCACAGTTTAGGTTTCTAGCAGCTCGGCACATGTCTCTGGCTATCCCCACAAACTGTCGAGAGGAAATAATAGAAGAAAAAAAAAAAAGATCAGAGATAGGAAAGATAAGAAAGATCAGAATATCAGGTTTCTGGAAACAGAAAAGTCTTGATTAAACTGAAAACCTGTGCTCGTTGTTCAACTTGTGACGTCACCTTTATGTGACTTGTTAACATAAACTTTTTTTAAAAAAAAGGGTGTGGCGTGTTTAAGAAAGAAAGTAAAGCAGCACTGTCTTTCCCGGTTGGTTTAGCTTGTTTTAGTTATGTGTAAATAAGTTACAACATTATTTCTTGCTTGTTATATTTTAAACTTAAAGACCTACCTCAAAGACATAGTATATACACATACTGTAGAATATAAGAATATAGAATATAGAATATAAAGAATTGGATCCCTAATCGAAACTTGGCAACGAATATTGTCTTTCTTACTCGTAGTTTTGAATAGGGAATCTTCATCTAAAATGAGTGAGACCTTTGGTAAAATTAATAATGTCGGTGTTTTCTGACTTATTGACATGCTGACTGTACCTTGGTTTCTCTTTCCTCCAAACTTCTCTTCTTCCTTCCCGGGCTAAGTGCTTCAGTTCCTTCCATAATGTTGGCGACAAGAATGAAGCAACAGAATAGAACGAGCACTGGAGTCTTCATTATGTCGTTTTTAGGAACGATCTGTTGAGAAACAAATGAAGAAGAGACCACCTTTTATTGAGATTCATTTCACTTAATATATGCAGCGCGCGTACAAAGTTTCTGATTAGATTATTGAACAGCAGCATGGAGCACGGCGTCGTTCAGTCACCCAATTAGTGGACAGGGCTATTTTCGCAATGAAAGAGGCAAACAGAGGGCGCCGTGTCACCATTGGCTAAGCCAATGACTCCGTCTTGTTCCAGTAATAGATTTGATAGCAATGAAAGTGATATTCGCAGTTATGAATCAACACAAGCATTTGCAGTAATAGCAATGGAACAGTTTCATGTTGTCTTCATGTTCATTCTTTTAATTGCTTGGAGCACTTTGTACGTGGTGTACGAACTTCCTGATTACATTATTCAACTGGCGATCCTAAATACGGCGGCATTCAGTCACATTGCTACCAATTAGTGGACAGGGCTATTTTTACATAAACGGAGCTGAAACAAATATTTTGAAGTAAACTTTTAGAACTGGTCTATGGTATATTTTCCCAACAATTTCAGCAACAGTTTACTATTGATGGGAAATTCTTTTATTCGCATTTAGAAATTAAAATTCATCCGTGTTTTATGCTGATAGAGAAACAATGTCAGATTCTATATAATAAAATGCACTTTGATTAAAAAAGTCCACCATGTGTTTTTTAAGGCAGGGTTTTCGAATTAGCCCGTACTTCGAAGTTGGAAATAAGTAGAGTCTAGAAATCATCTTGTTAAGATACACGTATTGCTTTAAAATTTTCGGTTTTCGTTTCCAGTGGTAAATTGAAGTCGGGCAAAAAATCGTCGAGATCGAACTGTGCCGTTTCTCTTTATAGTATTTCATTTTCGTGGTAGAGTTGTTTCTATTCCTTCGTGATCACGCGAGTATACAAATGACAATTACGAGTATATGATATTAAACAAAACACTATGTGGTAAAGTTTAAGAAAGAAAAGACAGAAACAGTACTTTATTTCCCAGCTCAGTTTACTTTTTACTATGTGCACATATAGTTTTTTTACTACATTATAATTTACAAGAGTGGAAAAGTTGCTCTGTCTATGTGGTACTGGTCAATGCTTCGGGGACAGGAAACTCTTCGGCTGTGGCAACTGATCCAATCTTCAATTTACAAACTGTTCGTCCAAGGCCTGATCACAGTCTAGGCTTCTAGCAGCTTGGCACATGTCTCTGGCTGCCCTCACAAACTGCCGAGGGAAATAGAGGAAGGATTACATTATTCAAAGTACTAAGTTTTGACAAAGCTTTCTCAGTCTCTCAGAATGTTCTTCCAGAATTCATAGTATGAGCAGTGTTTCGCCATGAACTTGGCTTATTCTATTTATTTAGATGAGAACTAATGGTTTATTAAATGAGAACTAACTTGTTTACATTCATTTTAACAAAAAGTGAAGCGTTTAACCTTCGAACAACTGAGCCTAGTATTTTATATGCTAATTGATTTGACATTATACCTTGAAAGTAAAGATTTTACCTACGTTTCTGTTTCCTCTACACCTCTTCCTTTTCTTTCCGGCTGAAATGCTTTAGTTCCTTTCATCGTGTCGACGACAAGAAAAAGGCAACAGAAAATACCCAGCACTGCGGTCTTCATGATTTCTTTTTTTGTACCTGTACTCAATGTTATGAGAAATCGCCCTACTCACCCAGGAAGTGGTCCCACGTTATTGAAGTGTGTTGCTTGAATGTATAGGTTTTCAATGCGCGTGTATACTTCCTTGTTAGCCTTTTTTACACGGGATGCTAACCACGATCTTACGACGTCCGGCGTTAGTAGGTTGCATTACACCATACTAATTCATGAGGCTATATTGACATCGAGAAATAACAGGAATGACAGACAATTCACAAATTATCTGACAATTTACGGGTCTAGTCAAGGCGCTTAAACTGAGGTTTTACATATTTTGTTCTCATACGTTTATCAGGTCTCAACTTTGGTTCAGGTCCGATCATCGGCCAACTCAGCTTCGTGTTTTTAATTTGGCACATTGTTATCACAATCAGATATTAATGTTAATAGTGATATACAAAATAATCCACTGAGACCACAAAACGTGAGGAGTGCGACATCCGGTTTAACTTTCATTAAAACTTTCTTCACGTATTGCGAAAAGCAGAAGCGGAAAAAATGCCTTGATTATTGATTAAAAAGGATTGAATATTTGATGTAGGTTTTCATATTGTTGTTTCAAAAAACCCCAAGCCGGAAAATGGTTTTAAAGGGGATGTCATGTCACCATAGGCCGACGAGGACTGTCCTGTTCCAACAATAAATGTGGAAGGTTTAGTAATGCAAGGTTGTTTTTATTATGTACATGTACCGACGCGATTAACTTCTTTTCCATTCTGCTAGGGCCATTTCCAAACGAGGACCGATAAACAAATAACCACTGAAATAATTACGATATTCAGAACTGTCCATCTGCTTTATAAAACGATTGTTTGCTTGGTTGATTGGGAATATTCTTCATACTGGTGGTAATCGAGCCCAAAACGAATCGGTTCAAAGTTCGTTTCTCAGCGTATGCGTCAAAGTTTGACATGAAATGAGTTGATCAAGATGAACCAGATGAATTGGATAACAATCCGTTGAATTTTTAAAAATGTGACAAATTCAAAACAGAAACAGCAACCTCTTTCCCAATCGGTTCAGTTTATTATAGTTATCAGTAAATATTTACTACATTAACTTAAGGGACAGTGGGAAAGTTGCTCACCCTTGTGTCAGAAGCCCGGCCACAGCCGGGTTGACCGGGGTCAGCCCGGCCCCGGCTTTGGCCGGGCTTAAAAAGCCCGGGTATTCGGGGTCGGCCAGGCTAGCCCGGCCAAGTAGAAACCCCTGCTGAACCATGGTTACCTCAGTCAAGGCCGGGCTAGTTGGGGCCGAGCTTTGTCCGGGCTTGCCAGATGATAAAAAAACACGGTATCCGGGGTCAGCCGTGTTAGCCTGGCTGAGCACAAACCTCGGCTAAACCATGGTTACCCCGGTCAAGGCCGGGCTAGTTGGGGCCAGGCTTTGTCCGGGCTTGCCAGGGGATAAAAAAAACCAGGGTATCCGGGGTCAGCCAGGTTAGCCCGGCCCAGTACCAACCCCAGTTAAACCGGGGTAACCCCGGTCTAGGTCAGGCTAGTTGTAGCCGGCTTTGACCAGGCTATAAAAAGTCCAGGTAAACCGGGGTAACCCTGGTCAAGGCTTGCCTGGTTGTGGCCGCTAACAGGATAAATGTCTGGGATTGGCTGGAGTTTTAGCCTGCAGTCCAAATCAAGGCCTCAGGCTTTGAGCGCCTTGAAGCTATGGGATATCAGAAAAATGGGGGTTAAGGATGACAGCCAAGAATACTGCTAAAATGGTATTAGGCAATTGGAAAGCAATACAAAAGCAAACCAAAGCATTACTACAATATCACATTCAAACATTTATTTTGTCCTAATTTTCCTGCATGTCCACTGACAGTTATAATGCTTTCAACTTACTAGCTTCTTGTCCTGTGCACTTAAGCCATCTCCATCCAAACTTTGAAGTTACTTTATAGATTACCTCAGTCGAATAAAGCATGCTGAGCATTGTGCCAAGGTCTCCCTTCAATCATGCAGAGATGACTCCACCATGTCGAGATGTCAATTACCAAAACATGCAAACAGATCAGTTATGTGCAGGATGTATAATACATGTACATGTAAATATTATTACAACAAATTAAATGCCACAACAATTCAGATCATAGACAATAATTGTACTATACAAGTAAAACACAGGAGAAAATTAATTTACCCAAAAGCAAAGTTAGAATTTAGTTCAACAATTTTCGTATGTCACAATATTACCATGTAGGTACGAGTACTCAGCAAACCTGTTGAAATGTGATAGACTTTTTTCTATGATGTTTATATTGTTATCATAAAAAGGCCAGCCCCTGAGTATGCTGCAGGCTGAATGTTGTTTACAAAAACCGTCAAAGGCAATTGATTACTTGCTGTATTTCTATGCATTATTTGCTGCATCTTCGAGCAGGTCCTTCATCTCTGGGAACCTAATATATGTTTTTGTTGAGTCTCTCTATCTCGGCCCTCGAAGCGAGATGCTAAGACTTTAGAATAAATTCATATGTGATCAGAAATGTTGTATCTTTTCCTCATTCTCAAATTTTGTCAACTTGCCTAAACTGATCGTTTCCTAATACTGGAATGCTAAACCTAGACCTAGAAGTGTGAATGTGAGTTCCTTCACATTTGTGAGAAGTTTAAACAATTTTGGCGGGACAATGAAATCAATGTTCTCTTGATCTCTTTTGAGGTTAGCAACAATTTATTCAACATTGCTTGTTTTTCCCATTTTCCTTCTTAATTGAAATTTTCATCGATCTATACCTTCCTGACTATCTTTGTGTTGTGATATTGATTCGTAAATTTACTAAAAGTAAAATGCTGTTTGGAAACAAATGCTACTATTCTCAGAATACCTTAATTGTTTCTCTTTCTTTCAAGTCTCTCTCTCTTTTTTTTCCCGGATATGGTATAGTAAATACTTCAAAGTCCCTTTCATCATATCGGCGACAAGAAAAAAGCAACAGAAAAGAATCAGCACTGCGGTCTTTATGATTTTCCTTTAGTTTACCTGACAAGAAACAATGTTACTAAATCGCGTAAAGAAGTGTCCTTTTATTGAGGTGTACTCCATTTAACAAATTGACGTCAGCTTTTTATGTGTCTGTCCTCTTATTGATCATGAAACGCGTCATAACATTGACAAAAAGTTGTGGATCCACGAGGCGCATCGCCAACTTTTTGACAATGTTATGACGCGTTTCATGATCAATAAGAGGACAGACACATAAAAAACTGACGTCAATTTGTTTTTTACAATAACAAAACTCAAGCGACGACGCGGGGAAAACACACAAGAAAATTGGATTTTGTTCGATTTGACCGAAATGTTGTCAACAACTTTTCCCGCTTTCTAATTGGTCGAGGTTAAAATTCAAGACATTTCATTGGTCAAAAAGTGACAGTTTGACGCGAGCATTTCGCGCGTGCAAAATAAAATTTTGTCAAAGAAGTTGGAAAGAATTGAAACTAGACGCTTTTCTGCTGCGGTTTTCTCGACAATTTTAAGACAAAACTCAAGGAAATTCGCCTCTGAACACTTCTGGTTCTCTACTTCAAATGCCGAATGTCGCTTTTGCAAGAACTGAGGTAAAATTGGAGCTGAATTCACCTTCTTCGTCCAAATCACTGTCGTCAGCACTCGATTTTATGTGTCTGTCCTCTTATTGATAATGAAAATTAGCCAATCACAAAGCGAGAAACTGACCTATTATTGTAAAAATTAGTATTCGACGCATGTAAACTTCCTAATTAGATTTTTCAATGTGAGATGCTAATGGCGTCCGTCGTTGTTTGATCACATTCCTAAAAATAAATGCGTACTAAGTGGTGTTATTGTCATTGATATTTAAAAGGAATTCAACTGAGACCACAGACTGAACACGAGGCATGGGTCACGTATTGCCGAAAGCAGTTCCTAAGAGGATTAAGCACCGTCCTGCTGTTAAACAATATCATTGCGTATAATAGTTTTATGAAAATGGATTTGAATGGGGAGACCCAGGGGTGCCATGCCACTATCTATTGGCCGGCAGGGATTGTCCTCAGTTTCGGCATTGCTGTAGCAACCAGTGTTGTTCGTTTATGGAACATCATAACAAAGCATTGGATCACTTCCAAATGAGGAGTCGCAAACAAATAACACTGAAGTAGACTGTTCATCTGCTTAATAAAACGACTGTTTTCTAAACTAAAATTTGTTTGTTGAAAACAATTTTCGTGTCTTTTTATTTCAGCAAAAAAGTTTACACCTTTAGTGATCCGTGGGTGATGGAGAAGTGCTAAGCCTATTTCGAACGTCGAACTTCACTGGATTATATATATATATATTGTTGTGGTACGAGTTTTGTACGGGAGTTTTGTATGGGAGTTTTGTACGGGAGTTTGTACGAGAGTTTCGTATGAGTAATTTTGTATGAGTCGACGTACTGTTGAGAGGTTAATACAGTTGGACGTTGTTGAAGCTCTGTTTCCTGTGTTTGTGGACCCTGGGTACGTTAAAATTGGTGGCAGTGGTGTGAGCAATCAAGCACAAGGACCGTGAGTATAGTTTTTAAGTTTAATTTGCCGTTTTGCGACCTTCGCGGGAGAAGTCGTGTCGAGTAGCCGTTGGACCAGAAACGGTTGAAGTAGTCGAATCGTTGGAACTGAATAGCCGTTCATCAGAAACGATTGTAGTCGTCGGGACTTTCTTCTGCCAGTGGATATGGCAAATGATCGGGTTGACTCCGAGTTTGATATGGACCCGGAATATTGGGACGGCGAACCTCCAAGTCCGTCGCTATCGCAGTCAAGAGATTCGTCGGAAACCCCCGTTACAGCACCTCTAACGATGCCATTTCGTCCGTATTACAAGGGCTGGTTCGTCGAGTGGACGACATGGGTCGTCGAATGGATCAACAACAACACATATGGCGGACCTTTCAAATGCCTGAGAGCCGCGCGAGAAGCGGAAGCCATATATCCAAGAGAACCGGAAGCATATCGCAGACGTGGGCAAGTTTACCGCGGAGAGCCGGACGAATACCGCGAACGTAGTCCAGTTAATCAGAGGGAATCGGAAGAATACCGGGAGCGCAGTCCAGTTTATCCCAGGGAACCGGAAGAATATCGTGATCGTGGGTCTCTTGAGCATAGTCCAGTATATTCCAGGACACCAGAAGAATACCGTGAGCGTGAGTCCATTAATCATCGAAAGCCATTAGTACGGCCAACAGCCTTCGATGGAAAGATGCCGTGGGAAGATTACCGGGTACAATTTGAGCTGGTCTCAGATTTGAACGGCTGGGACGATCACACAAAAGCCTCCTACCTCGCGGCGAATCTGCAGGGGGCCGCTTTGGCAGTACTTGGAGACTTGGACGACAATCAACGCCGGGATTATGGGGATTTAGTAAAGGCGCTGAACTGGCGGTTCGGGTTTGAAAGGCAAACTGAAATCTTCAGAGCCCAGTTGAAAAGTCGCACCCGAAAGAGGGATGAAAGTCTCCCAGAACTCGCTCAGGCAGTGAAGCGATTGGTAAAGAAGGCCTACCCTGAGGCGCCTATAACTTTGAGGGACTCACTCGGGAGAGATCACTTCGTCGATGCTCTTCTGGATAGTGACATGCGCTGGAGAGTGACCCAGGCCAGACCAAAGTCTCTGCAAGATGCAGTCACCACAGCTGTCGAACTGGAAGCATTTCAGACCGCTGAACGGCAGAGAGGACGCAGCTACACCAGAGTGGCACAGGCAACGAGTATGAACAGTGGAGAAGAGAAGGGGGGATTGCATGAACTACTTAAGGAAATCGTGACCGTCCAACATTCCCTGTTTAAGCAGTTGGTGGACAAAAATGGTGGAGGGAAACGAGCTAGTAAACCTCGGGCCAACTCTTCAATGCCGAGTGCTGGCCGAACATGTTGGACCTGTAACGAAAGTGGGCATTTCAGGAGGGATTGTCCAGTTGAGCGGGAAAGAAATGCAGAACGGCACACTGACAGGTTTCACGATATTGCTTCCAGAAGCAGCGAGACACAGAATTGGCAGAGAAACGGCGAGACGCGGAATCGGCAGGGAAACGGCGAGACACGGAATCGGCAGGGAAACGGCGAGCCGCAGAATTGGCAGAGAAACGGCGAGAGGCCGAGTTTGGGGGTTTAAACTCGGTCGGAATACCAGCAACAGTAGGACCCATAACTTCTGAAGTCAAGATTGGCGCAGTTAACACCGAAGGACAGTCTGTGATGTTCGTCGCAGGGAACATTGAGGGAACTTCTGTGCGTTTTCTGCTACACACGGGAGCCAATGTAACATCATAAATCCGACTGTGTATTATGAAATCCCAGAAAGTCGCAGGCCGTCTTTGGAAGAAGTAAAGACGAGAATGGTCCTTGCAGATGGGAGTAGCGTGCCATTTTTGGG
Organism: Plumapathes pennacea; assembly: GCA_964036295.1. Taxonomy (NCBI): domain Eukaryota; kingdom Metazoa; phylum Cnidaria; class Anthozoa; order Antipatharia; family Myriopathidae; genus Plumapathes; species Plumapathes pennacea. The sequence goes on along the minus strand of OZ038469.1, from coordinate 10,072,489 downwards.
CGAAGCATCTTTAAACTTACCATTGACGGGAGATTGCTGGAGCAGGAGATTTGGGTCGCAAGTATTGATCTGGAGGGTATACTTGGGATGGACTTCTAAAGCGACATGGCTGTGGCATCGTACCGAGAGATGGGCAGCTGGAGCTAATTTTCCCTGTTTGCAAGGAGAAAGAGGTTATTGAAGCACACTCTGATGAAGTTCTTCCACCGAGATGCTGCAAAGTGGCAGTAAAATGCACAGTTTCTGTTCTTGCTAGGGGTAAAGTGGTGGTACCAGGAAAAGTGGTCGGAGCGGGGGAAGGTAACTGGACAGCTTTGGTGGAGCCCTCAGCGAGGTTTACACATCTGAGTAAGCTTTTGGTGGCAAGGACTCTAGTATGCACCGGGGAGGAATCAGTGCCACTTCGCATTCTGAACCCGACAGACCGACCACGACGTGTGTATACAGATACGGTGGCAGCCCTGGCTGAACAACTTGAGGATGGTGGAGACAACATCGCTGTGACTAGTTCAGAGGAAGGAACAGAGATCGCAGAAGGTCGTCTATCGACCACGCCTACTACTGTACCAGAACATCTCCGTGATCTGTTTGAACGGAGTACGGAACATCTGGGCGAGACTGCTCAGAAAGATGCTGTTAAAAGTGCTGATGTTTTTGCAAGTTCATCGGAAGATCTTGGTCGTACTGGTTTGGAAAAACACAAGATCAATACTGGGGATGCTCCTCCTATTAAACAACCAGCCAGGCGAATACCCATGCACATGAGATCCACAGTGGATGAGGAAGTAAAGAAAATGCTGAAGAAGGAAGTTATCGAGCCCTCTTCAAGTCCGTGGTCATCACCAGTGGTGTTAGTCAGGAAGAAAGATGGGTCGATTCGTTTCTGTATCGACTATCGGAAGCTTAACAACCTGACGATAAAAGACTCCTATCCACTGCCTCGAATCGACGATTCTTTGGACGCCCTCTCCGGATCTCAATGGTTTTCGACTTTAGATCTCGCGAGTGGTTACTGGCAAGTCGAAATGGCTGAGGAGGATAAGCATAAGACAGCATTTACCACGGGTGATGGCCTCTACCAGTTTCGGGTGTTGCCATTTGGACTGTGCAATGCACCTGCAACCTTCGAAAGACTCATGGGTAAAGTTTTGATTGGCTTACCCTGAAAGATTTGTCTAGTGTATTTGGATGATGTGATTGTTTACGCCACAACATTCTCGGATGAACTGGAAAGGCTCCGAGTCGTATTTGAATGGCTGCGAGTTGCCAAGCTAAAGTTGAGCCCCGAGAAATGCCATTTGTTCCGGACGGAAGTTCTATTCCTTGGGCACGTTGTGGGCCGGAATGGTGTTGGTACGGACCCTGCTAAGGTTGATACTGTTAAGAAATGGCCTGTTCCGGGGAACCAGAGGGAAGTTCGTAGTTTCTTGGGATTGTGCTCCTACTATCGCAAATTCGTGTCGGATTTTGCGGGCATTGCTACACCACTTCATCGCTTGACAGAGCGTGGCGAGGAGTTCCTGTGGACAGAGGAGTGTGAAACAGCTTTTGAACGACTATAGGACATACTCACCTCTACGCCTGTGCTGGCCTACCCAAATGCCACAGACATGTTTGTCTTGGACACCAATGCTAGTGGAACGTGTTTGGGAGCCGTGCTGTCTCAAGTCCAGGACGGGACAGAGAAAGTTGTTGCCTATTACAGCAAAGTGTTGTCAAAAACAGAGAGAACTCCTGGCTGTGGTTGCTGCAATTAGACATTTTCACCATTACTTATTTGGGCGTTGTTTTCTCATTTGCACCGATCATCGTGCTCTCAATTGGCTGATGAGTTTTAGAAATCCTGAGGGACAAATCGCTAGATGGCTGGAAGTGCTTGGGAACTATGATTTTGTGCTGAAACATCGCCCTGGAAAACAACACGGGAATGCAGATGCACTGTCCAGGAGATCATCGACATGTGAAGAGTGTCAGGAGTGTTTGAATGCCGAGAGGAGAGACCTGGGAAGGGAAGGCATTCAAGGTCAACCTCACGTGAAGTTTTGTAATCAAGGAACGAAATACACACATGGCACGAATGAAACTCCCTCTTGCATGGAGGGGTGGGTACAACAGTGGTCAAGAGAAGAACTCCACCGGGCTCAGGCTGACGACCCGACGATCGCACCAATCTTAAAGTGGCTTCAGGAGGGGAATGGACGACCAGCATGGGCGGAAATTGCACCATTAAGTCCTTCCATCAAAGCGTACTGGGCACAGTGGAAGAACTTGTGTCTGCGAGATGGGGTCGTATATCGACGGTGGGAGTCAGGATGGTGATCGTGTGACATTTAAGTTGGTCTTGCCTGGAAATATGCGACGGGAAGTGATGATGCATTTACATGATTCACAAACGGCAGGGCATCTTGGAGTGAAGAAGACCACAGCACGGGTGAAGGAGAGATTCTACTGGTGTGGGAGCAGCCGTGATGTCAGAGAGTGGTGCCAGAAATGTGACCTGTGTGCATCAAGACGAGGGCCACGGAGGACCCCTCGGGCACCAATGCAGAGCTATTCTGTAGGAGCTCCTTTTGAAAGAATCGCGCTCGACATCCTGGGCCCCCTCCCACAGACAGAACGGGCCAACAAGTACATCCTTGTTGTGGCAGATTACTTCTCAAAGTGGACTGAGGCACATGCAATTCCGGATCAAGCCACGTCAACAGTTGCGCGAATATTGGTGGATGAAATCATTTCGAGGTTTGGCGTACCACTCCAGATCCATTCAGATCAAGGGCGTAACTTCGAGTCATGTGTCTTCAAGGATGTATGCAACACCCTTGAGAGGAACAAAACCAGAACCACTCCTGGTAGACCGCAGTCAGACGGGATGGTTGAACGTTTTAACAGAACGTTGGAGGCTATGCTGTCAAAGTTTGTGAGTGACAATCACAGGGACTGGGATCAGCACCTGCCCTTGTTGATGATGGCATATCGGTCTGCTGTCCATGAAACCACAGGTTACTCCCCCTGTGAACTGATGTTGGGAAAGAACATCCTGTTACCCGTTGACCTGTTGATGGGAAGTCCTGAAGCCGAATGTGTCAGTGACCCCATTGATTATGCCCAAGCTCTGCGGACAAGACTGGAGAAGGTTCATCAATGTGCTCGAGAGCATCTGCGATTAGAAACCCAGGGACACAAACGACTGTATGATCACAAATTAAATGTTTCCAAGTTCAAGCAAGGAGATTCAGTTTGGTTCTTCAATCCAAGGCGCAGAAAGGGATACAGTCCAAAATTACAGCGTCCATGGGAGGGGCCATACACTATTGTAAAAAAGATCAACGATGTGGTGTACAGAATTCGGCGGAGTCCATCTTCGAAGTGTAACGTGGTCCACCATGATAAGTTACAGCCCTACAAAGGACAAAGTCATGATGATGATGATGAGAGCTGGAGGAGCCAACAAGGACATGATGATGATGGGAACCGGAGGAGCCGACCGAGGACGCGACCGTGATGAAAGCAGGTGCCTGGGAGAGGGACCACGGAGGAGTACAAGAGGACGGAGGCGACCAGTGCACTTTGAGCAATTTTGCTAGTGACATTTTATTTTACCTAGTTGAACTGTCTTCGGTTGAATCAATGGCCTTAACTGCACCCTTTGATGCAAGGATGCATCAGGTTTTGAAGGGGGGGGGGTGGGGAAGCAGGAAAGTTTAAGTTAAGGGATTGTTAAATTTAAGATTTAAGACGTTCGGTGTTATAGACCTGTTTTTTCACTTTTGTTGATGCGAGGACGCATCAGGTCCTTAGGGAAGGGGCAAATGTAATGCGCGAGCATTAGGTGCTAGCAAGTAATGAGTTGAGTTCGTTAATCGAATGTAACGCACGAGCGTTAGGCGTTCACGTGTGTAAGTTTAGTCCCTTTGTTATCCGTTAAGTGTTAGCGTATGTAGTAAAGTCCGTTAAAGTGGCGACTGATAGCGAATCGGTTAGCGTGTGTCTAGTATAAAAGGGATCACAAGCCGTTGTGGTACGAGTTTTGTACGGGAGTTTTGTATGGGAGTTTTGTACGGGAGTTTTGTACGAGAGTTTCGTATGAGTCATTTTGTATGAGTCGACGTACTGTTGAGAGGTTAATACAGTGGGACGTTGTTGAAGCTCTGTTTCCTGTGTTTGTGGACCCTGGGTACGTTACAATATAATCGGTTCAGTTTATTAATATTATCAGTAAATGTTTACTACATCAACTTAAGGAACAGTGGGAAAGTAGTTGCTCAATCCTGGGGGCTTCAAAGTCTTCATGCCCAAGTTTCAATGCGTTCGTCGAACGACCGATTGCAATGTAGTCTTCTAGCAGCTTGGCACAGGTCTCTGGCTGTCGGGCTCACAAACTGTTGAGACAAAATAGACGAAGGACGAACTTACTAACAAATGTTATTAAAAGAAGAACAGCTCAGCTGGTTATTCAAACTCTAAGTATGCAGTAATATGTACTTTCTCCCTTCCTCTCTATATTTATGTTGTACTATTGATGTGTAAAATTTACAATATGGTAACAAATGCTATTATTCTCACTATTTTCTATAAATTGTATTTCAGTCAAGTATATTATCTTTGTTTCTGTTTCTTCCAAGTCTCTCTTTCTTCTTTTTCCCTTAATTGGTCCATGAAATGCTTCAGTCCCTTTCATCAAGTCGGCGACAAGAAAAAAGCAACAGAAAGAACTAAAATCCTGGACAAAAGTCTTTGGGACACATACTTTGTTGATAACACCCATTTTGGCTGGCCTAGTTAGCCAAAAAGGCGCCCGCCTTCCCCAACCCCTGATCAATGTTGGTCCAGGGCTGAAAGGTGCGCAGTTCAACATTTAAGTGGGGGAGGGGCTGGCACGAAAAACTTAAAATTAGAGGACTTTCTGTCCCAACAGTTTTGACAAGGATTGCAGTAGTGTGGTCTCAACATGGGCTGCTAATGGCATCCGTAGTTGTTTGATCATATTCCTACCAATTCATGCGTACTAAGTGGTGTTATTTTGCATTTGACATTTAAAAGGAATTCAACTGAGAGCACAGAACCTTAGGCCCAGGGCATCTGTTTTAACTTTCACGCAAGTTTTCGTTACATATTGCCAAAAGCAGAAGAGGAATAAGCACTCTGTTATGGAACAATATCAATACGTATAAAAACATAGTGTTAATGGGAAGAATTTTGAGGGATGCCATGTCACGATATACTGGCCGGCAAGAATTGTAAATGATATAAATGTGCGCTGTAGCAATGCAGTGCCGTTTGGTTATGTACAACATATAACATAACTGTAGATCAGTTCCAAGCTAGGAGTCGCAAACAAATAACACTGAAATAGACACTGTTTGTCTGCTTATTCAAACCGCGATTGTTTTTAAAACTAAAATCTTTTTGATATCTCGGCAGAAATTTGATCATTTTAAACACGAATTCTTTTCTTGTGTGGCTTTTTGAATAGCGAACAGCAGTTTGGCGGCCAAGAATTGCGCGTGAAGCGAGCATTTGGCAATTTTCGTATTTGAACAAAGAAAAATTTCAATGTCTTTGGCACGCTCAATTGGGTAGTTGGAGCAATTTTGCGCTTTGTTACTGTTCTTGTACGAAGGCCGACTGACCCATAACTTCTGTTATTAATTATGCATGTAAGTGGTATTCTTCCATAAAAGTCTGCGTTATTAAGGTTACTTGAATGTGTGCGACGCTGCACAGAGGGAAAAGCGCAGACTTTTGCGCGGTTAATGAGCTCATTTTATGCGTTTCTGAGCTATAAGATCTTAGAGTGGAGAGAAACACAAGTTGGGCTATAACGTGGCCGAAACGTGCCCGATCTTTCCTGGAAATTCTTAGAGTTAGGATAAGGAATAGTGCTGTTTCGGAGCAGTTTCAAAATACCATTGTTTCAGAAAACTTTTCTGGTTTTTGCAGCTCTCAGCGCGTCTATTGCAAAGTGCTTTATAGGAAAGTCGAACAATATTTTTGAAGTCCACATTTTCACTACTATGTAGCACCGTCCAGAGGAATCCTCAAGAACACAGACTTTCAGGAAAGAACACATCCTCATTCTGAGGGGCGGGGTAGGGAAAAAAGCCTGGGAACGAGGATGAAAAGAACACTTCTACAATGCTTTAATCATAACAGAAGTTGTGGGTTTCATGGTGTCATACAAGACTACAAAAGTACACACAAGGCAAAAAATATACGATTTTCTAAATTGTTTCCGATATCTCGGAAAAGATTTGATCATTTTGAACGTGAATTCCTTCCTTGTGTGGCGTTTTAAACAGTGAAAAATGGACAAGCAGTTTGGCGGCCGAAAATTGAGCGTGAAACGAACTATTCGTAAGTTTCTTGTTTGAGCAAAGAAAAAATTCATGTTTTTGGCACTCTTAAATTGGTAGTTAGAGCATGCATGTTACAATGTAATACCAGCTCTTAAACACGAAGACGCGGTATAAAAGGAGAGGTGCCTAAGGTTTCTCGCCTTCAGTTGTCAATCAACCGCCGTCCGTGCCGGATGCTCTTATGGGATCTCTCTGTGAAATAAAAATTGTTCCGCCATCGTTCAGGATATACCGTTGTAAATATAAGAATTCAGATGTTGAAATGATGGAGGAATGTGATGCTGAGGTTATCGGTATACAGAAAAGGTCAACGTCTTGCCACTTCAAAATAAATTTTCGACACAGGCGCCCGAGCCGACGCAAATATACATGGAAATTTTACAAGATCGCAAGTAAACGATTTTAATGTATAAAGTAAAGCCTAGATTAACGCTTACCCGGATTACCTGTGTCTCTGGTGGGATTTTGAGACATTTTAGCCAACTTTACACGGAAAGGAAGCCGTGTGAAAACAACACGGCTGGAGTTTCCGATTACCAACGGTCTTAGCTCAAAGCCCGATAAATACGTTCAGAATGGTCAGAACTCCGTCAAATCCCACCGAACACATCTAGCGATAAATTCTTGTCGATATTCCGTCTACTGAATTTTAAAATCCGTCAAAAGGTCGCCATGAAATGATTCTCTTGCAGCTCAGCTTGATGTTGATTGACGGGTAGGTACAAAACCTGGACCCCCCTATTTGGACCCCCATTTGGACCCCCATTTGGACCCCTTTTGGACCCCCTTTTGGACCCCCTTTTGGACCCCCTTTTGGACCCCCATTTGGACCCCCATTTTTTTAATAACAAAAATAAAATATATATTAATAATTAATGATGATAATATTGATGTAATAATAATACAATTTCTCATATATAATTAAATGAAAAGCCAATAAAACTGCGAGCTGCGGGCTGCGAGCTGAAAAGTCACTTTAAAAAATTAAAAAGAAAATAGAAAAAAGTCCGTCTTTTTGTGTTTGCTTCGCTTTGTTTGTCAGCGATTTTTTTCTTAATAGCACTTTATCCAGTAACTTTAACAAGAGAATGCAAACAATAGATGTGGGAGATCGTGCTAATTTATTTATTACACTCTATAACAAAGTCAAACAAAATAACATATTATTAACTGATGTGACAAAACAGCAATGACTTTAGAAGGTGATGAAGCCAAATAATCGTTTCGAGGCTCCTAAGTACCTCTCCCACATAATGCAGAATTTCATGCCTTTCAAAATTACTCGCTCAGACGGGCCAAAAGATAGTTTCTCAGAACACTTGTTACGGTTTGCTTCAGACTAATTACAAGGTTATCCGCCTTAAAGTGTGGATTTCTGGCGATAACGCATTCTCTAAAAACATGATAATGCTTATTTTCAAATTTCCTAATCCATTCCCCATTCCTTGCAATCCAGACAAAATCATGTTCCTTGTGCCTAATGCAATACGCTGTGTCCATCTCATCACTATCTTGCTGGGGTGGTCCTGACTTAAGGTCCCCTCTGCATCCAGCACAAACACGAATGTTGCCATCTATATGAATGAGCTCGATGGGAGTTGTCACTGTTGGGTTTACATTTGGTTTTGGTGTAGGCTTCCCCTTGCTGGCAACTCTTGAAATTCGCAGGCGTAAGTTGTCTCCACCACATGATTCAGATGAGTATGTAAGCAGAGAATACTGTACCGGCGCATTGGCAAGAACGTCTTTAAGAGTTGGTCGTTCTGAGGTTAATTCTTCCGACTCCTTGCGTTTTCTTTTCCGGCTTACTTGCCCAGGCTTCTTCCCAGAACTGCGGCTTACATTTGCTGTGCCTGCTGCAGTTAGATTTGGCTGAGCTCATGTGTTTAAATATTTGGCGCTTGCTTGCTCGTGTGAACCAGCCTTTACTGGCATTTCTGGTTTGAATACAGTCAACTCTCTCTAAGCGGACTCTCTAAAAAGGCGGAAAGCAAATTTGGTCCCTGCTGAATTTCACTTGTTTCTCCGCTGTAACTGAACTCTCTCTAAGGCGGACAGCGGACACATTTTTATTAAACATTTCAATAAAAAAAATCCTTTCAAAGCGGACACCGGATGTTTACGAAGTTTTATAACAGACCTGAAAATAGACCTGATGACAGGTACGTCCCTGGAAATAATAAAATATACCAGACCTGACAGTAGGGAGTAATCAATGCATATCGTCACTTTTCCCGTCAGGTATATACACTTAACAGGCGAAAACACACACTTGCACAGCCTTTTACTGGAATCACTTGCATTCTTCTTTCGCTTTTTCGCGTCTTGATTACAGTGAGTTGACTGTATAGCGAAGTAAACCACAAGTAAAGACGGTCAAAATAAAATAAATAAGTGACGTTTACCTAGCAGGAAAGACATAAAGCAGACAACCAGTGTGAAGAAATAAACTGACCCCTTTATATTTTGTTGTAAATTGTTGCTACAAAAAAAAAGTGCTATTAAGAAAAAAATCGCTAACAAACAAAGCGAAGCAAACACAAAAAGACGGACTTTTTTCTATTTTCTTTTTAATTTTTTAAAGTGACTTTTCAGCTCGCAGCCCGCAGCTCGCAGTTTTATTGGCTTTTCATTTAATTATATATGAGAAATTGTATTATTATTACATCAATATTATCATCATTAATTATTAATATATATTTTATTTTTGTTATTAAAAAAATGGGGGTCCAAATGGGGGTCCAAAAGGGGGTCCAAAAGGGGGTCCAAATGGGGGTCCAAATGGGGGTCCAAATAGGGGGGTCCAGGTTTTGTACCTACCCGTTGATTGACTGAAAACTATAACCCGCGGCGTTCTTCAGCCGATCGACGTTTCCTCCCTGCTGTAGAATGATTACTGGTCGCCACATCGAGAAAAACAAATCCAGGAAAGCAAAGAGTCGTTGCCGAAGAGAACGGAAGTAACAACTATCGCTGTAGCGTTGATCGAGCGATAATTGTAACTCTCGTTGCTTGACACAATGTTACATTATATTTTTGCGCAATTACAATTTATATGTCCGCGCATAATATCATGAAAACACTGCTTCTTAACATATCTAGCGATAGAAGGCTCAGAAGGCCGAGGAAGAACCCGGAGACGAAGAAGTTCGAAGCGCGAAATTTGAATCGTACAACGGCTGTTCTCCCAGTGATGTAAAAAGTCAATAAACGGGCGTAAAACTTCACAGATGCTTCATAATCAGTAAAGAGCTTCCATTTCTTTACTCTAAGAGAGGAAATCAAGGCATATTGTTAATTTATATTTGAATTTCTCGGAGAGCATTTTGACCGTTGGCAGTCATTTTGGTCAGTTCACAGTTTGAATACTAATTAGGGGGCGGAGCATTCCCTTTTATAGCGCGTCTTCGTGTTTAATAGAACTAGGTTGACTGCGTCGGCGTGGCGGAAGACAAAGGTAATGGAAGGTAATGGAACGCTGTCAAAGAGACAATAGCTGACGTTTCGAGCGCTAGCCCTTCGTCAGAGCGAATGAGAGGATTATGGGTAAATGGGGTTTAAAAGGAAGAAAAAGGAAGAAAGAAACTTACCTCAGAGGAAACTTAATAATTTTTGATTGGCTGTTGTGTAAAGCAGCCAATCAGAAAAACATGCTCAAAAGTTAAGGAGCTACGAGAAAGAGAACCGCTCGTTGATTCCTGCGGGAGATAAGGTACCAATTTTGAAAATCAGGCGCTGTTATGTGCACTTGTGGGATTCGGTGTTGCCTTGGTGAAGAGATAAGCCGAAAATGGTTATTTTGTTGTGGGAGTGACCGGGTTGATTAAAATGCCGAGCTAAAGGTTTGGAAGCGTCCTGGCTGTTGTTTTTCACATCCAAAAGATGTTCGCGGAAACGGTCTCCCAATCTCCGTCCTAATTTGCCGATGTAAAGCTGGTTGCAGCTGGTGCACCGTATGCAGTAGATGACATTGCGGGAAGTGCAATCGAAATGATCCGTGATTTGGGTGGAGTTCGTAGGGCCGGAAATTGAAATGGTGTTGGTAATGAACGGACATGTGTTACACCGCTTGCGCGAGCATTTGAATGTGCCAGGTTCAAGTTCTGTGGGTAAAGAGCCTTTGACTAGGGAATTGCGCAAGCTCTTGTCTCGTTTGAATGAGACGAGTGGTGGTTTTTCGAAAATTCTGGCGGTATCAGGATCGGATTGAAGTAATTTGAAATTTTTGAGAATTATGTCTTTGTCATGAAGATTGTTGGGATGATAAGTGATGGTCAGTGGGATTCTGTCTTCGGATTTGGATTTGGACGACTTCAGGGCAGTTTCTCGGCTTATGTTGTTGACACATTCCAGAGCATCGGTGACGACAGAGTTTGGATAGTTGCGTTTAGCAAAAAAATTGCACATTTTGTCGGCTTTGGCCGAGAAATCAGTGTCGTCACTGCAAAGTCGACGAAGCCGGAGAAATTGGGAATAAGGAATAGAATCTTTTACGTGAGGCGGATGAGATGAGGAATGAAGCAAATAGCTGTGCGAATCGGTGGGTTTGTAGTGGACGCTGGTAGCCAAACCATCGTTTAGGATAGAAACGTTGATGTCGAGGAAAGTAACGCTAGAAGTGGAAATTTCCCAGGTGAACTCGAGAGCAGGATGAAAAGTATTGACAAATTGGATGAAGCGATCGAGCTCGGGTCGGCCACATGAGGTGGCGCCGAAACAGTCATCGATGTATCGGCCGAAAAGTTCTGGTACTGGGCCATCGAATTGGTCGAAAATTTGTTCCTTGACATAGCCGACAAAAAGATTAGCATAATTGGGGCCCATTTTGGTGCCCATGGCTACCCATTAATTTGCCAATAGAAGTTGTCGTCGAAAGAGAAGCAATTGAGGGTAAGTACTAATTCGGCTAAACGGATCAAAGTGTCGGTACTGGGTTCCTTAACTGTGCGGCGGTCGATAAAGTGCCGAAGAGGTCGCAGTCCTTCGTCGTTCGGAATCACAGTGTAAATTAGAGATTTAACATCCATAGTGAATAGTAATTTGGATTGGGCCGGAAATTGGAATTGGTCGAAAATTTTGAGCGCATGATTGGTATCCTTGATGTACGTAGGCAAGGACTGAAAAAATGGAGCCATCTTTTTGCCGAGAAAACTAGATATCAATTCAGTAGGGCAACTGCAGGCCGAAACTATTGGACGTCCAGGATTGTTGGTTTTGTGAATTTTGGGTAGGAAGTAGATGTTTGATGTTCTAGGAGTGTTGATGACCATATTTCGGGCGGTTGGAGGGAGTTCCTGGTTGGAAATTAATTCGTTGATTGAGGTTTTGATGATGCATATTACAAATGGCTTTATTCGTAAGCAAATACTGTTCGTGTATTTTGTTCGCCTCGGTCGCCGATATGTGTTTCGTGGTTGCTGGGGAGCAACAAAAATTATCCAAGAAGCGAGTTGCTGAGACAAATCAGGCCTAGCATTCAAAGACTAAGACGGTTTTATTGTAAATTAGGTTATTGTGGTGTAATATTGAAAAAGTCCTCTTCGTTCCTGAATTCTTTTTCACAGTTCAACTCTCGCGCTCTTGTACACAACGCACGCCTCATTCCTTCTCTTTTCAGCTGCCAAGGAGAAAAAGATTCACAATATTAAACACAGTTAAATACTGAACATGCTAAACTTCATAGAAGTTCAGATCTTTTTCTATGTTTTTACATGGATAATCTGAGAATTGACACAAGACACAGACTACATACTGTATAAATGCACGTTGGAATTGACAATAGGGCAACCAAATTGTGCTCAAATCGTCTTCTAGCAAGAAGAGTTGTCTCATACCCTGTACCATGCTATGGTTCCGCAGTTTCACTGACTTGTTACTAAGTATGCTTATGCCAGCGACTCCAAAAACATATCCTTTATATCTATTCAAAAGTTAGTGCGTTTTTAACCTAGAATTGATAGCGACACCAGGAAATGTCGCAAGCGTTTCTTATTGGGAACGTACCACGTTTCTCTTTCGCCCCTTCATGGGAATGGGCCTAGTAGCTTCCACTGTCTCCGTGATTGAGTTAACCATCGCCAACAAAGCGCCGAGGACAAACAGAGCTTTTGCGTTCATCTTGACTAAATGGTAATGGTTCTGGGAAGTCCTAGTTTGAAGTGCTGATAGGAGTCTAAAAATGGATTATATATAGTCACCGTATTCCAATTACATTGTCCATTTTAAGAATAAAACAAAGATTTGATCGACAGTAGAAGCTTATCACAGATAAACAGATTCCTGACCGTCTTTTAATGGCAACTGAAATGAATTTAAGATGTTAGGGTAAAAAGCTGTGTGTGATAATCTCGTGATTATCTAGAAACGAAAAAATATCCGTGGCATTAGCGAAATGGGAGTGGGAAGAAGACTTTCAACGCGCACCAGCTTTGTGCGGGCCCCACTCTTTGTTTTGTCGTGGATCAAGGTGTTATGCTTCACATGTGCAGTTTTCATGCGTCGACTGCAATGAAAATTATTGTAAAATATTAAATTGCATATTGAATATTGAACTCAAAATTAACGCCTCCTGTAGAAATTCATTCTATTTTTCTAGTAATGGTTTGATGCCGGATCAATCAATTCTTTAGCAAAAAGCTACACATATGCACACATTTGTCTTTGATTATGTTGCGGAGCTTTCCAACAATACTTCTTTTAATATTTTTGTCGATTTTTCGCGCAATATCTTCCTAGAAACCTGTTCGGCTATGACAACAAACCGAATTTATCGAGGCTCTCGCGTCTGTATCTTGCCTTTGATTCTTCCTTTGGCGAAGGTTTGCCATGTGTTTGGAGTAGGAGGCCTGGGTGTTGGGTCATTAAAAACCCTCTCGTGTAACACCTTCTTGAAGCGGATCTTTCTGATATCAGAAATAGGACAAGGGTTTGTATAAACAGGATCATAATCTTTTATCAATTTTGTAATAGAGTTGTGTTCTTGTAGACCTATTAGCCGCCATTGTTTTATTTGACAGAGAACTGAAGAACATCTAAATAAATTTGGTCCAAGTAATTTCACGAGAAAAAGTGGTCAGAATGTCGGGCAAGAAATGAGAATTGCCTCGTTATTTTCCCGTCTTTTAGGATTTGCACAGAATCAAACTTTCAAATTTCCTCTTAAGGATAATTCATTTGTTTGCGGTAAGATAAAATATGTTTTGATAGTGAAGAAATAACATCTCGCTTACTTAAGAAATATATAACGCGTCACCGTGTAACATAGCCTCATCTAAACACGCGGGAAGTTGGGAGAACACTAGAGTAGCGTAAGGAAAGCACGAGACCGTTGAGTGGTTTCCGGCGCTACCCAAGTGTTCTCCCAACTTCCCAAGTGTTTAGATGAGGCTATATTACACGGGAGCGCGTTATATATTTCTTTTATAAAATATTTAGTCAAGGAGTAAAATACATCACGTATCGCGTCAGCGTGTAATATACTCTCATATTACACGGTTATTTAGCCAATCAGAACGCGCGTAGTATCATAATTATTTTATACAAATATATCTTTATTTCTTTCCAGTTATGAAAAGGATGTATTCAGTACTGCAGTCAAAGCTCTCCATGCGACCGCTCTTGTAAGTGACCAGCTCTAGTTATAGGCCCCACTGTGAAACCCCGTTCGATTTTTCACTCAAACTCTGTAATAGAAAGCTCTCGTAAACAACCGTGACCACTTTTGGGAATTACCAGCTGGTCTTTTTCTTTGTTTTCAAGCTCTCGCAAGCGATAACTAGACTACCACTGAAAGGGTCTGACTCTCATTAGCCGGCACTAACCCCTTTAGCCAAAAGTATACTCTACTTCATTAATAATTACAGTAATATAACATGTCCCGCTAATGTTTCATTGATAAGATCTCAATTAAAAGTTCAAAGTTCGGCTTCAGCTTTATACTAAAAGCTCTCGTAAGTGACTATCCTCTATTGACTCTATTGTTTCAGCACGTGGTCGCTTACGATGGCCCATTCTCGTAAACGACCAGCTCTAGTTTAATACGACCAGTATTTCGATTTCTCGAGGTTGGTCGCTTACGAGAGCTTCGACTGTTGTTTCTAATGGTCTTCAAAAGGCACTCACATTTATGTACAATGAAAAAGAAATCTGGCAAACATTATTTGTTAGAATGGACAAATGATTACAATATAAATAGAACGTATGAAAGCCATAATGTGGCTTCACAAAGATGACCAAAACTACATACAAAGCCAGCTTTCCAACTCAGTAAAACAATTTGTTCTAATATTAATGCAAGGATACACTTGAAAAAATGCAGAAATATTTAGAAACTGGACAAATATGTTTCTTCTTTGGTATATATGTGGAATCAAAGCTTGATGGCATGACAGCTTCTATTTGAGTAAACAGCTAAAAAAATCCCTCATGAAACATCCAAAACAAAAACACGAAGTGTAATGTGTAAAGGAAGAAATTGATATTTTTTTTGTGCCGAGTCAAGTCTATTCTCGATCTGATTAAAGACCCTGTGTCCGATCCCGTTATGCACCGCGCGCTTTGTTTTCATTCTCTCTTTATGCACTCAGGCGTAACACGTGCATATTAATGAGTTTTGGCATATGATTCAAAACTGCTACAAACCTCAAAACGTCCTAGATTTCCCCTAAACTAGAAATACGATAATCGCAGATACCCTCGCTCTGATATTGATGGGACTTTACTTTGGTTCTCCCAACAAGAGTAGCCTTTGTTTTGCCAAAATGTTGACTCAATCTTTTCTTCGAAGTCAAGTGCTACACGCAAAGGAAGGAGAAAAAGAATGGTGTGTGTTATACTTTTGCGTTGAAAAAAGAGTCGATTGCGTGACGAAGTACGTATTTCCCACTGTCGGCACGTCAAATTAATTCATACAGTCTGCCAAGTACGTTCTCAAAATTTAATACTCAAATTTTGAAGTTGGTCGGCCGTAGTAGTACTGGAAAAAAGGAACACTGATTTTCCAATTTTGAATTCATAGGCAATACAATTAAATAGGCTTCCTGTGCGAATTCTTTTACTCTGATTTTTAAATAAGCTCGAATTGTTTTGTATGTGAACCCGCTCAAAACAGCATGATTTCTCCCAGAATCAAAGCAAAACTTGAACGGTTTACTTCAAATTATACACGGGCATCATACCTAGTCATACTTCTAAGGGCTTGTGAACGATTCTCGCTGCAATCACCGCATGTCAGATTACAGCATTTGTTACAGTTTTAGTCTTGAAAGAAAAAACAAGACATGTGACTAAATCAATCAAGACTCCAAGTTCCGATTGCTCTGAGTGAATACGGTAGCCGAAACTGGCGACAGAAGCGTAATAAAACAATACTTCGAGGGGAAAATGATCAGCATACAGATTCTAATACATTCTTGAAGTAATAGAATTACAAGATATAGTAATAGAATTACAAGATACGGGTAGAATATATTTGTCACGGTGATTGTTCGATTTCCACTGACTAACCTTTGTTGCTTGTCCTTTCTGAATAACTATCTGAGTTTAACACAAAACGGCCTCTGAAGCTCCCGATTTGCTTTCAAGCGGTGTTCCCTTTGCGGAGCCGTTTCTTCGGCACACTTCCGTTCATGATGCTGTCGGTTATAACATGTTTGTCGTCTTTTCTCTAGACGTTTGGCGCTGTTCGATCGTTTCACGATTTCGCCTTGCCCGTGCCTGTTCGCTTCTCTTTTGAAGACGAGCTTCGCGAGACCGTTCTGTTTCAAGTTTCCCAGTTTTCAAATTCATTTTCGTGAACGCAGTAACGTACAATTATTGCTTCGTTCAAATCTTTTTTCCTTCCGAATGTCAGTTAAAACACTGGCGGAGACGCTAGTTGATAATTATTACGTCATTGCCTTAGGCATCTGGCCTAAAAAGTCGTACCTGACACACACACACACACCCACGAACATTAAATTTCGAGATGGCGACACGCTTGGAGCTTCAAATAAGGCGATTTTGCTGTATTAGCGTCGTGATTATTACCCTCGCTTCGCTCGGTGATGAAAATTGACCAGATACACTTTAAAATACGTAAAAATCGCAAGGTTAGCTTCTGCCGCACTCAAATCCAGTGAAATTTCAAGCGGCTTTTTGACCGTTTAAGAAATCCTAAACTCATTTTTGTTGCGCTCATCTGTGGATTTTGACTGAAGACAACGATACGGATCTGTCCGTTTCACTGTATTTGGAGGAAATACCAAGGAAATTCTACGACAGAGTACCAGTGAGTATTGCTTCCACAGTTTTGTGCACCTTTTTCAGTGACCAGAATTAAACTTGCAATCGGTTTATTTACTTGTCACACACGACAGGTGAGAGGTGGTTCCCCGAAGTCACAAGAGAAAACAGGAAACTCTTCTTGCAAGGTCCAAGAAGGGCAACCTGCAGAGCAAAGGCTGTCCATGCAAAATGACAAATACTGTTAAAGAGCTTGTAGATGTGCGTCTGAATCACAAATCAGCGAATAGCTCCCGAGTTCACATCATCCATTAAATGACAGTGTTGCTAAGCCGACAGGATCGTGTGGATTTTGAGGGAGCAATACAGTCTGCGTATTTAGTATCCGCTGTGTTGCCTTTTAATCCCACAGCAATCCTTCGTTTCCGGCTCAAATGTTTAAAAGTGGACTGTCTAAGATACATTCAAGCCACTTTATTCTCGCATCTCTTTGGTCTTTCCTTCCGGCGCGCGGCCTTCTATGTTATGGAAGACTGTGAATGGTTTCGAACACGATGGAATAATAAAAACCAATGAAAACCAAAACAAGTCAGAATAAAGTTTGCTTGCAGGTATAAACGTTTTGAAGGAGATAATGATTGAATTTACCGCTGGATTTGGCCGGATTATATAGTTTTGCTAAAATCCGACAAAAAGTTAGATTTTCGTAGGTTACGAAAATCATTTGCACGTGTGGTGCACCCTGGGCTCGGACTTTAAAGTTACGCTATTTATTCAGGGGTAGTGTGCCACAATAATTTTGAATTATTTTTCCCGAGTATTAAGCTCGGGCAAAAAGTCCAACTTAATTCAGACGGAATTTTAAGTTCATGAGTGAAAAGATCGACGTTTGTCTTAATTATAATAAGAGTTCAAACGGGTTTACAGTGGAACCCCGCCTTACGGTCACCCCGTTATTACGGTCACCTTTCTTTTTTGTCCCGCAGAACAAACGCCCGGCCATTTTCTTATCTGAAACTCCCTGTTAATACGGCTACCCCGTTAATACGGCCAGATTTTTATGTCCCGATGCTGGCCGTATTAACGGGGTTTTACTGTTTTGGATTGCTGAGATGTTCAGTCCGTCTGGAGCAGACGAAAAGAACGTCTGAAGATCTACTTTGACTGTATCAAACGTCGATCTTTTAGTCAAACCACAGGGTCTAGAGAAATTCAGTTTGAACGCGCGAATCTTTCCTAGTAATGAAATCCCATCGCCTTTTCACAATAAAATCTTCGTGAATCCATTTAACTGTGTTTTACTCGCCCGCCATTTTGAAATTGTGGTAGGTACTTTACATATCCTGCACTATTATGTCCTCACTGATAACCGTAAAACTTATCGCGGGCAACAAATTATCGTCGCGGCACGGGTATTTTTCGGAGCTTTCCGAACGAGGCACGAAGCAGTTACCGTACGTCGGCTTGGCGGTCTTGCGAGTCCGCGGTACTTTGGTCTGCGAAATATATGTTGTGTAACGCAACCGAAACAACGTTCGCATGATCAAACTGAACTCCTCTGGACTCTGTGATCAAACCCATACATAAATTTTATTAATTTTTTAAGGTCTCTAATCGAGTACCGCTGATCATATGTATCGCTTTTCAATTTCTGAGACGTTTGAATTCAGTTTGAATTCGTCTATAGTATAAACAGATGGCATTTATATTAGATTTGCAATTTAACTCGCCTTATGAAAAGTTTGACGTTTATCCCGAGCCCAAATGGCATAAGTGAATCAGTAAAATAGTCTGAATGAGTCACAACTGTTCGTAATTATCGTGAATACAGTCGCGTGTTAAAATGACTGACTTTAGTATTGTGGTAGTTAAAGGAAAAGCTGCAATCATTTGTTTTGAGAAACTCGGGAATTTTGATTAATAAAAGCGTTAAACTTTAGAAGCAGCTGTACTTTCAATATTAATGGCGGTGCAATTAGCGACGGAAGTCAGGCGGGGGCAATATATAATACAGCAGAACCCCGTTATTTCGAACTCCCAAAGAAAAAGAGCAATACTGTACAAGTAAGGGCGTTTTTCAGGATAATCCCCTGCTAAGATTTTAAACAATGCATCTTTACTGTTAAATTAACTTGTGATAGAGCTTTATTTGTAAATTCAAATTCATTACAATATTGAAAGGTCGGCACCAGGTTCCATTTATTTCATTTTATTCCATTTTATTCCATGCTATTTTTGTAGTTTTGGACAGATACAGGAATCTAAAAGGCGTCTTCGTTCTTGAGTTCTCTGTCGCAGTTCAGCTCTCGTACTTTGGCACACAACGCGCGTTTCATGTCTTCTCTTATTGGCTGCCAAGAGAAAATAGAAAAATAGAACACAACTAAACATCTGATAGACACAGCAGGCCAGCCACGATTAATTAGTGATCAACTGTCAAATTGTGTGCCTCAATTTTATAGGGACTAGTCATGTTTTGATGAAGGCTTTTTAGTGCGTATTACGCACGATGTTTTATCACAAAGTAGAAGGTTGATTTAAGGCTTTATACTAGTTTCCAAGGAATGTCAAAGGGCCATAAGTGAACTCGGTGTTGTTACACAATGTAGGTCGTGGACGATTGGCGCCAATTGCAGAGCTGACTGCTAAAATGTTAATTCAACTATTTCCTCCAGTTGAACAGATAAAAGGTACATAACATAGTTAATATTGTTTTTAAGGTGAATTTCACTAAGCTGTAGTTGAAAGCTTCCGACTCACGAACTAATAAACTAAACTAGATCATTTTAGTTGTAAAAGTTCTAGATGCACTCAACAGAAAGTTTTTAATCATGTACATTATAGAAGCTCTACACGACTTCGTTTAGTTAAAAATTTGGAAAACAAAGTGTAAAGATAAGGTATATGCTATTGCAGGTCTGTCTTAAGAGATAAACAAACATTGAAATTAGCGAATGAGTCATCTAGTTGTTACTGGTAAATGGTTTAAAGGTATGATCAGAGTGTCTGTCAGTTGTTCATCTTGTATGTGACTTTCCGAATGAGTCAGATCAGTATTCAAAAAGAGAGGTGTATTCGGGATCAAGCGAATTAGAGTGGCCGCCTCAAATTTCTTACCATTCCCCTCTTCCTTCCTTTAGGGTTAGCGTAAATTGTTCCTTTCACCTCTGTCATTGAGCTGACAATGACCAACAAAGCAAAAACCACAAAAAGAGCTTTTGTGTTCATATCGAGTGTAGTGCCTATGGGAAGTTGAAGGTAGAAGACAGTGCTGGTAGTAAGCTGAGAGTGATCATATATATAGACACAATATTCTAAATATGCGATGACTTTTAGACTAAAACAATGACCTGATTGATGCTATCATTATTCAAATAATTCCTCGCCCACTTTTCAGGTCGGATCAAAGTGTATTGTGCGCTCTCACCACGCAACTAAATTAAGAAGATGACAGCTTGATTGACCTGTGTAATTATCATGCAAACATAGGATCTTCTCTTCGCTGTATAACTCAGTCAGAAGCTAATGTACATAATTTAAAATTATTTTCATCTAAATCTTACAGCAATTGTCATGCAGCTAAATGGGATTCTAAAACAAGGAAGACGAGTTTTTTGTATCTGTAGCGGCGGAGGGAATAAAAGTGGGCGGCGGGGGCCGGATTTTTTAAAAGTATTGAATCATTTATTTGAATCACATGTTTGATCCGGTACAGGCGAGGTAAAGCATCCGGCTTTGTGTTCAGTGGTCGGCAATTGTCGTTTGCGGTTGTACAACAGCATATGGCATGACAATTTAAGTGTTGAATAGAATGCGAGAAATCATCCCGAAAAATTAGAATCTTAAAATTTCCATTACTTTACGAAGGAGAGCAGTGGAGTCCCTTATGAGAGGGCCTTCTAATCGCACATTTATCTGTTTATAAAGCCACTAATAACGGATTGTCAATGTTATAAATACTTGAATTAATTTATGTGAGTTTTGGAAAGTTTACTTGTGATCATCTCGATCAGTCTCTGGTTTGGTCTTGCTTCGCGTATGATTTCATGTTTTATGTAAAGGCGAGAAAGAGGAAGAGGTACTGATAATTGCTTTTAACAAGTGTTTTCTGAAAAGGTGCCTGATATCTGTTGAGGTGAATACTATTCTCATGATTAATATTTTGATGTGCCAGAAATGACAACAACCTCAATGTGTTGTCGTTCTACATAGATTCTGAAAGTGGTCTACCGGAGCACCTCATTTTGACTTGTGTAACAGAAAGCTATGCTGACGTGAGAGTGAAACTCTTGAGGTATTTCAGCGAGAACTGAGGAGTATTAAAACAAAAATGTTTAGCATCTGATATTAATGTATTGTTCTTTTTTTTACAGCAACGGCTGTTATGTTTCGCATACAATTACTCTCTTAAAGGTAATTAAAAATTACATACATACAGATGTGGAACAGCTGGTAAGAAGTTAAAAAGCAATTTAGAAAAATTATATAGTATTTTAAACTGCGACCTATTACAACCATGTTGTGCTTCACAATAGTTCTTGGAGTATAGCTTGACACAGGCGTCAATTGAAAGGCTGACCAAAATGTCCAGATAGCCTTCCGTTCGGTATAAACTAACTTGCTCTATTCAAACAGTGAATAAATTCGTACGCTTTTAGAAAGAGAACCATGATTGCTAAAGTGCCGGATACCTTTTCGACAATGTCTAGTGCGAATAATGTAAAAAGTGCCACAATATAATTAAGACAATGAACAAGTGTTTTGAGCTACCTCACAAAATGGCATCATTAAAAAATAGACCATCTGACCCATGGCATGATTATCTTCGTCAAATGTAGCGCAAATACAGATGCCTAACAGGGAACTCAGTCCACCAACGCTTGCAATTATTTTTTAGTGATATTTAAAAATTAATCACCTCAGTGTCTGTGATTAGCGGTTGGATATTTACCCTTTATTTTCGGACAAAGATGGGCAAAAAATCGGGTTCGCGCGCCATATTGTTTTGCCGGAAGCCGCCGGGAAGTTCCGAGATTGAGGAGCCAATCATAACGCGCGCAAAAGACAATTCAGTTACTATGTATATAATAAATACAGTGGAACCTCTCTGAGCACCTCTCTTAAGCAACATTTACCAAATGACCGATTGGTCCCTCAGTCAAATTACTAGTGGTGAAATCTCTCATAAGCGAGCACCTCTCGTAAGCGACCGCAACCACATTTGAGGCTCACCGTTTGAGTTTTTCTATTTAAACAATTCATCTTTACTGTTAAATTAACTTGTGATAGAGCTTTATTTGTAAATTCAAATTCATTACAATATTGAAAGGTCGGCACCAGGTTCCATTTATTTCATTTTATTCCATTTTATTCCATGCTATTTTTGTAGTTTTGGACAGATACAGGAATCTAAAAGGCGTCTTTGTTCTTGAGTTCTCTGTCGCAGTTCAGCTCTCGTACTTTGGCACACAACGCGCGTTTCATGTCTTCTCTTATTGGCTGCCAAGAGAAAATAGAAAAATAGAACACAACTAAACATCTGATAGACACAGCAGGCCAGCCACGATTAATTAGTGATCAACTGTCAAATTGTGTGCCTCAATTTTATAGGGACTAGTCATGTTTTGATGAAGGATTTTTAGTACGTATTACGCACGATGTTTTATCGCAAAGTAGAAGGTTGATTTAAGGCTTTATACTAGTTTCCAAGGAATGTCAAAGGGCCATAAGTGAACTCGGTGTTGTTACACAATGTAGGTCGTGGACGATTGGCGCCAATTGCAGAGCTGACTGCTAAAATGTTAATTCAACTATTTCCTCCAGTTGAACAGATAAAAAGTACATAACATAGTTAATCCCCGAACGAAGTGAGGGAAATAATCACGACGCTAATGCAGCAAAATCGTATCATTTGAAAACTCCAAGCGTGTCGCCATCTCGAAATTTAATGTTCGTGTGTGTGTGTGTGGGGTACGACTCGTCCCCAGGGCCATCCGCGTCGAGCGACCACTGCGAGGTTACATCGGCAGCTTAACTGTAAACCGCCATTTTCTTAGTGACATGCGGTAGCTGTAAGAGTACGAACGGAAGTGATTTTGTACAATAAGATGCAGATACAAGGCCAAGCAGTTCGACGGACGGCTGTAATTTGCCCGGATATTTTGCCGGTGTATGGGAGGCAAGCTTACTAGCCGTGAAACGGATTCTTAAAGGCACAACTGGTCGACCTGAACACAATCCCAGACGCCAGTACTGTGTTAAAACGCAGACACTTCTTCAGAAAGAAATAGCAAAATACAGTTGGTGGAAATCGAACAATCATCGTGGCAAATTTCACCTTTTACAATAACAGGAATGTAGTTTTCAGAATCCAAGTTTGACAAGATGACGACACACAATACAATGGAAAGTGGAATTTTCGTACTGTATAAGGACTGCTCTATACAGTGTACTTTGAAATCATTGAAGACGTAAACAATGGTGTTTTGGGTTTTGTTTCCTTTGCTGGAAAAGAGCTAAAGCTATGGCTTTCAGGAACCGGTGAGTTTTGAAAATTTACATCAATTAACGTACAACGCTTTTGTTAAATGACGGTCGTGTTATCATTATGGTATTTCAACAATTGCCGTGTATTTTGTCGTTTGATGCCCCGGGAACTGTGATGAAGGCCAAGTAGGATTATACTGTGATCTTTTCGCTAGTTTTCAAAGCTATTTCAGAGTGCCTTCGTGCAAGATTGTGTCATCCGATTCCTGACATATTTGCATAATTTCACTGACAGTCTGACACATGCTGTGAAGTTTTGTCGCCGCGTTTGTTGGCACACTGTATTCAAGGATAAAATGTAACCGGGTTAAAATGCTTTTGCTTTTTGAAGGCTATTAAAGTAGAAAATATCCGGCCACTGCTTTCCAAATTAAACAATTACAGTCTATTGTATATTATTGTCTACTAGCGGGACCCCGTAAGTACTCGCCCAACACAATCGAACTTTGTATTATTTAGTGACCGGGTTTGCTCGCTCAATACAATCGGACCTTGTATTATTTAGTGACTTGATTTCTTTTTTCTGTCAAAGATTTTAAAATCGTTAAACGCAGTTTGAAAAGTTGTTGTGTTCAAAATTGAATACTTGCCAAAATTCACACAGTCCCGAGACTTCGAAAGCGTGTAAACAAGCGACTCGCTTTGACGGCTCTAAATTTTGTCACACTCGAAGAAGCGTATTAAACTTACTAGAAATACGATAATCGCATATACCCCCTCACTCTGCCATTGATGGGACTTTTACTTTTGGTAACTCCCAATAAGAGTAGCCTTTGTTTTACCGAAATGTTGACTCAATCTTTTCTTCGAACTCAAGTGCTACACGCAAAGGAAGGAGAAAAAGAATGGTGTGTGTTATACTTTTGCGTTGAAAAAAAGAATCGATTGCGTAACGAAGTACGTATTTCCCACGGTCGGCACGTCAAATTAATTCATACAGTCTGCCAAGCACGTTCTCGAAATTTAATACTCAAAGTTTGAAGTTGGTCGGCCGTCGTAGTACGGGAAAAAAGGAACACTGATTTTCTAATTTCGAATTCATAGGCAGTACAATTAAATAGGCTTCCTGTGCGATTTGTTTTTACTACTGCATGCACCAGACTCAGGCATGCATATTTAATAGGCTCGAATTGTTTTGTATTTGAACCCACTCAAAACAGCAAAATTTCTCCCAGAATCAAAGCAAAACTTGAACAGTTTACTTCAAATTATACACGGGCTTCAGACCCAGTAATACTTCTAAGGGCTTGTGAACGATTTTCGCTGCAATCACCGCGTGTCAGATTACAGAAAAATAAGACATCTGACTAAATTATTCAGTTCCGATTGCTCTGAGCAAATACGGTAGCCGAAACTGGCGACAGAAGCGTAGTAAAACAATACTTCGAGGGAAAATGATCAGCATACAGATTTTAATACATTCTTGAAGTGATCGAGTTACAAAATATATATTTGTCACGGTGATTGTTCGATTTCCACTGACTAACCTTTGTTGCTTGTCCTTTCTAAATAAGTATCTGAGTTTAACACAAAACGGCGTCTGAAGCTCCCGACTTGCTTTCAAGCACTGTTCCCTTTGCGGAGTTGTCTGTGTTTCCCGCTTCTGTTCATGTCGCTTTTGGTCGGCATTCATGCGCTGTTGTCTTAATTTGCGGAGTCTTCTCTTCGGCCCGCTTTTTCTCCTGAAGTTTCCGATTTGCGTTCAAGCGCTGTTCTCTTTGCGGAGTTGTCTGCATTACCCGTTTCTGTTCATGTCGCTTTCGATCGGCATTCATGCGCTGTTGTTCGCTCGTTTCACGATTTCGCCTTGCTCGTGCCTGTTCCCTTCTCATTTGAAGACGAGCTTCGCGAGACTGTTGTGTTTCAAGTTTTTCGGTTAAGTTTTCCATTTTCGTGAACGCAGCTACAATATATTGTTGCTTCGTTCAAATCTAAATGCTTCGTTCAAATCTCATCTCTAAGTTATTCCGAGTAAAACAACAGGGCACACGTGATCGATCCGGCCTTTGTTATTGGTTAGCGGGGTAACCGCGCCTAAAGTCGTACGACAGACTGACTGACTGACTGACAGACAACGTTAAATTTCGAGATGGCGACAGGCTTGGAGTCCCCAAGTAGGCGGTATAATATTGCTGCATTAGTGTCGTGAGTATTTCCCTCACTTCGTTCGGGGATAAAGTAAAAAAAAAAAAAAAAAAAAATTCGGTGTCCAAGATCGGCTTTGCTTGGCTTTCAAGCCTCGGGAGTATTCTGTAGTTGCGTGTAAATGTTGTCTCAGCGAATTTTGAAGTTCAGCTTAGTGTCTACGAAAATTGCAGACTGTGCACGTTGTCTGAACTAAACCAGACTGCCGTGCGAAAAAGATTTTTTTTAGCGGCCGACTGGTGACGTCGCTATACAGCCGTGGTTTGCAAAAAAATTTTTAAATAATCTCCGAACCGAAAATAAACAAGAATCCCGCTTTCCGAAAACCCACTACTGAGCGAGGGGATATCTGCGATTATCGTATTTCTAGTATTGTTTTAAGGTGAATTTCACTAAGCTGTAGTTGAAAGCTTCCGACTCACGAACTAATAAACTAAACTAGATCATTTTAGTTGTAAAAGTTCTAGAAGCACTCAACAGAAAGTTTTTAATCATGTACATTATAGAAGCTCTACACGACTTCGTTTAGTTAAATATTGGACAAAAAAGTGTAAAGATAAGGTATATGCTATTGCAGGTCTGTCTTAAAGATAAACAAACATTGAAATTAGCGAATGAGTCATCTAGTTGTTACTGGTAAATGGTTTAGAGGTATGATCAGAGTGTCTGTCGGTTGTTCATCTTGTATGTGACTTTCCGAATGAGTCAGTATTCAAAAAGAGAGGTGTATTTAGAATCAAATGAATTAGAGTGGTCGCCTCAAATTTCTTACCATCCCCCTCTTCCTTCCTTTAGGGTTAGTGTATATTCCTTCCACCTCTGTCATTGAGCTGACAATGACCAACAAAGCAAAAACCACAAAAAGAGTTTTTGTGTTCATATCGAGTGTAGTGCCTATGGGAAGTTGAAGGTAGAAGACAGTGCTGGTAGTAAGCTGAGAGTGATCATATATATAGACACAATATTCTAAATATGCGATGACTTTTAGACTAAACCAATGACCTGATTGATGCTATCATTATTCAAATAATTCCTCGCCCACTTTTCAGGTCGGACAAAGTGTATTGTGCGCTCTCACCACGCAACTAAATTAAGAAGATGACAGCTTGATTGACCTGTGTAATTATCATGCAAACATAGGATCTTATCTTCGCTGTATAACTCAGTCAGAACCTAATGTAAATAGTTTAAACAAAATTCATCTCAATCTTACAGCAATTGTCATGCAGCTAAATGGGATTCTAAAACAAGGAAGACGAGTTTTTTTGTATCTGTAGCGGCGGAGGGAATAAAAGTGCGCGGCGGGGAGCCGGATTTTTTAAAAGTATTGAATCATTTATTTGAATCACATGTTTGATCCGGTACAGGCGAGGTAAAGCATCCGGCTTTGTGTTCAGTGGTCGGCAATTGTCGTTTGCGGTTGTACAACAGCATATGGCATGACAATTTAAGTGTTGAATAGAATGCGAGAAATCATCCCGAAAAATTAGAATCTTAAAATTTCCATTACTTTACGAAGGAGAGCAGTGGAGTCCCTTATGAGAGGGCCTTCAATCGCGCATTTATCTGTTTATAAAGCCACTAATAACGGATTGTCAATGTTATAAATACTTGAATTAATTTATGTGAGTTTTGGAAAGTTTACTTGTGATCATCTCGATCAGTCTCTGGTTTGGTCTTGCTTCGCGTATGATTTCATGTTTTATGTAAAGGCGAGAAAGAGGAAGAGGTACTGATAATTGCTTTTAACAAGTGTTTTCTGAAAAGGTGCCTGATATCTGTTGAGGTGAATACTATTCTCATGATTAATATTTTGATGTGCCAGAAATGACAACAACCTCAATGTGTTGTCGTTCTACATAGATTCAATCACCTCAGTGTCTGTGATTATCGGTTGGATATTTACACTTTATTTTCGGACAAAGATGGGCCAAAAATTGGGTTCGTGCACCATATTGTTTTGCCGGAAGCCGCCGAGAAGTTCCGAGATTGAGGAGTCAATCATAACGCGCGCAAAAGACAATTCAGTTACTATGTATATACTAAATACAGTGGAACCTCTCTGAGCACCTCTCTTAAGCAACATTTACCAAATGACCGATTGGTCCCTCAGTCAAATTACTAGTGGTGAAATCTCTCGTAAGCGACCGCAACCACATTTGAGGCTCACCGTTTGAGTTTTTCTATTGTTTTTTACCTCTGGTAAGCGACCACTCTGTGCTCCCAAAGAGAAATTTTCTGAGTAAGGATTAACTTCCTTGCAGAAACCGGACCGGACAAAACACTGACATTTGTAATGTAACAGAGTTCGCTCCAATAGGTGGATCCGGAACTTTGAACAATGAAATATTCTTGCTGTTTTGTTTTTGTTTTTGTTTTCCATTCCTCAACTTAAGATTGATTTGCTAATTCGCTCGCCACTTGAGTAATACTCAAGTGATCCGGACTATCGAACTCTCGGACGCATCGCGGGCTCATTCTATCAGAATGCTTGTCGATGGAAGAGAGCCGATATTTTGAGTTCGTTTTCTTTTTCACCCTGTTAAAATATTGAACTAGGGAATCTGTTTACTTATGATCCTCGCACTTTCTCTGTCATTTTGAGTTGACAATGACCAACAACACAAACAGGAAATGTAATGCTTTGAGTGTCTTGGCTATGGAAAGTCCAAGGTTGAAGTTCTAGTAGTTTACTAGGGTCGTACTAATTCACCAAACTTGCGTACCCACGAACAAAAATGTTCGTAAGTATGACTTAGGCTCCGGTCGCACTCGTAACTTTAACGACATTAATATCAACATTTGCATCATTTGAAGTGCAAACAGCGCTTGTCACTAGAAATATATGTCAGCAAGTTGCCACCAAACATTAAAGAAGCCGTCGTATTGCTCTCGATGCTGAGCCATTATCGACTAAACTTCCCAGTGCGACCGGGCCCTTATGCAAGCAGAACAAAAAATTACGCATACTATCTTGTAGTGTGCGTAGTCATACTTACGAACACTTTTGTTCGTACGCAAGTTTGGTGATTACGGCCCCTGATACTTATCGTAGTCTACATACGCCAATGACTTTTAGACTAAAACAGCTGTTATTACTTAATTAATTCCTTGCCCAACTTTTATGGCGGATCAGTATATTTAGCTCTGCGACACCTAAACTAAATTAAGAAGTCGGCAGCTTGATTGACTGTGTTATCATGTGAACATAATTAACAGTCTTCTCTTTGCGTTAATAATGTGACAGGCCATAATATTTAAACAACTAGGAATAACGTAGAAATGTGCTATCTTAGACTTACACAAGCGCACGAGAATTAAACAATTCAATAATTTTTAAAATAGAAATTGTTGAGACCGCCACACGACTCCCGATTCCTTGTCTCGGTTAAATTAAATTTGTCGGCACACCCCACACCAGCCGATTTTTTGTCGGTAGACTGCCGATCATTTTATTGTGCTCAGCGCCCAGGCCAACACGCCGCGCGTTCACGTGCATCACGCTTCACGTGCATCACCGGACAATTTGTCCGGTTCTTCCACACACTATCCGACCAGACGTTTTCCAATTCTATAGTACCACCAGATCCTACAGGCGGACGACAAAAATAATCTTGTCACGAATCTTTCAGGAACAAGCCTGCACTAGCCGATTTTCTGTCCCCTACAAAAAATCGGCTTGTGTGTGACGGGTTTTAACTAAGCGAGATTCTGAAGAAGAGGAAGGGTTTTGTATCCGTAGGCGGAGGGAATAGAAGTGGGCGGGTGGCGTGGTCGATCTTTTAAAGTAAAGGAAGCATATATTTTGAACCTTGTGTTTGCTCTCATTAATTAACAACTAAAAATTGCGAGAGAGATAAGGGACAGGTGAAGCAAGGCATCCGGTTTTGTGTTTGTGGCGCTTGCGATTGTACAAGAATAAATGTGGCACAAAAATTTAAAAGTATAGAATACGGGAATCATCCCGCGAAATTAGACTCTCCCCTATTTTTTACCAGTGGCTCATTGAGTCTTAACTTAAGAGAGCAACATTTACAAACGCGCATACAGTATTTGTTAAAAATAAAAGCTACAACCGCAGAATCTCGATCGATGCTAGAATTGCTTTATCATTCAGACTTAAAAAAGTTCTATTTGGATCATACAACATGGTCATGAACAAGAGAGCAGCTGTTTGAATTTTTACTTTCTTCATCACTCGATACGGCCTTGTTTTCTTGATTCTTTTTATTTTCTATACAAATGATTATTTTCTTCGAATAAAGCGGCCGCCATTTTGAATGCTGCAAAAATTTAGCCCGTTGATTCAGGGGAAATCGGCCGCCCGAAAAACTCATGGACTATCATGCGCGTAAACTCTCATCGACTATATCATGGAAAATTTGACACATGCTCAAAGCGAATGATAGTTAATGATAGTCCATAGTGGGCCATGATAGCGTATGGTAGTTCTTGTCAAACGGACGTAAGAGTTCGAATTATTATCGCCGTTTGGTCGGGGCTTCTTCAGAGAAACTGCTGATTCAGTGCACTGGGAATGCGCTTACCTTCTTTGATGTGACCTGCATGCAGATGAACCAGTACAGCTGAATTCGTCCATACTTGTCACGTAAACAATAGAACTGAACCTCTATATATCATATAATACATTTGGCTTCGAGGTTTTCAAACGTCTACGTCTTCGCTTGTGTTCGACTGGTTGGATACAAGTTTCTTGGTTTGACGAATCAACTTGGACCACTTATTAGCACATTTGTGTTTTTTACACTGCTCGAATAGGGTTTCTCTGCTTGTTTAGTTCCATTTCAATTACGTGATAATACTCTTGGATGAGAAGTCGATTCTACTTCAAGTAAACAATAATATTGCCTCGCGGAATATGTAGTGGTTTGAATGTTGTGCCTTTGAGTAATGAGGCCTTTAATATACGACTATAATAAACGCAGTTTTACCACATATAAACCATCGGACTCGTAAAACCTAAGATATTTTCAATAGTTTACCAGGCCAGGCCCATACAAAACGTTTTGATGAAATTGAGCTTTGTGTGTTTCTAAATGAGACGAAAACTAAACATGTAGCATAATTTTAGGTCATAACTAGTGTTCTTTATTCATCTGGGTGAAAATAACGCCTTTTGAAAACAGGTACTCTTTTAGGGACGCCATCAAAATAAATGATAAGAGATTGAAACAAAATCAGATGGACTGGAAAATATAAAGACGTTTGTAGAATATAAAACATTTAATTTAAGGTTTTCTCTTCATACAGCTTTATAAGAGAAAAGTCATATTTTCTTAGTTTTAAACAGAATTTCTTCTTCTGCAATGTCGCTGTCTTTCTTCTGGTTGTTAATGCATGCTCATCGGTCCAGATTTGGAGGTTCGTCTGATGCGCGGAGTTGCTCTTTACAGTTTTGTTTAGTTTTGTTGGGGTTAGAGCCGGATGGCCCATATCGCGTTCTTTGATCCGGTGCCTCCGCTGCACTATGCTGCACTCTTCCAGGGCGCGCGTTTGAATGATAGCCAGGAAGCTGTACTAAATGAATACAAAAGTTGACTGCACCGTTTAGATAAGTCAGAAAAGCTCCCGTGGAGCGTACAACGAAATCCCTCTTAAAATCTGTGGATAGTTTAGCAATGATTTCGTAAATAGTATATGCTATTATCAGAAAATAAGGCATTATAAAAGCAAATATGATAGCAAGAAGAAGGAACGTGGCCTTCTTCTGCTTCAAACGCCATTTTCTCATTGCCTCATTATTGTCAGTACTTCCTGCATGGAACTTTTTTTTCCAGACCGATTTTATAACACACCCACTTGTAAATGCAATGAATACTATGGGTATTATGTAAACTACGGTTACAGTAGACTGAGTTATTGCAGCCTTATGCGCGACGCTGTTATCAACCTTACAAACGACAGTATAGTGTGTTTCATTTAAGCCCACTCTAATCCCTCTGACATTAAAAGATACAGGAAGGACGATTAAAACTGCTAAAACCCAGGCACTCTTTACTAACTTCTGTACCAGGGTCCGGGATAACGGTCGAGATGTTGCACGGCAAATCAGGAGATATCTTTCAAGGGAAATAACCACTAAGTTGTAAATGGTAATGACAGGAAATAGAAATATAAAGAAACGAGCTAAGTTGCAAGGCCAACCCGCCTGAAGTACATCAAAAAACCAATTGACTATAATCAACGGAACGCAAATCACAGCGCCGAAAACATCAGATAATGCCAAGCTAATTATAAAATAATTCAGGTTTGATGGATTTGCTGCTCTTGGCCGTTTTCTTTCTTCTTGGCGGATAAAACGGAGAACAGATAAATTACCAATAAAGGCAAGAACTCCAGCAACTGCGATGAGGATGCTCAGAGTAAGTTTGACTTCAATTCCAGCTGGAGTGAAGATATAATACTTGGCTTGGCTGATATTGTCGAAGGACGAATTTAACGCGTCTACGATGGGGGCAGAACTGTTGCTAGTCATCATTTAAAGTTGTCTGAAAAGAATCACAGAAAGATGTTCAATACATCAAGAGGAATAAAAGAAAAACATGTAATCCCACCGCACAATCCTCTCAGAAGATATAACGAATAGGTATATCATATCATAAAAAAAAAAAAAAAAAAAAAAAAAACATCTGAACGATGTTTAGTTGTGCTCAAAAGTACCTTTTAGGCAATCTACAAACCCCGTCTCGAACCCCTCTTCACAGAATCATGGATCCGCCCTGGAATCAATACAAAGAGGCTATTACACGGGAAGGAGTGCAATACGGCGGAGTATTTTTACGAGTCGATTTTATTTTTTCGAGCCTGCTTCAGGCGAGAAAAAATAAAACTGACGAGTAAAAATACAGCCGTATTGCACGACTTTTCGTGTAATAAATTGTTTATTACACGACAAACGAAGCAGGGCAAACATTCTCGCCTCGCGCAAAATGGAACAAAAAAATGACGCGTTCGTAAACTTTGCTTGCGAAAACTGATCACGTAAGCTAATAAACCAGTTGATCTGGTTCCTGACGAGTGCAATACGCTCCCATCTTTGCACTCGTTTTGGCCCGTATTTGCACTCGAAAATGTGAAGTCGTGTAATACCTAATAAAAACCTCCTGATATTTTTTACAAATAATTGTGTCAAATTAAGGTTGATGTGGATATGATAATAACGCCGTAAAGAGAGATAAGCCGACGTGTTGAGTGTTAAAGCTCTTTGATTTAGTTTGGCGATTTTTAATAGTCGGATAGCCGAAATGCTACCGCATTTCTAGTAACTGGTGCCTTGTCATACCGTCTACTTGGGAAACTCAGATTCCTTAGGACTCTGCCACAGAGCGATAAGAGATGGAAAGACTTCGATACCTTCCTCGCGAAAATTGTCTGGCACGTCGAGTTTAACTGCACTGTGAGGCTCTGAAGTTTAATTATATAGGCCGCAGTATTTGTGACCCGAATGAAGCAAACAGGAAATTATGGATTTCTTGTGTGTTGGTACCCTTTAGAAAACGGCGCATCATTAGTTGTTTTGTCATTGATGTGCATGGGGAAATTAGTGTGTTTTGTATTTCAAAAGACAATGTAAGCACGTCCTTTAAATAAGAAATAGAAAGTTAGCAAGTGCTCCGACCTTGCGGTGGGTTGTCATGCAAACAAATGATTTCTAAATATTTTCCTTCATATTTCAGTCAATTTAAAAGAAAGAGCGCCAAGATAATAAAACGAATAAAAAATGTTTAATTATATAAAACCAGATTTTGGGAAGGAAACTAACTAATCCCAATAAGAAAGCATACAGATAAAGAAAATATTCCCATGCCCCATAATGAAGCCGAAAGAATAAAGACACTAAAACGGACAGATAATATGCTTGCGTGAAACTTGTGGTTTGGTTTTGTTCATGTAGACGAACCCGAAAGCGAGCCAGCTACGCTTCCGCTTCATGTGGCGTAATCAGTATCAAGCATTAATACAACCGAATTGAGGATCGTAGAACTTTGTGCGGGTGTTTCCGATTGAGAGGATTTCAGATGTAAAATCAAGCTTGCACAAAAACGTCATGCATTTGAGATGTGCATATATATTTTTATAATTTAAAGTGTGTAAAGTATAACCCCGAGAACAGTCAAGTTCAGTTCCTCTTTTGCGAGAATATATATGTATTAATTAAATATATTACAAATGCATATGTGTTCAATCGTGTTATAAACGGTTTCTCATACAATTGTTTTTAGTCTTTCGAAGGTCCGAGTAGTTGCCAGTCATATACACCTTAAAATGATTGTCGGACCAGCAATTGGGCCAAAAGATATTGGGCTTATGAGTTCAATTTAGATCAAATAGTTTTAATTTGCAAGTCTGTTCAACCTTCCAATCATGCGTATCCTGAAAAAACCCCAGGTACCTGTATACCTGTCTTGTTTTGCAGATCCTTACGATCTTTCATGATTTCATAATGGCTTGCATAAATTTCTTAACAATTATATAAGAACACGTATATTATAGAAATGAAAGAAACACGCGTTTGTATTAGGTTGTTGTTTCACAACAGGATGACGGATAAATATAAATATAGATAAGGGCCCGGTTGTTCGAAGCTGGATTAAGCTAAGCAAGGAATGACCAAATTCTTTTTCTCGATTTCTTGGCAAACAAACTCAAAGCTTTGATAAAAGAACGACGTAGAGAATTGCTCTTGTTCAAAACACAAGTCGTTTTGTGAGCAAAACCTTCTCATTTTCAGGCTCAAAAATGGCAGCGAAATTGAGACCTAACGCAGGATTAGCTTAATCGCCTTTTCAACAACTGACTCAAGATAAATATACGGGAAAACTTCACTTGATCGGAAAATCACGATTTCAATGCGAGTAAGTATTAAGGTGTAAAATGTAGTTACCTAAATATATTTGGAATTGGACAACAGTGTGCTAGTAGTGTAATAGTGTGCTTTAAGTGTAATAGAGTGTGCTTTAAGTGTAATAGTGTGCTTTAATGACCGAGTTAACTGAGGATAGAAGAGTGCATACTTGTCTTTGCTGGTTGTCCTAACTGATGGATGTACAAGGAGGACTGTTAGCTTAAGTGTGCTACGATCACTTTGACACCTGAAATGGTATAGTGTGTGCTATTTAAATCTATAACTCATATTTTTTGAGTGGTATATACTGGTACACTACTAAAAATAGGCACCTGTGAGGTGCATGTGCCTCTGCATTTTTTCTTCTATTTTTTTGAATAAAGAAGTGGCATTTGCCACAGGCCACCCCTCTTGCACCACAAGATAATTTGTGACGTATTTCCGTTAGCTTAAATCAGCTGGCTCGCTGCCAAAATGTCGCGTCGCATCTGTGTTTACGCTAAACTGTTGTATAACAAACGATTTTTTTTCTGGGGAAACTGGGGAAATTCAAGAATAGGGAAAACGCACACACTTAATGCAGGAACAGAGGGAATGATGCCCAGACCTTGAAGGCATTTCACAGATCAAAACTCGGATCAGCACAAAGAAGCACTTGCGTTACCTCGATTCCGAGAGCGCCGAGAGGCGAGGCTGAACTACTGGAGAAATATAGGTTCCCGGGGATGAAGGTGCTTGAGGATGCAGTAGCCATTGATAGGAAATATGACTATTCAGTTGCCATTGGCGGTTTTTGTAAACATTTCACCCCACAGCCGTCCAAATCAAATTAGTAACGACAAGCAGAACTAGGCTCAAGTAAAGTATATATTTATTTTAACTCGTACGCGAATGACCAAATGGAAGATTCATAGGTGCTTCACATTTTACTGTCTCTGTTGACTGAAACATCGACACAAAATAATAACTGGTCGACTTACGTACCGTTGCAACGTGTTGTCATACTGTACACAGTTCATCAGGAAAATCGGGCAATGCATAGTCTGGCCAGAACCTTTCATTCGAGCGTTTTCGGCGCACATATTTCCAGAAACTGTGATTTGAGACAAAATTAACAAGGGGCTCGATGTTGTTCTGCGTATCCGCGTCAAGCGTCCGCAGCTTTCCCTCGGCAAGGTAACTCGTCGCTCTAACTCCGTATCGGTTCAGTTGACGCCAAGTTCGTCGATTTACAACACTGAAGAAACCTTTCGTTTGACCGGTTTGACACATGTTTCGAAAGCTGTGGTAAGTTATCCTGGTAAGCTTGAAGCAATTTATATGAAATATTCACTAACCCGATCGCCTCGCTGAAAACGCTGTGACCTCATGGGTTTCTCGTGACCACGAGCTTGCCACGAACCAGCCTTCGCCGCCCTGTCATTGTTTCCTCGACCAATGGTGAAGTTTGTGTACAATCGGTATTCCAGTGCTTCCTTTCATTGGTCCCGAATATCAACGCGTGATCATTTATCGATTCTTACATCACATTACTTACATTACACGACCGATAGCATAGTGTCTACACTTCTTCGAAGCAGTAGACACAAAAATCCTAAAATCCAGCATAACTAGTCTCTGCACTGAAACACGAGTTAAAAGGTCAAGAAATGGGACGGCGCGTTAAAGTATATCTATAAAGTGACATAATAGAAGGAAAAAGAAACAAAAACAAAAACAAAAACAAAAATAAAACAAAAACAAAAATAAAACAAAACAAGAAAACAATAGTTTACATGGCCATCCATTTTGAAATGTCGCTACAAAATGTTGAACGAGAAAAATGGCTATATGCAAACTGAATTAAAGACAGGGAACATCAGATAAAACCAAACTACGGATAAAATACAGTAAATCCTCGAACAAGCGCCTGTTCTCTCAGCCAAAAATTGAAATAAGCGCCTCCTCCCCTCTCACTGTTGTTTTTGCACAAACGGTAAATTAACACCATTAGAGTTTTTAAAAAAGAAGGTCGCACAACATTGCTGCGTTGCAAGTTGCAGGAACAATGTTGTACGAAGAAACTCTACTTCTACTTCGTGCAACATGTTGCTGCAATAGGCAACATGGGTGGTGATACGCGCCACAGTACAACTTACAACACGACAAGTCGCGGAAAAATGTTGCCTGAATTATTTCACCTTTAACCTGCTCTATTTTTTTTAGAATTATGTTTTTCTAGAATCGGTACCATGAGCACCTCATATGTACTTCCTGCATGCAACACTGTTGCAACTTGGTGGTAATACGCGCGATTATATATAATGCACGGCGCAATTATTTTGCAGCGCAACATCGTTGCACAAGTTGCGAGAAAAAGTTCCCTGTGAAACTTCACCTTCACTTCATACAAATAATTTACATATGAGCCGCAGATGTTTCGTAGCATTGTGGCGTTCTAAGACTGCAAGCTTAAGACAAACTGGACATTATTGAAGATTACTGTTTTATGGTTACCTTATTAGATCTCGTGAATCAGCCTTTCCTTTCGAGAATACGATTTTCAACTTTTTCTTGGTATCTCACAGATTGAAAACAAATTTCCAACCGTGCTTCGCCAGTTGCTTTGAATGAGCATATCACGCTCATTAGTATAGATCATATGCCACGGATTAATAGGTCTCGTTAATCGCTAGAACACACTGGGCTTTCACAAATTGCTTTTAGACCGGTTCAAATGTCGAACTATTTATGCGTCTAACCCATTCAAGTTGCTGTTGTTGAACGTTGCATCAATTTCTTGAAAAAGCTCGACGTTTGAACCAATCAACCCGTAGTCGCTACATATGTCAGGTCCACCCAAATACAAATTGCCGAACATAATTGATTGAAAGTGTTCTATAAAATTTTCCTGAAGCACGTTTGAATCGCGACTAACTCTACAGTTCCCGTACTTTCACTTCGTCAATCACCGCAACTATTCTCCGGGAGTCTTTGATAAATCGACGAGCCGAAAGCAACTCGCTTTGCCTTTAAGACTGAGTGTGTTCAATAGAAAAAATGTCGAAAAACGAAGCAGGAAATGCATTAAATTATATTTGCTTTGAAATGGCTCGGAAATTACTTTCTTTCTACTTCAAGGCAGCAGAACACACAGACACTCAGCCCAATCGGTTAAAATTTGAAAATAAAAGACATATTTAATTTACCTTGCTCCGTGTGGTTCCGGAGTGTCATCCCTGTAAAGTAAACAGAAGGTTGCACACTTCACTACATTCTCGACAAGAGTGAGGATCTGAGCTTGAGGATCTACGCATTCTTTGCTGCGATTCGCCATGCGTCGAGTATCCCATCAGAGGACAACTTTTGAATCAATACCTGGTCACAAAGCTTTCCGTGGCTTATCTTGGATGAAGGCGAAATATTGGACTTCTATGGCAGAAACGCGTGGTTCTGAAGTGAAAGGCTTGAAATTTCGCCTTTATTACAACTATTACAACCTTCCTCATAGAAGGTCCGTTGCCAGTGACATTTGTAATTTAAGCAACAAAACCAACTTTTCTTACGCGTAAAATTTTGCGAAATTATCATGTTCCCCCAGACAGAAAAAGTTACATATTTGTTCTGCAAATGAAACTAGAAAACTAGAAACGCAACAGCTGTGTCGCGAACCTTCATGCAGAAGAAAGAAGAAATATTTGGACGAATGCATCATTTGAACTGCGTTCATTTGAAGTTAATTTGAAAACTCAAAACCTTAAAACGTAACAGTCTCGTGAAGCTCGTCTGATCTGTAGATGAACACTGCATTGAAGGGAGCAGGACAGCAGCATATCGAGCCTTCAACAGCTATGGGCCCGGTCGCACTAGGAAGTTTAGTCGATCATAACTCAGCACCGAGAGCAATACGACGGCTTCTTCAATGTTTGGTAGCAACTTGCTGACACATATTTCTGGTGACAAGGGCTGTTTTCACTTCAAATGATGCAAATGTTGATAGTAATGTGTAGTTGAAGTTACGAGTGCGACCAGAGCCTATCTGAATAAAATAATGTAGAGTTGGAATTTTACACATACCTGTGCAGAACTCTATTTTGGGCCTTCATCGTCCACTCCTGGCTCTCTGGTGTAGACAACTCGAATTGAATTCTTCGAGCGTACCAACGGCCTCCCTCTCGCCTATAGAATAATTGTACATATGTGTACATATATTCCAAGGGCAGCACTTGCGCAGCAATCTCCGTTAAGATGTCTTTGTGTTCAGGATTGCAGGCTTTAACGGCGGTATCCTACCGACTTTCCGAGAGAGGGAAAACGACACTCTCGTCATGAGGTGTCTTTTTAAATAGGATGATTTCGTTCGCAACAGATTAATTATGTTGTGCACTTTTAGTTTGTTTATTATTCATGTTCTCCTCGTAAAGTAGGTTGGTTGTGATCGTCAAGGTGAGCCTAGTCTGCAGGTAGACTATTGTTGGTGACTGACGTCTCGGCTGACTGACGTCTCGGCTGACTGACGTTTCGGTTTTCAGGTAGACTGTCGTTGGTGACTAACGTTTCGACTCCCTTAGCGGAAGTCATCTTCAGAGTCAAGGGAAGAGGCTTCGTCAGATAATGGTATTTACGTTTCTGGTCGTCGAATGATGTGATTGGTGGGTTCTGTCGTGACTATACGGTTGGTCGTAAAGACTCGGATGTGTTTCATGATTGGTCAGTTATTGTTTTTTTGTCCTTTCCATCTGTCTATCATTCGCTCGGCCGCCCGATATCGTCTATAATCAGTCGTGTGTACGGTTGCAGTTGTTGGCATAGGTTGAAAGGTTTCCATTCTAACTTTGTGTACCAACGTCTCGAAAGTAAGTACAAAGGAGTGGAGGCTCTCTGATTATGTGTTTAGGACACTCTGATTATGTGTTTCTAGGTTATCGTAGCTTATGTTTTAATTCAATTTATCTATTTTTACATCGGATATCTACTTTTATTCATTCCCTGACTAAACTCAAAACAAATCCGGCATCCGACCACTCACATCTGCTGCCCGTTCCACTCTCTTATACTTTGCTTTAAAGCTTAGAGTGTTTATTGCAAAAATGTGATGATAAAATCGCTTGACTTTGATTATAATCTAGCCTTTTATTTTTACTTCTCATTGACTAATATTGCTTTAATTGTGCCGTTTTTACCACACAGTTTGTATTTGAGCAAGATTCCTACACGTATCTGACGTCACTTTAATGTCACGTGATGAACTTTCCACGCCAGGAACAAAGCCAAGAGCAGAGACCACGTTTTTACGGGACTTAGAAGAAACGCCATCAAGCCATAAGCACGCCACACTCCAAACGCGGAACTTGCTTGCCATAAAATCAAAACCAAGAATCCTATTTGTCTTAATACCTTCGAACAACGACGAGGGTCTTGTATTATCGCTGTATCCTTCTTTTGGGGTCCCTCTGACATGGGTTTGCCTGGGGCACGTGATTCTAGACAATGAGCCAAATATAGGGCTAGGGGAATGTTGAACAAAAGGACCTGTTAAGTTGAACAACAATCAATCAATGAATCCATTGATTACCCTTTACTTATAAACGGTGATAGTTAAAGTTATATGGCACTTTGCGGGTAGTGTTGCGTAAATATAGCGACCACCCCGACAGGCAATCTCATTAGAACGACTCTATTCCAATCCGTCGACTTTACACCGCTTTAGGTTAGTATTTAATAACATTTCCAGTAATGTATGTACAGACTGACAGAGTTCAGTAAAGTGTCATATGATTGAATCACCCGCGTAAGCTTCCACCAATACTGCAAGTGGTCGTTTAAGAAAATCATTCTCGTAAGCGGCCGGTTCCAGTTACAGACACTTCTTCCGCTTCCCGAGGGTGTCCGCTTACAGAAGCTTCAGCTGTCACAACAAGGGCGGATCAATCAGCCTGCAGTTTTGGTGGCAGCTCTCGATGAAACCAATTTCAAATTACTTTGACTTTTGATTGGTCAAAGACCTTGTGATTAACCCTAATATTTTTGGATAGCCAATCAAAAACAGCTTATTTAGTTGGAAAAGCTTGGTGTACTGCGCTCTCTTGATGAACAGGCCTGGTCTTCAAACCAAAGTGATCGAGATTTGTGTTACGAGAACATTTAAGCAAAAAAAAAAAAAAAAAAAAAAAAAATCAGCATCCCCGCTGATTTCATACAGATTTCTGCTGACTGAAGCCAACCAACCTGTACAATTCCAAAGTACCACGTTAACGATTCTGGGACCCAGTGACCGTTTACATACAACCCGTGTACAAACATGGCGCCGACATCATCCTCAGTGAGCTCCCCAATAAACCAAGGACCTGGGAACAAAGGAAGCTAAGGCTTAGGGACATAAAGTGCAATGAGAATAGAAAAATCTTAATTACTTCTCAGCCACAAATATCGATAGTAAAGTGAGATGAATATGTGAAACTCACCAAGAGCTACATAAATTGTGTATGATAAAAGCGGATAGAATACTTGATCAGTTTGCGCCAACAAGATGAGGCGGTTTCTCCATCTTCCAAGAAGACTTCGCAGAATACCTGCAAATAATCAACAGATAGTAAAGGGGGTTTATTACACGTATAATAACATGCATACAATAATTTCTGCATTCTGATTGGCTGAGCGCACGTCAATTTATCCCAAACAGTACAAAAATGTGAAATTGATAGTGCAGAAATGTGAAATTAAGAGTGCAGAAATTTGAAATTAAAAATTGCCGACAGCTGGCGCGCGTATTTGCGAAGCCAAACGAAACAAAAGGGCGTGTTTTCATTCCTCAGGACGATTCCGATTCTGTTTGCGAGGAAACAAAGTTCTTGAGAGACACTTGTGAATTGTAACGAAATTTTAAAAAAATGCGCGACGTAAATTATTGTATGCATGTTATTAACAAGTAATCACATGATTTCTCGTGCATAAATAAGCAATCGTAAATTTTTCAAAGACAACAAATTGCACTCGCGTTTATTCCAAATTGCACTCGAAATCATGCGATTACCTATACCAATTAAACCACATGTAGGGTTGACCATTCGTATTATTTAACTCGCCCCCTCCCAATTTCTCAAATCGTGGTTCCTCTGGCAGACCGAGCCATTTCCGTTATTTTGACAGTTCGAAGTTAAACTTTACTCGACACAGTTAATTACATCTTAAGAACAGGGCAATAAATTGAGGATGCACTAATGTAAAGAGGTAAAAAAAGATAACACCTAACACACACACATAACAACAAACAAAGGCGAAAACAACAAGTGATAGTCGTTACCAGTTGGATTGTTGGTACATCGTCTAAAGTGAATTAAACTCACAACCATGAGGAGGAAGATGGTACAAAACAGCACACAACCCTGCAACACAAGCATCATAAAAACGTGCTATCAAAACCTTAACTTTACTACAAACCTTCAAACTTGCATACAGTACATAGTAGGTTTAGTAGCTCATAGGTTTAGAGTAGTCTCCAGGAAGACTGTTGTTGGTGACTGACGTTTCGACTGCCTGAGTAAGGGAGTCATCTTCAGAGTCAAATGAAAAGGTTTCGTCGAGGGCCCTGAAGATGACTTCCACTCAGAGAGTTGAAACGTCGGTCACCAACAACAGTCTTCCTGGAGACTACTCGAACCCGGACGAACCAGTTCAAACCATTTGCCATACAGTACATATTACTTACCAGAGTAGTAAAGTCGGTTAAAAGAATAACAGCAGGAATCAACAGAAGCGATGGCCTCGACCCGTCCAAGGAAAACAGCTGTGATTTTTCAGTCACTCGTCCTTCCTGGTCCTGTTCGACAGGTTGCCATGAGCAAAAAAATTGTGGTTTGTTCGTGAAATAACTGTCGTCGATCTCAAAGAAACCTTCTCAGATTTTCGATTCCCCATCTTCAGGAATTTCACTGTTCACACAAAAGTAAGGACATAGGGACAAAAGGGGCCATTCTATCTATGTATCCACGAACCTGTGCTGTGACAGTTAGATTGTGAATCCCAGTTGAGTAGAGCTCTGCGTTCCACTTGCACACGTACAGCGGGCCTTGCACGTGGACAGCGCTAGATTCTAACGGTTTTCCGTCGATTTTAACCTTCACCGACGTCACAGGTGCAGGGGAGAAAACAAGCACTCTAAAAATATAACAAAAAAGTAATCAAGACTCAATCCATAGATTGATGGGTGCTCATAACCAAAGATGTAGTTAAAATAATTATGAAGCAATTATAAGCAATCGAAAATGCTTGAAAAGTAATCCCCAACCACCCCACACCCCTTACGAAACGATATCATACAGAAAGCGGGAAAATACTTGTAGTGATATTCAAAGGCTTCACAAACCACAATTTGGGACTCAAATAATTCCACCATGTTTCTGTGAAATACTGGGCGGCTACTTTCCAAGTTGCAAAGACTGACACACTTCATACAGCGTCAGGATTGGAGCACTGATAGCCACAATACCTTATATGGGTAGAACGGCGCATCCTTCCCAAAGGCTCATGGGCCTTCATGATGTAATGCGCGTCCTTGGGATTGGTCACGAGCACAACAGGCCACGTGTTCAATTGAACGTCAACGAAGGAAAACATGTCATGGTCCACTGCCATCACGCGGTAACTGAAAGATTAGTAACACAAAAGAAACAGAGGGAAGAGAGAGCTCAGGACAGAGAAATACTCACATTGGACAAATGTTGGTTTTAGTCACTCACTTAATCAACAAGCTGAAACAAAATGATTCCCCAGCAGACTTACTTAATATACTGTAAATATTGAACAATTATTAACTTAATTTCAGATTGCATATTAAATACTAAGCACGGATGATTCTTGTGAATAAAGGCTGGTTCACACGAGTAAAGCAAGTGCAAACGCAAGCGCAAGAGAACGAAAACTTTTCCATTCTCTTGCGCTTGCTTGACAGTGTGAACCAGCCTTAAGAATTATATAAAAAAATACTTCGATTGTTCGAGTGCCTTGTAAAACATATTTACACTTGAAATACATTTATCCACACATAGTTCAAATGAATGAAATGATGCATATTGATAATAACAACAACGACGACGACGACTTTAGCAGCAGCAGCCACCGACACTCATCACATCACAAACACCGCCTCTTACTTGCGCGTGTCCAGCCAGTCACCCAGCTCCAACTCAGCGTGACCATCTGAATGCACCGCGTGCATCTTTGGGAGCGTTCCCGCCATGGTGTGCAGATGCCCGCACAGATACACAGTACCGTAACTGAGAAGTTAAATAAGACGGGCGCTAACAATTAACTTTTCTCCAACACATCCGAGGGCCACTTGGCCAAGGTTGTTTAAAGCACGATTAGGCTAATCCCGGATTAGATCTAAACTTTTGTGTCATTTTAGGCCTGAAAATGAGGTCTGACTCGCTCATAATACGACGTCCTCGATATGTTTTGAGTTAGAATAAGTTTGGTAGTTGGTCTGTGGTAAAAACCACAAAAAGTTTGCTTGCCAAGAGACCGAGAGAAATAATTTGGTTAGCTTAATCTTTGGTTAGCTTAATCGGGCTTTCAAAAGCCGGGCTGTGAAGTTTGAAGGAATTAAGCCATTCACCCCCAAGTTCAAACTGACAATTATATCCCAAGTGTTGAAGAAAAAACTGTATTGCAGTGATGTAGCGACTCATATTTCAGCTACTGTGTACAAAAAAAAATGTAAGCAAGCCTTGAAATACCAAGTTCTCTACGTTAACATATGATACATCTCTGGTGAGAGACGGAAAGGGAAAATTGGAGTTCCCCACTCTTGACAGTAAGAGATGACGCTTGAAAAATTCGTCACACACTCGTGTTGATTCACCGTTCCACCTCAGGGTGTTCAATTTATCTTAAGTTGTTTACTTTTGTTCTAGACAGAAGCAACTCTAACAGACTAACAACCTTACCGCAACACTCTTCTTAGGCTCGGCGTAGTCAGTGTCGAGAATGGGTGATGTCCAAACCAAATGGTTAAATTAAAATCTTTGCTCTTCTGTGCCAAGTTCTCCATTTCGTCAATGCGGGCCTGGAAAAATTGAGAAGTGTTGGGTCATTTCCGAGATGCCTCTTGCTTCTGTTTCAAAGGAGGTTTAGTGCGAATCCTTTCTTATG
This sequence comes from Plumapathes pennacea, assembly GCA_964036295.1. NCBI lineage: Eukaryota > Metazoa > Cnidaria > Anthozoa > Antipatharia > Myriopathidae > Plumapathes > Plumapathes pennacea. The sequence goes on along the minus strand of OZ038469.1, from coordinate 10,028,224 downwards.
AAAATCAATTTTACTAATTATATGCAAGTCAAACTCATCTTCATAAGAAAGGTTTCGCACTGGGCCTCACACTGAAACAGAGGCAATGTGCTTCTCTTTCCTTAAGGTATAATGGTTATTCACTGATACACGCATTTCAAGACTGGTTTCGAGACTGGTTTCCTTGTCTGGTCGTCTCTGGCTTTAAATTGGTTCATATTTATCGCTGATTAGCTAAGCATGCTGCTAAACTATTTGGATCAATCCGAAAGGGTGTAGTAAACGCAAAACCACATTAATCACAAGATTACTTTCAACAGTCATCCAAAAATGGCTTTAAGCATCTCATCGCTCAATCTTACCTGATCAATATGCCCAAAGAAGTTGAACGGCCTTCGAGGCCCCGGGTTAGAGCACGTGTCAATTCCATTGAACGCGTATTTGCCGTACTCTGTCGTGAAAACACGCTGGTAAGTGGATGAACCTCTTGCTACGTCTGAACCACTGGACGAGTAAAGTCTGCGAACAAAAAGAAACCTGATAATCAGACTGTATGAAACGAAAATATTGTCTAGCAAGGGGTGTGTGGGCAGGGAGGGTACAAAAGTTGTGGGAACGGGGATGGAATGAAATCTATTAATGAATGAGTAGGAGTGGCAAAAAATATATACGTACGGGAAACAAAGGGTTGCTATTTTCAAGTTACCGGTGAATTTTGTAAAATTGGCATCTTCAGTAGTTGTCTGCAATTTCATGCAGTAGTGATACTAAAGGACTGACAACATCCAAAAATCATCTAAATAAATTCTTGAATAAACACGTAAAGTAGATCAATTTAATTTTATCAGACTCTCAACTGTAATTACAGGATCAACGTCATTAGTTCACTCGGTTAAGAAGAAATATAACTTAAATGTTGGTAAAAGATTCATTGATTTCACCTACGTGTAGAAAGTAAGTTAATACTGACATTATAGTGACAGCATTCTTGTTTAAATGCAAAGTGCTGATTAAAAATACAGAATTTGTTATAGTTCCAAGTTAAAATGCCCCTAACCCCAAATACAGTTGTCCTAAAAATTGATATTGTATATCAAGTAAATAGTTGACCAGTGGTTTATCTCATGGTTTGAATGTCGCCCTTATAAGTTATAAGAAGGCTTATATTTCGAAAATGCTATGATGTGACTTCAACCCAGGTATCATTAGAATTTATGATAAAAACATGTTGGTAGTTAGAAATGAACTGCTATACACGTCTATCGTAGATCTATATATAATCCTAATATGAATGATTTTACCAAATTCATTTGAATATGGTGTAAGATATTTATCCTGACTTCATTATAACTCAATCTATCAAGGCAAACAATTTATTAATATGGGGTGGGATTGACTTGACTGTGCACTTACTTGAAGTAATTCTCTTCACTCTCTAATGCTGGGACACTAAAGGCATCTGTTAAGTTTTAAAAACAAAGGAAACAGTTGCTACAGGACAGAATGATGTACTGTACCAATTGGTCAATGTGGGGTTTGAAATATTGGACTAGTGTCTGAAGAAAGCTTCCAAATCTGGTTGAGTCAAGATCTCACACTGTACTGCTTAGTACTAAATAACATATTTCAAAATAAATATCAGCTGTATGCATGTTTCTAAATTTTTATAAAACACTATGCCCCTCCTACCCTGTGAAACAATACCACATGAAATACCACATGAATAGGGGAGCCTGATTCACAAGGTTGTGAAATACTATGTGAAAATCAAAACATGATTTACCATGTGACTTACCATGTGAAACTGGGTTAAATTTCACATGGTTTACACATGCTAGGATCCAGTAGTGGTGTGCATAATCCTACATAACAAAAGCCATGTATATCCCCACCATGATTTCCTCTGACATCTAGCCAGTCAGTTTTGTCTTCTACTTGTGTCTCCTTGAGAACTCTATGATATATTTCCCACTCTTCTTTGTATTGCTTTGAGAAAACCAGGGATCTGTCTTTTGCATCTGTTAAATCTCCTGAAATATCAGAACACAAAGTGTTCAGTACATTGTACTCTAGCTCCCCCACAAGACTTACTACAGTATACAGTCAAAGCTCCCATAAGCAGACACCTCTTGAAGCAGAAAAAGTGCCTGTAACTGTCCGCTTACAAAAATGAGTCTGGTAAGCAGCCTGGATACTGAATTCATTGAATTCCATAACTGGGTCTGACAGGCCACTAGCCTGCGGCCGGCTGGGTAAAAGAACAGTAGGAGATAGTCTAATACAGTAACTGCTTTAAAAATAGAATCATGTGTGAAGTTAATTAGTTGCAATTGAGTTTTTTTAAAGAGATTGTTCTACCAGGGTGTCCGTTTATGGGAGCTTAAAAACAAAAGAAAAATCAAATTTCACCCCTCAAGTGTCTGTGTCTGCTTATGGGAATGTGTAAATAGAGAGTTTTAGTGAGAGTTCAAAAAGGGTGAAGGTGTAGTAAGTACAGCTGTCCACTTATTTGAGCGTCCGCCCAGAGAGCTTTGAGTGTATGTCAAAAAGTCTGATTTTGCAGGGGTGGGTGCACAGATCAGTATTTAAATCGTTATTATCTTAAACTCTTGTGGACACAATCTTATACCTCTGAAATGTTCCTTGACGTATAGTTAACTTAGATGTACAGCTAGTAGAGCCAGACTATCTTGAACTACCAAGGGAAGTGAGATAGCAGGGAATCGGGATAGTGGGGTTCTACCAATTAGAGGACATTTCTGCCAAGTTCATTTCCAAGGGAAATCAGACTCTGTTTGAGATAGTGGACAGTTTGAGATAATTGAGATCGAGATTGCAGTCAGTTCTACACTCTGTTACTGGAGTTACAAACAATCTATTATCTACTACCCTACAACTGTATGACCTTCAACTTTTACTACAACATAAGATATACTGTAATGTAGAAACCTAGTGATAAAATTTGCTGTACCTGTGACCAACACTGCAACAGGCTTAATTGTGTCAATGTTTTCTGTGCAGAACTGCTTAAGATCTGGGGCCCTCTTCAAATCCCGAAACTTGCTTATATGGATATCAGAAATCTGGAAGTTCAACAAGAAGAAATACATGTACAAAATTATAATTAATACACATCAATAGGGAATGATGGCGGATGACTTTCATACAACAAAATACTAATATAAGCCATTCAGAGTAGTGCTTAGATTGTCTTGTAGTGCAATACTATTATAAATGTAGACATGCAACATACAGTATTCTGTATTAAGAGTATTGAACCCTTTGTTATTTTATAATTCTATATATTAATAAACAGCACCGCTGGAATAATTTGTAAATAGGAAGAAAAGAAACGGAAATACTGGGCTAATTCGGAAGAAAAGACTGCACAAGTGATTGTACAAGCAGCTGTGACATCTAAATGACTGATGAAGTACAAACAATGCAACAAAAAAAAAAATAAATAAAAAACACTGAATAATTTATCAGGCTCAGACATGAACAAGCTTACTTGTAAATTAAAATAAAATAACACAGAAACGTCTAAACTTCTTTGAAGAGGGCCAGCTGGGACGAAACTATCCCGAGAGTTCGAAATATTAGCAGACTAATGGAAAGGATAACCTTAAAAATGTATACCTCAGCGAAACAATTATACAAGACTTAATTTAAGTATTAAACAAGAATTTAGTAAATTATCCTATATGCACATAAACTTACCACACTACAGTCACACACACACGAATCTAAAACATCACGTAAATCATCCGATAAACGACGGGAAGCTGACTGCTATAAATCATATGAAACATACGCCGGAAGTCAACAGAAAAATCAAACGGTTGCACTGTACCTGGATAAACCAAAACACTCTGTTGAGTTGGTCGCCGGGAAAAGGCGGGGAATCTGCGCTTGGATGAGGCTTCAAAATTCTGCCATGTCCCGTGTAGTAGTCGAGTAATACAGCGAAAAACCAAGAGAAAAAGAATATCACGATTAGAACGATGATTGACAGAACGCCACGCATTACTTTTACCGCCATGCCGGACGAACGGCTCGACTCGACGAACTGTTGTTTTGTGACCTCGATGTGATGCTTCAGGGATTTCCGGAAATGCCGCTGACATGCTGCGCCCACCGGAAATAAAATCTGATGTGAATTCTGAACCAGTGGTAGAAGAGTACATTTCAACCTTCATTTTTTAAAATTTTAATGGGTCGGATTACCCTAAACCAGATACCCTAACTTTAGCTGATACCGTAAAATCTCAGTTCTAACAGGAGTTTTACCCTATTGAGTAAAATGCAATAAACAAAGCCCTTGGACTCTAGATTTCATCCAGTTCTTTGTTAATCTGTCGTTTTCCGTTAGCTTGACAAACTGATTTTGATTATTCAGTTTAGCCACTTCACTAAAGTTTGGAAATGATTTTCAACAATGCACGAATTTTCACCTCACTTTCATCAAGACTGACCGTCGCATCCCTAACATCAGCTTTAAAGAAAGTCAAAATCAACGAAAATCCAAGACCAACAAACTGTAATTTATTGTGTGATATGGACTACATTGCCGTAATCACTAGCAGCCCACACTGCCGGGATAATGACATCACGACTGATCCTCTAATTGGGGTTTATATGGGAGACGTTCAAAATTACGCTTTACGCGTGGAAATGTTAAAACTTAAAAAAAAAAAGAAAAACTTCTTACTAACCGCTTATGACAACTTAATTTCGGGACGATTTAGCGCCGATTTAGCGAGATTCTTTCTGATGATTGTTCGTGTACTAAAAACAATAGAGCACGAATATTAACTCATCGGAAAGAATCTCGCTAAATCGGCGGTGCATTCCCCTCGAAAAATGTAATGGCAAGTAAAAACGCTTTCTGTTGACCGCTTTTAAGTCCAAAAATTATCGTATTCATAAGTAAATATCTTTCGTATTAAGAATCACTATAAGAGGGCCTAGATGGGGTTTCCTGTTTAGTGTTATGGGCCTGAATATTTTTACTGTTAAGTGTTATGCATAATGCCAAAAGAATTAATGTTAAGTGTTATGTAAAAAATTAAAGTTAAGTGTTACAAGACTAGACATTTAATAATACAAGGCAAGAGCCCCTACATGGGGTTTACTGTTAAGTGTTATGGGCCTAAATATTTTACCGTTAAATGTTATGCAGACCTCCCCCCCTCCCCCCACCCCAATCTAGGCCTCCTATGAGCAGATCAGTTTTGACGTCATCAGCCCGTGTAGGCTGCCTGTGCCGAAACGAGGACAAAAAATCCGCATCTCGTGACTACACTCCTTCGGAGAATCCATTTAAACCTGGATACGCGCCTCCGTACATCTTTCCGGTCGCATCCGCCGTCAAGACGACTCCTTTTCCCGCAGTGCCTTCATACGTCAGCCAGGGAACTTCGGTTACATTCTGACCAAGCTTCACAACGGCTTCTAGGACACCCTTACTGATGGCAAACTCCTCAACTGGAACTGACTGATAACTCGTGCTGAATGTTGCTGCAAGGAAGTTGGGAGCATCCATGGCTTGCTTTGGGTTCATGTGACTGTCCAGGACATTTGTAATAAGCTGGGGGACCACGACAGGATAAGATGAACCAATGATAGACAAGGCCATGACGGGCCTACGGCTCGCTTCACCTGGTGTTTTCTCTGCGTCAGTGGTTTCGTTCATTTTGGATATGTCATCGGAGGCTCCTAGGAAGATGGCTGGCTGCAAACCTGTTGCTAATCGCGCACCAGGTTTTGTTTGCATCACGTAGTACTTATAGATCGCTCCAAAATTTGACAACGCGTTACCTTGCACGAACAGACCTGTTCCCCAAAGACGACTGTTGATCGTGTGGGCCATAGCGCAAACGTTACCTTCACTGTCGATAGCTACAACACCATCAGAGTGCTCCGACGTCGTTGAAGCACGCCCTCCACCAGAAAGAGTTTTGATTATTTCATTAATCTCTTTCATTTTCTCCACAGAACCTATTTTTTCCCATACTTGTTCAGCTGATTCCTTGCTTAAACGATTATGTGGGGACAAGTTCAGACCGAATTTTTGTTCCAGCACATTCAAGCCGTCTGGATAATAATGCGCAAAATGGGACACAAAGGAGCTAAAGCGGGCAATTGAGGCGAGCCAGAAGAACTTAGTGGCGTTTGTTAAGTACGAGTCAGAGCTCTTGTTGATCCCTGCGATCTCCATTAAGTTCACCTTCTCAACCAATTCGGCACCTCCCCAGTCTGCTCCGGTTGTAAAGACATTATTACCGCTGTATGTAGTCTTTGCGGGCTCATCCCAGACTGTTTGGTAGCTCTGCAGGTCTTCCATCTCCATGTTTCCTCCCTCACTTTTCACTGTTAACACAAGTTCTCTGGCCCAGTAGTCTTGGTACACATATTTCTTCCCAAGCTGAGACACATTTCGAATAAATTCAGCCATATTTGGTTGTTTAAAGAGCTCTGTATAGGCATAAGGCTTCCCAGTTTCCTGGTTAGTGAATATCTCTTTTCCTGAAACCGAAGGAGATTATATTAGCAAAAGGTTAACAAACATTTTAAAGGCAATGACATGTATTATAATCATCACATATGCTCAGCAAATGCTGTGCTGTGTTGTCGTATGTCGCAAAACTTTGGCCAGAAAGCTCTAAGTTAAACGGAAATTGTAGCAAGCGAAAGCTTATTTTCATAATCTGCCTTCCGCATAGGTGAAATTGCATTAAATATGGTCGTTTAGCTGGAAAAGATACAAAAATATGGCGTGACTGTGTTATTTCAGCAAGACTCAGCATGCAACTTTGGGGGAAAACGCGCGGGCGCGCAGGAACTGACATCATACCGAAAGCCGCTGGAAAAGACCAGAACAATCGGGGAGGCTCAAAATGTCTGAAATTTCTGGCGATGTGTTAAAAGATACTACAAGATACTACAGCACATAAAAGCCGCCAACCCTGATTCGCTAGACCTCATTTATATTTATCAGTGACTCTGCATGCTATGAAGGTTTAACACGAATTTTATTACTTGTACACAACACCCTTTTTTTCCCGTAAAGTTCTGCGATTTGTTTCGATTTCAAACAGTTCAGCATCTATTGTCAGCAAAGAGAGTTTGGCAACATACCATACCATGTAATAGTTGTTAGTTTCGCCATGTCTGTCAAATTAATATAATTCCTGTTTTACAAAATTGAAGCTGTGGTAGTGTGGGATAGTCGTACACGTTACTTCATGTATGTTACGTTCATCCTACCTTGCTGGGTTCTTAGCAGAGTTACGTCATTGTAGTATTGGGCAATGCTTATTGCCATTCCAAATGGCATCTTAAAGCCTTGTTCGGCAAAATATAGCGCGGGCTCCAGGAGCGTGCTCAGCGGAAACTTGGCAAATTTCTCTGCAGCGTCCACGACTCCTGCTATGAACCCTGGGACAAGAACCGTGGCTCCATTCGGTCCCTTGGTCTTGGGGTCAGGGATCTTGCTGGGGTCTTGGTTTAAGACTGTATTCCATCCTCCTTCCACGTTGTGAACTTTGTCACTAGCCTTGTCGTAGTACAAAATGTTGGTCACACCCGCAAAAGATACGTACGAGCCAGCTGACAGAACAATTTCTGTTCGAGAATAGAAACATGTTATATACAAATAGCAGGTTGTTTGTGATCGTAATAATCTTCAGGAGGACTGTTTTGCTGACTTTTCGACAACACGAGCAGACGTGACGTGTCGTGACGTGTCGTGTCGTGTCGTGACGTGGTGTTGGTCAGTTGTTGTTCGATCCGCGTATTGTTTGTTCGATAGCATTCTGACACAGAATTTTGGAAAGAGGGTTAACCATAACTACCGGGCTGTTACTCTACAAAATATGCTGAACGACTTATTTCAGGATTATTTATATCTAAACTATCTAAATCTAGGTGTGCCACTTGACTAACACTAGTCCTTTTGGGCCCTTTGAATGCTAGTAGCACCGGAGAAGAAAATATTGTGGGGGAAGCAGTGCACACGAAGGCCACACTAAGCATAAACTGGGTTTTGGTCAGAGTTTGAAGGTTTTTAAGACTATAGTGAATGTGTAAACTTACTACCGTGGACTAGATGTTTCTGCAGAAAAACTGCAGAAAATAGATTTACATGCTGAATTTAAATCTAAAAATTGTTTGTAAAAACGCCAGCCCAGAAGTTATTATTGTTTCTACACGGTTAATATTGGTGCATTTTGGGTAAACCAACGCCACAGAAGCAGAGGGACGCAATGAAACCTTTGCAGTGGAACACGTAATATAAAACATGTAATAAAACCCTATATTCAAGCAGGGCTATAATTTGACCCCAATGAACTTCTGCTCGCAGCATTAAGAAAGCTCTCACAGATAAATAAACAAGATAAATACTTCCACATCTTAGTGGCTTCCTTCACGCAATGCAATGATGTAATGATGGCCTTTCCTTGTACGACTCCAGAACACCACTGTTAGCGATGTAATTCAACCCGGTTCAATATTAGTTGCAATAGACAAACGACATACAGGCTCTTTGTTTTCCTAAACTGACGTCAAGTCCTGACTCGGAGGAAAAGCGCAAAAATAATCTTTGTACCTTACTCCACTAGAGGGTAGACCTAAAACCACAAACAACAGCTACAGCAACCAATAATCCACTAGAAGGTAGACTTAAAACCACAAACAACAGCTACAGCAACCGAGCTATAGTTCCGTTTCGGTTTCAGATGTCAATTTCGTGGGTTGATTAAGACGAGCAAAAAAGCTGAATATCAAAATTCTTCATGCTAACATGCAGCTGGAAAATTAAATCTAATACACACAATAAAGTAAATGTCGGGAGTAGCAGGCATCTTCACTCACCAGCAAGTGCTGTAGCCAAGCACGCGTCCATTGCGTTCCCGCCTTTTCGGAGCGCATCCATGCCAGCGTGGACCGCGAAACCCTGCGATGTTCCCGCCACCAAACCTTTACCTTCACTGAACGCCAGAGGCTTAGGGCGTATGTACTTCAAAAGGTTGTAATGTTCCAGCCGCTGCAACTCCCCGGCGGGCCAGTTTGCGGGAGAGAGCGACACTTCAGCTGTGGCCAGAGGGAGCGACATGATAACAGTCACGAAAGCCAAGTTGATTGCCATGGTTCGGGGTCGCTGTGCTAGCTAATTATGATCAACACCTCGCGACGAATGTATCAAGTTAAATTTAACATTGACGTAATAAACGAAAAAGGCAGAATCTGATTGGGCACATTTTGACTGGTACAACCATTCCACCCCACCCCCACCCCCTCCTCCCCCCAGTTCTCCCGGACTTCCCGGGAGCCAGCTTTGGTCACGACAGCATCCAGTTGGTCAGTAATATAAGAAAACACGAGGCAAATTTTGGTTCCATTCCACGTCAAAAAAAAAAAAAAAAAAAAAAAAAAAGCAGAGATCATCGTGTTTCAGGATCCCTTGGGATCCCCTTCCAGCCACGTCGATAGACGAAAAACAGTTGTCAAAAACGGATCGATTACAAAACTGAAACTGACAGTTCACATTGCCTGCGCTGCATCCAAACGTACCGACCAAGCACTGAAACGAAGTGAATTGCGAAACTGAGAAATCGTATAGAAATTCCAGTGTTTGTTTTCATGTTGGTACATGTAAGACAAGATAAACGTACAAGTTGTATGGTCTAAAAATATTCGGTCCATGTCATCAATTTTCTGAGCATACCACACACCTCGTGACACCGGGCTCATGTCGAGAGTATAAAATTGAGTGAAGTGTCAAAGGACCCTCAAAACGATTGGACAACTGTTGCAACCCCCCCCCCCCGGGGGGTACTCAATAGGAGTTCCGCTGACTCTATAAAACCCTGACCCTATTCAAGACACAAAAATGGAAATTTTGCTACCCTGTCTAAGACAAAGTTCTCTAATTTGATACCCTGTTCAAGACTAAGTTTAGATAATTTAGCCTGCGTTGCACGCGTTTCCACTGAACATATGAAGAAATCACGCGAAAATGACGAGAGCAATAATGTGGTTGAGGGGGGAGGGGAAGAGGAGAAAATCTTCAGAAAATAACCATGTTTAAGACACAAAAATGTACTATTTGATACCCTGTTTAAGACAGAAGACCCTGAAAATGATACTCTATCGGGCGGAACATCCCTATATAGGAAATATATGGGATTACCCCCCCCCCCCCCCCCGGGTGCAAACCCAACGTACGTGGATCACACTATGAAGCTGGTTATTGTGGCGATTTTTATGCTTGGGTGCTCTTGCAAAAGCAGTCAGGAAACAAAATTCGCCTTGCGGTAAGTCAGTCCAATTCAAGTTTTGTCCTCTGCTCCGGCTTTCTGAACTTGCACAGGGGTAGTCCCTTGATGCCTGCGTGTACGTTTCCGTTATATACGCTTGTAACTGCCTCCCCCCGGGGGGGGGGGGTACTCCCATATATTTCCTATATAGGGGCGTTCCGCCCGATAGGATATCATTTTCAGGGTCTTCTGTCTTAAATAGGGTATCAAATTTTACATTTTCGTGTCTTAAACAGGGTTTAGATTTCTCCTCTTCCCCTCCCCCCTCAACCACATTTTTGCTCTTGCCGTTTTCGCGCAATTTCTTCGTTATGCTCCAGTGGAAACGCGTGCAACGCAGGCTAACTTATCTAAACTTAGTCTCAGAACAGGGTATAATAATAAGTGTCTTGAATAGGGACAGGGTTTTATAGAGTCAGCGGAACCCCCCTACCCAAATTCCTTGAGTACCCCTTCCCCCCCGGGGGGGGGGGGGGGGGTAACTGCACAGTTGTTGGATAACTCAAGATTATAAGAGAATGGGGGAGTTAACGAGCCGCATCGAGATGTATTGTATCTAGAAACGACTGCTTCAGAGCTGAGGAAAGAACTTTAGAACTCGTGCGCCCTTAAATACAAGTCCTGACATGGACCCCATTTTAGCGCTGCAGCATATAATCACGTACTAACGCACATCGTTTTAATTTATACTTCACTTCGCCACTCGATTACTCCCTTAACCTCATATAACTCATCCACCATTAATCTTAATATAATAGCACAGGGGTCAAAATACCCGCGGCACAATTCAAACTATGTTCTGATTTACCGGGGAAAAGAGCGATCCTAACCAAGGATCCCCTTGTGTTTATTATTTCACAACACCCCGTCCCCGCTTACTTATTAATTCACATTTCCGTTCCAATTACATCTTAATGTTTACTGTAACGTCATTTTAATCCAATTATACAATATATGCAGCACGAGCGACCCACCCAACAGAAACAACAACAACAAACTCCTTTTCCCGTTTCCAAATACAAATGTGTTTTACAAACAATTTCCCTTTCAACTACTTTTCATTCCCCCCTCCCCCCGATCCCCAGGCCTCAAACAATTCCCCCTCCCCCACCCTACAGAAACAACAACTACGAATCTTCTTTTCCCGTTTCCAAATACAAATGTGTTTACAAACAATTTTTTTTCCCCTAACAACTTTCCATTTCCCCTACCGCGCTCCCCAGGTCTCAAACAATTCCCCCTCCCCCACCCTACAGAAACAACAACTACAAAACTCCCTTTCCCGTTTCCAAATACAAATGTGTTTCACAAACAATTTCCCCCTCCAACAACTTTCTACAACCAACACCCCCCCGATCCCCAGGCCTCAAACAATTCCCCCTCCCCCACCCTACAGAAACAAAAACTACGAAACTCCTTTTTCCGTTCCCAAATACAAATGTGTTTACAGACAATTTTTTCCCTAACAACTTTCCATTTCCCCTACCCCGCTCCCCAGGCCTCAAACAATTCCCCCTCCCCCACCCTACAGAAACAACAACTACGAAACTCCCTTTCCCGTTTCCAAATACAAATGTGTTTCACAAACAATTTCCCCCTCCAACAACTCTCTAAAACCCACACCCCCCCGATCCCCAGGTCTCAAACAATTCCCTCCTCCTCCACCCAACAGAAACAAGTACGACGCAACTCCTTTTCCTGTCTCTAAAATCAAATGTGTTTTACAAACAATTTCCCCCTCTAACAACTTTCCATTTCCTACCCCACCCTACAGAAACAACAACTACGAAACTCCTTTTCCCGTTTCCAAATACAAATGTGTTTACAAACAATTTTTTTCCCTAACAACTTTCCATTTCCGCTACCCCGATCCCCAGGCCTCAAAACAATTTTTCCCCCCTCCCCCACCCTAGAAACAACAACTACGAAACTCCCTTTCCTGTTTCCAAATACAAATGTGTTTCACAAACAATTCCACCCACCCCCCCAATCCCAAGGCCTCGCATCCATCCCCCTCCCCTACCCGCCACGTACAATAAACAACGAAGCCACTTATCCCTTTTCGCGAAACAAATGTATTCACTGCCCACCAGCCACACGCTGGTCTCCCACATAACGCATCCTATTTTATTACTTTTACTCCCTCCCTTCGACCCGCCCCTCCCAGTCGCCGTTTTCCTTGTTAATAATTCTCTATACCCGCCTCCTACTGGCCAGCGAAAGGTGCGCTCCCACAAACCAAAGGTCACTTTACATTTCACGTGGCCACGATTCGACTTCGTTTACAACTGCCTGTCGTATTGCAACCCAGTATTTTACTTAGCGTTTGGATGCAGTCCTATGGCATCGATCTTCGGAAATCTATCGAGGTAAGTCAATTCCTTCCACCTAATTTTTTCCCTCCCCTCCTTGTGTCGAAGTCTTGACCATCTTCCCCGCCTTTCTCCCTTCACCCTCAACTCGGCCAGGGCCAAAGTTTATAACCGTTGATCGTGTAGGGCATGGATGGCGCGCGCCTACCATTTCGAAACACGTACTATTGAAGGAACTTTCACCTTCATAGAGCAACTGCGTTACTATGCCCCTGATGAGAATAGCGCGGTTGCTTCGACGGACAAACCTCAAATGATGGTCATTAGTTCGACACACCTTTTAGAGTGCTCTTTCCTACACCACCCGTTTAACTTCCACTTTTATTAATTACTGTTATTGTGTTAGCGTATTCACTAATCCCTTCGTTTTTCAGTTCTCTGTTTATTGTATTCTCGGTTTTATTCGCTCTTCGCTCACGTTCCCTTTGTTGCCCAACACACGTGTTAACTACCGACCCCAACTACATGTCTCCCTACCGAAAATGTTCCCTACACAAATACAAGCCCTGACACGGACCCCATTTTAGCGCTGCAGCATATAATCACGTACTAACGCACATCATTTTAATTTATACTTCACTTCGCCACTCGATTACTCCCTTAACCTCATATAACTCATCCACCATTAATCTTAATAAAATAGCACAGGGGCCAAAATACCCGCGGCACAATTCAAACTATGTTGTATTAGCAACAGCAATGTGACACAAGATAAGTCTGCCAAATTACAATGTTCCACCACGTGTCAAACTGTTAATCACCACAACAAATTACCGAATATCCCAGCTATCCCCAATCCCTCCCCAATTAACTCAGTACTATTCACAATCTAGGCTTGCAGTTAGTTACACTACCGTCAACTGGTAGCACTGCGAGGTACTACTATTAGTATGAAAATATAAAGGAGGACCAGACAATAAATCCCATGGATGACGAAATACCAGAGGCGAAGGTTACCGACAAACACGTCCCAGTTACCGTTCAAACCACAAAACCTGGCGCGAAGCCTAGAAATCTCGACTGATAATGATGATGATGATGATGATGATGAGTATACAGCTGCTAATAGACGCCAACTGAACCATGCGGGTAAGCTTCATTCATATAACGCGTTCCCGTGTAATATAGCTTCATCCAAACACATGAAAAAGGAAAATTAGGAGAACACGATAGTAGCGCAGGAAAACCACGAGGCCCGCCTGGGATGAAATGATGAAAAATGTTGCTGGTATTGCTGAAAATCCCTTCAGACGAGACTAAAGAAAGCCCAGCAGGGTGCTTCCCGTCAACCATCAGCCCACAGATCAGCTTCGCCCGCTTTATCTACTAACGGGATATCCCCCACAGTAGTTCCATCCCCATCTCCACCAGCAGCCGCTTATTCCATGATGTCCTATCGACAATAGATTCTTTCTCGGGCAGTGAAGCTGAAGCCCCCATCTCCCCAGTTTCTGGCGACACAAGTGACAGCTTATCAGAGACCGACTCAGATTTGGCACCGTAGTAGAAATTCCTCGAGAAAAAAAATCATTTTTGCAGCCGCCAATTCTAGTTCTTACAAAGGTTTTGTGTTGAAACTTATGGATGGTATATTTGCGATAAAAGAGTTAGGTATAGCTTGTTCTAGTTTGACCGGAGGTAGCAGAAAGTATCGGAGGTGAAATCAGTAAAGCAATCCCTCTCCCCTGCTCGAATGAGGAACATTTTTAAAGCTGCAAGAGTTAGGTATCCTGGTGAGCTTTCCCGCGTAGCAAACTCACCAGAATTCAGGCCTAAGAGTCGAAACACAGCACGTCTAAAACCGCTGCAACATGAGCCAATCACGAGGATTATTTCCCGTTTTTGTTTTTTTTGTTTTTGTTGTTATTTTGTTTTGCTAAACAAAGTAATTCTGTTATTATTTGGCATTTAAATCATGGTTTAAAAAGCGGCCCGTGATCGGCACAGGTAGCATGGAAAGCTGAGCCGATGTATCGATAGTCAATCACGTAATTTTTTAAATTGACTAGGCCTTCTTGAGTTCTTACTTGAGTTTTTCTTACCGAAATCACAGAACGTTAACAATTAATGAAATCACAGTTAGACTTTTGTGTACCACGTCGCATAAAATGTTTTAGCGTTTGCTGTTGAGCACCCAAAACCCGTGATTTTGACCCCTAAGAGGTTCGACGAGCATCCCCGTCCTTTTTTAGTTGGGACTCCCTCCAAAATACCCTCCAAAAGCTTGGGGAGGTGTTTCCCGAGGCTAAACAAGCAAATTGACGACACCGGCATCCACAGCTAATAATTGGCACCCAAAAAACTTAGACCGTTTAATATCATATGCCTTCAAAAGTGCTGCTACATTTCCAGCTTCCTCAGCTTATCACTAAATATACGATGTTTACTCCATGCCGCTATCCGGACAGCCTGCCCGTTAATGCCAGAATCACAATTACAAATGAATAAAGATTACCCGCCATTTTGATTCGCTCGGCAGCCACGCCCATCAAAAGCTATCCTAGGGGGAGGAGTAAACGGTCAATTTGAGCCAGGCGTTCCGTGCAGGACAAATAGGGATCTTCAAGCGAACACGGACGGGACGAGGAACCACTAAAAGTGTTTCTGTGTTCTTTATGTCTTTGTAACTTAGCCTACCGTTTTCTTAAGGTGCTGAGTTCTTGAGCTCTCTTTTCCGCGCGAAATTGATTGTCAAATTGTTTTGTTCAAAACATAGTGCTTAGAGTAATCACCGTCCTGATCAGCTGAAGTTGGAAATGTACCAGCACTTTTAAAGGTATGCGGCATAAACAGTATACGTCTTTCGGTGGTACTGTATGTGCATGTCGTCCGTTACTGAGCCTCAGGGCCACATCCCTGAGTTTTAAAACAAACCTTTTGGAGGGGATCAGCATTTAGAGGGTGTCAGCAGTTTACAGTCAGTCCTTTGTCGAAGTCCCTGGGATGGTGTGAGTCAAAATGTTGCTTCGCCCAAAACCCCACAACAAGTGAAGCCTTGTTGTCTAACTTGTTCAACGTATACAAACGACTTAAACAGTGTTACACATTATATAATACCACAACAATTGTCAGAGAGTGCTTTTATTGGATGCTATTTGGATAAGCTCTCGAGTTGCCACCGTATGAGTGTCTTCTCTATTTGCACAAAGATAGAGCTGTTACAAGTTGCCTAATAATGGTAATTATTATTATTTACACTGATTACATGTTGTGTTTAATGAGTTGCTAAAAGAAACTTTATGCTTGGCTAGTCGCGTCATAATGCATTGTAGGGACTTTAAGATACAGGACGCGAGAGGACGACGGCAACGTCGGTGAAACAATAAAACTAATCACAGAAGACAAAAGAAGCACGTGAATATCTGAAATTGACATGTTCTCGGGGTCGCCGTGCTCTCGCGTACGACTTCAAATGCTTCTTTTTTACGCCGTTGTCAGGACGTGGACGACAGTTTGATAAAATAACGACAGTCGTTCTCCTTAGTAGGAAACGATGAAATCCATAGAACCTCGGCAAAAACGGGACAAATTGAGCAATTAACCTAAGAATAGGAAAACTTACAAAGACATAGGGAAAACAGAGACACTATTTTTTGGTTCCTCGCGTTGCCGTCGCCGTCCTAGGTTTCTTAAACTCCTTGTTATCTAACTAGATGACCGTTAAATAGAGGTGACAATACAATAAAGCTAGCCAATTGGGGAATCTAAACGGTGACCGCTAAATGGAGATCAAGTTTACAGTAGTAAGTGGAGCAAATCCGGGACTTTGATAAATGACCGCTTAATATAGAGGGCCGCTTAATAGAGGTTTAACTGTAGCATTGTTACAAATAACGTGGTGTGTCGAGTAAAGCTTCTCGACAAGAAAGAAAATTACACAAATTATCGGTTCTACTCTCACATACTCTTGTTTTAAATACAGTTATTAAATTGCTCGTTAAAATAGAGACTAACTGCCTTTTGGTTTATCAGTTTCGTTTGCGTGCTTGGCTGTAAGTTTGTTTACATGATCCTGTACACATAATTTGTAAGCGCTTTTCCGGTGAAGAGTGTATTGTTGTCATCATTGCTCTGCAAAGCAATTTGCTGGTATCGACCGTTCACGCATTCCTCCGATTCTCCGTGTTTGTTGTACTTCGTTTCCGCTTCAACACCACCCCAGCATTCTCCGTAGTCCTGAAGTCCAAAAATGTTCAAACATTTCTTTTTGGCTTCCGCAGCGCACAGGCAAGTGAGGCTGGAAATTATATATGATGATTTAATATAAATTAATGTAAATATTTTGAACAAAGACGTATAGCTAAGTCTTCATTATCTGTCAGAACTGAACGCATAATGAACATCTCATTTTCATCACTCAGGCCTGTAAAGGCCGAACTTTGCATGCGTCGAATAAAATGCAAATTGACTGAAGCAATAGCTTTTGCTGATTTGCATTGTTTCGATTCATGTGAAGTTAGCCTTTAGCTGTAGCAGACCACCTTTCAAAAGCAAAAAAAAAGAAAATACAAGCATCAATCTAAGTTAATGCAGAGCCAACAGAAAGGGGAAAATACAGGTGCTAGTTTTAACAACAAACTATGCCTTTTGCAAATATAGTGGAACCTTCCATAAGTGACCACCCTTCGTTCAGCTTTAAGTGGTTGCTTACTGGAGGTGGCCGCTTACGAGAATTTCTTCCATGTGAAGACTAAGTGAGATTCAGCTTTGAGCCACAACCAGTGTCAAATAATGCGCTTTAGTGAGTGAATAACATGCACCTTGAGTTTTAGGAAATCATCCTTGTGTCCTGTTGCACGCTATATTATTTTTTTCGGTCCGTACGCTTACTAATTCTGCAATCTGATTGGCTCCCTGGCCGTGCAGTTTTTTTCAGATATCTGCCCACGGGCACTTGCCGTATCTTACGTCATGCAACGTGGCTGATTACTTGGCCTGCCAAAGGCGGACCAAGTATTAAAATGCAAAAGTATTTTGTCGGGGTCGCGATGCTGATTGGTTGGCTGGGGCGCTCATCAATGACGTCATTTTCTGCCATGAATACTGCCATGAGTACAAATATGAATGATGTACTGAAATCAATGAAACAATATGCATGAAATTGCACAACTGCACAACTTTGCAATGTACGGAAATGTACGATGAAGCAGATGCCCAGAACCTTGAGAACGTGAAACAAGACAATCTGAACGAAGGATTGGAGAATCTTGAGTGACGACAAGCGGGAAGCAACTTTGTTTTGGTCCAACCGTTTAACTTGAAGGTATTTTGTGTTCTTTTATACTGTACTGTTTGCTCTGATACAATTAATGCGTCAGAAAATATGGCTTTTATTTATTTCTTTTTGCGTTTTACTTTGCTGCGTGTTTTTGTCGCCATATATGAAACCACTATTCAGCGTTCTTGTTTCACAACTGTGATATTCCTCAGGAAGAAGCGGTCGTAGGTAGGTCTCGCTTTGAGCAATTTCACTAATGTAGCTTGAGCACCTTCCTAAAGCAAAGCCATGCAACCTTTTCCTGTACAACATGCCAACACAACGTCTAACAGCGCGTTCGCGGTTGGAAGCATATTTGTCGTCAATAAGTAAGCCGATGACACATGATCGGGCATCGGAAACTTTTTGTTTTGAATCATCGAAAATCTACAATCCTTTCTTTCTTTCCTTTTTCCTTTTTGAAGTCCATTTCGAGCACCTCGAATGCAGTTTCCAGTCTCAAACTACAAACTTCTTGGTGGTGTGTGAACCACTCGACCATGCCACTCGACAAATTGCCGATCGATCGACATCAAAATCTCCCCGTTTTTCGAACATGCGGCAGCATCAGCCCGACATCCGGTCACCTTACAACAGAAATTCTCGTTTTAAACTCATTTCCGATTTCTAAAAGAACTGTGGTCGGCATACAAGGCCAATATTTATACTTAGTTTCACTCTTTGTGGCGGCCATCTTGGATATTTTTATAAGGAGGCCTGGGAAAGAGCGTTACGGACGGACGGACGGAAGTGGCTTAACGTATCAATACTGTATATAGATACTAGCGGGACCCCGTAAAACATGGTGATTGGATTTTTCTTTTTCTTCTTTCTTTTTTCCTTTTTGAAGTTTACTTCGAGCATCTGGAATGCAGTTTACAGTGTCAAAGTACAAACTTCTCTGTAGTGCGTGTACCCGTCGACCGTACCACTCGACGAATTGCCGATCGATCGACATCAAAATCTCCCCATTTTTCGAACATACAGCAGCATCAGCCCAACATCCAGTCACCTGACAGCACAAATTGTCTTTTTAAACTCATTTCCGATTTCTAAAAGAACTGTGGTCGGCATACGAGGCCAATATTTATACTATGTTTCACTCGATGTGGCGGCCATCTTGGATTTTTTATGATGAGGAGGCCTGGGAAAGAGCGTTACGGACGGACGGACGTGAGTTAACGCATTATTATATAAGCTAGCGGGACCCCGTAAAATACGGTGATCGGAATATTTTTATTTTTTTAATTCTTTCTTCCTGTTTCCTATATATGTCCGGTCTCTGCAGGAAATTAGTACTAAAATTACAATAGAAAGACTCAAACGGTGAGCCTCAAAGGTGGTCGTTATCGCTTACAAGTTGTCAAAATAGACAATATCTCCTTAAGGTTTTATAGATTCACGTTGTTCTTATATGTACAATAAACTTCCAAGGCAAAGCTGTAGATATCACTTACTTTTTCAAAAAAGGCTCATAGTTATTCCAGTCCATTTGATTTCGGAGGCTCAAAAGGAATTTAGAAAGTGCTCTGTCATCAGGCCCCGAGTCACCAAAGCATCCAACTTGCTCCAAACTTAGAGTCCATAAATCGCAACCCAGCAAAAATGTGTTATTGCCTGGAGATGAATAATAATAATAATAATAATAATAATAATAATAATAACAAAGTGTTGTCGCGTGAAAACGCGACAGATGTTGGGATTCAAGTTTGGTGTGGCAAGTGTCCGCACGCACCATAAGAATTATTGAATAAGCAATCTCTGGACTAGAGCGAGACTCCCAAGAGTGATCAACTTCAATTTTCTCTTTCAATTTCTCACCCGAAAAAATATCATACAGTATAGGGAACTTGGCTTTTGATTTACTCAAATGAACCTGATTAAACTATAAGTTATAATACAACACTCGTACAGTTGCTTCAAAAGGATGAGGGTATCTACATTTTGAGTTTGGGAGTATGCGTGACTTATCTCATTTTCATGCATAATTGATTTTGTTTGACTTCGAACATTTGTTACTAATCATAGGCCACGATTAATCTAGCCTGCGCTTCATTATTTACCTGTTTTTTGTCTTCTAAATTGCGTTTCTTCTACCAGGCTTTCTAAATTTCCAGTCGGCCTGTTTCATTTCAGAGCTATTATCACCGCGGTTTTGATGAATTCACGGTTGTTTGAAGAGCGTATGTTAAAGCTGAAAAACCCCGCCGGGAGCCATTTCAGCTTGTCGAAATGGTATCGTTTGATTATGTTTGCTTTCCTTTGCTTATAGTTTTAACCAGCTGGACGAAGAAAAATGCGAAAGTGAGTATAATGAACCAAAACCGCAAGAGCGCAAGTACATGTCAACAAAAATCTCACGTTACATACTTCGAAACTCAGCCAAGAAAAGAAAGGCTTCCACGTCGCTTGCACGTGAACATTATCCAATCAAAATATAGTATTTTTGCTTACACGTCAATCAAACTTCGAAATCCTAGAGGGGGGACTTCTTTCACCAATTGTCATGATACCTACACGGTGGTTTTCGGGTTGAAACAATTATATGCTGGGCCCTTAGGTCCACTCGACGAATTGCCGATCGATCGACATGATCTCCCATTTTTCGAAAATATAATAATATAATATAATAATAATAATAGTAACAACAACAACAATAATAATAATAATAATAATAATAATAATAATAATAATAATAATAATAACTAACAGTATAACCTCGCTATCTTGAATTCTCAATAGAAGCGAGATAGCCGGGCATCGAGATAATGGGGTTCTCTACCAAAGAAAGATTCTACCAAATTCATTTCCAAGAAAAAATCAGATTCTGTTCCAGATAGCGGAGAGAGTTCGAGATAGCGGGATTCTGCTGTATGTCATTCACAATACGAATTAATGTACAAAAGCGGCTGAGCGGGGAAAGAAATCAAACTTAGGTAATAAAGATAAAGGCAAAGTTATCTGGTGCTTGCACATGATTCTTCGTAAGCGCTGTAAGAAACCAATCAGATATGGATACAGGCCTTGTCCTTTGGAAGTCAGTATAATATCCAAAATCTGGTTCTTTCCGTCTGGGCAAATGCTGTTTCCGATTCGGTTAATTTCAACCCAAAAAATCCAGATTGTTGGAGTCTTTTATTTTAAAGCCATAGTTAATCATGCCCAGTTAGATGTTCTGTAAAGGCGCAAAACTAACAATTCGGGGTATTTCATTTGAATCGCTTATTCCTAAAATCTATTCCCCCTTTTCAAGCTAAGAGTGCTTTAAAACGATACCCTTTGGGACGGCACATACCTATATGGCCTATGTATGTTTCCGCGGTGTTAGTATCAGACGACTAAAGAGATGCTGCACAGCTACTTAAAAAATCAGCTCTATCGAAAAAATACACGAAGATAATTGCAATAAATAAATAAATAAATAAATAAATAAATAAATAAAGACACCCGAGGAAGAGCGTGGTATCCCCCTCCCTCCTTTCCTCTTGTACGTCCGATTGTATGTATAAAATTTTCTCTTTTTTAATCCTCGAGCGAAGCGAGGGTAATAATCACGACGCTAATGCAGCAAACTCGCTTTCTTTGGAGACTCCAAGCAGGTCGCCATCTCGAATTGTAATGTTCGTGTGTCAGTCTGTCTGGCGAACGACCTCGTCCCCAGGGTCATCCGCGTAGAGCGACCACTGCAGGCAAGGTTACATCGGCAGCTTAACTGTAAACCGCCATTTTCTTGGTGACGTGCGGTAGAGTACGAAGGGAAGTGATTTTGTACAACAAGATGCAGATACAAAACCAAGCAGTTCGACGGACGACTGTAAACTACCCGGATATTTTGCTAGTGTATGGGAGGCAAGCTGACTAACCGTGAAACGGATTCTTTAAGGCATCGACTGGCCGACCTGAACATAATCCCAGACGCCAGTATTGTGTTAAAACGCAGACACTTCTTCAGAAAGAGATAGCAAAATACATTTGGTGGAAATCAAACAATCGTCGTGGCAAATTTCACCTTTTACAATAACAGGAACGTAGTTTTCAGAATCCAAGTTTCACAAGATGACGACGCATAACACAATGGAAAGTGGAATTTTCGTACTGTATGAGGACTGCTCTATACAGTGTATTTTGAAAGAATTGAAGACGTAAACAATAGTGTTTTGGGTTTTGTTTCTTTTGCTGGAAAAGAGCTAAAGCTATAGCTTTCAGGAACCGGTGAGTTTTGAGAAATTACATCAATTAACGTACAATACGCTTATGCTATTTTAAAGTCGTGTTATCATTATGGTATTTCAACAATCGCTGTATATTTTGTCGTTTGATGCCCCAGGAACTGTGATGAAGGCCAAGTAGGATTATATTGTGATATTTTCGCTAGTTTCAAAGCTGTTTCAGAGTGCCTTCGTGCAAGATTGTGTCATCCGAATCCTGACATATTTGCATATAAATTTCGCTGACAGTCTGACACATGCTGTGAAGTTTTCTCGCTGTGTTTGCTGGCACATTGTATTCAAGGATGAAATATAACCGGATTGAAGTGTTTTTGCTTTCTGGCGGCTATTAAAGTAGAAAATACCCGGCCAGGGGTCACTGCTTTCCAAATTAAACAATTACAGCCTATTGTATATTACTGTCTATGGTGGCCGAACTTGCTCGCTCAAAACAATTGGACCTTGTATTGTTTAGTGACTTGATTTCTTTTTTCTGTCAAAGATTTTAAAATCGTTAAACGCGTGGTTTGAAAAGTTGGTTCAAAAGTGAACCCTTGCCAAAATTCACACGGTTCCGAGACTTCGAACGCGTGTAAACAAGCGACTTGCTTTGGCGGTTCTAAATTTGTTACACTCGAAAAAGTGTATTAAAATAATAATAATAATAATAATAATAATAATAATAATAATAATAATAATAATAATAATAATAATAATAATAAATAAGAAAAAAACGTACACGTATGTGGTTAGGATAAAGCGTTGGCTAGAGAAGTAGCGGCTTTTCTTGAAATTCATAAAAATTTCGGTGTCGAAGATTGACTTTGCTTGGCTTTCAAGCCTCGGGAGTATTCTGTAGTTGCGTGTAAATGTTGTCTCAGCGAATTTTGGAGTTCAGCTAGTGTCTACGAAAATTACAGACTGTGCACGTTGTCTGAATTGAACTAAACCAAGACTGCTGTGCGACAAAGACTTTTTTTTAGCGGCCGACTGGTGACGTCGCTACACAGCCGTGGTTTGCAAAAAAAATTTAAATAATCTCCGAACGGAAAATAAACAAGAATCCCGCTTTCCGAAAACCCACTACACAGAGCAAGGGGATATCTGCGATTATCGTATTTCTAGTATAAATAGACCTCACGTACCTCTCTCACTTTCAACATTGCTGCACTCGCAGCGGTAGCTGTTCATGTGGTAATCGGGGACACAGGTTTTTCCGTTTTCGCAGAGATTTTGCTCCATACATGGTGTCTACAATATAACAACAATCATGACTTACAGCAATTAAGCTACTTAATTATAGCAATGTTAAATCGCAGGCCTTTTTGTAGCAATAACATTTTTTAGTTTTATATAAATGTTACATTTTATCAGTAACGACGTTTAACTAATGCGATATTGCGCCATTTTGTACTCCATAAAAGTTGGTACATTATATTTAGTATTCCAGATACGAATTTTAACATAAAAAGTGGGTTAACTCAATTTACGAAGTCCGTAGTATCACGTGAAAATCAATTATTTACAAGTTATATTTGTCGAATTTGAAATGTTTCAAACTAGTTGACATTGACCTTGTATACCGGCGGGCGAAGGAATGCATCATATTAAAAATAACTATACCCCCGCAACAAGCAATCCATTGCAGGAAAAAAGGTTTAATCGTAAGGTGATAGAAAAGAAGAAGAACAGGAAAACAGTTTGAATTCTGTGTGCTCACCCATCCAATTACTAATCCAGCCGGATCGGACTTAATTTTCGGAAATTTGTAATTCACAGTTTTGTATGAACTAAATAGCAACCATTAAAAAAGTAACTAACTTTCAAAAAATTGCGGCTAAGAAGCCGTATTCTACGAGAGTCCAGCTAGATTAATTTAACTACGTTTCGCGCCGCATGTCGCGTAACTGATTGTGAGAGCCACCTGCACAATACCTGCTTTACGGCCGTATTTGCACACTGTAATAATTGAATATGCGTTACTGTGTTAGAGCCTATATTGTTTGATTTGACTTCAAACTTACAGAATATAGGATAATACATATACTGCTTGACCATGAA
Organism: Plumapathes pennacea; assembly: GCA_964036295.1. Taxonomy (NCBI): domain Eukaryota; kingdom Metazoa; phylum Cnidaria; class Anthozoa; order Antipatharia; family Myriopathidae; genus Plumapathes; species Plumapathes pennacea. Next base: position 10,004,025 of record OZ038469.1, on the reverse strand, counting down.
TAACCGCCAGGGTTTTTTTTTTTTTTTTTTTTCAGCCTATCACAAGAATTTCAACTTTTGTCTATTTGATTATTTCTATGTTTTCATTTGTAATTAACTATATAGATACAACTTATCTGTTTTTTTTTTTTTTTGTTTTTTTTTTTGTTTTTGTTTTTTTTTTTTGTAGTTTGTAGTGTCCCGAAAACATACCGGATATACACGGTATGCCGTCTGGTTTGCATTGGGTACGCTTCGATTTATGAAGTGAAACGCTGTTGTTGCGTTCTTGTGAAAGTTGGCAACTGCCCGTATAGACTACTAGTCAGGATTTCAGGACGATTCAATTTTGTTGATTCCGCCCCAGCCTGGTTATCGTATTTACACTGAACTTGATCTATTCTTCGAATACAGACACTCCAGACCGAGACAACATTTGAATGTAGTAAATTAAAGGTCAACGGTAATTACAAGCAAAATATAAATATAAGTTAGAAGGTTATACATACGTCCGGAGTTTTTTCTCTTTGTACAATCCTGCCGATAGAAAGTTTCCTTAGCAACGTTGCGTGCGGTGTGTTAACTGGCAGCTGCCAGCCGTGAAAAAAAGTATATATTTTCTTCAACACTTAATCTATAAACTAGGATAGACAAAGTCTCCGAGCTCTAGGGCGAGGAGGGATTTGTAAATATCGTTTTTAATGTCTTAATCTGCGTATAAGAAAAATAGATTATATATGTATTTTAGCTTTTCGCCGGTGGAAGAAGGGTTTGTTTCTAATGTATGAAACACGAAAGCTTGCAATTAACGTACGTATTTGGTGCTGTAGTTGATCTTATTCTAAATTTATTTTTCTAGTTTTGATTTTTTGTTTCTATTTTTTAGCTGTTCTGTGCGCTGTTTAGAAAGTAACACTTGATTTTCTCCTGAATCCGCTCCTGCAGTTCGTTGGCCAAGAGCATGAAAGTAAGTTAGCTTTGGTTAGTCCTGAGCTAGCGTAATGGAACTTTAAACAAACGAGCAGAGACTTCTAACTAACACCTGCCTTGAGAGCATAGTGGTGGAAGCTTCCATTTCCCTGAAACTTGTGCGAGGAGCTGAACAAGTCGGTCTCAAGAAGGTCGCAGTGGTAGCGCCGATTGTGGTCTGGCTCTGCCTGGATATTGAATGATATACATCTATCGGTCGTCAGGCAGGAGTAGGCACATTCTGAAAACTTCCCCACTTCAGGAATGCTCTCTAAAATGTCGCCCAACAAAGATTGAAAAGGATATTTCTTAAAGTTGGCGAACGACGGCATTGTTTTGCTTTGCTTTCGTTTGATGCTGGGAGCAGAGTTTTCTCCGTTAATAGTTCCACTCAACACGAATATGAGTATAAAACAGACGAGAGGCCTTGATGCGTCCATCACTGAACGGACGTGACTCAGAGGTAAGATCAAGCTCAGCTCCTCAAACAATATACGAAGCAGGTGTTGAAAAAAGAAAGTTCATGCTCACATAAATTACGAAAACTAAGTAAAAACTACCTGGATGACATTTTTTGTAAAATAAAAACAAACACTGACTTGTATGAAAAGATAAAGTTAAAACAAGATGCTTAAAATAAAGCAGGTGTTTTAGAAAAGGTCCGAATGTTCACTTCCAGTGAAATGTTAAATTATAGTTAACTGCAAAAGATTGCATAAAGGTTCAAGACTATAGTATGCCACTCACACTTTAGCGATTCTCAACCCAGCAAAAAAACAATAACAAAAACCAAAAACAAAACAAAAAACAGAAAACAAAAAACAAAAAAGAAGCTTCCTTTTATAGCTCGTGCACTACGCCACAAGCAATTAATTGAAAAATGGTGGCAAAACACAATTGAAAGCAAACAGTTGTCGGATCTTCAATACATTTATTTGCCCATCAGCTAAATATTACATGAGTATTGAGGAATATCCCAGAAACAACATCGATATTGTCTATCTTTATGGTTGTCAGTAGAGGCCTGGAATAATCACCGCGAACGATCTGTGCAGTGATTTATTCGCTACAGGATTTAGTCGGCTTCATCGAAAGCCCGATCACAATCCAGGTTTCTAGCAACTTTGCACAGTTCCCTGGTTACCCTGGAAAACTATAAAAGGAAACAAAAGCAAAACTGTAATTAATAAACGGGTTATTCATGCACGAGAAGGAGTGCAATACGGCGAATTATTATATAGACACGAGTGTTTTACTGGAAAATATACTGTGCGTAAAATCCATACAAAACTACATCCGGGACCCGAGTGGCGTATTTTCCATATCCTCACTAGTGAGGATATCGTTGGCATCATTCGCATATCATTCGTATATTGGAATATTGGAAGGGAATTCAAATTAGCTTAAAAACAAACACTGACTTGTAATGAAAAGATAAAGTTAAAACAAGATGCTTAAAATAAAGCAGGTGTTTTAGAAAAGGTCCGAATGTTCACTTCCAGTGAAATGTTAAATTACAGTTAACTGCAAAAGATTGCATAAAGGTTCAAGACTATAGTATGCCACTCACACTTTAGCAACTCTCAACCCAGCAAGAAAAAAAAAAAAAAAAAAAAAAACAATAATAATAATAAGAAAAAAGAAGCTACCTTTTATAGCTTGCGCACTACGCCACAAGCAATTAATTGAAAAATGGTAGCAAAACACAATTGAAAACAAACAGTTGTCGGATCTTCAGTACATTTATTTGCCCATCGGCTAAATATTACATGAGTATTGAGGAACATCCCACAAACAATATCAATATTATCTAATTTTATGGTTGTCAATAGAGGCCTGGAATAATCACCTCGAACGATATGTGCAGTGTTGTATTCGCTACAGGATTTAGTCGGCTTCGTCGAAAGCCTGATCAAAATCCAGGTTTCTAGCAACTTTGCACAGTTCCCTGGTTACCCTGGAAAACTGTAAAAGGAAACAAAAGCAAAACTGTAATTGATAAACGGGTTATTCACGCACGGGAAGGAGTGCAATACGGCGGAGTATTTTTACAAGTCGATTCTATTTTTTCAAGCCTGCTGAGTAAATGACTGAAAGGGAAATCCAAGGGAAATGGGTTTGAGTTCGAGATAGCGGAGAGTTCGAATTAGCGGGGTTCTACTGTATATTCTGGCAACCGCGTTTGTATAATTTAGACATTATGCTTTACTTCTCTCTTGTCTTGTAGACTAGGACGGCTAGTTGGCTGCCTCAGAGAAGGTGATAGTCTGAATTTATAGCAAAAAATAAAACGCCAATTATCTTGTTCTGTATTAGCTGGTGGGTGCGTTGGTGCAAAAATGTTACAAATGAATGGCAGCGTCTGGCCTTTGCTGTCATATTACACTCTTCGACCAAACACGGGCGAGATAAAAGATTGATGCATTAATCAGAGTGAAAATTAGTCACAAGCCGAGATGTATTAATTCCAGTAGCAGTATAATATTTTGATATTTTAGTAATTGATAACTGTCTTACGTTGTCTTTAATATTCCCTCTGCATTCCCTATTCCTATTCTAAAAAATGCTATAATTTTGTAAACTGTGCATTGTATTGTATTTGTATTTGTATTGCTGTATATTTGTATGTCGGTCTTTTATGTTCTAAAAATCGTTGATCTTATTTTACAGCTGCAACCGAATGTTCCAAAAACCTACAAACAAGGATAAATACGTTAATGTGCCGGACAGCGGCTTTCACCCGCCGCGCCCACATGTTTAGTATATTGGAATATTAGGAGGGAATTCAAATTAGCTTTAAAACAAACACTGACTTGTAATGAAAAAGATAAAGTTAAAACAGGATGCTTAAAATAAAGCAGATGTTTTAGAAAAGGTCCGAATGTTCACTTCCAGTGAAATGTTAAATTATAGTTAACGGTTCTAAAGGTTCTAGACTATAGTCACTCACACTTTTAGCTATACAGAAACATTTGAGTCTATTCACTCCTTACTATACACTTCGAGGACTGAATTTTGCGTTGAAAGAGAAAGCACTACCTGGCAACGGATGTCAGCCATCTTTATGTAATCGTTTATATCTGTGGCCGAAGATGCATCCTATTTTCTCTAATGCGCGGCTTAAATGTAAGCATTCCGCTTTACTCTAGATTTTGTCCCGCTAATGCTGTAGTAAAAAAGGCTTTTAAACACATCAATCGCAGGCTTCCAAGTACAATAGGTTTACATGATGCAAAACTGAAAATAGAAAGTACACGTTAGTTCCCGGAGCTCTCTTTAGCTTTCTGTCTTGGGAGGCTCGACGTACTATAGAAGCAACGATTCATGCTGTGTGATAACTGCGTACCACTCGACGAATTGCCGATCGATCGACATAAAAATCTCCCATTTTTCGAACATACAGCAGCATGAGCCCAACATCCAGTCACCTGACAGCACAATTACAAAATTATAGCATAGAATTGTTACACTCGAAGAAGCGTATTAAAATAATAGTAATAATAATAATAATAATAATAATAATAATAATAATAATAATAATAATAATAATAATAATAATAATAATAATAATAATAATAATAATAATAATAATAATAATAATAATAATAATAATAATGATAATAATAATAATAATTAAAAAAAATTCATAAAAATTTCGGTGTCCAAGATCGACTTTGCTTGGCTTTCAAGTCTCGGGAGTATTCTGTAGTTGCGTGTAAATGTTGTCTCAGCGAATTTTGGAGCTCAGGTAGTGTCTACGAAAATTACAGACGTGCACGTTGTCTGAATTGAGCTAAACCGAGACTGCCGTGCGACAAAGACCGTTTTTTTAGCGGCCGACTGGTGACGTCGCTACACAGCCGTGGTTTGCAAAAAAATTTAAATAATCTCCGAACGGAAAATAGATAAGAATCCCGCTTTCCGAAAACCCACTACACAGAGCAAGGGGATATCTGCGATTATCGTATTTCTAGTGTAAATAGACCTCACGTACCTCTCTCACTTTCAACATTGCTGCACTCGCAGCGGTAGCAGTTCATCTGGTAATCGGGACGCAGGTTTTTCCGTTTTCGCAGAGATTTTGCTCCATACATGGTGTCTACAATATAACAGCAATCATGACTTACAGTCATTAAGCTACTTAATTATAGCAATGCTAAATCGCAGGCCTTTTTGTAACAATAACATTTTTTTCCCACGCTTCGCGTGGGTACTAATCTGAACACCATGTCGTTTTTTAATGTTTTTCGTTCACGGGCGACCTCCCCGCGCAGCGGGGTTTGCTGGGAAAAACATCGGAAGAGAATCACTTCCCCGCGCAGCGGGGCCTGCTGGGTAGAAACTCGGAACAGAATCACGCGCGGGTTTTGCTGGGTAGAACACTCTAACCTCGTTCCCAGGCTCTTTCCTCTCGCGACCTCGAATCTCGTGTTTTAATGTTTTTCGTTCACGGGCGACCTTCCCGCACCGCGGTGTCTGCTGTGTTGATCACGTGGTGTTCTGCTGGTCCGTTGCGAAGCAACGGACACCATAGGAGGCAAGTATGAATCAAGCAAAGAATCAAACCGAACACTGTCAAGAGAAGAAACAAGTTTGTCTTGAAAAACGAAGAGAACAAGCGAGACTAAGACGAATTGGTAAGACAAGCCAGGAGCGGTGTATCCGTCTCGAGCGCAGACGGCAAACAGACAGTGGTGTCGCTGCCAAAAAAAAAAAAAAGAAACCAGGAGACAACCCAGGAAAGAGAGCAGCTGATCGGGAGCATCATAGGCAAAAGCTGGCCCAAGAAACAACTCAGGCAAAAGAACAGCGCGTGAAAGCTGCTCGACAACGAGCTGCTTCTCGACGCCACAATGAAACCGATTGCACAAGAGGCCGGAGTTTATACAATGACGAATTTCGTCGTTAATTTTATATACAGACACAGATGAATTACTGCAACAAAGAAGCGGTGAAGGCATAAACATTACTTCACACCTTATATACAGATACAACATTTCGCCGTTAATTAACGGCGAGATTTTCTGTCTGTATATAGAGGAAAATAGTCTTTTGCCGTTATTTAACGGCGAGACTTTCTGTCTGTATATAGAGGAACACAACATTTCGCCGTTAATTAACGGCGAGATTTTCTGTCTGTATATAGAAGAACAGTATTTCGCCGTTATTTAACGGCGAGATTTTCTGTCTGTACATAGAGCAACACAACATTTCGCCGTTAATTAACGGCGAGATTTTCTTTCTGTATATAGAGGAAAACAGTATTTCGCCGTTATTTAACGGCGAGATTTTCTGTCTGTATATAGTTTGAATTGTGCCGCGGGAATTTCGAGCTTTGAAACCTGTGAAAAAATCTCACGGTCCTGGGACCCACGCGGCGGTATCTTCTTTCCACACTCAGGTGAGAAATTTAATTTGCATACCCTGCACTGTAATACTTATTGTCACGCAAAAAGATAGCGCGTTAGTAAGCTTTGCTTGCGAAAATCAGATCACGTGAGTTAATAAACCAGTTGATATGGTTACTGACCAGGGTCCGGTTTTTCGAAAGCCGATTAAGCTAATCCAGGATTAACGAAATTCTTTCTGACGACCTCTCTGCCGACAAAATGCAGGGTTTTGTTCAAATATGGATTAAAAAGCTTGTTTTAGCTGAATACGTATCAAGGAAATCATTGCAGGACAAAATCTTCACATTTTCAGGCTTATAAATGACAAGGAAGTTTACACCTAATCCTAATCTCTATATACAGATAGTAAATCTCGCCGTTAAATAACGGCGAAATGTTGTGTTCCTCTATATACAGACAGTAAATCTCGCTGTTAAATAACGGCGAAATACTGTCTCTCTACATGCAGACAGTAAATCTCGCCGTTAAATAACGGCGAAATACTGTGTTCCTCTATATATGTACAGACAGAAAATCTCGCCGTTAATTAACGGCGAAATGTTTTGTCGGTATATAAGGATCATTCAAACATATGTTTTGGCGATATTTTGTTTGCGTATGTATATAAAGTTTATCACAAAATTCGCCATATTCATAACACCCGCCTCTCCGCAGGCTTCAGGCTCAAAATGAGGCCAACAATCGACGCCGTGAGCAACGTTCGTCTCTTGTCGAAGAACGGCGCTTCCAGAGGCAACAATATCTGCATAGCCGTGGATGGGCTAACCCTGACAACCCGGCTCTGCACGAACAGCAGGAGGACAGAAAATAAGCTAAAATAGTGCTTGAAGGCCAGCCGATAGCTCCAAGGGGCAGGTAATACACGTCTATTTACTTTCTTCACTTAACTCGTCCGTTATGCATTGCTACGAGCTTATCGGACATTTTGTGGCCGCGATAAAGCTTTGTTTGGATATACAATCAAGTTTAATAGGCAACCTCCTATGTGATTGTTACATGACATGTATTACTGAACAGACACCAAAGGACACTCTGTACACGCGGTGACTGGATCTTAGGAATTACATTGACACTAGTGTACTACAACATTTAGACATGGACACACTGTGACCAGGCTCTTTTTTAACCCCCCCTGTGACCAGATCTTAAACCGTTACATCTAGACACTAGTGTACTGAAACATTTAGGCGCTTAATCGAACATGGACACTCTGTGACCAGGCTCTCCGTGAGCCAGGACACCCTGTGACCGGATCTTGAGCAATTACATGGAAACTAGTCTACTGCAACATTTAGGCGCTTAATCGAACATGGACACACTGTGACCAGGCTGTCAGTGAGCCAGGACACCCTGTGACCGGATCTTGAGCAATCTTAATCGAACATGGACACACTGTGACCAGGCTGTCAGTGAGCCAGGACACCCTGTGACCGGATCTTAAGCAATCTTAATCGAACATGGACACACTTTGACCAGGCTTTCCGTGAGCCAGGACACCCTGTGACCGGATCTTAAGCAATCTTAATCAAACATGGACACACTGTGACCAGGCTCTCCATAAACCACTCTGTGACTGGATCTTAGGAATTACATTGACACGAGTGTACTGCAACATTTGGACGCTTATTCGAACATGGACACAAAATAATAGTTCATTTCCAATCAGCTGCCAAGAATACATTCAAGGGGATTATACAGCCCATTTGTGAGCAATGTGTAATACATGATCTACTCGTGTATTACATACTGTTCGCATGTGGGCTGTGTATTCCCCATCTGTTCTGTTCTTTTGCAGGAAAACAACAGAGAGAAAGACGAAAAAGAGAGACAACAGACCAAATAACTTTATATAGTCCACTACTGTTTAGCATTGTATGGTTTAAGCAAAACTCTGTGAATCACAGTGTAATGGAATTTTGCATTTTGTATTCTAAACAATTTAATAAAAACAACTATTTCAGAGGTCATGATGTCTATGATTACTCTTTCATTGGTGCACCTGTACTTGACCTGTGCATGTGATTCACATTCTTCACACATAAATATTGTTCTGTTTATTAATATCATTATATTTTAATATCTTTTTATTCCAGATTAAATTATAACAGGGTGATGACAATTTGCTGCTTGCTGTTGTTACCCAGAATTTGTATATGTATTTCTGATTTGTAGGGAAATTTATTACTCATGATAAATTTGGTGGTAAAAAACTGCTAACCCATTTCCTTAAAACAAGTAATAATTAAATTTAATGATTAAATGTAATAATTAAAGTTTATTAAAGATGAAGTCCCCATTATTTCGAAGTCTTTGGATAAACTTAAGTAGCTTGGTTATTTTAAAACCCCACTATTTCAAACTTTTTTTCTCATGGTCAACAGCGGGGTTCGACTGTATTGCCATGACGTGAGACCCTTCAATAAAGTTGACAAGTATCATGGGCTCCATGCATTCATCATTACATGGGCTCCGTTTTTTTCTTTTTTTCCCAGATCATACTCAAGGTTTGAGTTTGAGTTTTCATGTCACAAAAGTAGTTCAGACAAGGAAGTGTCTTGATCTACATGGAATACCATATATTTTTGAAATTTTGTTTACTATTTATTACACAACTTCACATTTTCGAGTGCAAATACGGGCCAAAACGAGTGCATAGATGGGAGCGTTTTGCACTCGTCAGGAACCAGATCAAATGGTTTATTAGCTTATGTGATCAATTTTCGCAAGCAAACTTTACGAACGCGTCATTTTTTGTTCCATTTTGCGCGCGGCAAGAACGTTTGCCCTCCTTCGTTTGTCGTATAATAAACAATTTATTACACAAAATGTCGTGCAATAAGGTTGTATTTTTACTTGTCAGTTTTATGTTTTCTCGCCTGAAGCAGGCTCGAAAATATAAAACCGACTCGTAAAAATATTCCGCCGTACTGCACTCCTTCCCGTGTAATCTCTTTGTATTTAATGTGTTGTTTCCTAGATAAATTTGAGTCCATGTATATACCAAGGAATTTTGCTACTTCTACTTGTTTAACATCATTTCCCTCAATTTTTTTATTGCTTGATTAATCTTTTTATTTTTGCTTTAAAAAGGATAAATTGTGTCTTTTTTAATATTTAGGAACAGTTTGTTTGCCTTGAGCCACAAAGAAACTTTGTTTATTTCTGTAGCCTTGACCGGGTGAAAACAATTGAAGCTTCAAATATAAATAAACAGATGTAATACTCTTAGCTTCAGGTATTCAACGGAAAGGAAATAATTATAACTCTTTTTTTCCACGCTGAATTGTAAAGAGGGAGATTGAGCCTGGGTGTCTACAGCGTTCGGTCTCCATGGGAACTAGCATTCTGCCGATTGCACCACCAGGACATCCTTGAAAGAAAATCCCCTTTCCTTTGATGTAATGCGGAAGTTGCTCTAAAAATGTGCAGTAAGCTTATTGGCTTTCTGACTTCAATGCATTTTGAAGAATCAAGTTTCCACTGAACATCTAAGCAGTGACTCACAAACAAAATGGCTCATAAACAAGGAGGTGGGCATTCCGGCATCTGTCCAGGGACAATTCTGTCGACGTTGTCGATCATTCTGTATTGTGCTGGCTTCATCAGAGTCGAGTTAAAGCTGAATGGACATGAAGACCAATTGAACTCTATTCAGAATCAACACAAAGTGGCTTCAGGTAAAGTGATTCGTTTCGTAATTTGTCGACCCTTTAGTTGTTGTATACCCGAAGACTCTGAAGTTTTAGTTGCTTGAAATGTGCGTGCGAGAGAGAGAGAGAGAGAGAGAGAGAGAGAGAGAGAGAGAGAGAGAGAGAGAGAGAGAGAGAGAGAGAGAGAGAGAGAGAGAGAGAGAGAGAGAGAGAGAGAGAGAGAGAGAGAGAAGAGAGAGAGAGAGAGAAAGAGCCGGACAGACAGGACAACGACAAGGCAGAAATACAGTCAGCTTTCTCTAAGCAGAGTTCGCCATAGAGCGGACCCATCTCTACTGTAACACGGGCGGCATGCAGATTTGATCCTTGCAGATTTTCACTTGTTTCTCTGTAACTAAACTCTTTCTAAGGCGGACACCTATCTAACACAGACACTAAATTGTAGTCCCGAGGGTGTCCGCCTTAGAGAGTTAACTATCTACTCTTAACAAGACGAGTGTTATGTACAATTGATTTCTAGACCGGTGAATTTAGATTAGTTCCCACTAGAAAACAGAAACTACTAATACGCATCAAGCTCTAACCTTTCGAATAAACGTATGGGGAAACTTCCCAAACATCACACCAGCAGCTCTGCATTCAACACGGATCAGATTGCAAGCATGCACAAACGTCCTGACGAGCTGATATTGGGTCAAAAGTCAGACTCGTTCTATTTTAAGCCGTTTTGTTAAAGTATTCAAGAAACAAAGTACGCCTCAGCGTATTCAGTAGCATAAAATCACGCAGATCTTTGTAAGAACACGAAAAGCTCGACATCGCTAAGTTACTATTCCGATCGCGTGTTTGGTCTGCCTTCTTTGATAAAATCGTACACTTTCAATCAGAAAGTTAAGACAATGATCCGACTTGAATTTGTTGCTCTAATCAGCAGTCAAAGACAACTCAGACGCGAGAGCACGACAAAGTGTGGTCGGATCACAGCTTACTCCCACAAGTCCACCGGCCGCTCAAGACGCTGTCATTCTTCTGTCAAACATGTGTCAGTTGATGGGCCGTTCATGCGCTATCGGACCCCCTGGACCCCCGGGAAAAAGAGGCCAGAAGGGAAGAAGAGGCTCACAAGGGAAAAGCGGCAAGCAAGGACCCCTTGGAATGAGGGGAGAGAAAGGCAGCCAGGGAGATGCAGGTCCGCAAGGGCCGCCGGGACCCAGGGGCAAACCGGGAGAGACAATTTCCCCGCCAAACGTGACCGTTTCTCCTTCAACCGTGACAGTCAACGAAAGCGTGACGGCGAGACTTATGTGTTCCGTGATGGGTAATCCTAAACCTCAAATCGAATGGACGAAAGACGAAGGGTCGTTGCCTAGCAACAAGACGACCGTGACAGAACTGGGCGAGTTGCTGATTCAGAAAGTTCAACTTGGCGACGCAGGGAGGTACAATTGTTCAGCAAAGAATATTCTGGGAACTACCCATTTTTTTGATTCGTTTTGTGTTTGTACCGAGGTTTTTTCAATATGTATAATGTTCACCGATCAACCGGCGGCCAAACAGCCGCGGAGAGGCAGGCTACCAAGAGGCGAAAACATACACCAAAGGGAAGGAAGGAAGCCACGGGATGGAAAGAACAAACTCATAGGAGGAGGTTCGCTGGATTCTTATTCAATCAATTAAGCGCCATCTCGGATGTTGAAGCTAGCGACCAGGTGCTGCTGTCGACTGCATGCTTAATACATGTATCGCGGCCTTCAAGTCAGAGTGGATTTGTGTCTAGTTTCTTGACTCATCGTGTGGAAATATAAGTGCTTCTAGTTATTTTCATTATTTCCGTGGTTGTTTTCGCTGTTTGTGATAAACCTCGAAATACGTCTGCCAGAAGAACCGCCTCAACGCAAAAATTATGTCATTTACCGACAGACACACAAGACTGACAGAGATACACAGGAAAATCTTTCGGATGAGCCTCCAGTAAGGTTCAGAAATGGAAATTCATCTTGCAAATCAACCGAGGTTATGGATGTGATTTCCAAAGTAGTTTTTGTCGTCCGATCTTCGATATAGAATTTCGGTTGGAAGTGTGCTAATTAGACATTCAGAATCAAAGGCACATCTTTTCGGCCCAGCTCAGTCAAAGTCAACACGGAAAAATTACCTGAATTTTAGGTCCAGTGGTTCAAGATTTATCTTTCAAATTAACCGAGGTTTTAAATGTCATTTTGAAAGCTGTTTTCACGTGTTTAGACATAAAATTTCCATTTGAAATGCGCTAATCAAATATTCATAATCGCGTGTGTGAAAATGTCTAGACCACAACTTTTGATAACAATATTAGACGCGCGCAGTTGGTTGCAGGAAATACAGTGTCTTCACTGTGCAATGCTTCAGACTCGACGATTGACCACAGATAAAACGACGATTGCCATTACTTTCTTCAGGGAAATCGTCCGCTTTCAGTGCAATGAAGCTGTACAAAGAGTGTTGACGTCACACGCCAAATGTAAACAATAATATACGCGCGCGAAGGATCATGGTTGAGACAGTCTCTTTAAAGCCTGGTCCTCACTAGCGCATAAGCATAAGCATAAGTATAAGAATAAGAGAGCGACAGTGGCGACATAAGCATAAGCATAAGGAACGAACATGTTTGATCCTTATGCTTATGCTAATGTCGCCACTGTCGCTCTCTTGTTAGGGACCTTAAGCACCCGACGTTTTCGCTGTGACGGCGACGTGGGTGGCCGGGTGAAGCCTGGGTCCAACGTTGCCGTGATGGCGCCAAATAAAAAAGGTTAAGCAGGCACCGCGACGGCAACGCTGACGTGCTTTTTGCGACTGTCTAAATGAGTACTTTTAAGGAATTCCGTGAGATTCTGTGTCTCTACTACCACGATGGAGTTGTTTCCGATGAAGATTTTTTGTTTCTATATGAAACATTTCAGTCCAAAAATCCAGACTTCCCGTTTGATGATTACTCTCGATTCGACCTCGATGAAATGGATGAAGCCGAGTGTAAAGCAGAATTCAGGGTTGAAAAACGAGACCTTCCTGCTCTCGCCGAAGCCTTGTCGATTCCAGCAACATTCAAGACGCACCAAAGAAGTGTTGCTGATGGTATGGAGGGGCTGTGCATGCTTTTAAAGAGACTTGCTTATCCGTGCAGATACGGTGATATGGTGCCTGTGATAAGCATGATCACGAATCATGTCCTTGATTACATTTATGACACTCATGGACATCTTCTAACTCGCTGGAATGACGCCTTGTTAAACCCCCGGTCTTTGTATGCCGACGTAATCCACGGGAAAGGAGCTGCGCTCGACAACTGTTTCGGGTCCGACCCATTTCCCGACCAGACGAACAGCAAAGAATCGTGTACAACGGCCACAAAAGAGTGCACGCCTTGAAATTCCAGTCCGTGGCCCTCCCAAATGGCTTAATTGCAAACCTGTATGGCCCAGTTGGTAAGTTTACCAGCTATTTGTCTACAACACGGTTTTAAGTTTTCAGTGAAATTATAGTGATTAAAATATACCACCTAGAAATGTCTGGGAAAACAATATACTTGGTACAAAGGCTGCATTTTTGAAATCTCAACTTTGTCACTATAAAGTCTCTATCCAGTACATCAGACGACAATGATTCAGGGGTGATGTGTATTTTATATCTGTGTAGTCAAAATGTTTGGACAAAATACCATAATGCCTTTCCTACCTAACATCACTTACACCCCAGGTATTTACAGCTTTGCTTGGTATAATCCTGTGGTATTATATTTTCAGAGGGCAGAAGGCATGATGCTGGTATGCTGGCAGATTCCAGTCTCTTACAAGATCTCGAGCGACATGCCTTTTCAACACTGGGTCAACCCATGTGTATATATGGAGACCCAGCATACCCATTAAGGGTCCACCTCCAAGCACCATTTCGAGGAGCAGCAGTCACTCCTGAGATGGAGATGTTCAATGCATCCATGAGCTCCACACGCATGTCAGTCGAATGGCTATTTGGAGACATCATTAATTACTTCAAGTTTATGGATTTCAAAAAGAACTTGAAAATTGGACTGAGCAGTGTAGGAAAAATGTACATAGTCAGCGCACTACTCCGGAATGCCCTAACCTGCCTTTATGGTAACCAAACCTCCAACTTTTTTGGTTTGGAACCCCCAGGTCTTCGTGATTATTTTGTTTGATTCTGAACCTCCTCATCTCTTACACCCCCCCCCCCCCCCAAAAAAAAAAATAGAAATGAAAACAACCCACACACATACAAACTGGAAATATCTGTCACCACAGCCTTCAATTTTCAGAAGCAATCCAGGGTTTTGCTGTAGTGAATGTATAATACACTTCATCATTGTTAAAGTTTTACAAAGATACTTCCATCAAAGAGTTTTGAACAAATACTGTAATTTCAAAGTTTGATCAAGATCAACAGTGTAAGATAAACCACTGCATGTCTTGCAGTATATCAGACAATTAGACAATAACATATGTGGAAATAAATGGAACTGTGTGCTGTGAAATGATGCAAACAACAACCTAAAAACAAACCACAACAAATGATGAACATGTCAGATGGGTTCTTGAAATGGTAAACAGCTCTGAAACCAAGAGTACAACAATCCTACTTGGAAGCAAATTTTTCAAACAGTGTCAATATTTGTTGCTGTTGCTGAAACATGGCTTGCATTGCCTGCAATTGCTGTTGTTGTTGTTGTTGCTGTTGCTTCTGTTGCTCTTGTTGTTGTTGCTGGATAAGTTTGAGCATCTCTTGCTGCATTTGATTTTGCTGCTCTACCAACAAGGTGCTTTTTGCCTCTTCCCTTTTCCGCAACTCCAGCTCTTCTCTCCTCAAGGACATGTCCAGTTTGGCCTTTTCCTGTAAAACCCCTAATGCATCATCAGTGGATCTTCTTCTTTTTGATGAATTAACTCCATTGTTTTGTTTTCTCTTGAGTGTCTCCCCCATGCTTTCCATAGCTTTCTGACGAATGTCTTGCGCAGAAGCCTTATCTTGGACTGTTTTGTTTCTATTACTGACTGATTTTGCACAACTTGCCTCCTCCTTGGCACATATCTCTTCCAACAGTGTATCGACTTTTCTCTGCACAGGACTTATTCCGTTTGCTTTTTCCTCGTCTCTAGTTTTAGCCTTGAATTTGGCCTGCAGCAGAGTTAGTCTGTCTCGTAGCGAACGCTTGTTCACAGTGAATATGGGACAATTCAAGTTGTTGAGATGTGTGGCAATAACATTCCAAGCCTTCCCTCGCTCAGGGCTTCCTTTCCTTGTTTCGAATAGGTCAGAGACCAAGACTTCTCTCAAAAACAAAATATCCTTCTGTTCTGTCCATTCCATCGGTCTGCAAAGAACGATTTGACGATCGAAGTCTGAGCATTTCTGGTACTTAAAAGAATTCATAAATCAAAACAAGCTATAACCTACAAGTGTCTGCGCAAACATCGAAATTCAAAAGATTAGGGAATGTGAAGTAAACAAGGGTAAACTAATCGGCGTAAAACAAACTATAGATACTTACGATTGTGATTTTGAGGCAACGGACGAACTTGTGTCGGACATGATGGAAGGTGACTAGACAGTGCAAAAGAACAGAACAATTTTTGGTGAACGCTTCGCAAAATAAATTCTACAAGACAATAAGAAACGTTTAAGAGTAATTTCAAAGCACATTGGAACCGAAAGCCATGCGAAATTTAAATAAAACACTGTCATAAAAGATGAAATATACTCACGTTTTCGCCACAACGCCAAAACTCCTGTTTTCACGTCGCCGCCGTGACGATGACGCCACATGAGCCACAAATCGCATGCGCAAATGATCTCGGTCCAGTTTTACTCGGTCACGGCGTCGCCGTCACAGCGAAAACGCCGGGTGCTTAAGGTCCCTATTCTTATGCTTATGCTTATGCTTATGCTTATGCTTATGCGCTAGTGAGGACAAGGCTTAAGGCACGAAAATATAACGCCGTTGAGCGCGGACGCTGAAGTCACTGAAATTATAAGTCAAACTGCATGGCTATACTGTTATCATGAAGTGTAGCCATTTCGTTGTTTTTAAACGAAAACCAGCCGCTGAATGAGGGTGCAACAGCAGCTTGTGAATTTGAAATGTTTGACGAACGCTCACGTTACTTTTTAAACGGAGTGGTAAGGGTAAATAAAATCGATTTATATTTAGAAGCGAATCGACCAGAGAGCCGTCGCATATTCTTTTACGCAAACTTCGAAGACTCTTGGAAAAAAAGAAACAACGTCGCTGTCACTTGTTCAAACTGTCATATTCCACAGGAATAAAAACTGTACACAAATGGAAGAAGAATAATGCGTGACCGAAACCGCAAGTCATGTCCTTGAACTTGAAACTCAGCCAAAAGAAGAACGGCACAGTTTTCTCTACATGTGTATTTAGTTTGGATGCAGCCCAGGCGTAGTATCATGGCTTCTGATAAGTTTGTATAGGTGTCAAATACTAGCTGGCCTGGGCATGATACTGGATACTGGAAAAAGAAAGTGAATATGATTGACCAAAACCGCCAGTACAGTTGTCAACAAGTGTATCAGATTTCCCTAAAATTTATTTAACTTGAAACTCAGCCAAAAGAAGAAAGGCATAGTTTTTATTAAGGTCGCCCACTCCACTTCGTGGAGAGGCGAGACCTTTATGGGATTGAGTTGTTCCCCATTCACTCTGCGTCCACAATGGAAATCCATATAAAGATGTGTTCTTTTGTGTTCTATCCAAATTTGGGCATTCCAAAATTGGGCGTGACGAACGTGCTTGTCCTGATTTATTTATCATGGTGGTCAAGCATTTGAAGCTTGTCGATTGTTCATTGAGCCAGAGTGTTCCTACAGTGGTAGGGCACTCACTGTACTGTGATTACGAAGCATACCGCAATTGAACGGGAATGTTCGGTCGAACGAAGATTATGAAACTGCATGGCTATTATGCCGTGATCATGAAATGCAGCCATTGTGCCGCTCTTTTGTAACGAGGGTGCTTCTACAGCTGTAACGCATATCGAGGTTGACACAGCGAGGCAATTATGCTCGAAACTCAACACCGTTTGGTTCTGTGGAACACTAATGTACGGATAAACTTTCTTAAGTTCACCGCGGAAATTTCGTGGATTCGATATTTGATGGATACCGCTACGCGATTGCAAATAACTGTGTCGCCGCTAATTATTTAGTCCCGACGAAACTTTCTGTGGCGACACGAAATACTTCTGGGAAGACAACAGGCCGAAAACGGAAACCAAAGCTACGATGAGCTTTAGCCGTAAAACAATAGCGATTTATGCTTTACATTGTACATGACTTTTGTTGCCTAACAAAATGCTTCTGCTTATCATATATTACCTGCTGAAATGTTTAATTCCATTCGATCATGTAGCTTTTGTTTCGCAATGGTCAGTGTGTACTAGAAATGAAAAATACACCGAAATAGTCCTGTGCATTGAGTTTGCAGTCACAAATGGACTGAACACGCTGTGAACAAAACTGCAAAATATTGTAAACTAGACTGGCCTTGCCAGTGAGCTCGCGGCGTGAGTTGGGTCGAGACCAGAATATAAAATGGAAAGTAGGGGACAAGAGCGGAACTCCCAAGAGAGACTTCCAATTTCTCACCATAAAAATATCACACAGTATAGAGAACTTGGCTTTTGACACCTTGCTCTTTTGACACCTTGATTAAACTAAAAACTATTATTACAACATTCATACACTTGCTTCTTAAAGGTTGAGCGACCCTGCATCTTGAGAATGCGTGACATATCTTTTTATGCACAATCGATTTTGACAGTTTGACCTTGACTCATATTTCTAATCAGAGGCCACGATTAATCCAGCCTTCGCTTCACTACTTATGTGTTTTCTTTTGTTAACTCAATACGTTTCTTCTATCAGGCTTTCGAGTATTCGTACTCTGTAACAAATATAAAATTGAAAGCGAGGAATGTCACACGAGAGATGTTTACAATATTATTGCGCTTTTGTTCACAGTGTGTTCAGTCCATTTGTGACTGCAAACTCAATCCTCAGAATTATTTAGGTGTATTTTTCATTTCTGGTATTTAATGAACATTGCGAAACAAAGACTACATGATCGAATGAAAGAAACACTTCAACAGGCAATGTACGATACGCAGAAGAATTTTATGAGGCAACAGATGTCATGTACAGAGTAAAGCATAAAGCGTCATTGTTTTACGGCTAAAGCTCACCGTAGCTTTGGTTTCTGTTTTCGCCCTGTTATCTTCCCAAAAGTATTTCGTGTCGCCACAGAAAGTTTCGTCGGGACTAAATACTTATCGGCGACAGAGATATTTGCAATACCCCAGAAGTACCATCAAACATTTGTTTACGGCTATTCTCAAAGCTTGTGCGGTGAACGCGAGCCAAAATCTTTTCCTAAAATCCAGTTTATCCATGCCTATTCCACAGAGCCAAATGGCGTTGAATTTGAATGGGATGCAGTTTACTTTTTCGCTTCACTACTTATATGTTTTCTTTTATTAACTCAATACGTTTCTTTCTATCAGGCTTTCGAGTATTCGTGCTCTGTAACAAATATAAAATTGACAGCGAGGAATGTCACACGAGAGATGTTTACAATATTATTGCGCTTTTGTTCACAGTGTGTTCAGTCCATTTGTGACTGCAAACTCAATCCTCAGAATTATTTCGGTGTATTTTTCATTTCTGGTATTCACTGACCATTGCGAAACAAAGGCTACATGATCGAATGAAAGAAACACTTCAACAGGCAATGTACGATACGCAGAAGAATTTTATGAGGCAACAGATGTCATGTACAGAGTAAAGCATAAAGCGTCATTGTTTTACGGCTAAAGCTCACCGTAGCTTTGGTTTCTGCTTTCGCCCTGTTATCTTCCCAAAAGTATTTCGTGTCGCCACAGAAAGTTTCGTCGGGACTAAATATTTATCGGCGACAGCGGTACCATCAAATATTTGTTTACGGCTATTCTCAAAGCTTCCGCGGTGAACGCGAGCCAAAATCGTTCCCGAAAATCCAGTTTATCCGTGCCTATTCCACAGAGCCAAATGGTGTTGAGTTTGGGTGGGATGCAGTTAACTTTTACACACAAGTAACGAGCAATTCACTGGCCACATCTCGAGTTGTTTAGCGAAGTCAATTACGTCATCGCCCAGCACGTGATAATATGAACCAATCACCGTGTGCTGATTCTCGACCCACAAAAAGGAAAAAATAAATAAAAATGCCCATTTTTAAGCTCTCGTGGGCCCCAGGCCCCCGCGAGCAAAAATCGACTGTTAAGTGTTTCAATGCAATTTTGTGAGCGAATCAATGTTTCACTTCCGGTCAATTGAACCAGTATTTCTTTGTATTTCATCTGTACATGTAATCTACTATATTTGAAAAAAATAAAACAGAAAAAAATGATTTAAATATTGCTACAGTCATAACCAGGCAATACATAACAGTTCAAGTACCAGTGATACAAGACCCTTGAGATAAACGGTGTGATGAGATTTGGTCAACACCGCAAACAATTAACCTTTGACACGTAAACACGCTATGGCAAGTACGGCGAAATGTCAGCATACCTTGAGCACTTTCTTCTCTCCTGTCCCTCTTCTCTTTACGTGTAAAACAAAGACCAACAACGTTCTCTTCATTCTATTCCACCAAAGCCGGTCACCATTTAGATTGTAACTAAGCGTGTTGCCGGGTCCCGTGGGTCTTCCGTCCATTCAATTTTCGTATAAATTACAAAATCAAAAATTGAATATTGAAGTTTCCAATTTTCATATTTTATTGTTTATGCGGCAATGAAAATTAGAAATTCCTCTTGGACTTTGCATCGATGTATATTTTCAACAATCCAAAATTGAATTTGGTTTTCCGATTTCTCCTTTCCGATGTGTTCGAAATCAGAAATCTAACCACCAGTTTCCCTTTTCCATCCGCTGAAAAGCGACAAAAACAAACGCATACTTCGTATGATTCAAACTGGAGATTAATTTTCAATTTTCGTACATACGAAAATTGAAACATCGAATTTTGACAAAATTTCCCGAGGGGGAGGGTATGGCTAGTCTGTTTCGGCTGCTACGTGGCTCTTCGTTTGTCAAGGGGATGGGACACGGGATTTTCTGGACCACTCTTAGCCCGAAAATGGCGGCGCGCAAGAGGTTTATTTTGTAAAGACGACGAATTGATGTGCGATTGCCCGAGTCTACAAGGTGTGGTAACGACTGTGGAATGGAAACGCCGAAGATTAGGCGCCAATGTGGGCTAAGTATGACCGCCGAACGTCGTAATGACAGGTAAGAGACTGAACTCGTGCAGTTTATTTCACCTTGCTAGCTATTGGGTTTTTCTTTCTTCGTGTCTGACAGCATTAAACAAAACATTTATCGTTAGCTCTCGGAAAATCAAGGAGGCCGTTCACAGCAAAACAAGACAAAACGAACGAGCGACGGCTGCAGCGGCACAACAACAACAAAAGGATGTTCAAAACAATATTTCGTGTGCCGTAATAGGCAATCGACTACAAGACGTGAGCTGAAAACTTGAACAATTTATTTACCAAATATGTCAGTTCAGATTAATTTTCGGCGTGTGTACACTTTCGCCAGTTGGCAGTTACCGTCCTGTTTATAGATCTAGAAAGAGAATTGCATATCATCCAGATTACAATAAAATGGAAAGAGGGTCTGCTCTATCATATTTGGTAAATAAACTGTTCCAGTTACGAAAGATTACCCACTGTGACAAATGTGTCTTGCCTATCCTTTTGTTGTTGCCGCTGCAGTCGTCGCTCGTTCGTTTTGTCTTGTTTTGCTGCGAACAGCCTCCTTGATTTTCCGAGAGCTAGCGATAATGTTTTCTTTAATGCTGTCAGACACGAAGAAAGAAAAATTTTGTCAAAATTCGATGTTTCAATTTTCGTATGTACGAAACCTTGCCGCGTTGAGCAATCGTGAAGCTAGACTATGGTCCGTGGGTCTTCCGTCCATTCAATTTTTGTATAAATTACAAAATCAAAAATTGAATATTGAAGTTTCCAATTTTCATATTTTATTGTTTATGCGGCAATGAAAATTAGAAATTCCTCTTGGACTTTGCATCGATGTATATTTTCAACAATCCAAAATTCAATTTGGTTTTCCGATTTCTCCTTTCCGATGTGTTCGAAAATCAGAAATCTAACCACCAGTTTCCCTTTTCCATCCGTTTAAAAGCGTCAAAAACGGACGCATACTTCGCATGATTCGAACTGGAGATCAATTTTCAATTTTCGTACATACGAAACATCGAATTTTGACAAAATTTCCCGAAAAATAAATCCGTCAAATAACTGCCGTATGTCTTTTTACTCATTGTTAGTAACTGCGCAACTTGTACAAATATATAAACAATAAACTACTTTTGGGAAGGAAATATGCAGAAGCGAACAATTGCCCGAGAGCGAAGCTCGAAGGCAACTGTGAACTTCGAGGAACAGATAATGTCTAAGGACAATTATCAGTGCATATTTCCGAAGCCAAAAGTAGTTTATTGTCTTTATTATCCTTCAAATACTTCCTCTCGCAGAGCAAATAGAGACCGTAACTCACCTACCGCTAGAAGAGGTTCCTGCCGTGAAAACGTGAACCGCGAACCACAAACGTGACGGCAAGACCATGGTCACGTGACATCTTGAGGTTTGCCGTTTGCCGTTTTCCAGGAAAAACGCGATGCTAAATGTTTCTAATAATGGCGCGGGAAATGCGAAGCTTTTTGGTGCTTTCTGGAGCTGCTTTTTCGACCACTAAATTGATGTCCTCCTCGGTAGTCATCTCTTAATGTTTTTTGTGATTATATAAATAAAACTATGGTAGGTTGGTTGTGATCGTCCGGGTTAGAGTAGTCTCCAGAAAGACTGTTGTCGGTGACTGACGTTTCGACTACCTGAGCAGAAGTCATCTTCAGAGTCAAGTGAAAGTATTTGTCAGATGGCGGTATATATGTCTCTGGTTGTTGAAGTGATTGGTCCGTTATGTCAGCCTATGGTTGGTCGAGTCGGCTTGGTTGTGTTTCGTTATTGGTCAGTTGATGTTCTTTTGTCCTGTTGATTTGTCTATTTGTCTATTGTCTATTGGCACCTTACAAACGACTGATAGATGACATCAAACGCAACCGAACGAACAATATACAAATCAACAGGACAAAAGAACATCAACTGACCAATAACGTTGTTCGCTGATAACGTCCGCCCGTGAGCGGACTTTATTTGGTCACGTGTCACGATTCTCCCAATCACGCGCGGGAAGAAGCATTTGATGGGTCATAAACAGCCATACTGAACGCTTACTGTAAGTATCTAACTAGAAGTACGATATTCGCAAAGGTCCCACGCCCAAGTAATCGATTATGCATGACATTGCTTAGAGCTCTAATGTACTGTATGCTTACACCAACATTTCAATATATTAGCATTTACATGGTATTAGCATGTGTTCCATTCCGGGGAACACTCATTATAATTTGGGGTGGGGTGTGCCACCTGGACTTGAAAACCCTTACCCTATTTTAGACCAAAATATCTGATTTACTATACACTATTTCAGACCCATACTCTATAAATGTATACCCTATTTCAGACCTATTCTTGAGAATTTTTTCTTTTGCACCGATTTCCACCTTGTTTTTTCTTCCATTTGCCATGCATTGTCCGCGGCGACACATTTCTATATATGCTATCCCAGGCCAAAAACACAAACTCTATACCCTATTTCAGACTAGAAATGTTTGAAAACAATACCCTTTGGGGTGGCACATACCTATATGGCATATTTATGGGAGTACCCCCAACCAGGTCCCATTGCTGTTCGAAGAGTACAGTAATTTTATTATATTATAATATGTAGGATGGTCTTGAAAGAAGGAAGTTCTCACAACATTATTCATCATGCCAGGTCCATTTTACAGTAATTTATTTTGTCTCATAAGATAGTATACAGAGTCAGTCTTAGCACCACATTCATAAGTGAAATATATAGATACTTCTCAACTAAATTACAATATATTTCTCAGAAGTTCTCAATTGTTGCAAGTGTTGCCAAGTACATGTACAAACACACAAAATCCCATGCCAGAGAAGTATAGCCCCAACCTGATACTCTCCCCTGCACTCTACTGTGAGTGAAAATGGAAAAATGCATTATAAATATACAATAATTGCTCGCGGGGTGTGGCCCCGGCGAGCTTAAAAATGGAGTTTTTTTTTCTTCTGGGTCGAGAATCAGCACACGGTGATTGGTTCAAAATAATGATCACGTGATATGCGATGACATAAACCGCCGCCCGGCTGGCTGAGTTGGTTGAGTGCCGGTCTTTCGTGCGGGATGTCGCGGGTTCGAACCCCGGCCGGACCAGCACTCAGGGTCTTAAAATAACTGGAGAAGATGCTGCCGTTATTTCTAACAGCAGATGGTAAGATCTTCACTTGGCTCGGCTGACTACGTAAAATGGCGGTCCCGTCTCCCTATACTTCTATACTTGATGACAGGGGACGTAAAAGAACCACTGAGGACGTAAACAAATATCTGGCAGTGACCACCCTTAGTGCCTGTACTCCACAGTAATATGGCGAAGCCAAATTGTTGCTGAAAAGCCCCTTGAGGGGAGCATAAAAATATTTATGTACGTATGTAACTTGAGATGTGGCCAGTGAATTGCTTGTTACTTGTGTGTAGAAGTTAACTGCATCCTATCCAAACTCAACACCATTGGGCTCTGTGGAACATGCACGGGTAAACTGGATTTTAGGGAACAATTTTGGCTTGCGTTCTTAAGTTCACCGCGGAAGCTTTGAGAATAGCCGTAAACAAATGTTTGATAGATACCGCTCGGGGATTGCAAATTTCTCTGTCGCCGCTAAATATTTAGTCCCAACGAAACTTTCTGTGGCGGCACGAAATACTTCTGGGAAGATAACAGGCCGAAAACGGAAGCCAAAGCTACGATGAGCTTTAGTTGCAAAATAATGGCGATTTATGCTTTACTTTGTACATGACATCTGTTGCCTCATAAAATTCTTCTGCTTATCGTACTTTGCCTGTTGAAATGTTTCTTTCATTCGATCATGTAGCCTTTGTTTCGCAATGGTCATTATATACCAGATATGAAAAATACACCAAAATAGTCCTCAGCATTGAGTTTGCAGTTCACAAATGACTGAACACACTGTGAACAAAACCGCAATAATATTGACGTAAACAAGTGTCGTGTTACATTCCTCGCTTGTTACAGAACACGAAAACTCAAAAGCCTGATAGAAGAAACGTATTCAGTTAATAAAAGAAAACACAAAAGCATTGAAGCGAAGGCTGGATTAATCGTGGCCTCTCGTTAGAAATAAGAGTCGAAGTCAAACTGTCAAAAATCAATTGTGCATAAAAAGATATGTCACGCATTCTCAAAATGCAGGGTCGCTCAACCTTTAAGAAGCAAGTGTATGAGTGTTGTAATAATAATTTATAGTTTAATCAAGTTTCATTTGAGCAAGGTGTCAACAGCCAAGTTCTCTATAACTGTGTGATATTTTTCTGGTGAGAAACTGGAAGTCCCTCTTGGGAGTTCCACTCTTGTCCCTACTTTCCATTTTATTATATTCTAGTCTCGACGCAACTCACACCGCGAGCTCACTGGCAATGCCAGTCTAGTTCTACAGAATATTAGACAAATGAGAGTCAGGTTTGCACAATATCCACCACAAATACTGTAAGGTACTGTGAGACACGAGAAGAGCATCAGTTTAGTACGGTATTGACATTCTTGTCTTTAAAAAGTCTCATTTCCCATGCCATGTGGGTATAAACTAACTCTTCCTAATCACAGAAAGATACTTTTTCCAGTTGGACTTAGAGAACTTCATGTTTGTCTTGATATTTAGGGACCTATGGAAAACAAAACAAGCATCAGAGTATAACTAGGAATGTTGTTCTGTGGCATGAGATAGGTGGGTGGGTGGGTGGGGAAGCAGTTTAAATTATAATATTTTACCAGAAATTTATGTCATGCAGCTGCATTGGAAAAAAAAAACTTGTTCAAAAGAAAACTTATTAAACTATAATGATCACCAAATCTATCTAGGAAAAGGAAGAAATTAATGTAGTAAAGCGCTGGCTTGAGTAAAATGATACTAACTGTGGTAAATGCAAATTGACTCTTCTGGCATATAATTAGGATATTGCATTTGAAATGAAATTCATAAAGTCTTCAAAGGCAAATAATGAAAAACAAAGTATGTGTAGCTACTTTTTAATTGATAGGAAATCATGAAATTCCTCAAAGATGAAAAAAGACTAAAACAAAGTATGGCAGCTGCTTTTTAATTTATTTTTCTAATTTCGTGCAGGTACTTTTTCTTCGTGATCAATAAACTGGGTAGGTTTTAACAGACAAATAAACAAAGAAGGAAATCATATTAAAAAATCCATATTGGATTTGGCACATTTAGCAAGTGAATCAGGTGTGAAAATCGAAGATGGTTGGCAGTTATTCACACGAAAAACAAACATAATGAAACAACAGTAAAGCAACAACAAATATTTCCGAGACGGCTGATAAGCATTACTGGCCAGGTACAAACTTAAGGAAGAAAAGGTTTCATTTCTTACCTGCCCCTTGTTTCCTGATGATAAGAATCGGCAGATAACTCACATTGGCGGGGAGACTGCTGAGAAGTCCCTGCACATCTTGTGGCAAATTGAGGACATGTCCTTTGTACCCACGCTGGCCGCCATATTTCCGGTAAACACACATAATGGGGAAAGCCCTGGCGATAAGCATTTCCTCCACTTCGCTGAGGCCCTGTAGTTCTGTTGGCACTGTATCAGAGTCCTTGTCGTTGTCACCCGAGAATAAGCGGCACGATGTCTTTTTGTATCGCTTACATCTGGTGCAGATATCGTTCGGGTCAGTCATACTTTGGTTGGCAACTATTGGCCATGTTTTCTTACGCACGTTACAGTGAAGGTGTCGAAGGTTTTCTTCGTAGCGGTGGAAGGCTCCAGGTTCCTCTTGTGCCCACTGCTGTTCGTGTAGAGCCGGGGGGATTAAATCCGCTAGGACACCGAGTTGTCAGGGTTAGCCCATCCACGGCTATGCAGATATTGCTGTCTTTGGAAGCGCCGTTCTTCGACAAGAGACGAACGTTGCTCACGGCGTCGATTGTTGGCCTCATTATTTTGAGCATGAAGCCTACGGGCTCTTTCTTCGGACGTTTCATTGTGGCGTCGGGAAGTATTAACCCATTGTCGATTAAGCTTTCAAGCGCTCTTCTCTTTCCTGGATTGTCTGCCGAGCTAGCTTCTGCTTGTAACGCTCTCGGTCACGGTCTTGTCTTTGTTTTTTTTTGCAGCGGTAATTTCTGGACCGGTCTGCTGTTTTAGTCGGCTCGTACGCGTTGCTTGCCGTCTGCGCTCGAGATGAATACACCGCTGTTGGCTGGTCTCACGACTTCGTCTTAATCTTGCTTGCTCCCTTCGTCTTTGAAGGCGAGCTTGGTCGTTATCGTGAGAATGTTCCGTTTGTTTTTTCCCAGAATTCATTTCTTAAACTCTTCTTGTCCAAATTCTCCTTCTCTTCCGACGAACTGTTTCTTAGCAACGAACTCGCTGGAAAAAATCACGTGATCAACCCGGCATTCCCCGCGGTGCGGGCTGGTCGCCCCGCGAACAACATTCAAGTCGCAAAAAAGCCTACGTGTTGGGCCGGGAGAGGAAAGAGCCTGGGAACGAGGTACTCTGTTTCGAGGTTCTACCCGGCATTCCCCGCGGTGCGGGTTGGTCGCACCGTGAATTTACACATACAACAGGGCTCTCATGTGCACATGGACCGCTCTCATGTACTCATACAGGGCTCTGAGCACCAGTCTCCATCGCTGCGTACAAAATGGCGGTAAACAGCAAACAGAATAGCGACCAGAATGGGGCTATACCCCCGGGGGGGGGAGGGATTTGGGTATAGGAATTTGGGTAGGGGTGTTCCGCCGACTCTATAAAACCCTGACCCTATTCAAGACACAAAAATGGAAATTTTGCTACCCTGTTTAAGACAAAGTGCTCTAATTGGATACCCTGTAATTGACAGCACAGCTCTTCACATTATATCTTTGGTAATATCAGTGCCACTCTCTTTAATATTGCTTGTTTATGCCTATCTCTGCAGCAAATGTTGGAATGTTTGCGTATGTATCATGTACAAGTAGCTGTAAATAACATGCAGCTTTTTAGTCTTATCTTGTCTTTGCTAATCTTCCCAGCGTGTGCATCATGTTCAAGTAGCTGTAATTGACAGCTTTTCAGACTTATCTCTGCAGCACATTAAAACATGATACTTCCCATTTTATCTGCCCAGTTGCTTGCTTCGTATGAAAACGCCATCTCAGAAGTTACACATTCTACATGTACAAGTCTGATACACAAATATGTTCAAGACTGCTATGCATTAAGAGGCTGTCCGCGTAAGAATCGACCACTCGATTTCCGCCAAACTTCCGATTTCTATTTAAATTTCTGTACGAGAAGAGGGTTATATACAATGGAAAAATCTGTGGTTCTTTTGTATGTACTATTTAAAATGTCCGAGATTTTGCGCTGGGAGTCCGTGACACCTGATACTCTCAAAATCGGCGTTGCGTGACATCGAAAATGGCTCAAATTTGGCGGCTTCCTACGCACGAAATATTCATTTGAAAATTCGTAGCTTTATACCAGCAATAGATACGCCATAGCACTACATATTAACTTAATAGTTAATTAGAAAGTTGAGATATTAGTAAAACTAGAGTAATACAAACAGACTACTGTTATTGCCCTTTGCGCCGATCACGCAAAGTAATGAACGAAAAATATTGTTTTGTCAAAATTCCATCGTAGTCTGAAAACGTCTTACTTTTTTCCGAAGAGTACTATGATAGTTCTATCAAACTACGGAATTAAATTTTTGGGCACGAGATTAGACGAACAGATACAGACAAAACAACTTTGCATAAATCAATTTTTCGACAAAATTTTAGTTGTCATATGGAAAGCTTTTGGTCACAATAGTACAAAAGTACCTTATATCATCATAAACAAGTTAGATTAAGAAAAGATAGAAAAAATAAATAAATAAAACGGCTTCGGCTAAACGGCTATCCAACCGGCCGATAGACGGTGGGCGGATTTGACGCTTCTCGACGGTTGTTTGCTGTGTTGCCTACAAAGCAAAACAATTCCTAACGTTTATCTGAAGTGGACTACTGTATTCAGGCAAACTTTTATAAATTAACAGGTGAAAGCAGACCGCCTCCAATTCTTCATACATTACGGAGAAACAAGATATCGCATTTTCCTGTGCGTGAAGTGTACACGCGCCAAGTGTTTATTTGAGAGGAATTTTGTTTTATATGCCAGTGCTAACACTTAAGAAAGCAGTTTATTTACGAGCCCATTGACATCGGATTCATAAGCACCGAAACAACAACAACGTGTGAATCGACTGTAGCTGCAAGCATGCCTCCGAAAATTGACGGCAGAGCTTTAGCGATTTACCATATCCAGTCCGCAGATTGACAAACACCGGGCTCCTGCAAATGCATCGGACTTCAAGAAATTGTACAAGGGCTTTTCTCTGATGCACATATACTTGCTCAAGGCCACACCTTTGTCCGCCACGTGAAAAAGGTTTACAAAAAGTATTAAACGAGCTGTGATTGGTCAGTCTCGACGAATTAAAGTTGCTGCTCAGTTAAGCGGAGAATTATAAATGACGAGCCTAGAAAGTCTGCGCAGGAGAGTTAGGTGTTCACGGTGTTACTCGTATCTTTTTAAAAACAGCTACATTTCATAACAAAAGCAGCCAGGCGCTGCACCAAATCCGCCTTTCGATCCTTGGATGCAACAGAAATATGAAAGTGTTTCAGGATACTTTTCAGCATACTGACATTAAACGTTGCAAGTTTGTTGCCCTTGCAGAGTTCACACAGGTCGTAGATGTCGTAGCAAATTGGATGCCGAAGACCAATCGCATCAACTATGCTGTTGATGATTTGTTCTCTTTCCTGTTCTTCTTCTTCCCCAAGTGCGTCTTTCAGGTCTGTAGAGACATCTGCATCCTCTAGCAGACCCTGGAGTTTCCTTCTTGCAGATGCTAACCGAGAAAAGTAGCTCTGAATTTGGCTCTTAGTAAGCCATTCCTCTCTCGAAAACCGACGTTAATTGTCTTGATCCCGAGCATTTCTCATGTCTGCTGAAACCTGGATGGGGTCCGCCTTTAAGCCAGTTTTCTCGCCGAGGTCAAATTTTGCATTTAGGTATGCCTTCACATTTGACGTGAAACGCGTTGAAACACGTGGCTTGGAAAGAGCCCATCCCTTTTTTAGGTCTGAGGGTGTGTCTACTGCCTGTTCAGATCCACGAAGGCCGGTTGAACTGGAGGTGCACGTTACCGCCACTGCATCCACCGAGGAAAAACGCTCAGCCCACTCTCTCCTCATCCTGTCATAGATACTTTCACGTGCTGGGTGGTTTCTATGTGATCCAATTTCAGCATGTATCTCAAGATCGCAAAACCTCTTGAACATCCTCTGGCATCCAGGTTCTGGGCATTGAAACAGTTCAATCTCTGCAGCAGACACTGCAGCAGTGCTCGAATCTTCAGAGACTCTGATGTTCATCCGGCGCACGTCTTTCATGGGGAAAAAGTCGCCATTCTCCTGAAAAATTAATCCAGTTTCATCTTGATGGCTCACGATGTCATTGTAAGATATCAATTTTCCAGATCCTATGTCATAGGCCCTCCAAACGTGCTGGCCATTCTCTTTGTATGTGAAGTTATGGAACTTGCTGAAGCCGTTAATCTTGTTGACCTTCAGAGTCTTCTTGTGCTCGTCGATGACACACTTAGAGGCAGTTGTTCCACGAACGGGCCGTTCAAGAAGAGCAGTACGCATATCTGAAGCGCAGTCGATGTCGTGTCCTTCATCACAGTAGCGGCGAATTGAGCTCTTCATAGGACACAGAATTCTATCGCATACATCCTTCCCGTTTGCAGGCTCTGAGTAGTCATAACGTTTCACACGGATGCCCAGCCTCTGCCCAACGTCCTGTAGAGATGAGATAAGAGCATTGTTGTGGGATATAGTACTCTGTCAGGATTAGATAGTAACTCGTAGTCTTATTTTCAGAAACAATGTTTGAACTTGATCATTTGAAAGTACAGTGTATGTTTGTACTGTTAAAGGTTGTATGATTGTTTACTGCTTTGGTGCGCTAACACTACATGACAGCCCAACAGCAGGTACCAGTAGTGTAATTCATAGGGCAGTATCATGAAACTGTTTTATAAGTTGGTTGTTGCTATTAAATTTGTGCATTGTAAGTTTGTGGTTCTTCTTGTGAGTTCAAGATGGCTGAATCTTTTTCCAATTTGTGTATTATTTCATGAAGGCCATTTTATGTTTGTTCCAGCCTTGTAAAAGCCCGCAAATGGGCTCTATATCACATAAACCATCATCCCCAATAGGCTTTTTTAGTTCCCCAGCTGGGATCATTCTGGCTTCCAAATAGTAGGCTAAAGTGGCTCTCGCTCATGAGGGTTGAAACAGCCTCCAAAATTGGTGCTTTATTTTCCTCATCATTTTAGCCCTGATTTATAGCCAAAAAATCCCACTGGGGCTGTTTCAACAAACATGGGGCCAGAATAGTTCTAGTTTGTGGGGCCTTTTCAGCCCTGTTCCAAATCAATTCAGCCCCCCAAAAATCCATTTTGACCCCTTCATTTTCCAAAATGGCACCCACAAGGGGCTATTTTAAACACCTGACAGAGCCAAAATGACCCTAAAATTAGGGGTTGGAACAGCCCCAGCCAAGTGGGCCAAAATAGCCCCAAAAATAGGTTCTATATTTTACTCACCGTTTTGGCCCCATTTTTGGGGTCAAAATAGCTCTCTTGAATTTATAGTGTAGCATCCGGCTTCATCTGAGCGAAGAAAAACGCATTTGACTGACGGTTTCGAAGCTGACACATTCTTTAACAAGTTCTCTAAGATAGAGCAGACGGCAAACCAATCTTGCTGACAACAATCAAAGATGTGCGCGTACGTTTCAACCTGCACGTCATCCCGGCATTTAGAAATCACAGTAGAAACATGCCAGCTGATGCCTCGTTTTCCAAACCAGTCCGACTGCTTTTCCCTGTACTTCATCTGCAAAAATTTCATCGCCCAGTCCACTACCACCAGGAAGGAGCCAGGATCAAGACTTCTCACGACGTCATGCTTGGCCTTGTCTTGGTTTACGGACCGTAGAACATGGGTCTTCCATTGCAAGATGTCGGATTTTGCCCTTTCGAAGTCGTAGAGTAGATCATCTTGATATTCTCTGTTGTACATAGAAGAAGATGATGCTTAGATCTGTTCCTCAATTTCATTCAGAACATCTTTAAGGTCTTCACACATGCTGCAGCTTAGGTCGTGCACATGATCGCAATTCGCCTGAAAAGCGTCATCCTCTGGGTCACTTAAGGCAAATGGTCGACAGTGGTCTTTACAGGGTGAGTTCTCCTCGTTGCAGTGGACGCGATAGTCAGTCTTCAGATATTGCTTTCCTTCTTGCAGTCTTTGTTTTGAATCACGTGAATTTTTGATCATCGCAGAGAGTGAAGCAACTTAAGCAGCTGCAATGAGCCCGGAAAAAAATCCGAGCTTCAACGGGAATCGAACCCATGACCTTCACGATACCGGTGTGATGCTCTACCACTGAGCTATGAAGCCTTATGGGAGCTGGTCAAGTGTTTGGTTCGATTTGTACCCGTCATAGTGATTTGAATGATATAATGTATATATGTGATAAACTCATATATATGAACTGCGGATAGGAATGAATCACGTGAATTTTTGATCATCGCAGAGAGTGAAGCAACTTAAGCAGTTGCAATGAGCCCGGAAAAAATCCGAGCTTCAACGGGAATCGAACCCATGACCTTCACGATACCGGTGTGATGCTCTACCACTGAGCTATGAAGCCTTATGGGAGCTGGTCAAGTGTTTGGTTCGATTTGTACCCGTCATAGTGATTTGAATGATATAATGTATATATGTGATAAACTCATATATATGAACTGCGGATAGGAATGAATCACGTGAATTTTTGATCATCGCAGAGAGTGAAGCAACTTAAGCAGTTGCAATGAGCCCGGAAAAAAATCCGAGCTTCAACGGGAATCGAACCCATGACCTTCACGATACCGGTGTGATGCTCTACCACTGAGCTATGAAGCCTTATGGGAGCTGGTCAAGTGTTTGGTTCGATTTGTACCCGTCATAGTGATTTGAATGATATCCGCAGTTCATATATATGAGTTTATCACATATATACATTATATCATTCAAATCACTATGACGGGTACAAATCGAACCAAACACTTGACCAGCTCCCATAAGGCTTCATAGCTCAGTGGTAGAGCATCACACCGGTATCGTGAAGGTCATGGGTTCGATTCCCGTTGAAGCTCGGATTTTTTTTTTTTTTTTTTTTTTTTTTTTTTCCGGGCTCATTGCAACTGCTTAAGTTGCTTCACTCTCTGCGATGATCAAAAATTCACGTGATTCATTCCTATCCGCAGTTCATATATATGAGTTTATCACATATATACATTATATCATTCAAATCACTATGACGGGTACAAATCGAACCAAACACTTGACCAGCTCCCATAAGGCTTCATAGCTCAGTGGTAGAGCATTACACCGGTATCGTGAAGGTCATGGGTTCGATTCCCGTTGAAGCTCGGATTTTTTTCCGGGCTCATTGCAACTGCTTAAGTTGCTTTACTCTCTGCGATGATCAAAAATTCACGTGATTCATTCCTATCCGCAGTTCATATATATGAGTTTATCACATATATACATTATATCATTCAAATCACTATGACGGGTACAAATCGAACCAAACACTTGACCAGCTCCCATAAGGCTTCATAGCTCAGTGGTAGAGCATCACACCGGTATCGTGAAGGTCATGGGTTCGATTCCCGTTGAAGCTCGGATTTTTTTCCGGGCTCATTGCAACTGCTTAAGTTGCTTCACTCTCTGCGATGATCAAAAATTCACGTGATTCATTCCTATCCGCAGTTCATATGTATGAGTTTATCACATATATACATTATATCATTCAAATCACTATGACGGGTACAAATCGAACCAAACACTTGACCAGCTCCCATAAGGCTTCATAGCTCAGTGGTAGAGCATCACACCGGTATCGTGAAGGTCATGGGTTCGATTCCCGTTGAAGCTCGGATTTTTTTCCGGGCTCATTGCAACTGCTTAAGTTGCTTCACTCTCTGCGATGATCAAAAATTCACGTGATTCATTCCTATCCGCAGTTCATATATATGAGTTTATCACATATATACATTATATCATTCAAATCACTATGACGGGTACAAATCGAACCAAACACTTGACCAGCTCCCATAAGGCTTCATAGCTCAGTGGTAGAGCATCACACCGGTATCGTGAAGGTCATGGGTTCGATTCCCGTTGAAGCTCGGATTTTCTTTTTTTTTCCGGGCTCATTGCAACTGCTTAAGTTGCTTCACTCTCTGCGATGATCAAAAATTCACGTGATTCATTCCTATCCGCAGTTCATATATATGAGTTTATTACATATATACATTATATCATTCAAATCACTATGACGGGTACAAATCGAACCAAACACTTGACCAGCTCCCATAAGGCTTCATAGCTCAGTGGTAGAGCATCACACCGGTATCGTGAAGGTCATGGGTTCGATTCCCGTTGAAGCTCGGATTTTTTTCCGGGCTCATTGCAACTGCTTAAGTTGCTTCACTCTCTGCGATGATCAAAAATTCACGTGATTCATTCCTATCCGCAGTTCATATATATGAGTTTATCACATATATACATTATATCAGTCTTTGTTTTGTTGCAACACACCATGTTCTCTCTTTCCCCTTTTCGCCAAGGTCGTCCACAATTCCTCTCAGTGTTTGGAATCCAGCAGCACCATCAGTGGCGATGTTGTCTAATCCCTGAAGTGATCTGCAGCAACAAACACAGTTCGTAAAGCGTCACTCATTTTAGACGCACTCTGAGCTAATTAATTACGCCGCATGCTATTACACACCGACCCGCATAGCAGCCCAACTCTGGCAGCTCTGGCATTTATTATGCTTGTTATTTGATTTATTTGCAATCTTCCTCGTCTTTATGATATGAAACAGATAATCGCTGCTTAGTGGCGTATTGCCTCGTTCGTCATTGTTCTTTTCAATTCTAAAGTGTTCCTGGACTCTACCGCGCGTAATCACTGAAATGTATAGAAGAAGCCTGGTATATTACAAACAATACTGTACTTCAGAAAACCTTTTGATGCACCATTTTATCATCCATGTTGGTTTATGCGAGAAACCTCTTGCACACGTCGAGAGTTTAGAGTTTTCCCTGCTTACCTGCGCTGGGACGCCTCTTGCACTTCTAGAATCTTGAACAATGTAGAACGGCTCAAAGGAATGAAGTTCTCCTCTTCCCAGAAACTTTGATATTGCTTAACCATGGTAGACCTTGTGACAGTCCGAACTACATTTGGCATAGCAATCTTCTCTCCACTTTCTAGTTTCAAAGTTCTGCTTCCAAAGGCGACGTCTTGATAAAAATAGGGTCGGTTGGCAAACTCCAAAAAATGATCAACTTTGTGGATGTCCAGTCGTACACGGTGCAAGGGTTCCTTGCCAGGTACAGTACCAGCTCCATGCTCACTGGCGTGTGCTCTTGCCTGTTTTATTTGATAACTGTTGAGATTCTCATATGGTTCATGGAGCTTCATCAATACGTGAGCTGGGTATCTATATGCATAAATGCTGAGAATCTGTAACTTCAGGGACCGGGTCGTGGCATTTTTGTATGCCGTCATCAACGCTACGAGTTCGGACGAAGGCTCATTTGTGGATTGAAGGACTAGGCTTTCATATAACTCCAATCCGCTTTTTGGGGCGATCATAGTGCATACCAACCGACAATCGTCTTTGGCTTGATCAACACATTGCGACTTTTCTTCTGGAGTGGCATTCTTCCACGGAACTTTTAATTGACACGTGAGTGGACAGTGCTCTGTTCCGGTGCTTTGGGCCACCAAACCCATTGTGGCGTTGTAGCTGTGTAGAAGACTAGTTCCATGAAGAGCCCTGTTAGGTACAGGGGTGTCTGCAGAGGTACAATTCTCCTCCTCTCCTCTTTCTGGGATCCAAGAACGTTCGTGAATGAGATGTTCCGATGGATCTTTGCTGTAGGGTGTCGAAGATAACACAGCCGTAATAGCTGCCTTGGCCTCCTGCTTGGCAGTCCTGGTGAAATGCAAAGAAAAATTTGAACCCGAAATTGAGAATCCTTTCATACGAAAAGTTTGTTGTGCAGTGTTTCCTTTGTAATTTTACCTGTCAGTTCCCTCATCAACATCAAAGTTACTGGCCGGTTCATCTGTGCAGAAGCTTCTCAACCATGTTGCCTTCTCAGTCTTTTGATTGTGCTTTCCTCGACATGATCTACAAATCGCTAAAACAAAATACAAAACAATTTGCTTTTTCAAATACTAGGATATATTTTCGTGACGTTTCCCCAAAGACTGCTTCTGCGAAGTTTGGCAGCAACTTACCGAATATATTTGCCAATTGCAGTTAAAAAGCTTTTAAATGTTGCCAATAAAGTACCATTAGGCGGCCTTTCACACCCCTCCACTGTCTACTGTTATGCGCATTCCCACGCTCCATCTTATCCCCGAACGAAGCGAGGGAAATACTCACGACACTAATGCAGTAATATTATACCGCCTACTTGGGGACTCCAAGCCTGTCGCCATCTCGAAATTTAACGTTGTCTGTCAGTCTGGCGTACGACTTTAGGCGCGGTTACCCCGCTAACCAATAACAAAGGCCGGATCGATCACGTGTGCCCTGTTGTTTTACTCGGAATAACTTAGAGAAATTAGATTTGAACGAAGCATTTAGATTTGAACGAAGCAACAATATATTGTAGCTGCGTTCACGAAAATGGAAAACTTAACTGAGAAACTTGAAACACAACAGTCTCGCGAAGCTCGTCTTCAAATGAGAAGGGAACAGGCACGAGCAAGGTGAAATCGTGAAACGAGCAAACAACAGCGCATGAATGCCGATCGAAAGCGACATGAACAGATCGGGTACTCCGCAAAAAGAACAGCGCTTGAAAACAAATCGGTAACTTCAGGAGAAAAAACGGGCCGAAGAAAAGACTCCGCAAAGACAACAGCGTATGAGTGCCGATCAAAAGCGTTATAAAAAGAAGCGGTTGACACAGACAACTCCGCAGAGAGAATCCAGTCGCCAGCGAGTACCTTCTCGACGTAGCAATGAATCGTCTGAACGGAGTAACCGCAGGCTTCAAGCTCAAAATGAAGCCAACACTCGACGATGGCAACAGCGTGCTGCAGTTATCGAGGAACGTCGCAGCCAAAAACAACAATATTTGCATAACCGTGAGTGGGCAAATCCAGAAACTCCTCCATTCCACGAACAAGAGTGGGTACGGGAGGAACTCACTGCCTTCCACAGCTTTGAGGAAAATCTCCGACACTTACGCTGCAAGGTATGCAAAGAAACATGGCCAATCACCAACCGTAGTATGTCCGAGCAGAACTACACCTGCACCAAGTGCAAGCGCGACAAAAAGACTTCGTGTCGATTGTTCTCGACTGACAACGACATGAATCCTGGGACAGTGCCTGTAGAACTACAGGACCTTACCGAAGTAGAGGAAATACTGATCGCCAGAGCTTTCCCCATCATGTGTGTTTACCGTAAACACGGCGGCCAGCGTGGGTACAAAGGTCATGTCCTCAACTTGCCACAGGATGTTCAGGGATTCCTCAGCACTCTTCCAGCCTATATGAGTGATCTGCCCGTTCTTATCATCAGGAAGCAAGGAGCAGGTAAGAATTGAAAGTTATTCTGTATGGCTTTTATGGTTGTTTACATTTTTGACCTCTGTGTATATTGATGGCAAAATTTGCACAATGATGCATTAATAGCAATACGGCCATTCTTTGTCATTGTTTATTTTCAACGAAGAGCAGCTGAACAAAGGATGCATGGTGAAATTTTGTTTTATCTGAATTCCTGTTGTACAATCTCTTTATCACACATTCTTCAGCTAAATATTGCTATCACCTACAGTGTATTGTGAAACACTTTACAATGTACTCAAGAATTTAGGACCTATTCATGTTAACATTCCAGGACAACAAGTATTTATTTACAGTGCACCAGATCCTTTGCAGCATCCTTTCAAGATTTATGTCAATTGTAGATGAATAGCACAGGTTAGCTATGAAAGTGCACTGTAATGTGTACATCATTGTGAATTATCTCATCATCCTTTCAGGTGTCTTTCTGATTTTTGTAGGAGCAAACAGAGAGGTTCCTTGGCTAAACTTACACTTCAGTCCAAGTGAAAGTTCAATTTCTGTGTTGTTTATAGGTAAGTACTGTACAATAAATTGCAACAATATGTAGTGAAGACAAAAACCTGAATATGTGTTTTCATTTCCAAAAAGATCATGGTAAAGGAAATGTTCAAGTGAAGAAATCAGGCTGAGAAGTCAACTCCTGCGCAGTTAAAGGATCCTCGTATACCAAGTCACTGACATCATGAAAGTGTAAGATTGTCAGGAGGCAAAAATGAACTCAATGGTGATGTCTCTAACATGAATGCCAAAGGAAAATGTTCTCAAGGACACTGGCCTGTATACTCTGTCAAGTAACCCCAAGAAAAATTATATCTGGGTTTCTTAAAATTTAGAATGGTACTGTATTGTGCTCAAGTGGACAACATGCTCAGAGCCAAGTATTTTTTCTGTGTTCCCTTCTGACACAAGGTTTTGTTAGTTACTTATTTGTCAGAGGTTGTTTGCTTTTTATGAAGGAAAACTTCAGTTCAGTTAATATGTAATATAAGTGGCAATAACATGTGAGTAAGACCAGCACCAAGGTAGACAGTAACCAATATTGTAACAACAAGTTTAAACCCTTTCACACCCAAGAGTGATCAAATTCAATTTTCTCCTTCAGTTGGAAATGTACTGTAATGTACAGTAAAGAGAATACAGCTTTTTATACCGTGTTGGTTAGATGAATGCTGACTGAACTGTCACTTCTCACTACATATTTTATATAATATTAATTTATATAACTTCTTTTGAAATTAAAGCTGAAAGATTCTGCATTTTAAACTTGGGAGGGAAAGGGTTGTTTACCTGTATTAAGTTCATGATAGTTGTTATACCCTTATCTTCCAAGGGATTGTGTTGCAAAAGTGTTAAAAAAAAATTTTAACATGCTTGCCCCATCAACTACAAAAAGTTGGTAACATTAAGGCCTCATAAAATAAACACAAACGTCCATGTTTTTTTTTTCTCTTTGCGTCGAAACTTTAGTAAAAGGCAGAGCAAAAGGCTGCTGTTGTTGAGCTACCAAAACAATATATGCCAGGCCAGAGTGATGGGATATCTGCGAATATCATATTTCTAGTTTATTGCAGGTTTAGGCCCGGTTCAGAACGGGACGGGTAAAATAAATCAGAACATACACACTAATTTTGAGCTGTATTCAGTAACAAAGAAGAATGAAGCATTTGAAATGAAATTCATAGTCTTCAAAGACAAATTAAGTGAAACAAAGTATGTGTAGCTACATTTTAATTGATAAAAAATCATGAAATTTCTCAAAGACAAAGAAGTGTAAAACGAAGTATGGCACCTGCTTTTTAATAATTAAATTATTAAATCAATTATTAAATCAATTGTTAAATCAATTATTGATAGAAAACCATGAAATTACACACTGAGGAAAGTGTAATCCAGTTGGAAAAGACAATAGTTGTGTACTGGTGTCACGAGTGCACTGTACCATACATTTTCTTTGTGTTCTACTTATTGGAGGATGTTTGCAAAATTGTGAAGTGAACATATACTGTACAATTAAATGCATGTAAAAAAAAAATTGAAAGCAAACACAATCAATTCAACAAGAGAAAAACAATATGAAGTCATGAATTCAGTCAAAAATGTAGCAACATACGTATTTTGTCTTTCGTGCAGCACTTTTTATTCGTGTTCAATAAACTTGATAGGTTTTCAACAGACAATTTAAACAAAGAAGGAAATATTAACAAATCC
The DNA here is from genome assembly GCA_964036295.1 of Plumapathes pennacea. Taxonomy (NCBI): domain Eukaryota; kingdom Metazoa; phylum Cnidaria; class Anthozoa; order Antipatharia; family Myriopathidae; genus Plumapathes; species Plumapathes pennacea. Next base: position 9,964,736 of record OZ038469.1, on the reverse strand, counting down.
AATATTACATTTAGCAAGTGAATCAGGTGTGAAAATTGAAAATGGTTGGCAGTTCCTCACATGAAAAACAAACAAAATGAAAGAACAACAAAGCAAAGAAAACTACCCATAAGCATTTATTGCCCAGGTACAACGGAAGAAAAGGAAGTTTTTTATTTCTTACCTGCCCATTGTTTCCTGGTTATAAGAATCGGCAAATCACTCACATTGGCAGGGAGGGACTGCTGAGAAATTTCTGCACATCTTGTCTCCCGAGAATACGGCACGAAGTCTTTTTGTTTCGATTACAGCTGGTGCAGGCATAGTTCGGGTCAGTCATACTTTGGTTGGCAACAAGTGGCCATGTTTCCTTGCACACCTTACAGTAAAGGTTTTCTTCGTAGCAGTGGATTATAGCTGCAAGTTCCTCTTGTGCCCATTGCTGTTCGTGTAGAGCCGGGTTGCCAGGGTTAGCCCATCCGCGGCCATGCAGATATTGTTGCCTCTGGAAGCGTCGTTCTTCGACAACAAACGAACGTTGCTCACGGCGTCGATTGTTGGCCTCATTTTGAGCCTGAAGCTTGCGGGCCCTTTGTGCATTCGTTTCATTGTGGCGTCGGGAAGCAAGCTCGTTGTCGAGCGGCTTTCATCTGCTGTTCTCTTGCCTGAGTCGTTTCTTGGGTCTGCTTCTGCATATGATGCTCCTGATCAGCTATAATGCGCTGCTCTATTTCCTGGGTTGTCCCCTGAGCTCGTTTCGGCTGATAATGCTCTCGGTCATACCGTTGTTTCGCTTTTTTGGCAGCGACAGCACTGTCTGATTGCCGTCTGCGCTCGAGACGAATACATCGCTCCTGTCTTGTTCACGAATTCGTCTTAGTCTCGCTTGTTCTCTTCGTTTTTGAAGACGAACTTGTTTTTTCTCTTGAGAGTGTTCGGTTTGATTCTTTGCTTGATTCAAACTTGCCGTATTTACTTCTTCAGCAAGAGTGTAAAACTCCTGTGGACCAGCAGAACATCACGTGATCTACCCAGCAGACACCGCGGTGCGAGAAGGTCGCCCGTGAAAGACAAACATTAGAGACTTTTTGCTTAAAAGCACCACGACGTCGAGACACGACGACGACGTGTTCTGACGTCATAACCTTAAAGAGGCCTGGGACGAGGACCTCGTTTTTGGCGCGAAAAAAAGGGCTTAAGCAAGCGGCGTGACTCGCACGACGACGACGAGAAGAATTCCGAAAAGTTTATTGTTTTTATTAAGTATCCAGTTCAAGAAACGTATTTTAGAGAGATCCAAGATTTGCTTCTCTGGTGCTACGTCGGCAATGTATTTGACGACAAGGAGTTTGTCCATTTGTACGATGTACACCCGTCTACAAATCTCGACTTTCTACACAAGTCGTACCCTGCGTTTGATCTTGATCAAGTGGAAAACTCTGAATGCTTTGCTGAGTTTCGTGTCCACAAGCACAACATTCCTCTCATCGCACGTCACTCATTACAAATACCGGAGACCTTCAAGTGTCAACAACGATCCGTTTGTGATGGAATTGAAGGCTCTGTATGCTGCTCGGTCCAATGAAAATTTGTATTCCTATGAACAGAAAAATCGGCGAAAAGGAAAACTCAGTTCACATAGAAATTAAAATAACCCAGCCACCGTAGTATTGCGTGTACGTTCGCTCATTTTTACATTTTATATTGCGGCATGTAAAATGTAAACACGCGCTTTTGACGGACAAGGGTAAAGGTCATCGGCGGCGGCAGAGCAAGTCGCAAGGGGTTCCAAAAAGCATAACAGGAAAGATTTATTGTATTTGGCATGATTCACTTACATGTTTTTCCTCTCCGGGGCTGCAGTGCCGTCCATCTTGATATTCCCTAGCGAAGGAGAATTCAACACTTTTATTATGACAGAAAAGGCCTTGGAATTGTCGTATTAACTTCACGCGATGTTTCACAAAAGATATAGATCACACTTTGACCTAAACTAGATAGGAAACTCAAACAGAAACCGATAAAAGCCTTGCGTATTGACGACGACGCCAAAATCGAAGCTTTGTGGACGAGTCGTGGACGAAAGGACGACGACGTCAATATCAAACTGACATGCGCAGTAAGGCCAAAAAGTGGCCATATGACTTCCGGTCGTCGTCGTCGTGTCTCGACGTCGTGGTGCTTAAAGTCTCTATTAAAACACAAGATTCGAGGTCGCAGAGGAAAGAGCCTCGGAACGAGATTAGAATGTTCTACCCAGGTCCCCGCTGCGCGGGGACGCGATTCTCTTCCGATGTTTTTCCCAGCAAACCCCGCTGCGCGGGGAGGTCGCCCGTGAACGACAAACATTCAAAAACGACATAGTGTTCAGATTAGTACCCACGCAGGGCGTGGGAATTATATAGATAAAAACCCATTCAGCCTGACATTTGAAATAGGTTCTTATTTGTAAGATCAGTCCAATTAAGTCAATTAAAAAAGCAGGCATTGTATGAGTAAAATGTACTTTACTACAACAATACTTAATACAATACTTAAATGATCTATTATAATATAATTATATTATAGTAATCATGGATTTGTACTATTCTGAACAGTAGCAAACAGTTTAAAGCCCTGAATTAATAAGAACCTATTTAGGAACCTAAAAACAGCCTGATTTGCCACTAAACACCCCATATATAAGATCCTATTCAGGCTGACTTGTAAAATGTTATATATTCAAAACAAGACATGCCCGTGGCCAGTGCGCTTGTGACGTCATTAGTACAATGAATAGAGACACGCGGGGTCCCGGGAGAGGAACTTTTGTCATGCGTTTATATGCAAAAGATATTATAGCCGAGTCAGTTTTTGCACATGACGGATCCAAGAGCTCCCTTTATTTTTCTTGCCCTCTTTTCTTCTAATTTCGGTCAAACAGATATTCACCAAAAAAGTGTATTATAATAATTGAGAGAAAACAATTATCGAAGGCCCCGTAGGAATATTCTTCGTTTACAACAACCCAGTTTTCATTGCTTTCCGATGCAAGTGACAGTACTTGTGTGACGCTTGCTATACAACCTGGCAACCTTGTTGAGTGAATTTTCAAGCTGACATGTTTTGTGCAGGAACTGTGTTGTCATTTTGTAATGGGATTGACTGGGGAATACCCGACATCTTAAGTAGCTGTAAGACAGCGTAATAGCCTTATCTCATCTTCCCAGCGTGTGCATCATGTTCAAGTAGCTGTAATTGAAAGCTTTCAGACTTATCTCTGTAGCACATTAAAACATGGGATCATTATCGCTAGCTGGTCACAGAACCTTATATAAGAAACAGAGCAACATATATAAAAACAGCCTGTATGTAAGAATGTCATTTTATATAAGCACTCCTAACACTGGGCGGAACGATTTAAATCTAGAAATGAACGTTACTCTAAATGATGCTCATAAGAAAGCCAATTTTCAAATGGTGTTTAAAATCCAAATCTGCTTATACAGTGCCATGCACGTAAATGCATGGCACTCTTTTATCGCTACTGCTTAAATCACAACCTCCCTAAATCGCAATCTCTTAAAAAGCCATTGCGTAAAAAGTCGATGCTTAAAACGCCATCTCTTAAAACGACATCTCTTAAATCGCCACTTCTTAAATCGCCACTTCTTAAAACGCCACTGCTTAAAACTCCATCTCTTAAACGCCACTACTTAAAACGACATCTCTTAAACGCCAAACCTTAAAATGCCACTGCTTGAATCGCCACTTCTTAAATCGCCATCTCTTAAACGCCAATGCTTAAAACGCCATCTCTTAAATCGCCACTTCTTAAAACGCCACTGCTTAAAACGACATCTCTTAAATCGCCACTTCTTAAAACGCCACTGCTTAATTTGCCATCTCTTAAAACGCCACTGCTTAAAACGACATCTCTTAAATCGCCACTGCTTAAAACGCCACTGCTTAAATTGCCATCTCTTAAATCGCCACTGCTTAAAACGCCATCTCTTAAATCGCCACTGCTTAAAACGCCACTGCTTAAAACGCCATCTCTTAAAAAGCCACTGCTTAAAACGACATCTCTTAAATCGCCACTGCTTAAAACGACATCTCTTAAATCGCCACTGCTTAAAACGCCATCTCTTAAATCGCCACTACTTAAAACGCCATCTCTTAAAAAGCCACTGCTTAAAACGCCATCTCTTAAATCGCCACTGCTTAAAACGACATCTCTTAAATCGCCATCTCTTAAATCGCCACTGCTTAAATCGCCATCTCTTAAAACGCCATCTCTTAAATCGCCACTGCTTAAATTGCCATCTCTTAAAACGCCATCTCTTAAATCGCCATCTCTTAAAACGCCATCTCTTAAATAGCCATCTCTTAAAACGCTATCTCTTAAATCGCCACTGCTTAAATCGCCATCTTTTAAAACGCCATCTCTTAAATCGCCATCTCTTAAAACGCCATCTCTTAAATCGCCGCTTCTTAAATCGTCACTGCTTAAAACGCCACTGCTTAATTCGTCACTGCTTAAAACGCCACTGCTTAAATTGCCATCTCTTAAATCGCCACTGCTTAAAACGACATCTCTTGAATCGCCACTGCTTAAATTGCTATCTCTTAAAACGCCATTGCTTAACCACTGCTTAAATGCCACTGCTTAAAACGCCATGTCTTAAAACGCCACTGTTTAAAACGCCAAATCTTAAAATGCCACTGCTTGAATCGCCACTTCTTAAATCTCTATCCCTTAAAACGCAATGCCTTAAATCGTCATCTCCTAAATCGCCATCTTTTAAAAAGCCATTGCTTAAAACACCAACTCTTAATCCTGGCTTCAAACTTTTAATTTGGTTTTGCTACCTTGCTCAGATAAGAACATTTGGGAAAATTTTTACAAATTTTACAAAAGTGGTATCTTGAGTTAATGACTAATTCTGTATGAAAAATAAATCTTCAGAAATAGTTCCTCAGAGACCATGCCAGCAGGACAGGTCGCTCTGGCCTTGCACATTACAGTTATGAAAGTTATGAAAGTTACGTCATTGTACAATTCAAAAGGTGGTTTCTCGAGTCGATGACTGTAATTCTGTATGACAAACAAACAGAACAGTCCAAAACAGAACATCTTAAACAAATTGAAATCCGTTATAAACCATGCCTTTCGTGGAATGTGATCTGCAATTAAAAAGAAAATAGAATTACTTGTAGGTTGGCCATCATAACTGTGGTGAGTAAATATGCTCTTACCACTCCACTGTTTTGCGTTGTGTCTGTATCTTCGTCCGTTGAAACTGGGACTATCTCATGGTCCCCTACAGGAATGTTAGGGGACTTCTGAAAGATACATCAACATGATAGAATAAGTCACGGATCGAAATCACTACAGTATACACACTATGAAAAAGGTGTGTCTTCATCAAAAAAGCATGTACAATGTTTTTCAACACTGCTATACACATGGGAACAAAACTATGAGCACAAAGTGGAAGTACATAAAAAATAGCTTATATATAGCATGTGCTACAGTAATGCCACATTAAACTGTACTTCCATGTAAAAGAAGTGCTCTGCAACGTACCAGCGCACAGAGGTTATGCGAAAAGAGTGGAGGACTGGAAATGAACGGCTGAATGAATGTGAATGAACAAATGGGAATGAATGAATGGCTGAGTGGAAATGAATGACCAGGAAAGAGCTGTAAATTAGCTGCATTAGAGGTACAATTTATGAAATTATAACTATGTGCACAATGCATTTATCAATATGATATGCATGCTTCTAGTTTAATTTCTTGTGTGAACCTGTGACAACTTCATTAATTATACAAAACCTTATGCATTATATACCTACAGGTTGCTCAATTGCTCCATTCTGATGCTGCCTCAATGCCTGAGTTTGTTGTAGCAGCTGCCTGTGTTCTTGTATTGCCTGTGTGGTCTGACAGGCACTTAAAACAGCTGTTTCAACATGCTTTGCCAAATGCTCCTTGTTTCCTGCAAAAAATACATACAAAACTTAAAAACTTCAAATTTATGCGGTCACTGTAGTAATTCAGTAAAACTGTCCCACCTCTAATAATGTCTGTTACGACCAATCTTGCTGAGGAGGAAGGCTGCAGAACTGTTATTTCAACTGGTGTCGCATAAGTTTGTCGTCTGAAAGATGCTCCTGAGGCTGCAAAAAATACCTCCATCTCATTACAACAATATATAACAATGTATAGTGATTTTTGTTGGTTTTATAATAACAGGTTCCTTTTTTCAACATTACTGGCCTCCACACTTTCCCACTTTGAACATATATATAGGCTCACTCAGTTTTCGAAATGAGGTATACACTTTTCCCACTTTCATCTTATTATAAGTTTTAATTAACATTGAATTTTGTACTGATCCACAAAGCTGTTGGGTCACAGCCATATACAGTACAGTACTGCAACTCTGACATCATTAAAGTCAAACTTGAGAAACAAAACCTGTTTCTCCCAAATAAATTTTTCTATACCAGTTTTCTTTAAATGTAAAAGTGGCACCAGTACCAACAAATCAAGTTTTCTGGTCAATAATGCTTTTACTGTATACCTTCTTTGTCAAATTGGCTGTTCATCAGAAGTGCTTGGACATAGCACTTCTCCAAGGATGGTACGCATTCATTTGACATAACATTCCTGGATAAGAAATAGATGGGTTAAAAATCAATAGTGGGGTCAGGCAATGGTAAAGTTCATAATTTTTTGAAATATGTGTACCTCAAAATGTCAGTTGCAGCCCCTATGGGGTTGAACCGTATCTGCACAACAGGCATGAGGTCTGCATGGCTCTGCATCCTCATCTATAATGTTTCAACAATAAAGACAAACTCAGTAAGTTGCAGTATACATTATTCTCAGGGTCCAAAAAGTGTTGTAATCACTCTATGACCAGGGGAATAAGATAATTTAATGCCCCCCCCCTCCCCCCCCCAAAAAAAATCACTTCCCTACATCTCCTTGCACATGAATTTATGTTATACAGGAAAACTATAATGTCAGCATTTTACAGTACCTGTTCCATCGAAAGACCTTGAAAAAGTAATCTTTCTTTGATGTGGTGCACTTGCAGAAATCTTTGCAGTACACGCACATCATGCATTGGACCACTTTCTGGATCTGGAAAATTTTAAAATTTCCAATGTGAGATTTATGGGGCCAGTGATATACATAAACTTAAATGGGTTTAAGAATAGGGGCCCAGTATGTTCAGAGTGTGATGTAATTTTAAGTTATAGAAGGTGCATATAGTGCTGTAACGTAATACTATAAACCATACCAGTTTCGGCATCTGGCAGGAGATCTTCACTCTCCTCAATGCTCCCCACTGGAATTATGAGTGAAAACAGATTTAAAACACTATCAACCCTATCAAATTCATACGACACTCTTTAAATGTACAGTTAAGATCTTACCTTCAGTTGCATTTTCTTGAGAGGCTTTGATCACTACTGGACCCGAAATTATTTTGTCTGAAAGACAAATGAAAATTAATGAAAATTATATTATCTACTACTGCGACAACAAATTTGATACAAACACTATCCAATATTAGTTTTACTTACCATAAAATCTGGAGGCAATGATATTCCAATTCTGTGATTCGTCCAGCCTGGGAGGAGCTAAGACAGTACACCAGTCATTACAACGCTTTCAGTTTATTCAGTACAAATGCTCCCTTGGGTCTATAGCAGATTTTGTTAGGTTAACCGTATGTAATAGCCAGGATTCAGGAATCACAGGAAATACGAGACAGGATTCAGGATTTCAACTAACAATGGAACATTTTTACAGGGTAAAATCAATTGATCAGCAAGACAGAACCTATGAACCCTTTTGGTGACCCTGTCCATGTCATTCTATCTGTTGATGAATTGCATACAATACCTTGAATAGGTGTGGATGTTCGCGGCTGAAATACTGAGCGTGCCAATTCTTCCTCACTGTCACCTGAAAGTAGTTTATACTAGTTTGAAACAATATTATCTCTCATCTGTCACAATATACTTTGCTTTCAGGGCATAATAGGCAATGTCATATGATTTTTCTAAACTATAAGTATACAAACAAAGTGTGTATCTTGACTTACAAAACATGACACTTCCCATGATGAAATTACTTCGTATGAAAAAGCCATCTCAGACGTTACGCATCCTACATGTACAAGTCTGATCACTAATATGTTCAAGACTGCTATGCATTAAGCTTTAACGCAAAATTCTGGGTCGATACGAAATTAATCTCTATCGGAAGCTGCAGACGTTTGAATACCGTGACAACAAAGGCGTGCATCACGGGCTTGTGGAGTGAACATTACGGCTCGGATAGTCGGATATCAACCTTGAGCTTTTGAAGACTTTGAGGTATTCAGTGACAAATATTCTCGATGTAATCGCCTGCCGGTCTTTCCTGCTTTTGTTAAAGCGGCGTGAGTCTGATGATTCGGGATTCCCCGTTCTATGATATTATGCTCGTGACATTTCATTGACAGATTTTGTATCTTAATCTCGCGTGATATTTGCCTCAAACCTATTAGTAATTCAATATCCTCAGACAATAAACAAAGAACCTTTTACTGCACGCAAAACGAAGTTAAACGCCGACTGTTCGTATACGCCGCGCGTTACACAAAGCCGCAGAGTTTCCGACAAAGGGAGACGCTCTGCCCGCAGGGAAAAGTTCAAGTTCTATCAAGTTTCGACACGTCTTCTACTACTTATTTGATGTTCTTTCACACAAATATTGCTCAGAACACAGATACATTGGTTGAAGCGGTATCTATAATCAAGCATTTGCAAAACACAACCCTTCGTACTTTACGGGGGTCCCGCTGGTAACACATCAAGCATTTGTGTACGGCTATTTTCAAGTCTTCCGACGCTTAAAAACAATGCAAGCCAAAATCGCTCTTAAACTATGGCTTCCGTGCATCCAGAAAGCCAACCGATGATCGTTTTATTTGACGCACAACTGAAGGACCGGAATTTTTTTCTATATCCCTTGACAGAGAAAACCCATTGTACTTGGTTCTGTGATTTTGATCTCTGAATACGTCTGATCTTGCAATGCCTGTTTTTTAACACATTTTAAAATACAAACGTATCTTAGCACCTCGGTTACTTTTGGCAATCTTCTTTTTGAGCTTCTAGCTTTCTCGCAGCGATGGTTTATTGATCCTAATTTTCTCTTTCCATTTCCATCTGTGGCTTTTTATTGTTTCCATGTTGTTTACATGCACGTTCACGGAACGCATTAGCATTGTGAAGTACGTAAGCTCGGGTATAATCATGAACTTTTGACGACTTTGGGACATTCTTTGAAATGTATTCTTGTATTAGTCGCCTGCTTTTTCTACTCTTGTTCAAAATGCGTGAAAGGTTATTCAAGGGTACGTGGCTTGGCTCACGACTTCGTCTTGGAGGACTTCGGTTTTCTTTCACATAAACATTTGTGGGAATGTAATAAAACTGAGCGAAGCGAGAGCTACCAACGGTCACTTTTTCCTCAGCCATTTCCCAATTTTCAAATAATAACGCCATCTGTTCCACTGATTGTTTGACCTTCATGGCACTGAGCCAAAATGTCGCAACAACAACATAAATGCACAGCAGAGTGAAATTTTGATCCCAAACAAAAGTCAGATTTTCTGACGCTTTCCTTGTATCAACAAGAATAATACAATATAAAAGAATACAAAGTACCTTCAAGTTCACCCTCATACTAAACAGTTCCATATAATCCGCTATCGAGCGCTTGTCAAGAATCGCCGTCTTTACACAGGTTCTCGTCTTTGCATCTCGAGCGCCTTCGTTCAGCTTGTTCCTTCAAGTTCTCAAGGTTCTGGATATCAAATTCTTCGTACATTTCTGTACAGTTGTGCATAGTTATGCAGTTCATTGATAAGTTCATTGCATTTGCTTTCATGGCTTTCAATATGGCTTTTGAGGCTGAACGGACCGACCCAAGCCAAAACCGCTCAATGAAATTTAGTATGGGTCTACCGCAGCCGGCGTATGCGTTTGTAAGTAAGATGAGCGGTCCATAAAATAATCCACAGAGCCAACTAAGGCAAGCAGCTTGCTCTCTTCAAAATGGCGAAGCTGCTCGCCCGCCAAGTCACTTGATCACAACGTCATCAAAAAACACATGATAATATGAACCAATCACCGCATGCAGATTTGTAACCCAGAAAAAAAATCGTTCCATTTTAAAGCTTGTGTCGTCACAAGCAATAAGGTGAAGACTGTAGTATGCCACACACTCACAGCGTACACATGAAGCAATTAAAAATTCACAAACCATATCCCGCAATTCCATGCACGCCAGGTTCATATCAGCATCACCAAGATAGCCGCATCTCGCCGCACACATCGAGCGTGAAGGGCAAGCGTTCTCAAGAGATATCCAGCCTACATGATGCAGTGGCCTCTCTACAATGGGCATCATCCCCATGGGGCATTTGACTGTCGGCAAAAATGTTGGTCAGCGTTTGCAAGCTAAGGATTTTTTAATTCTCTGGTTCCACATGGTCGTATTAAATGTGTTTGTTTTGTAAAAAGAATTGACGTCATTTTTTTATGTGTCTGTCCTCTTATTGATCGTGAAATGCATCATAACATTGTCAAAAAGCTGCGGATCCACCTGGCAAAGCGCCTCGTGGATCCACGTTTAAATAACAATATGATCAAAGAAACCACTCTGCACATGGTATTCTTGTGGTTCTGGTACAGTTTACATAATGTAGAGATTCCTGCAGCCAAAGCAATGATAATGTGGCTTCTCCCACCTTGTTGGGCCCTTCTTGTTAGAGACCGTGAGACATGTTTTTTTGCATTTCAGGATGTTGTATTCTGTAAAACACAATAACATAAAACAAATGCAGCCAGTGTTTCCAGCGAATCACACAAACGCTAGCCCAATAACACGAAGACGATAAAAAGTGCCTTTAGCTTTCTCTCGTTGCCCTTCAAGAACAGGAAAGAAGAAGAGACTGTAGAGGAGGCATTACAGCCTTAATAAACCGTCAGCTGTAACATTATTTCCGATATTTTTCAATTACGCAAACTGGAATACTGAAGTTGCGCTTCTAGAAACGATATAATAAATGTAAATGTACTGTCTGCAGACCGTTACTTTACGGACATTGCTTGTTACAGTAAATACAATGCTACATTCAAGCTGTATGACGTACCTGCGAAACAAATCCTGCTGTTCCAGTGCACCGACACATGATGATCTTTTAACTTCGAACGGATTCGAAAGGCAAGTGGACATAGAGGGCAATGGTAAAGCCCTCTCGGCAAACCAACACAAGTCGAACAATCGCTGGCACCGCATTCTACCAGCTTAAGAACCTTTCCGGCGTGGATTTTAGTAATGGAATGATGAATATAATGAAGTTCTTCTTCCGCCATTTTGAATGCTGCTTCGCGGTTGGAGACTGGTACTCAGAGCCCTGTACGAGTACATGAGAGCCGTCCATGCGCACATGAGAGCCCTGTATGTCTCAATCTCTATTTTATTTAAACACGGTAAAAACATCAGTCATTCAAAACATCAGTACAACAAGTTAATTGAAAGTATTTACATAAAAATATTAATGTATCAATAAAACTGTTTTACATGTTTGCCGTGTGGGAGTCCGCTGTAGAAAATAGTTTATCAATGCCTCTTTTGAAGTGATTGATGGAATGGGACATTCTAAGTTAGTGGGGAAGACTGTTCCAGAGATATGCCTCACTGTAGCTGAAGCTACGTTTTAAATATAATTAAATATCTCTTAGATTATAGTTTGTGATTCGTGGTGCAAATAGGTCTTGTAGATAAACTAATATGTGTACATATGGCGGCTTGTCTTGTATTCCAGTCGTACGATAAATACTACGAACAACATTCAAATCGCAAAAAAGCCTACGTGTTCGGCCGGGAAAGGGAAGAGCCTGGGAACAAAGTTGAAGGTTTTACCCAACAATCCCCGCTGCGCGTGGACGATTCTGTTCCGAGGTTCTTCCCAGCAAACCCCGCTGCGCGGGGAGGTCGCCCCGTGAACGACATTCAAAAACGATATGTGTTCAGATTAGTACCCACGCAGGGCGTGGGAATAAAACACACGGCATAAATAATTACAACAGACTGTACTGTATAATATGTGACTGGTCATTTGTGGCTCTATTTTCCCCTCGTGTCTTATGTTGTCGTCACTGCACAGTTTGTGTTTAGGTTGAGTCACGGATTCTACAGGTTTTCTGTGGCTGTGGATAACAAAACCACAAAATACAGTTCTACACTGAGCTTTGCTTAGCCCCTTCCCTTTAGGATTTCCCTTTAGGATCTCCCTTTCTCTTTTGAGCAGGACAGTTTCATTCTAATTCTTTTCTGATAATACAAACTACATCTCTTTTTATTTCCAGTAGCAACATTCTATTGCAGTTCCATGCTACGATTTCAGTATTATAAATTATCATTTCACCTTTCTGTATTTTGGACCTGTGTTTAGTCCACACCACTGCCACGCAACACAGTTCCAATTGTTAACCTTTTCACTCCCAAGTTCAAGATCCAGATTCTCCCAACCTTTTAAAAGGAAAATGTGTCAGTTATGCAGTGAGAATTGATAGTTTAATCAGCTTTCGAGCAAGGTATCATTAGCCAGGTTCTCCTTTCTGTATGATATATTTGTGCTGTCAAAACAGAATGAGAAAATAGAACTTGATCACGCTTGGGAGTGAAAGGGTTAATTTATCTTTGATTTTCCACGCTAAAAATTGAACCTGGGAACACAGTAGGAATCAGTGTCCTACAGACTGCACCACCAGGAGATCTCTGCTAGAAAATCCCCTTCCCTTTGGTGTTATGCGGAAGTTGTTCTAAAAATGTGCAATTTGTTTATTGGCTTGCTGACGTCATTGAGTTTTGAAGAATCAAGTTTCCACTGAACATCTACGCAGTGACTCACAAACAAAATGGTTCATAAACAAGGAGGTGGGCATTCCGGCATCTGTCCAGGGACGATTCTGTCGACGTTATCGATCATTCTGTACTGTGCTGGCTTCATCAGAGTCGAGTTAAAGCTGAGTGGACATGAAGACCAACTGAACTCTCTTCAGACTCAACACAAAGGGGCCTCAGGTAAAGTGATCCGTTTCGTAATTTGTCGACCCTTTAGTTGTTGTATACCCGAACACTCCGAATTTCCAATCGCTTGAAATAGTTGTGTGATGAGTGTGAGAGAGAGAATTAGAAAGAGAGACGATAACAGAAAGAGACAAACAGGACAATGACGGGGCAAGTAGGCTCTTCACACGTCAAGTGTGAATATTGATAAGCACGAGGGATTTCTAGACCAGTGGGTGTAGACTAGTAGTGCTCCCATTAGAAAAATGAAGGGAAAACCATCGCGTTGTTAACCGTTCGAATTTTAGTATGAGGAATTTCCTCTGCGTTCAACACGGATCCGATTACAAGAATGCACAAACGTATTCCTGCTGGGTCAAAAGTCAAACCCCAGATTATTGCTGTCACGTTTCCGAGTTTCTCGGCGAGTTGACTGTCTTCAAGAAACAAAGCATGCCTCAACGTACTTATTGTGTTGTTGTGAACTCGGTTTTATTCTCGATTCGTATACTCACTCTTAAAAAGACGCTGAATCTCTCTCTCTATCTCGGCCTCTCAGCGTCACATGCCAATCATAATTAACCAAACAATTACGCAATTTCCGACACTCTCCCCCCATATATCTCCGAAGGAGAGATATGTCACTAATTGTTCATCCAATGTCATGAAGTATAATCACGATCATGACAACAACAGTAACTCGGGCAATGTCTCGGGCACGGAGGCGTGCTGCTACGGCAGTGTCTCGCCTGGGCCTGAATGGAGCCGCTTGTGGATTCATCACAACTGGAGGTCGCCTGTCACACGTGAGCTCCAAGGGGTAGAGATGCTGTACAGGTCGCTCAAGATGAGACTTTCCCGCGCGCAGTCTTGCTCCTCTAGCAACTCCGTCGTTTCCAATGATTAGGTCTTCGACAATCCCCAGCGACCACTTCCCTCGGTTTCTTTCTTCAGATCGGATAATCACCACGTCACCGACGGATGGTGTATCGCTCCCGGGTACTGCTTGGGCGCGGTGTCTCTCGCGAAGGCTGTGTTACGGAAGAGATTTTGATTAAATATTAATTGATTAATATTCACAATTTAGTATGATTAATATTCATAATTTTAAGGACGTGGTTTAATATTCTACTTTTCAAATTGATTCTTTTAGTGTTGGAAAGCATTATTCGTAAGTTAATTAGTTTCCACTTAATGAAGTCCAGGCTGAAAAAGGTCTAGGTTACTCTCAGTCCAAATTAAATTAAGTGTACTGGCCTTTGTTGTAGTGTACAATCCTTTTGTTATCAATCGTCCGGTTATGCAACTAAGTATTGTTCAAAGGTCTCATCATTCAAACAAAGCACGCTCTCTCTTAATCCCTTAATTAAGTTGTTTACAATAAGTTACGCTTCTTTCTGAAGGCGGAGTTTAGTTAAAACTCCGTAAACCGTTACTTACTATAATCTGGATAGTTTTGTTGACTACGCAACCTTAGTCGTCAAGTACTTTTTATAGCCATTACTACTTCAGACTCTATTATTTTTACAGCCAGTTGTAACGCGCCCGTCGCTCTACCGACAAGCGTAATATTTAGTACATTGAGCATCCCTACTTATCTGTAAACTGTGGAAGACTGAGTTAGTCAAAAGTGCGCGTCTCTTCGTTTAGCCTTTCTGTCGCTAAGTAGTGACGCTCTATTTTATCCTTATTGGTTCCTAGTGCTTGATGGACAACTAATTAGAGCTAGAGTTAGCGTCCGTACTTAAGGGCGTGCACACCTAGTTTTACCAGAGAGAGAACTTCGAGACCTAAGGTGTAAAGTTGGTTATCGTTTGAATTAAACTGTCAGAAGGGTATACAACGTTTTCCCTATTCTTGATACCTCGAGCAAACCAGAGCGAGCTAGTGAGCTTTTCTCTGCCCTTACAAGTGGTGGAGAAGAGAGGACGGAAAACATACCCGACGAACGGATGCCTGAGTCGACCCCGCCGGCCAAATCAAAGACCAAAAGGCGAAACCGTCGACGGCAACAAGCGAAGCAGAGTAACAATCCACGACCGGTCCCTGGAGTCAATTGCACCCACCGTCTCGCCAGGCGAAGACGTACCCACAGGCATCCCTGCCGGCTACGAGGACGAATATTGGGCCGTGGAAGATTTAAAAGCCGACGGTTACCCAATCACCGAGGCAAACATTCGCTGGTACATCCAGCTTGAGGAAGAGATCAGAGAGGCCGAAGAACTCACAAGGGCGACGGAGAGAGGCCAAAAGCCCTACTACCCGTTCCGGCCCATCTATTGAGACGCCCGGAATAATGCCCACAGATTTAAGAAACCGGACCCGAAGCCCCCACAAGACCAAGACCAAGACCAAGACCAAAAATAAAGCATCAAGACAGAAGACTACAAGTCGATAAGTACAATCTTTAGTTCTAGCTGTTAATGTTTTTCTTTCTATGGGTTGGGGACCCTCGGTTATGTCCTGTTTCTAAAGTTCTTCTGATTGGGTGGCATTTTATGCGCAAGTTTGGTTGCGGCGGCAAAAGTGTTACAGATAAATTGGAGGGGCCATTTTCCAGAGCTAGGAGTAAAACTAAGGCAAATTTGATCAAATATTGTGATTGTTCGGAGGCCCCGCAAATAGTCGTTCCTACCACAAGTACCGTTTCGAGTGGTAGCAAGGAAATTGAGACGGCAGACGGCATGTCGTCGAACGTAGAAGACCAATTGGCCCAGTTACGCGATTTGTTCGATAAGCGTTACAGTCAGATGGGTGAAACACTTGAAAGTGTCCAGGCGTCGTTGAAGGAACCCTCTGATAGTCCCGTTAAGGCCAAACTAGAACCTTTTAGTGGTTACGAAAACCAGGATGTATACCGCTGGTTGTTAAAATTCTCAAACCGAATAGCCCTCAAACATAAGAAGACGGAATCTAAGGCGGCAGCAGCGGATCTTTCTTTCCAGTTAGGCGTTCCGGCCGAGACGTGGTACTATGCTTTGACCCCAGCTGTTCGTGAAGAATTTGACCCCCTGAAGGCGGCGCTACTAAAACGGTTTTCAAATCCCGATCTCGAATGGCGACTTCGCCAGCAGTTAAGTTCTAGGAAACAGGGCGAGACGAAGCCTTTAGATACATATGTCGATTTTCTCAGTGCTACATGCCAGCGCCTCGGCATTACCGACCAGAATAAGATGCATTATTTCGTACAAGGATTACGCGAAGATATCAAACGCGATCATGCATAAGCCAAAAACGTTCGAAGAAGCCAAAAGCGTTGCTAGGCTCAAGGTCTCGGTGGAGCAAACTTTACAGGACGACCGTTCGTCTGTTTCAAATCCCGATCCCGAAAAGGCGGTTCTTTATCAAATGCTCAAAACCCTGACGGAGGTGAAGGAAGAACCCAAAGCGAAAATCGCGGCCTTCGTGCCTCACACCGAACCTGATTTGGCCACAGAACTTAAGCAATTGCGCGCAGACCTCGGTCGCGAGATTCACGATGAACTGAGGGCAGTAAAAGATTCATTGCACCACAATGAACAGAGTCCCAGGAATGGTCGTTTTCCACCCCCTCACATTAACACTAGGGATTACTCACGGGACTACCCTAATCATAGGCAAAACATCCAGGGGGTGGGGACCGTAGTTCCCCAGGGGGAGGTAGTTGTAATAGTAACTTCCAAAGAGGAACTAGAAGGGTAGATGGCCGACCAGTTTGTTTCCGATGTAATAAAACGGGACACGTGGCGCGCAACTGCCAGGTATGTTTGCCTCCGACGGACCACTATCACTAACCTGGTCCCTATCAGAAACCACGCATCACGGTCATGGATAACTACTCGCGCCACACGTACGAACATGCCGATGACACCCGCCAGCCACGCGACAATCACATTCCCTTAGGACCACCGCCGAGGGCAGACTCACACGCCCACTCACCACCGGTCATCACGTCCAGTGCCCTCAGGGACAACACCCCGCTTCCAAACCACAAATCGGAGCAGCAATTTCAGTAATTAGCTCGGAGTTTCTTAACAAGAGTCTCGAAGGCCGCAAACTAAAGATCCAGGACAGCCAAATTAAGACCGTCAACACTGTCAGTGGCAAGCAGTTAGTTGTTCTCGGGCAAATCACACTCCCAATAAAGATCCAGTCTACACTATACGAATGTGCAGCCCATGTTATTAGTGACCTCGGTTACGACGTTGTTTTAGGGCGAGATTTCTTGCGGAAAACAAAGGCAGTTATTAATTTAGGCGGCAATATGCTGCACTTGAACTCCACTAATGACCCCGCCCTGGAACCAGACAAAAGTTACAGCATCCGATCCGTAGCAACCTTTGTCATTCCACCACGATGAGAAGCAGTCATTCCTGGCAAAGTAGAAGGTGACGTAACCTGTGCCCTTGGGTTGGTGGAAGCCTCTCCGCACCTGGTGGACAGGTACCAGTTACACGGAGCAGCAGTATTGGCCCGTACCTCGGTCCACAACACGGTTCCCGTGCGACTAAACCCTACTTCAAAACCAACAACTATCTACCGTCAAACGACCTTGGGCACATTCCAGCAATGCGGCGATAACATTGCGGTCCTCTATCTGGACCCCGATGACACGCCACCCGCATGCCCGTCCCATGCGAAAACTTGTTCTGAAGAACAAACACCAGTAGAATCTTTCGTTGATTTGACTAAGACTAATTTGACTGAAACTCAAAAATCGCAACTCTCGAATTTGATGCATGAGTTTCGCGATGTATTTGCACTCACGCCAGAAGAATTGGTAGAACTTCGATAGTCCAACATAACATCGACACTGGTATGGTACTTGGTCAAATTCAGAATGACAAAGAGGTTGTCATTGCATACGCCGGCCGCGGCTTCAATCCAGCTGAGCGAAATTATAGCGCGACTGAACGAGAGGCACTAGCGGTAGTAGAAGGTATCAAGCATTTTCAAACCTACCTATACAGACGCCATTTCCCAGTCGTCACCGACCATAATGCACTCCGCTGACTTATGAACATCAAAGAAGCAACTGGTCGTCTTGCGCGATGGTCATTGCGCTTACAGATGTACGATTTTGATATCAAACATCGCTCGAGCACATCCAACGGCAACGCAGACGCATTATCCTGTCGACCCTACCTGCTAATTGCTGCTTTCGATATCCCAGGACCACAAATACCACGAATTCATGACCTGCAACGCCGTGATCCAGATCTCACGGACATCATCACTTATTTAGAGTCCGAAATTCTTCCCGAAAGCGAATCATCGGCTTGCAAATTGTTCCACACCATTGATGATTGTTACTTGGATGACAATGGTAATTTGTATCATTTGTGGACCCCCACAGGACGTCGTGGCACGACACCACGATCCCAATTGTTTGTTCCGGCCGCCCTAAAACATGAAGTTCTATTGGTTGGCCACAATGACGCGACCGCCGGCCATTTGGGTACTTTCAAGACGTACGAAAAATTGCGCACACGCTATTATTGGCGAGGCATGTTCCAAGACGTACAACATTAGTGTCGCTCGTGCGTTCATTGCGCCATGAAGAAAGGACCTCATTCCCGTCACAAGGCACCACTTCTCCCGATTCCAGTCGAAGGCGCTTTCGACCGCGTCGCCGTAGATTGTGTTGGTCCTTTTCCTCCATCGAAATCAGGTAACCGCTATCTCGTGGTATTTTTGGATTACCTTACGCGCTGGCCAGAAGCGTTCGCTGTGCCTAGTATTGAAGCCCCAGTAATCGCGAAGCTCTTTGTTAACGAAATTGTTGGACGACACGGTGCACCGCGCACTTTGTTGTCAGATCATGGCCAAAACTTTCTCTCTAATTTAATTCGTGAAGTGTGTCGAATTGTGAACACCGAGAGGGTCAACACAACTGCCTATCACCCTCAAACAGATGGGTTGGTTGAGTGTTCAAATGGCACCTTAGTCCAGAGCATCTCCATGTACGTCAGTAGCAACCAGCGCGATTGGGATGAACACTTACACGCGGTGCCCCTCGCCTACCGGGTTTCCTACAGGCGAGAGTCCTTTTTACCTCCTATATGGATGCGAAGCAAGACTTCCCCTAGATGTCAGTCTTCTTGCGCCAGCGCCAGCTGACCTCTCACCATCGATTGCTGAGCACCGCGCACGCATTGTTCGCCACATCGAAGAAGCCCAGGAACTGCCAACATCAGCAAAAGCCAACATCCAACTAGCACAACAAAAGATGAAACTCCAGTACGACAACACAGCAAAAGTCACCGAGTTCGAACTTGGTCAGAAGGTATGGGTTTTCACTCCTAAAAACAAGAAGGGATTGTCTCGAAAATTGCTCCATAATTGGCATGGACCTTTTCGAATCGTATACAAACAGTCACCTGTCCATTATCTCGTGCGAACCGCTAGTAATAACCGCGTCACCACGACCGTCCATGTCAACCGCATGAAGCCATACGTTGACCCAAACGAGCGCCCGATAGAAGGACCCACAGAAGACGAGATGCAATTACCCTATTTTGCAGAACGCGATCTCCCAGAGGACAGTTTTAAGACAGAACCCGACCCGGTGCAAAACGACAACCCGGCTGCACCGCCACCCCGTGCGGGGGTTCCACAGGAACCGCCCAATGACCCTAATTTGGACCAAGATCCTCTCGCGGACCCCAATGTCTACCTGGTAGAAGACATTTTGAAAACGCGCAGAAGAAATGGTCAACGCGAGTACTTAATCAAATGGCAGGGATTTTCGGCACAACACAACACCTGGGAACCGGAAGAAAACATTCTCAACCCCCAGCTCTTAGCCAATTTTCACCAACGAAACGGAACATCAGCAGCGATATTGACCCCAAGCCGACTTTTCCTTGCCTCATTAGCACCGTCAACATCTCGACCATGCACAGGTAAGTCAATACGGAACACACCCCCAGTACACCCCCACGGGTTGCCAACTCACCGCCTTTCCATCCTTGCCCTAATCATGTTCCTGTTTGCTATAGTTGTATTCCCAACTCACACCTCAGTTTATGGGTATAATTCAGCTCATCAGCGCGTTGGGTACTTCTCGGTGTCCCTTATGATCTCGCATCACTCAAAAGCAATGGTTTTCCATTCAGAAACAACGCTTGTGAACATACAAGCTGACCTAAGCACCGCAACTTATGACTGGGACCTAACGCTCATAACTAATTGCTTAGCGTCGCACAAACGTTTCTTCAACGCAATTATCGCCTCCACCCGCGCTAGTCGACGCGTTGTAAATCGCCTAGTTTCTATGCAAGGTACGACCAACCTCCTGGAATGCGATTCGTACTTGCGGCGTTTTTATCGGTACGCAACCGGTTTGACGCCAACTATGATTTGCCCGGGTGTTTACCTCGGTTCGCTTAAGGAATGCAAAGCTTGGGCGCTAAATCACTGTTCTGAGATTTCACACCACCAGCGAGATTGGCTTAAAGGACGTTCAAAGCGCTCTTGGTTTTGCCACCCTGGATTTTTTGGTCTCATCCCTACTATTTACAAATCTACCAGTCACAATTGTGAAGACAATCATGTTTCACATCAAAAAGGGTCCTTGTGGGACACACTTTCCGCCATTTCCGAGGCACAACATATGATTCAAACCGTCAATGGCAAAACAATCATTCTTGCGAAGGTAACTGACGAGTTACACACCAAAGTTAATTCGCTTCTGTCTTCGCTCAAACAAGTGGATTCAGATCTCAAACAGTGGAAAACCTTTTTCAACGAACAATTTGGTAAACACGAATGTTACTTTCACACTTATTTGGATTTCTTTTCAAAATATTCTGCCGAATTGAATAGAGCTTTCGCATCCATACTACGACTGATCGAGATCAAAGACATTGTGAAGCAAGCATCTGTTTTACCCACTAAGGATCTCGTCGGATACAAACATCTTCCGAATTTTATGGCAAGTGAAATATCCATGCGGCTGCAATCTTTGCCAGCTATGACCTTCACTAACAAAGCGCTCGCTGACAGACTTCCGTTGTTGATTCAACCTACGGTAGATTATGCATATAATTACCGCAATCAACTTCAAATTAGTATTCTCTTGACGATTCCGGAGATTACCAGCGACAATGACTTTTGTATTCTTGAATGGCTTACGCCCTTGAAGTATAACATCTCAAATGTATGTTATACGGGTCCAATCACTCGAACCGACCTTGCGTTATTGTCCTGCCCCGACCGACGTTTCTTGTTACCTGTGGGCGTATTAAGTGCTTGTTTCCAAGATGATACTACGATTGTTTGTCCACATTCGGTACTAAACAAAATGTTCGATCCCGAATGGCTTGGACTACCCTGGAATGGACCAAACTGTCTTTTCCACGCCTTCATTCCGTCGCCTTGGATTGCTCTGACTTACACCCCCTGTTTCACTTAGGCGGTAGGCATTATTTATCAACAACTACAACCACCTTAGCGGTAAACGGTCTGGCCAATACATCAACTATTAGCTTATCTCCCATGATGGTTCACCATTTTCCCTGCAAAGTAACCTTTCCCGAACAACAGACCAGTTTTGGTTCCTGCCCCTCTAGGTTAGAGATAACAGTTCCTGTTTTCACACCAACCCATATCAATTACGTTCCATGGCATACAGCCATGGATGGTTCCACACTAAAATTACATTATCAATCCCTGCATCTTCCCCCACCCTCCACCTTCAACCGGTCCACCCTAGATTCCCTTGACCAAACATTTCAGTACCTTGACGGTCATCTATCTCAAACATTAGCCAAGGTTAAGGAGGATATTCAACAGATCCAGGAAACTTTGAGTACCACCCGGAATGACATGTTGACGTACGTTGCCCTAGCGTTTTTCAATACCATTTGTTTTTGCGTTCTCTTCTGCCGCCTCAATCGAGCTCAACGCGCAAATGCCACCCACTCTCCTACTAAAACTCTGGTTGCGTCAAGCCAGGAATTCGTTCCACCACGGTGCAAATGCTGTTACAAACACCGCCGCCAACTCTCGGCACATTTGTAACCACGTTTTGGGTAGCAGGTATCCTTGTTGTGTAGTGTATTATTATTTTCGTTCGCAAATTAGAAGGTCCGTTACAGAGCCGGATACTTCGACCCACTGTAATTTAACGCGGATTTCCCTGCGGAGTTTCGACTCTTCAACTCTGCAGATGTGTCAGTGGCTTTGCTTTAGTGGTAAGAAGACCGGGGTACGTTTCTGCGGACCTTCGACTTGTTGTGTCTCAGTGTCGTTATTTTGCAAAGTTAAGGAAATGCGCAACATCTGAAACATACTTCTGGTCGCGTAAAGTGTATATAATGGTTGTAAAATTGGGTGGCCACAACGAAGATTTGTCCTCGTGTAAAGCTCGTTTCTACGAACTTCTGAATAATCACGTCCTCTGTAAACAAAGGAACTATTGTTCGCTTGTGTTTTCATTGATAATATTAACCCTCTATTGTTCGTCAAAAGGAACCCCTAA
Organism: Plumapathes pennacea; assembly: GCA_964036295.1. Classification (NCBI taxonomy): domain Eukaryota; kingdom Metazoa; phylum Cnidaria; class Anthozoa; order Antipatharia; family Myriopathidae; genus Plumapathes; species Plumapathes pennacea. Next base: position 9,942,162 of record OZ038469.1, on the reverse strand, counting down.
TTTGGGTAGTTATTACGTCCTGGTTCCGGACGCGTGTTGGCCATGCCGTGCTTATGTTAGTGTTACCTCCTGTACTTGTCACTTTCTTCGTCAAATGAGGACATTTGAACTAAGGAGGGAGGAATTGTTACGGAAGAGATTTTGATTAAATATTAGTTGATTAATATTCACAATTTAGTATGATTAATATTCATAATTTTAAGGACGTGGTTTAATATTCTACTTTTCAAATTGATTCTTTTAGTGTTGGAAAGCATTATTCGTAAGTTAATTAGTTTCCACTTAGTGAAGTCCAGGCTGAAAAAGGTCTAGGTTACTCTCAGTCCAAATTATGTCCACCACAAGTCTAGTTTAGATTAAGTGTCACTCTTGGTGCCAAGTTAGTACAATTTTGTACGGCACTTTCGGATATTTCACTATCAGCTGTTTGGCCTAGAAGTTGGTTCCCACGGTCGGAACAAAGCCTTAGCATTGCGGGCATATCTATAAATCCGATCGGCCAAATCTTACCTGGCCTGACTAACTGAGTTTTGACCTGATCGACCCATGCAAGCCTGGATCGAATTTAATTAAGTGTACTGGCCTTTGTTGTAGTGTACAATTCTTTTGTTATCAATCGTCCGGTTATGCAACTAAGTATTGTTCAAAGGTCTCATCATTCAAACAAAGCACGCTCTCTCTTAATCCCTTAATTAAGTTGTTTACAATAAGTTACGCTTCTTTCTGAAGGCGGAGTTTAGTTAAAACTCCATAAACCATTACGTAATATAATCTGGATAGTTTTGTTGACTACGCAACCTTAGTCGTCAAGTACTTTTTATAGCCGTTACTACTTCAGACTCTATTATTTTTACAGCCAGTTGTAACGCGCCCGTCGCTCTACCGACAAGCGTAATATTTAGTACACTGAGCATCCCTACTTATCTGTAAACTGTGAGAGACTGAGTTAGTCAAAAGTGCGCGTCCCTTTTCGTTTAGCCTTTCTGTCGCTAAGTAGTGACGCTCTATTTTATCCTTATTGGTTCCTAGTGCTTGATGGACAACTAATTAGAGCTACAATCCTGGCCAAAAGTATGTGGGACACTCTGAAAAAATGCTATGTTTTCACCACCACTCCTTGTTGAACAACGAAAGCGGCTCCTGTTTCCGAAACTTAGTCCTCCCCCTCCCCCCCATACAATGTTGCTTAATGGGAGTGCACTTTGAGCACATTCATTCAACATTGCAAGGGGGGAGGGGGGTGGGAAGAGGGAAAGTGTCATAATTTTTAGATAAAAGGCTAAGTGTCCCACGACTTTTGGCCAGGATTGTCTCTATGACGCGAGTTAATTAAAAATGTCCATAACTTCTAGAGGATTTGATGCATTGTAGCCAAATTTGGATGAGTACATTTTATAAACGCTGTGCATGTATTTTTGATATATTTACTGAGAAATAATTAGTTTAGCGCGAGTTTTCAGCGATATGAGGAGGTCAATAGGGCTTAATTTTAAGAAAAATATTGTAAATTGGCGCGAAAATTGAGTAGGCGGAGATAATCTTCCTGAATGACTTCAGATGGAGTCCCACTATCATTGCTTGGACCGATCTTTTGCAGGCGATGGAGGGCGACACTGTGCATTTGCCAGCGCCCAAGAACTTTTGTAAGCGACACATTGAACTGAGCAGCGACACGCTATTCTTTGCTACAGCAGACGCTCCGCCTGTCCTGATAAAAGGCGAATGCATCGATCGTGTTAATAGTGAAATGATGGACGTAAGGTGGCGTTTCTTTAACCTCTGGAAACAAATTCCTCAGTGCCAGCAGCTTCGCATTCGTGTGGCCATTGTTTCGCAGTGCTTGTATTGCAACACAGCGAAACATGAAACCGGATTGCAAGGGGGGAGGGGGGTGGGAAGAGGGAAAGTGTCATAATTTTTAGATAAAAGGCTAAGTGTCCCACGACTTTTGGCCAGGATTGTAGCTGCAATCACCGCATGTCAGATTACAGCATTTGTTACAGTTTTAGTCTTGAAAGAAAAAATAAGACCTCTGACTAAATCATTCAAGACTGCAAGTTCCGATTGCTCTGAGCGAATACGGTAGCCGAAAAAGGCGACAGAAGCGTATTTTAAAAAACAATACTTCGAGGGAAAATGATCAGCATACAGATTCTAATACATTCTTGAAGTGATCAAGTTACAAGATACGGGTAGAATATATTTGTCACGGTGATTGTTCGATTTCCACTGACTAACCTTTGTTGCTTGTCCTTTCTAATAAGTATCTGAGTTTAACGCAAAATGGCGTCTGAAGCTCCCGATTTTCTTTCAAGCGCTGTTCCCTTTGCGGAGCCGTTTCATCGGCACGCTTCCGTTCATGATGCTGTCGGTTATAACATGTTTGTCGTCTTTTTTCTAGACGTATTTGGCGCTGTTCGGTCGTTTCACGATTTCGTCTTGCCCGTGCCTGTTCCCTTGTCCTTTGAAGACGAGATTCGCGAGACCGTTCTGTTTCAAGTTTTCCAGTTTTCAAATTCATTTTCGTGAAACCAGTTACGTACAATTATTGCTTCGTTCAAATATTTTAAAAACACTGGTAGAGACGCTAATCAATGATATTACGTCATTGCCTTAGGCACCTGGCCTAAAAAGTTGTACCACACACACACACACACACACACACGAACATTAAATTTCGAGATGGTGACACGCTTGGGTCTTCAAATGAGGCGACTATGCTGCATTAGCGTCGTGAATATTACCTTCGCTTCGCTCGGGGATTAAATTTTGAGAACGTGCTTGCAGACTGTATGAATTAATTTGACGTGCCGACCGTGGGAACTACGTACTTCGTCACGCAATCGATTCTTTTTTCAACGCAAAAGTAAAACACACACCATTCTTTTTTCCTTCCTTTGCGTGTAGCACTTGAGTTCGAAGAAAAGATTGAGTCAACATTTCGGTAAAGCAAAGGCTACTCTTGTTGGGAGTTACCAAAGTAAAAGTCCCATCAATGACAGTGAGGGAGTATCTGCGATTATCGCATTTCTAGTAATTGCCAAAGGTCATGTTCTTTCGTAATAACAAAGGTATCACATATCACTGTGTGACAGACAGACCCTCGGAGCCTGGGCTGCCCTGTGTGTATACTAGGAATGAAAAATACACCGAAATAGTCCCGAGCATTGAGTTTGCAGTCACAGATGGACTGAACACGCTGTGAACAAAACCGCAATAATATTGTAAACAAGTCTCGTGTTTGGCTCGTGTTACATTCCTCGCTTTGAATTTTATATTTGTTACAAAGCACAAATACTCGAAAGCCTGATAGAAGTGAAACGCATTCAGTTAAAAAACAAGATAGACTAGTATTGAAGCGAAGGCTGGAATAATCGTGGCCTCTGATTAGAAATTGATTCATAAAAAGACAAGTCACGCATTACTCAGATTTACTCGGTGGGTACAACCGTTTCGCTTCTAAGCTCAAAATGCAGAGTCGCTCAACCTTTAAGAACCAAGTGTATTAGTGTTGATAATGGTAATGATAAACTCATAATTTAATCAGGTTTCATTTAAGCAAGGTGTCAAAAGCCAAGTTCTCTATTCTGTGATATATTTCTGGTGAGAAACTGGAAGTCTCCCGGAAGTTCCGCTCTTGTCCTTGCTTTCCATTTTATCTGCTCTCGACCCAACTAACGCCGCGAGCTCACTGGCAACGCCAGTCTAGTTCTAACTTCTTTCTTGCGCTTGCGACTTGGTATTCGATCCAGGAGAGCAGCAGATACGTAGGAATTTCCTGCGCCCGTGTCTAGCAAGGCTCGGCATTTGATTCCCTCAACTTGAACAACAACAACAACTGGATATGTCACATGCGCTGTTAGATTTCCTGTGGCGACGAGGAGTGAGTTGGTTTTGCATTCATCTGCGCAATGTCTTGCCCCGGTGCAATTGAAACAGATTCTCTTTTCAGATAGAATTCTCTTTCTTTTATCGGTTCCGGCGATCTTTGTACATCCCGTTGATCTGTGCTTGTCATCCTCACAGCAAACACAGCGATTTCCGGCGCGCGGCTCCTGCTGAGAATGGTTTGATTGTGTATTGTAAACACGGGTGTGATGCTTTTCTTAATATCCATTCGACGGGCTCTTCTCTGCGGCGCTTTCTTCTACTGGGTTTATCTCAGTCCACTTCTTGAGCTCTTTTAGTAGATCTGTGAAGTCCCAGTCCTTCCAGCCTTCGTTTCCACGCACCAGATCATTTTTGATTCCCTGTAGTTTATCTAAAGTGGATCTCACATTTCCCTTGACATCTGCGAGTCGCCCAAGCGTTTCCAAACTTTGCACGTTGAACCTCTGCTGTTTGTCAAACTCCTTAACTTTCCTGGGATTTGCTCCGGTAATAATAGGCAGCTCCATGATGTTTTTTACTCGTTGGGGCAACGCCCCGACGAGCTTAGGATTGCAGACCGTGTCTTTTTCTTTGTCATATATATATATATATATATATATATATATATATATATATATATATATATATATATATATATATATTTTTTTTTTTTTTTTTTTTTTTTTTTTTTTTTTTTTTTTTTCTGGGTTACGAATCAGCACACGGTGATTGGTTCACATTGCCACGTGATAAGTGATGACATAAGGTGACTGCGCAAATAACTTGAGATCTAGTCGAATGAACCGTATGTTAATGGTTGTGTATAAAGTTATCTGTATGCCATCCAAACTCAATACCGTTTGGTTCTGTGGAACATGCACGGATAAACTAGATTTTAGGAAACGATTTTGGCTTGCGTTCTTAATTTCACCGTGATAGCCGTAAACAAATGTTTGATGGATTCGATTATATTTAATGGCTACCGCTACAGGATTACAAATAACTCTGTCGCCGCTTTTAGTCCCGACGAACTTTGGGCACACAAAGCTTTCCTTCAAATTTTTGATGTCGAAGTTCCATGTTTTTCAAAGTGAAATACGTATGCGCAACTAATACCTTGACCGCAAAGGTGGTAAACAAATGAATCAGGAATCGGATTTTATATCATTGTTTAGTCTTAGTTTTATGATTTGTGGCATTCGAAAAGAAGCAGCCGGGTAGATCACTGTGATTATTTCTTGGCCAGGCGACGTACAACACATCTATATGGACAAAGGTTGACTTTCATAATTTTTGCATTGAAATCTGTATATGGAGGTATTGCGACTTGCGTGATGAACGTGACTAGCCGGTCAAGGCTTTAACTGGCACAAGTGCGACAAATATGGCCTGCCAATCGTATAATCGAACTTCAGGGAATCCGAATCAGAACTTTCGAAAGGCTATAGGCAACGAGGCGAGCTTAGCGGCGACATTGCTTAGATATACAGTTTACACTAACATTGGCCCGACATCAAAGCACTGCTATTCATCTCATTGATCAGGGCAAAGGTTACGCCGGAAGATGATATAGTTTACAGTTGCTACCATCTGCCTGCTTTTACTGTGATTAGAGCTTCGGATGAGTGCAGCTACAGCTGTGGCAGAGTTAACTCACAGGTTTTGTTGAGGCTCTGTTAAACTTGGCGGAAGCTCAAAGCAGAATAGAAGCGATCTAACTTGACAAACATTCAGCCGTCCACCACCATGTTGAGACACGTACTGACTTAGCAACCGCGCCAAAAAGCTAACACACCGAGTGAGTGAGTGAGCGACAGATTGTAGACATGGATATGCTATGCTAGGCAATGCTACGCATATCCGTGAGTCAAAAATGAAAACAAAGAAACTCTGTTTTTAAGCTCGCCGCAGCCGCGAGCAGATACACCGAAATAGTCCTGAACATTGAGTTTGCTAGTCACAAATGACTGAACACGCTGTGAACAAAACCGCAATAATATTGTAAACAAGTCTCATGTTACATTACTCGCTTTCAATTTATATTTGTTACAGAGCGCGAATACTCGAAAACCTCATAGAAGAAACGCATTCAGTAAAAAAACATAAGTATTGAAGGGAAGGCTAGCTGATCGTGACCTCTGATTACAAATAAATCTTCAAAGTCAAACTGTCAAAATCGACTGTGCATGAAAAGATAAGTCACGCATTACTCTTTTCTTGCTGGCTAACTTTTCACTCCAAAGTTCAAAATGCAGAGTTGCTCAACCTTTAAGAAGCAAGTTTATGAGTGTTGTAATGACAATTTATACCAATAGATTTCATTTGAACAAGGTGTGAAAAGTCAAGTTATCTATATTGTGTGATATTTTTCTGGTGAGAAACTCAAAGTCTCTTTTGGGAGTTTCGCTCTTGTCCCTACTTTCCATTTTAGTTTCTTCTGGTGTCGACCCCACTCAACGAGCTCACTGGCAACCAGTCTTGTTATGTACACACTAAAAATTTGGATGGCTGGCCATATTCTGCCTCGAGGATAGCTTTCGCCTTCTTGTATCCTTCCCCAGTATAAGGCAGCCCGTCTACATCACTTCTCACGTTCTTATTCAAAAGCTCCTTCAAGTTGCCAAATTTATTCAGGCATGCCAGGCTTGTCAAATCTATTTCAGAGGTTAACTTCCCCCAAAATGGTAGCCACTCTTCAATTTTCCCATTAAACTTCGTAACTGAGAGCTTTGGAAGTTTTGCGGCCGAGGACAATTTAGTTTGTTCGTCACGGGATTTCTTGAACTCGGCCTCTTGCTCAAGCTTTTCCAGGTCGAATTGCATGTTATTCTTGTGCCTTTCAACCTGTTCTTGGAAATCCATGGCTTTGATCTCGCTTTGTATCTTCCTTATTATCGCATCGGCGTGTTCCAGATGTTGTTCGAAGTCTCGGCTCCATGACGCAATGTCCTCTTCGCTTTCACCCTTTGCGATTTCTTTTCCTCGTTGTCTTCCTTTAACGAGTTCGCCGCATCAAAATGGCCGTAATTGAACCAAGTTGTCGTTCTACAGCTTGCCGGTCTCGTTTGCTGAGAATCTCGTCGGTTCTGTCGAGCCTGAAGTTCAGCGTCTTGATCTGTTACCAAGCACGGTGATTTGTTTCTCCATTCTCGTCTCACGTTAGGGTTCCTTGCTCTTGTTCGAGCGCTCTCACTGTCTGAACTTTCCCCGTCGGAGGTGCCACTTTGTGTTGTGAACTCGGCTTTATTCTCGATTTGTATACATATCTCACTCTTAAAAAGACATTGAATTTCTCCCTCTATATCTCGGCCTCGTGTCCTGTAATACTATCTCTCCGCGTCACATGTCAATCATAATTAAGCAAACAATTACGCAATTTCCGACAGTGTGTAGAAGATTATGTGTAGAAGTACCCGGGTGCTTGAGCACAAAAGCTCGACGTCCTCGGCGAAGTAACTACTCAGATCGAGTGTATACTGTCTGCATTCTCTGAAAATGGAATAAAACCTGTCAACGGAACGTAAAGACACGGCCGAAGACATTGATTCTAACTTGAATATCTTACTCTACTCAGCAGTGAAAGCCAACTCAGACGCGAGAGCACGACGAAGTGTGGTCGGATCACAGCTCACTCCAACCAATCCACCGGCCACTCAATTGGTGGGCTGCTCATGCGTAGCGGGACCACCTGGACCCCCGGGTAAAAGAGGCCAGAAGGGAAGAAGAGGGCAACAAGGCATCATGGGTCCACCAGGGAGAAACGGCAAACAAGGCATGTCGGGACCGCCTGGAATGAGAGGACAGCAGGGCATACAGGGAGATATAGGCCCGCAAGGTCCGCAAGGCCCGCCGGGACCCAGGGGCAATCCGGGGGAGTCAATTTCTCCGCCACAAGTGATCGTTTCTCCTTCCACCGTGACAATCACCGAAAGCGTGACGGCGAGACTTATGTGTTCCGTGACGGGTAATCCTAAACCTCAAATCGAATGGACGAAAGATGGAGAGTCATTGCCTAGCAACAAGACGACCGTGACAGACCTGGGGGAGTTGCAGATTCAGAAAGTTCGACTTGAGGACGCAGGGAGGTATAATTGTTCAGCGAAGAATATTCTGGGAACAGCGGAAGACTCAGGCTATTTAACTGTCCAAGGTCAGTGATGCAACCTTACTCATTTACTTCCAAATGCTCTCTCGCTGAACTGACGCTGCTACCTCACTTACTTGCATGCTTTATTATTATTATTATATTTATATTTATATTATATTATATTGATGCATGTGCACCCAGTTGTTTTTAACCCTTTCACTCCCAAGCTCAAACTATAGATTCTCCCAACCTTTCAGAAAGAAAATTTAGTGACGAGAATTGAAGTTCAATCAGATTTCATCTGAGCAAGTTATCAAAAGCCAAATTCTCTATACTGTATGATACATTTCTGGTGAAGAACTGAGGAAGAAAATTGAAGGTGGTCACCCTTGGGAGTGAAAGGGACAAGTTCAACTCCCAACTTGGCATTGCGCATCGACACAATTTGTTTTGGATAATAAAGTTCATCACAGCAGATATATAGGTTTTGTTTGCTTTTGCCCGTTAAAAACTTTCTAAAGGCCGATTTTTCCACGATGTGATTCTTTTTTATAACGATTGCAGCATGCTACCTCCTTATGACACGAATCGCACGCCGTAAGATTGATTTCCGCGATGCGAATCATGCTGTATTACTGTGTCGTGAGAAGGTCACAGGCGACGATCTTAAGTAAAACTCGCACCACAAAAGATCGGCCTTTTGATGAAAAGTTCCACAATAAAAAAAAATTCGCGCAACCCCACACATGATATGAACATAAAAACGAGGTACCAATGGTCAGAAAATTACTCACCTTCCTGTTATGTTTTGGCATTTATCAACATTGTGTCTTTCTTTTTCAGCTCGTCCTCGAGTCAATCTTTATGTTGGGCCAACATTTGCCGCTGAGAAAACTAACGTGACTCTGCCATTATGTAACGCAACCGGGTTTCCTCCACCAAAAATCACGTGGTCCAAAGAACCAGGACGTCTCCCATCTCAACACATCGTTCAAAATGGACAACTGACAATCCACGACAACAAAAAGACAGACTCGGGCATGTACAAATGTAAGGCGTCGAATTTGCTTGGTGTTGACACCGCTCAAACGTTCTTGACTGTTGTAGCTTTGCCGCAATTCACTGCAAAGCCTCCCAAAAATTTGACTGTATTCAAGACAGATGATGTGTCGGTCGCCTGCAGTGCCACATCTCTCAAATACAAGCCCACTATTATGTGGTCAAAGGTGGGTGGGGTGTTGCCACGTGGAAGGTCCCAGGTCCTCGCTGATGGAACTCTGAAGATAAAAGGACTTGTAAAGGAGGATTCTGGGAAATTTGTGTGCACGGCTTCTATTTTTGGAATTGAAGCGCACGCGGAAATGCAGCTAACTGTCCTTAGTAAGTAAACAACTTGATCATATTATGGAAACGGTTTGCATCGGACCTATTTTACGTGTACGTGCGTGCACTAGGTTTACAACACGTGCGATAGCCTCAGTTACATCTGTACGTGTACTAGTACTGTAACTCGTTTTACTTTGGGCTACCTCGGAAAATCTTGATACCATATTTTGCCAGCACTGTGTACTTGGAATGTCGTTGACATGCACTGGCTAAATCCGACGGACAACTTGTAAACACTAGACCTTTATCTGAGTACAGTTGCTTTACTAAAAACAAAAACTACTGGAAAAAGCAAACTATGTACAGTGGCTACAATAAAAAGATTGCTGCTTTTGAAGGAAACTATTGTCAGTGAGATATCAACGTTTTGTGTTTGCTTTTAGATATTTCCACACAAAATTCTCGATTAATTGCACAGACTGACCAATAAAAATTTAAAATAAGTAGAAATAAATGAATTTGTTTGAACATTCTAAGTATCAACCTCTCATAAATTTACCAAAGTCACTCTCGCATACTTTCGTTTGGACCCAGCTTTTTTGCTGCTCCGCCAAATTTAGGACAAGTAACGTACAACTGGTTCAATTTATTTTCAAACAACAAATGACCCTTATTTTGAAGCCTGTTTTTACTCTTCTATAATGGCAGGTTCTTGTCCAGGTGGGTGGAATTCTTTCAAAGACAGCTGTTTCATCTTCGTCACCACCACGCTTAAATGGCCTGAAGCGCGTGCCCACTGTCAAGGTCTCGGAGGAGATCTTGCAGTCATCGACACATCTGCTAAACAAGAGTTTATGAAGAATTTTTTAAGTACAAAAGGTAAGGATACAGCCTAATTTAAAACTCTCGACGAAGATTGCACAATGTACAATTAAATACCGACCTGTGAAAGATCACGCCAACAAGATAAAATGCACAATTTTGTACTATGCATTTCTAGGATTTACCAGAGAACTCTTAGGACGTTTGCGCGCGTTGTTTATTTGCACATTTCCTGCGCACAGCACCATCATGCACGCGCGGCACAGATGTTAACAAAATACGGTTCTTGAATGCTTTACGTAGATTGTAACTCTCTTAAAAACCAAGTGGCCCCTATGCTTTTTTAATGAATAAGTTTCTTTACCGATCCTATACAAATATTTTAAAACTTTAGGCGAAGTTTAAAAAAATATCCACTTCCACGAAAGCCTTCTAGAGGTTAATTGTAAAATGGTTTTCAGCACTTTATCTGGCCCGAGAGAATGCTTTAAATCGTTATGATTGAACTACACAAATTAACCACTTCCGAACGGTTCTTTTCCTTCTCGAAAATAATTAAGTGATGCTAACTTCGTTTGGATGACCAAAGTTGGTCCCCAAGCCTGGAGACCCCCAGATTTTTTGGCATTTCTGATGCAAGGCTCCCATAATCTAACTATTGCAAAAGTTTTAACTAATTCTGAGCGTTATAAGATTTTCGCGCGAACGTCCTTGAGAATGGTAAAACCACGAAGGGAAGATTTCAGTTCCTTTTTTCACTACGTCAATGTGCGCCGAATTTCACAAAAATTAACAGGTTGACAAATACATGGGGTTTCTGGTAGATTATTGTTGCTGCTACTTTAAGAATTTATTGGAGAACAACCTAACTTATGAAAGTGTTGGGGCAAAAATTAGAAAATTAAACGAGACTTACCTGTAAGTTGAAGTTTGATTGGAATTCTATCAAGTCATCAAACTGCACCAAGGGATCACATGAGATGGCTAGGCGCATGCGCATAATCAGTATTCACAGCCGAATGTGAGTGTCTAAAAAAAAAATTACACCCAAGTAAATAACCTTACGTGTGACCATACCCAGTATGGGAGGGTCGAGCATCATGTGAGGATGATGCGGGTGGGCATGTGATCCCTTGGTGCAGTTTGATGACTCGACAGAATTCCAATCAAACTTCAACTTACAGGTAAGTCTCGTTTGATTTTTTAATTCTATCTTGTCAGCACTGCACAGGGATCCCATGAGATTTTAAAGATGAGACAGTCACATGAGGAAAAATCCACTGCAGTGAGTGGGACAATTTATTTTCCTCTGTTGGAAAAACAAAACAGTAACGCTGTAACAAAGGTATAAATGCAACAGTGGGGTGTTACAATAACAACTACCATAGATTATAAATGGCCTCAAAAGGCAACAACATACATGTAAAAAATCCAAAAGGTCAATTTTTACAATAACCAGTAGGGAGATTAAACCCCCTGAAGTGGGAAAACTCAGCAACCGTGACTGAAAATAGGCTATGTCAGAGTTTAATCAATATGTAGTACTGCTGATGCAAACAATGCTGATTTAGTAGGTTTGTCATAGAATCGGTCAAATGACCTGGAGGAGGACCACCCTGCTGTACGTAAAATCTCATCCATTGGGATGTTTGCTGCCTTGGATTTTGGAAGTGGCAGCGGACCTAGTGCTGTGCGGTTTGAATGACGCAACGTCAATTCCAGCAGAAGACATTACAGTTCGAATCCATCTTGAAAAAGTTTCCCTTGAAATCGCTTTGTGTGGTATGGTAAAGCTAATAAATAGCTGAGTTTCCTTCCCTCTCAAGGGTTGGGTCCGTTTAAGGTATTCTGTCAGGTATAAGTAAATACAGAGAGACCTGTCATTAGGGTATGCTTGCAGAATGACTGGCGGCGGATTATAGTCAGGCGTACTCTGTTTGATGTGAGCAGGCAATGCAAACTCAAGACATGTAGATGTATCCTTCATGAAACCAATGTTCAGCATATGCAAAGTTTGGCTTCTCTGTGCTGAGACTAGGGCAACCAACATTGCTACTTTCAATGTCAGTGACTTGAGATCGAGCTTCTCTGCAGGGCTTAATCCTGAAAGGTATAACAAGACTGGTTGTACTTCCCAAGTGGACTGGTACCGGGGTGTTGGTGGTGTACATTTATAGATCCCCTTCACGAACCTTGATACTATCGGATGGCTTCCAATAAGTGTATTGTCTGTATATATAGTGATTGCTGATATAGCACTTCTGGCTGTGTTGAGTGTTGAATAGGTTAAACCTTGTTCATGAAGTCGAAGTAAGAAATCCAGCACAGTAGTCACAGGCGGGTTATAGGGATTAACCTGTTGTTCACCGCAAAATTCAAGCCATCTTCTGAGGTATGGCTGGTATTGTTTCTGTGTTCCAGCTGACCATGAGTGAAGGATGATTTCTGTAGCTTTCCCTGAAATGTTGCTCTGGAGGAAGCTTTGCCGGAGACTCTGCAAGCCAACAGACGAAGTCGCTTTCGAAAATGGTGTAGAGCACCACTGTGAGGTTGTGTTAGTAGGTTGGAGGATTGAGGAAGGAGGAGAGGTTTGTCTATCAAGAGGTGAACTAGTGTTGTAAACCATGGTTGGGTTTGCCAAAGAGGGACCAGGATCACTCCTGTTGCTTCGTTGAATTCTATTTTCTGCAGGCATGTGGCAATCACACTGAATGGAGGGAAACAGTAAAAATACGAGTTCGCCCAATTCATTTGGAGGGTATTCACAAACTTTGCTCCAGGGTCTGGCTTCCATGATACATAGTCAGGGACCTTGTAATTTAACCTGGATGCGAAGAGATCAATTTGGAAAGGACCCCATATATTACTGATATCTTCAAATACTCTGGTGTTTAGGGTCCATTCAGTGGAGCCATCAAAATTCCTAGACTCCTTATCTGCAACCACATTGTCAATGCCTGGGAGGTGGCATGAACTAAGCCAAATCTTTCTGCTACAGCTCCACTGCCAAATCTGTAATGCCATGTCATTGCAATAGATTGATTTGATTCCTCCCATGGCATTGATATAAGACACTGTAGTAGTATTAACAGACTGGATCCTTATGTGTTTATCTGTTAAGTTACTACAAAGACTGCAGGCCAAACAAGACTGCTTTCATCTCTAAATAATTGATGTGAGAACATTGTTCTCCAATGCTCCAAAGCCCTCCAGTCCGTTGGCCTTCAAGGACTGCCCCCCAACCTGTTTTGGAGGCATCGGTAGTGAGGGTTATGTCAGGGTTGGTTTGCATTATGTTTTTAAATGCCGAAATCACGTTTTTCACCCACCAGTGCAACTATGATCTGGCCTCTTTACTTAAACTCATGGGTGAATCATAATCACCTTTTTTAGCTTGTAAAGCTAAAATCTTATCCTGTTCCAAATGTCTGTAGTGCAACTCACTGAATTGCACTCCTGGGAAACTGGATACTATTAACCCTATAACCTGAGCAACCACCCGAATACTAGATTTGTATTGGTGTACCAGTTCGTCACAAGCCTGTCTAACGTTAGTAGCTTTCCTGGGTGGAAGGCGTATAGTCATAGAGACACTATTCAGCAGAAAACCAAGAACTCTATTTCTTGTGTGGGTACAAGCACTGATTTTGTAGGGTGGATCACAAACTTTTGAAAAGCATTTACCGTCTGCAAAATGTTTCCCTCACAGGATGTATAATTGTAACCCATGAGAAAAGAATCATCAATGTGTCCCATGCAAAAGTGGCCTTGTGATCTGAGATAAGCGTAGACGGGCTTCAACACTTTGGTAAATAGTCTTGGGGCAGATGCCAACCCATTTGGGAGGCAGGTTTGGTGTGGGCACTCCTTGGTGCCCGGCTGTTGGCTAAAGAATTCCGCTGTGGATATGTCTTCTGTGCGGCAGAGTGCCCATGTGCCCTAGAGTATGGCTTTACAAAATGGGGCCTGGTGAACCCCTGCTTTGGGGCCTTGTAGCCCTGGTTTGAGGTGCTAGCACTGGGAGACTTTTGCATCTGTATCCCTGCTGTTTTCAACTCAGCCATATCTTTTAGGTTTAGAGAGATCATCTCCGAACAGTTTAGTTGTCGGTTTTATCTCTTCCTTGCATAGCCGGGTATAAGGTGGATTTAACTCGAGTTTTATCAATTCTCGTCTCTTCATATTGAGCTTGTGGTGGGTATTACACAGGAGAGCAATGCTATCCATGATACTTGTGAGAGTTTCTCTCGTATTAGGCGTTTCGCCAGACTGAATGGAGCTAACTAGCTTGCCACTCAAAGTACATAAGGCACTCAGGCCGGGCAACCTGTACTTTTTGAAACGCTAAATCCACCGTTCGGCTCCGATGTTGGAGCAAATTCCACACCTCTTCATTGACACTCGTGACGCCGAGAAACTTGATATTCCCCGGTGATGGGTATTTTTCGGCGCTCTCTTTAGTCGTGTCGGCCGAGAGGCCACCCGAAAGAGTATTGTCGATGAATTCTGCAATTTTTCCCTCAATAGCTGGGGATTTTTCGTGTTAGGTAGATAGGCCTGGGTCAGGCTTTCTACAATGTTGTTCGGGCTCTGAGACTCCGAGTCGGAGCGACTGCCAGAGGCCACGTTTTTCACGCTTGAATCGCTCGTGCAGTTATTCACAATTGCAGTGATGTCCGCCGATTCTGTTTGCTTGACAGGAACTGGTTCTTCTGATGCATCCTCTTGGAGGAAAAGGTCTTCTTTCAATTCAGCCAATGCCGTTGTTTGTGCCTGGGAAGCCTCAGTTAATTGCGACAGCGTGTTGTTCAGGTTAGATAAAGCGATCGCCAGGCTGTTGTTGTCGTTCATATCTGGTTCCCGAGGTTCTGATCTGGAAAGTACTTCTGGAGAATCTTCCGTCGTTGCTGACATGGGTAACGATATTAACAATCGACTGAGCAAACTTGTTTCTCAGAGAAGTTGAGGAAATTGCGAAAAAATAGCAAAACGTTTGTCCGAATACGAAGGCTGCTATGCCGATTTCGCGCGCCGAAAGCGCTGATTATGCGCATGTGCCTAGCTATCTCATGGGATCCCTGTGCAGTGATGACGAGATAGAATGTCAGCTCTGACAGAACTGGCCAGTATTGCCGGTTTATACTTGCTCGAACATTGCCAACATTTGGAGCCTCAACATTTTCTTCTACTTTCAAGGAAAGTCTACATATGCCAATTGAATATACTAGATGAAAGATTGTGGATTATAAACACCGGTATTTTGTGAACCCCTGAGTGACGGTGTTTGCCAACCTGATGATATTAATACAACTGTTCACTGAAATTCCGGCGATTGGCTGAACTTACTTGTCTAGCTTATGAGAAAAATGAAGACCCGGAGAGAAAATGATAAAACGGCAGCATACCTTTGCTTTCCTTCTTCTCCTCTGTTTCCGTTCGACGACAAACCCTTATCTCTGTCCTTGCTCATAAATGTGGCTTAAACGAGGTGCGTTATAGTTGTAAACGGTCACACAGATGTGTTGTGGTGCAGCGAACAACAAGTAATCCTAAAAGTTGCTCGTGCAAATGATTTACACCACTCGTGATGTTTGAAAATTGTACAGTTTTCAAACATCGCTTGCGACTTAAATGCAAAATTGTACGGTACATCAACCAAGAGATTGACTAACATCTGAAATCCCAAATGAAATCTAAAGGTGTGACCATTCAAATGAAATTATCCCTGAATACATTTACGTTCATTTCCAACTCATGAACTATCAAATAATAAATACGTCAAATAACTACCGTATCTTTTTAGTCATTGTTAGTAACTGCGCAACGTGTACAAATATAAAGCCATACTGAACACTTATACTGTAAGCATTTAATAAAATATATGGTATAAATAATTACAACAACAGTAATGTATAATATGTGACTGGCCATTTGTGGCTCTATTTCTCTCATGTTGTCATCACTGTACAATTTACGTTTAGGTTGAGTCATAAATTCTGGAGGTTTTCTGTGGCTGTGGATAACAAGACCACACAATACAGTTCTATACTTAGCTTTGCTCAGTCCCTTCCCCATAGGATCTCCCTTTCTCTTTTGAGCAGGACATTTTCATTCTAATTCTTTTCTGATAATAAAAACTACATCTCTTTCTCTTTCAAGTAGGTACAATTGACGCAATTTACATAAGCTCCCTCGATGAGCTTTAGCTCCTGGAGCAAATGCAATGCTCAAATATAGTTTAAATTAAAAAAATTGACGCAGCACTCTTGTGCAGTTAAATGCTACGATTTCACTATCATAAATTACTCTTTCATCTTCCTGTATATAGGATCTGTGTTTAGGCATACCACTGCCAACTAACACAGCTATAATTGTAATGTATCTTTGCTTTTCCACTTTTCCACGCTAAAAATTGAACCTGGGAACACAGTAGGAATCAGTGTCTTGCCGATTGCATCACCAGTAGATCTCCAATAAAAAAATCCCCTTTCCTTTGATGTAATGCAGAAGTTGTTCTAAAAATGTGCGGTTAGCTTATTGGCTTGCTGACGTCAGAGAGTTTTAAAGAATCAAGTTTCTACTAAACCTCTACGCACTGACTCACAAACAAAATGGTTCATAAACAAGGAGTTGGGCATTCCGGCATCTGTTCAGGGACAGAGTCGAGTTGAAGTTGAGTGGACATGAAGACCAACTGAACTCTCTTCAGACTCAACACAAAGTGGCTTCAGGTGATTCGTTTCATAATATGTCGACCCTTTAGTTATCACCCGAAGATTTCGAATTTTCAATCGCTTGCAATAGTTGTGTGATGTGTGTGAGAGAATTAGAAAGAGAGTCGATAACAGAAAGAGACAAACAGGACAATGACGAGGCAAGTAGGTTACGTTGAGTGCGAATATTGATATGCACGACGGATTTCTAGACCAGTGGGTATAGACTAGTGATGTTCCCATTAGAAAAATGAAGGGAAACCCATCTTGCTCTAACTGTTGGAACTTTAGTATGAGGAATCTTCTCTGCATTCAACACAAACATATTCTTGTACAGCTGATATCGGGTCAAAAGTCAAACACAAGAGTTGACTGACATCGTGTGAGCAGATCGTGGAGAGGCGGAGGGGGAGGGGGAGAAACTCCGAGGATGAAAACATAGAAGATTATGCATAGAAGCACGAAGGTGAATGAGCGTGAAAAACTTGACGTCATCGTCGGAGTAACTACTCAGATTGCGTGTACTGTCTACATTCTCTAATAATCGAATAAAACCTGTCAACAGAATGTAAAGACACGGCCGAAGACAGTGATCCTAACTTGAATATCTTGCTCTTATCAGCAGTTGAAGTCAACTCAGACGCGAGAGCACGACGAAGTGTGGTCGGATCACAGCTCACTCCCACCAGTCCACCGACCGCGCAAGACGTTGACATTCTCCTAAAAATTCTCAAGTTGGTGGGCCGCTCATGCGCAGTGGGGCCCCCTGAACCCCCGGGAAAAAGAGGTCAGAAGGGAAGAAGAGGCTCACAAGGTATCATGGGTCCACAGGGGAGAAACGGTAAACAAGGCATGTCGGGACCGCCTGGAATGAGAGGGCAGCACGGCAGACAGGGAGATGTAGGCCCGCAAGGCCCGCCGGAACCCAGGGGCAAGCCGGGGGAGTCAATATATCCGCCACAACTGATCGTTTCTCCTTCCACCGTGACAGTCAACGAAAGCGTGACGGCGAGACTTAAGTGTTCTGTGACGGGTAATCCTAAACCTGAAATCGTATGGGCGAAAAACGGAGGGTCGTTGCCTAGCGACAAGACGACCGTGACAGACCTGGGCGAGTTGCAGATTCGGAGAGCTCAACTTGACGACGCAGGGAGGTACAAATGTTCAGCGAAAAATATTCTGGGAACAGCGGAAGGCTCGGGCCATTTGACTGTCCAAGGTCAGTGATGCAATCTTACTCGTTTACTTTCAAATATTCTCCCTGAACTGGCGCTGCTTACGATGCTTTACTTGCATGCTCTATTATCCCCGAGCGAAGCGAGGGTAATAATCACGACGCTAATGCAGCAAAAGTCACCCTATTTGAAGACTCCAAGCGGGTTGCCATCTCGATAGGAGTTTGTTCGTGTGTCTGTTTGTCTGTTTGTCTGGCGTACGACCTCGTCCCCAGGGCCATCCGCGTTAAGCAACGACAAAGGATCGATCACGTGTCCCGCTGTAGTTTTACTGATACTCTGAATAAGATTGAACGAAGCAACATTTGAAAACTGAAAAACTTGAAACACAAAAGTCTCGTGAAACTCGTCTTCAAAAGAGAAGGGAACAAGCACGGGCAAGGCGGAATCCGTCTCGACAAAAGACGACAATCCTGTTATGACCGAAAGCATCATGAACAGAAGCGTGCTGAAGAAACGACTCCGCAAAGGAAACAGCGCTTGAAAGCAAATCGGGAGCTTCAGACGCCGTTTTGATCAGATACTTATTCAGAAAGGACAAGCAACAAAGGTCAGCCAGTGGAAATCAAACAATCACCATGACAAATATATTCTATCCCGTATCTTGTAACTCGATCACTTCAAGAATGTAATAAAATCTGTATGCTGATCATTTTCCCTCGAAGTATTGTTTTAATACGCTTCTGTCGCCAGTTTCGACACCGTATTTGCTCAGAGCAATCGGAACTTGGAGTCTGAATGATTTAGTCAGATGTCTTATTTTTTCTTTCAAGAATAACTTTATCAAATGCTGTAATCTGACATGCGGTGATTGCAGCGAGAATCGCTCACAAGCCCTGTGAAGTATGACTAGGTCGGAAACCCGTGTATAATTTGAAGTAAACCGTTCAAGTTTTGTTTGTTTCTGGGAGAAATCATGCAGTTTTGAGCGGGTTTACATACATGCAATTACATTTGCATACACTATATATAGTGCTTCTCAATTAGTTTTCTTCCTTCGGTTCTGTGAACGTCAGTCCACTACACCACGTTCGTTTACTTTGTTTTGTCCTAATTTCTATCGTTGTCTTTCATTTATTTTTAGTGCGGGGATTTCGGGCACTTGAGTTTTTCCTGTAGGAAGACCGGTTCCGGTGGACCTAACAGCAATGCCCGCCGCGACTGACTAGAGGATGCAGGCCCGTTGATAAAGGACGACCCTCAAGCTGAAGCTGAGTCTAATTTACATTGCTTATTTTCTTTTAACAGGGACAATTTCAGCTCTAGTAACTACAGCAACAGCGTAAAGGGTCGGTTGAGTGCTTGAAGGCCAGCCGATAGCTCCAAGGGGCAGGTAAGACACGTCTATTTACTCTGTTCACTCAGCTCATCCGTTATGCATTGCTTCGAGCTTATCGGAAATTTTGTGGCCGCGATAAAACTTTGTTGTTGTGATGCTATAAATTTTCACGACACAGAAAGCTGTTTTGACCGTTTGAGTCTTGACAGTTAAATCAACTTCCAGTGTCATACAGCGCAGAAGTTAATTTGCCACTTGACAACTTGCTTTATAGACAAAATCACAACATCTATATCACTCACACAGAAGAATTTGGCGTTTCTGTGCATTTGATTAGAGAGAACTGTGTTTACATATTAAAATTACAGTACCAGAAATCATTTCAGTTTATCAAAGAACAGATCAATATAATATTTGTCCTCTGTGAAATTATACAGTGCAAAAACCACAGGCAGCCCAAGCTCTGAGTGCGATTTTGCTGATATCTACGATAAAATAACATTACGAAAAATATCACTTTTTTTTTACTAGTAATTGTGTCCTGGATCTCTTTCGAACGCTTTGGAGCCGTTTTAGAGCTAAATAAAGATGTTTTAAACTATGCTCCATCCCCCTTCCCCACCCCCCTACACACACACACACACACACACACACACACACAAGTTCAATTAGATAATGCCCTGACAAGTCAATGCCTTCAATGGACTGAAGGTCAAAAATCATTTGCAAAGATACATTAACAGCCAAACAAGTCAATTTGCATTTACCACAGTTAGTTTCATTTTACTTAAGCCAGATCTTTACTAGCATTAATTTCTTCCTTTTCTTAGATAGAATTAGTAATGATATTTTATTAAGGTTTCTTTTGAACAAGTTTTTTCCATGCAGCTGCATGACATTAATTTCTGATGAGATATTTTCTAAACTGTTACCCCAACACAATCTGCTTTCCCACCCCACGCATCTATCTCCAGCCACAGAACACACTTTTTAAACTATAGACTTTGATGCTTGTTTTGTTTTTCATAAATCCCTAAATATCAAGACAAACATGAAGTTCACTAAGTCCAACTGGAAAAAGTATCTTTCTGTGATAAGGAGTGAGAAGGTGTGAGAAGAATGTCAATACAGTATAAAACTGATGCTCTTCTCATGTCTCACAACATCTTAAAGTGCTGGATAATGTGCGAACCTGACTCTCATTTGTCTAATATTCTGTAAAATTATTGAATATTTATAGTGCACTTTTTCATTTTCACTCACAGGAGAGTATAGGGTTAGGGCTATAACCTATTTCAGAGCCTTTTTGGTCTGAAATAGGGTACAGATTTTGTGTTTTTGGCCTGGGATAGGGTATGATTTTAATAAAAATGTGTCGAAGCAGACAATGCACGGCAAATGAAAGAAAACGCAAGGCGGAAACTGTTGCAAAAGAAATAAATCTCTAAAATAGGTCTGAAATAGGGTATATATTTATGGAGTCAGGTCTGAAATAGGGTATAGTAAATCAGATATTTTGGTTCAAAATAGGGTAAGGGGTCTTTAGGTTCAGGCGGCACACCCCCACCCAAAACTATGATGAGTACCCCCCGGAATGGGGCACATGCCAATATCATGTAAATGCTAATATAGTGTCATCTGCCTTTAATTACGTTATATAATATTAAGAAGGCATGTGGTGAAAGCATACAATACATGAGAGCTCTAAGCAATGTCATACATAATCCTTTCCTTGAGCGTGGGGCCTCTGCGAATATCGTATTTCTAGTAAAAATTGATACATTACTGTAAGTAATACTTTGTTGCATTACTGTCAAATAAATCTTCCATTGCTACAAATGATTACTTTATACTGTACCATACTTTTACATGACTTTCTCAAGGAAATCTGATTTTGAATGAATATTGAAAAAAAATTCAGTCCATGGCTATTCACTGTGTGCAGTGCAAGCTGTAGAACCTGTGTTTAAGCCATACTACTGTCACACACAACAGTACCATTTGAGTTATTCTTATGATCATAAATCACTCTTCCCCCTTCCTGCAGGATCTGTATGGGTTCCATACAACTATCACACAACGCAGTTCCATGTTACTGTGGGTATTGCTCTTGAATCAGTGCCCTGCCGACTGCACCACCAGGAGATCTCTTATAGAAAATCCCCTCTCCTTTGATGTAATGCAGTAACCTCACCTCGTGTGTAGAAGATTATGTGTAGAAGCACACGGGTTCAAGCAAACACGAAAAGCTTGACGTCCTCGGCGAAGTAACTACTCAGACCGCGTGTATATTGTCTGCATTCTCTGACTATCACTATCTTGCTTGTATTCTTTACGCCCGCTGTTCTGTACAAACATTTCGTTTCCGAGTTTCATTCAAACTCATTTCTATTATCATACTCACGTTCTTGCATTAGTAATAAATAGTTAACCGTTCATAAATTTTAATACTATCATGGGCAGCTGAGTAGGTAATAAGAGTAGCCACATAGCCACGTAGCCACGTAGCCGAGTAGCCACGTAGAAATAATTTAAATAAAAGTGTGTCAACAGCATCCATTACCAGAGTAAAATACAATCGAACAACGGTCACCCGCAGGTGGGCACTATAGGGAGACACCAACAATGGATCTTGGATGTGGTCAAGCTTCGTTTGATCACATATTGAATTTAATTAACTGTAAACCTGAGAAAGGTTTCACATGGCCAGAAATACGGAAACAATGTGGACGGGATAATTACTCAACCACGTCTAATAAACTGTCACTCATGGCTGCGATGCGGCCTCGCTGATTCAGGCTCTCGGCAAACCGGATGTGGCATTGCAAAGCAATATGGCGACGAGAAGAGAGGTGGGATTTTATTCCACGCTTAGTTCGGTTTCATCCGTCGATGTCTTTCAACACTTTGATAACAAGCGACTTAAAAGCTCGCGAGGACCATTTTACGAGGTGGAGCGACTGATTTCCAAGCGAGGAGAAAGGCAGGAGGTGAGCTACATGTAACGAATGAGTGCACGTGTCTTGTATATATCAATATTTTGATCTGTTTATGTTGTTTCTCCAGAACGTAGCGAGTTGTAAGTCTTGTAATATTGAGCAGAAGGTGTTTGCTTTATGATTAGCGTTTAGCCAGGGGAATAACTTTCCTCATTGTACGTTAAACTTGAGACAGATCAGTGACGTGACGTAGCTGTTTTATTAGTTTTTTCTCGATGCTCCACAACTTGCATGTGTTCTCCTCGTGTAGCAGAATATTCATTTTTTCTCAACAGACCGAATATTTAGTAAAGTGGAAGGGGTACTCTTCCTTTGTCTCGTCATGGGAGCCTGAAAATAACATTACCCCAGACTGTATTATGTAGGCTCGTGCTTCTAGATCCCTAATTTTTAGATAGAAAGATTTTTTAATCATGATCGTACTTCAGATTTACATTAAAAAGAACAATGCAAACCCTGTAAACCTAAATTTCAATAGTTTGTGGAATTTATGCAGTACCGCTACTGCAACACTTTGTAGTAGAAATGCAGATAGTAAACATATATCAAAGTTGCTTATAGGTTTGATAACCTCCAACATGGAAAGTCTTGATTCAATTAGCATTAAAATTTTCTCAATGTGTTATTTCCCAGCACAACAAATGATGAACGTTAGCACTGGATGAAGCCTTTAGTTTAAATATAATATTTGCACTAAAATACCTTCTCTGTTATGTCTTTCAGATATTTTGAAGAACCCTCACCACCTCTAGATATTTTTCATGAGGAGGTTGCCCGATTTAGGACCGCAACAGACCGCCGCCTCAAGGGCAGATGTCGTCTGCCAGTTACAGTCTCTTTCAGGCATGATTTTTTTAAGTTCTTATTCAAAGGAAAGGGCACGTCATTAGCTTCTTGGCAACTGCTTGGAGAAAGAGACTTTCCACAGATGTACTTTCCCATTGGATGGGACAGATGCTTAGATTCTCATGGGCAGGGTACTAAAATTTGGTTTCCCCTCAAAGTACGGCATTTTGTTACCATGTCACCTAAAAAATACATATCTGGAGAGTCTCAATCTGGATATAAGTTAGCTCCCAGAGCCTTTGAGGAAAAATGTACATTCATGTTACGAAAGAGAGCAACAGGGGATTCATGAATGCTGTAGTTACCGTATGAATTATCACCTGCATTGACCTTATTGAAAAATGAAACAGATTCAGATTCATTTTATCTTGTTGCTCTCTTTCCTTTTTTTGCATTTGAAGCTTTCTTATTTTTCTTTGGTTTTGATCTTGTGGACACATTTTCAGTGTTCTTGGCTGCCTCTGCTACTTGGGTAGCTTTTCTCTTTTTTCGATGTGGCTGCTCTTTGATGGTCGCATTCCAGTATCCCAGTGCCCTTTTGGTGTACTGCCGATGTCGTCTTTCCCTGTGCTGCAGCTTGACCAGGCGAAATTGTGTTTGTAGTACTTCAGCAGGAGGGTCATGCTGTTGACATTTTCTGGTCACAACACGTCTTGCACAGTGGTTATTGTTTTCCACACCTACATTAAGAATTATTACTTTTTAAAAACAGATCTTCAATTTTAGTATCACTGAATGTTTTGTGCAGGTGTGATCATATCCATATGAAGCCTGTGCAGTACAAATTCATAAATTATTTCATTAAGAATTTGCTGAGAAAGACATCACAATTTGTTTTGATTAACTGCAGATGTAAAGCTTTCTGAGATGGCTATAATCAATATACCTTGACAGCTGAACTGCTTGAGGTTGTTGTGCCTAACCACCATCTGCCCAAGGTGGTATGCAGCTGCATGCATGTAGCATGTCACATTCTCAATTCTGTATCCTTGCCTTTTGGTACCCAGGCTTGTAAATAGGATGATCCAGTTTCTTATCTGAAATGACATATTAGTGAGTTGACACAAAAAAGAGAGACGTTAGTTCAGTTGCATTAGTTACTGTTCACAACTGCTGGTTTTAGTTCATATGCCTACCTTCATATTGTATTCTCGAGCTGAGGAGGGATCCCAAGAACTGATAAATCCATAATGGAGATTTTTGAAATCCTTGTGTTGATGCAAAAGAAGAATGAAAATAGTATTTCATCAGGAATTTTATGAGAGGGAATGACATTACTGATGAACAATATTATTTTACTTATCAAATGATTTTTTGTACCTCCCGTAGTGTTTTGACGTCATCAGCTGTGTCACTTTGGATGATTCCATTCAGCTTCTCTGGCAGGTTGCACAGCAGCCTCTTCTTTTCATTGCCCATCAGACTAGTCCAATCATAGGTTCCACTGCCCTGGCCATCTGCATTTCTCTTCTCCCAAATTGAAAAGGAAACACCACAGGAGTTGATTGCTTCCACCAGCATTTTCAAATGGACTCCTTTCACTTTTCCTTTGGTACACCAATCATCCTCTTCATCCCACTCCATAGCATCTTCAATGAGATTGTCAAGCAGAACATCTGTGATTCGAAGAAGCAAGTGGAGTTCATCCAGGATGATGTGGTTGAGATCAACATTTAGAAGAGGCTGGTGAACGCAACCAAAATTCTTTCCACTCTTCAATGTTGCCATCTGTTTGATTTCATCCAAGGTTCTTGCTGAAGGAGGAGTGTTTTAGTACTCTTCAGTTTTGGACATGTCAGCCCTGACGTAAAAAAACCTCACTTATTCATTTATAATAATGGATAAATGTGTCAGCCATTTTTAATATTAATCAAGCACAGGATGTTTAAGTCTGTAAAGTTAATGTTATGTATTTTTACCTATCTTTCTTGAAAATCTTGCACCAGAGACAGGCATACGAAGCATTGCTGCATTGAGACCCATTACCATGAGCAGAAACTGTTCCAAAACAGCAAAATGGGGTCAGTGGGTTTATATAATGATTTTGAATTAACATTATAATGTTGAGAGATACTTCAAATGATGTTTACATTTTCAAAAATATTCATAGCTATGTTACATCAAGACACATATCGAACAATGATGTTCGTCCTCATAGTTCACATATCTGCACTGAAACATGTGTATTAGGAAAAGGTGATTAAGTTTGGGGCTGAAACTGTTTATAAAAAAAGTTCTATTTGTTAATGTTTATACAGTGTGTTACCTTGTAATCTCCAGACAGAAAGACTTCGGTGGGAACTTCTGTGTCATCGATCTTAACATAGCCATCTTGAATAATCTGATTTACATCTCGGAAGACATCAGCAAAGCTTTCTGCTAGAGTGTCATACTTTTCAGCTCATTTCACAATGGCAACAGTCTGGGTACCTATGAATACATGATACAGTGATATGATATGAAAGTTGTAACTGATTTGGTCTAAACAATTTAACAATGTTGAAAGAACCCTTTCTAATATTGTGTTATACACATTAAACTTTAATATTAACTTTGGGTGAAAGAATGTCATCTGTGTTCTGGAGGATTCCAAAACTAAAAAGCTGGAAGCTAGTCAGGCGAGTCATGCGTGCACCATCCCCACTTATCTTTACTTTCACAGTTTCACCAGGTTGTAAGATTCCTTTAGCTCTCTGAAATGTGAGATAAATCTTTCAGGTTAGTATGCTAATAACTCTCATAACTATTGAAAAACAAAGACTTACCAAAGATTTAATTCTGTCAATCAAAGTTGCCTTGAAGGAATGCTGTGCCCCAAGAGCAGGTCCTGGTGTCGGAGTAATGTGGCAAATGCTGTTGAGGTCATTCCTGCATTGCTTTATTAAGAATAATCTTGGAATATCATCCACCACCATCGAAAGCTCGTGAACAAATTCATCGCTCACCCCAAATTTATCCATTAGGAAAAGAATAGTTTCCACTTTGCCCTTCTCTTGCAAAGACAAACATGAATAGTTCCCCTTAGTTGAGTTATGTGAAGATGGAGCTGGATGACATTGGTTTGCTGCAGCAGCTGGTGGGGTAGTTTGACTAGTTGAGATAGGTGGTGACACAGGGGGAGAATTTGATGAAATTTCTTGCAGTGGAGTTGATTTCCTTGAGGGAGGGGTTGCCAGAGGAGCATGGAATTTTAATTTGTGATTGATTTCACCCTCAGGGCTCTTCAGTCCCAAAGAAGATAGCTCTAGCCCATATTGTTCTACAAAATACAGTGCCTTCTGAGCTCGTGTCTTAAGCTCCTTAAGCTTGCGATTCTTTGCTTGCCTGGACTTGAGCTTAGATATGGGCGTTCCCTTTGTGCCATTCGTTTCCTGCCTTTCAAGTTTCCTCACATAGTTTTTGAGTAGTTGATTTTCCTCTGCTGACTTATTTGAATTTTTTTCTATCTCTGCTGACATCTCTAGATACAGCTCTTCTTTCTCTTTCTCAAGGTCTTCATACTTCACTTTCCAACTTGCTATTACTCTTGATAAAGTTTGAACTGTAGACTGAGCCACATTTAGTTCATTTTCCCATTTCTCAGCAGTGATTATGTCTCCAACTTTGAGGGATAGTGCTGTAAAGTCCTTGTTGAAATTTTCTCTTGCTTGTCTTGATCCTTTTCTGTTCAGTTTACATGATTCAGCCTTAATCAAACAACATTTTATTGCAATCAGTTTTATTATCCTGTTGCTTGAATTTGAAATTCTGAAGGCCTGTCCTGGAATTGCACTGTTCAACACATCTATTCTTTCCTTTCCATCACCAACTCTACTGAGAGCAAGTAGTAACGACTTCTTTATTTTCAGCCAACAAAACACTTCCTCTGAGCTCTTTTCTCTTTCTTGTCTGACATACACAAGTTGTCTGTTTGGGGTTTCACAAAAGCCCAGAGAGTCGTAGTCAACCTTGATTGTTGATGCCTCTGCCATTAAATGCCACTAAACTGGCTCCTCAAATGAATATGAAACTGTCCTTCTGTTTAGCAATGGAAAATATAAATATTGCCGCCAAAATTGCAGTCATTCCCAGGTCTCGACGGAGATAGAAGGCTGCAATGATTGCTGGGTTATATTCAAAATGGCTGAACGAAGCGATGAAGAGAAAGTTGAGTTGCTTGGCTTGTTATCGTCGAGTTTCCCGTATGAGCGTCATGTGCGTTATCTCAGAAAGTCACCCATGTTCACAACGAAAAACCGCAGGAAGTATAGCGTCGATCAAGCTTATTTTTGACATTATACGAGAACTCGATGTGATGTTTAATTTAAGATAGATAACCGAAAGATTGACGTTCCTGCGAACGCAACGGAACTTCGCAAAGGAGCACACGCTAAGGAGAATATTGCGTAATAGTGGCGGCTGTATATGGAGAAATAACCAGGATTTTCAAGGCTGAAAACCGCAAGACTTATGTTCAGCAGTGTGCCGTAAACTTCGCAGCCATGAAGGTAAGACTAAAAGGAACATGTGTGGATAGGCAACTGCAGTGTCACAGCAAACGCTTTTATTCAAATTGAGGAAAATTATCATTCTCCATTTCTTTGTAGAGGCCAGATGGCCATACTTTCTAAGTCTAACGTGCTCAGTGCGCATGCGGGTTCCGTATTTCTGGCCATGAAGTGATATGTATTGAATGGAGTATTGACAACAACTAAGAGTTATATGTTTCGAGTTGGTTTCGGTTCCCGTGCAATAAAAATTGCGCCAAAGAAATTTAAGCTGGCCGTTTTAACAGGTAAAAAAGAAAAACAGTACAAAATGCCTGTTGGGGTCGCCCATAAGTGGCCGCAGCCACTTAGGCCCACTCCACACGTTTGAAAACGAACACCTTATTACGAGTTTTTGCTTTCTGCCCACATTAAAACGATGACTCGAAAACGAAGGTTTATGAAAACAGAGGTTTCCAAAAATGGTTCTCAATGTGGAGACTTTCGTAAACGGATGTGTTTTTAAATAAAAACGCATTAGTGTGGAAGTAGCCTTTGTTAAAAGGGTAGGCTGTTTAATCTGGGGACAATCTACAGTAAATTTCTAAGAATAGCTTTTAGACTTTGACAAGCGGTCGTTACAGGTTCGACTGAGTTTGTTATTACGCGACAGCTACCAACTAGGTATAATCTTAATACAAGTGCAATTTCAGGTTTATATTAGCGTTCGCAACATTATATTTTACAACTAACATTTGATAAATACATACTGACTCATATTATGCGGTGGCTGTTAATTTAGAAGAAAGGGTTTACAAATGACAGGTGGTTTAATGACTGCCTATTATTATGCATTTACGAAGGCATCAAGTTTGTTTAAAAATATCTTTTAACTTTCACAAAAAGCTTTATATTTGTTTAACAAAGCAAATACACATTCCAAAAAACACGCCCTTCAAACTCTTCTTACTGAAATTTCCTTTTTTGAGCATTAGAAAGTAGCTGTTGGTCACCAATAATGCCGAAAAGAAAATCAATGAAAATAGAAATAACGAGAAAGCCCCCAGGCAGTTTTGGTCATGAAACTCGGTTCTATATTACAAAGATCAAAGAGCGGGCAAAACTATTATTATTCGCGCTCAAATATCACACGTTTGATCTTCCAACAATTGAAATTTTTGGCTGCTGTATTAAAGTCTATTAAGCAGTGTTACAACTACAGACCAAATTAAAAAAAAAAAAAAAAAAAAAAAAAAAAAAAAAAAAAAAAAAAAGGAAAAAACCGGCATCAGAGCACATAAATGTGACTAGCGATACAATAGGCGGATAAATAACAATTTTGTGATTAATTCTTCTCATGCGTTGGTTCGTCAAATATTATAGTTCCTTTTAAAGTTCGAGCGAAAGCAAGGACGAAACAGCCGGATAACATACGTTGTTAACGTGTTCTTTTTTTTTTTCGATCCCGCTTTGTCATCACAGAAGAATAGAGGCATTGTAAATTGGATTATTATCTTTGATCTCCAATGTTTGATCTTCTAATAATGATCAGCGCCCTTGTTCAGTCTTGGTATAAAGCTGGCCTCCACTGCTGCTAATTTGGCTTCAGCTCGCAAACAACCCTTGATGCTGATTTTAGACACATTAAAACGATGACTCGAAAATGAAGGTTTATGAAAACAGAGGTTTCCAAAAATGGTTCTCAATGTGGAGACTTTCGTAAACGGATGCGTTTTTAAATAAAAACGCATTAGTGTGGACGTAGCCTTAATAGGGTAGGCTGTTTAATCTGGGGACAATCTACAGTAAATTACCAAGAATAGTTTTTAGACTTTGACAAGCGGTCGTTACAGGTTCGACTGAGTTTGTTATTACGCGACAGCTACCAACTAGGTATAATCTTAATACAAGTGCAATTTCAGGTTTATATTAGTGTTCGCAACATTATATTTTACAACTAACATTTGATAAATACATACTAACTCATATTATGCGGTGGCTGTTAATTTAGAAGAAAGGGTTTACAAATGACAGGTGGTTTAATGACTGCATATTATTATGCATTTACGAAGGCATCAAGTTTGTTTAAAAAATATTTTTTAACTTTTAAAAAAGAGCTTTATATTTGTTTAGCAAAGCAATTACACATTCCAAAAAACACGCCCTTCAAACTCTTCTTACTGAAATTTCCTTTTTTGAGCATTAGAAAGTAGCTGTTGGTCATCCATAATGCCGAAAGGAAAATCAATGAAAATAGAAATAACGAGAAAGCCCCCAGGCAGTTTTGGTCATGAAACTCGGTTCTATATTACAAAGATCAAAGAACGGGCAAAACTATTATTATTCGCGCTCAAATATCACACGTTTGATCTTCCAACAATTGAAATTTTTGGCTGCTGTATTAAAGTCTATTAAGCAGTGTTACAACCACAGACCAAATTTAAAAAAAAGGAAACAGGCATCAAAGCGCATAAATGTGACTAGCGATACAAACGGTAACGGATAGGCGGATAAATAACAATTTTGTGATTAATTCTTCTCATGCATTGGTTCGTCAAATATTATAGTTCCTTTTAAAGTTCGAGCGAAAGCAAGGACGAAACAGCCGGATAACATACGTTGTTAACGTGTTTTTTTTTTTTCGATCCCGCTTTGTCATCACAGAAGAATAGAGGCATTGTAAATTGGATTATTTTCTTTGATCTCCAATGTTTGATCTTCCAATAATGATCAGCGCCCTTGTTCAGTCTTGGTATAAAGCTGGCCTCCACTGCTGCTAATTTGGCTTCAGCTCGCAAACAACCCTTGATGCTGATTTTGGACACATTAAAACGATGACTCGAAAATGAAGGTTTATGAAAACAGAGGTTTCCAAAAATGGTTCTCAATGTGGAGACTTTCGTAAACGGATGCGTTTTTAAATAAAAACGCATTAGTGTGGACGTAGCCTTAATAGGGTAGGCTGTTTAATCTGGGGACAATCTACAGTAAATTACCAAGAATAGTTTTTAGACTTTGACAAGCGGTCGTTACAGGTTCGACTGAGTTTGTTATTACGCGACAGCTACCAACTAGGTATAATCTTAATACAAGTGCAATTTCAATTGCACGTTTGATCTTCCAACAATTAAAATTTTTGGCTGCTGTATTAAAGTCTATTAAGCAGTGTTACAACCACAGACCAAATTTAAAAAAAAGGAAACAGGCATCAAAGCGCATAAATGTGACTAGCGATACAAACGGTATCGGATAGGCGGATAAATAACAATTTTGTGATTAATTCTTCTCATGCATTGGTTCGTCAAATAATATAGTTCCTTTTAAAGTTCGAGCGAAAGCAAGGACGAAACAGCCGGATAACATACGTTGTTAACGTGTTTTTTTTTTCGATCCCGCTTTGTAATCACAGAAGAATAGTGGCATTGTAAATTGGATTATTATCTTTGATCTCCAATGTTTGATCTTCCAATAATGATCAGCGCCCTTGTTCAGTCTTGGTATAAAGCTGGCCTCCACTGCTGCTAATTTGACTTCAACACGCAAACAGCCCTTGATGCTGATCTTAGAAAAAGTACAAGCAAGAAAACGTACAATGAACGCTACACGCCTCGCGGTTTGTCTATTTGTTACGTTGATGTTGTGTTTTCAAGCACATTTGAGTGATGCCTTCGGACCCGAGCCAAAACATGTGCGATCCGATTTTTATCGCCGCCAATTTATAAGGGAACAAAGAGAGGTAAGAAAGTGAATGAGTGGCAGGGCAGTTTGACAGAGGACGGTATTGTATTTAAGGTATTGCGATCGCGCATTTGGGCATGCGCAGCATTTCTTGCGCACGATCGTGGTTTCACTGAGTTGCTCTCATTTTTATCACCTTTCATGTTTTTTTTATGACATTACTAAATAAAAGAACGCAAGAAGACTTCAATTTCGTGCATGCTCTGCGATACACCACGATTTCGTGTTGCAAATTATGACGTTAATCCCACATGGCCGCCGTGTGATTGTTTGTAACTGCGGATGTTAGAAACACAGGGATAACGCAAAAAAAAAAAAAAAAAAGTTTGCTTGATCTTTCTTATTATAAATTTCTACTTGAGGGATCTGCATTTTGTGAAAAAAGGAATAAATAAAATAAAAAAATAAAAATAAAATATCGAGAGTTCTTTCAGAACAGTCGGGTAGAATTAAATACGTAATATTATAGCAGCGTAGTCGGCGACCCCCACTTTTTCTTATAAATTAGTATCTGGTACACAAAAGGAGCCTATGTGCCAAATTTAGGGAGATGTTATCGAGTGGAAATTGCGCGAACGCATTATCTTAGCCACTCACACCTTATTTCTTACGTTCTTATTTTTTCATTTCCGCCACAGTTTTCCAGTGTTAAAAGGGAGTTGTGCAGACTTGCTAAAAGCCTAAACTGTGATCAGGCGTTCGATGAACCCAAGCTTTCCGACGACTAACTGGAGGCACTTCGCAATGAGGATTTTCTTAGACATCGTATTATCATTAATTGAGATATAATGGCAACTATGCAGTTTGGGCACGATACTTCATGTAAAACGTATTTAACGTCATTCCAATAAAATTAAAAAAAACTGCGCTCAAACGATAACTGAAAATAAATGAAGCGCTGCGCTCGTAATCAACTTATAAAAAATATACTAGGTACAACACTGCATAGTTAGGATCTTCAATTACAGAGACATAGTTAACTGGGCTGTTTCCAAGATGCAATGATTTTATAATACTATAGCTAGATCGACAATCTGCAGTAAATTACTGAGAATATCTTTGGCAAATGACCGTTACAGATTAGACTGTACTTGTTATTACACGACACCTACAGACTAGATGTCTTAATACGGGCGCAATTATAGGTTTATACAGCATTCGGAATATTAAATTTTACAAATTTTAATAAAGACATAAATATATATTAGCTACCGG
The DNA here is from genome assembly GCA_964036295.1 of Plumapathes pennacea. Lineage (NCBI taxonomy): Eukaryota > Metazoa > Cnidaria > Anthozoa > Antipatharia > Myriopathidae > Plumapathes > Plumapathes pennacea. The sequence goes on along the minus strand of OZ038469.1, from coordinate 9,909,566 downwards.
GCGGGAGATCCGTATTGGGAAAAACTGTGCCCGAGGTCTTGAAACAATCGGAGCCGCTGCGGCGAAAGCCGTCTCAAGCCTGAGGGCACAGATTTTCTTAATAGGGATCGACCAAGCTCGGCTAATAGCATTTTTATTTTGTTTTCCTGAGCCGAAGCAGTTCAATGTAATGTTATACCTCACTCACAATATATGTGGGCACCTGTTGTGTTTTACTAGACCATTTTCTCAAGGTTGCGCGCGCATCGAAGCTTGGCGGGCCACCATCTTCGATAGGAGAATTGTTTAGCGAGTATTAATGGGTAAACGTTATGCAAAACGCCTTTAAAACTCAAGATAGCCGTCCCAACTTAAATAAGAACGCAGCATGAAGCATTTACATTGAGGCCAAAGACAGTCGAAAAGAAAGCGAAAAGTTGAATTTTGAAAGTCTTGACCTGTCAAGCTTGGATGCGCGGGCAACCTTGAGAAAATGGCCTATTGATGCGGTGTAGCACAGAAATGAAAAATCTTCAAGTATTCGAAAATCAATCGATGGAACTGTAAAAAAACATTCAAGGAAACAACAACAGCACTTAAGATGGCAGCTGTCAATTATGTCCGCGCTTTATCTTGTTACTAATTTATTCATAATGTTCACTGGTTCAAGATTTGTAGTAACCCAGTGCTCAAGAAAACGTTTCAATGCCAGCACACATTTCAGCCATTTTTTCTATCAGATTCGAATAAAAATATGTTGCCCGACTGTAAAAGTAAGTTATACGTACGACAAAGCAATCAATTCGCCGAACTTAAATACTTTTCACAATTCAAAAGACTGCACCAAAACGGCAAGTCAAATTATCAGGGAGCTTTAGCAAATTACAACGGCGACGGCAACGCGAGGAACCAGGAAAAAGGTGTCTGCGTATTCTTTATGTCTTTGTAACTTTGCCTATTCTCAAGTTGCTCAAATTTGTTTCGTTTTTGCCGAACTTCTTTTCCTTTTATCGTCTCTTACTAAGAAGAACAATTGTCGTAAGTTCTCCAAATGACGTCCACGTCCTGACAACAACTTAAAATAGAAGCATTTGAAGTCGCACGCGCACGAGTTTTGTTGTTTCACCGACGTTGCCGTCGTCTTTTCCCGCATAATAAAAGAAAATAAATAATCTAAAAGAAAGGGTTTACAATTTCGTGAGGTGCAGCTCATTCTTCAAGGTGAAGTAATACGGGCAACATTTTCTTGCAACTTGTCGTGCAACAAATTTGCCTAAAAGGTTGCGGCCTGTGTTGCACGTATTACTACCTATACGCAAGCAATACAATTTTCATGTTGTGAGTTGCGGCAACATGTTGCAAAAAGTAGACTCGACTTCTACTTTTTGCAACATGTTGCCGCAACTCGCAACACAAAATTTTGTTGCAGAACAAGTTGCGTGCGTAGGTAGTAATACGTGCAACAAGAGGCCGCAACTTGCTACGCAACTTTGTTGCACGACAAGTTGCAAGAAAATGTTGCCCGTATTACTTCACCTTCAGTTGTGGAGGAAAGTTTGTTAAATCCATCTTCGACGTGAAAACAGATGAATATCAGTCTAGCAATTAATTCTCCTCATGCGTTGGTTCGTCAGATATTAGTTCCTTCTGAAGTTCGACCGAAATGCAAGGACGAAACAGCCGGCTAACATACGTTGTCACATGTTTTTCAATCAATTCCGCTTTGTCAACACAGAAGAATAAACAATCAGTTAGTATTGCTAATTGAATTATCATTTAGATCTCCAATATTTGATCTAATCCAATAATTATAAGTGACCGTCATCGTGTAGTGACGTTCAGTCTTGGTATAAAGCTGGCCTCCTCGTCAAGTGTAAAAATATTATTTAGCCAAATTTCAGTGATTTTTTTGTTATTTAAGCTACAAAGGTTTGACATTTATAAATAACTGCAAAGTGTACCATGTTCGTGTTCTTGACATTTACAAATCGCAAAACATTATCAGAGGAGCAATCGTGTTATTTACATATCACGAGTAGATGCCTGGACACTGAAATTGAGATATATAAATCCCCCGTAAAAGGAAGGATGCGATATATAAATGTCAACCGCAGAAAATGTGGCTCTTCTGCGATTTATAAATCGCAAGAACAAATGTGCCATTTATATATCGCATTTATAAATCGCATTGTGCGATTTATAAATCGTAATGTGCGATTTATATATCGGGCTGTGCGATTTATATTGCGCAACTGTGCAATTTAGGATTACAAAACAAATATGACTAAGGCTCGTCAGCGCTACATTCGGAATCGAGATAAGTATCTTTATGGCGAACAGAGAGAACCTGACGCGAAGACTTTCTGAAGCTGCTTCAAGAGCAATAACAGAGGCCCTTACTTCGGAAGATCAGGTAAGGCCCGTGCAAGGTTTCAACTAATTCGCCCATATCATTTTTTTATTTGATTTACTGCATTCATACTATACGGTAGGAGAATCGAGTGTCTGAAATGTCTGAGATACAGTACATAACGAGGCAAGGAAGGAGACTTGCATGGTTATTATAAAACGCATTATTCTCGCCGAACAGATTTCTCCATGAGGGAGAATCATGTTTCTGGATTACCCTTGCTGGTTTCAGTAGTTTTGACATAAATTTGGTGTACTGACAAAGACTAAAAGCGATACTGAAGAAACCGCCAAGAAAGCGACAAAGAATGTCGTAATTCCTTCTCCCCGGGGTCGCCGTCTGTCACGTTTGACCGTCGTGCAGCCAAACGTCGCCTCACAGAGAGAAATATTTCGGCAAGCTATATGCTTTGCTCTTGTGTGCCGGTCAGTAAAAAACACGTTGTTCGCCACACAAGGATTGACTAGTGAGTTCGACAGTGGTAAATTATTTCACGTTAACGCTCTATTGTTGATGTCCTCTTCTTTGTTTTCTGGCAGAGAGATACTGGGACCAGTCGTTCGCTAGAATTGGATTTAGATGTACAGAATGGCCAATCATCAGACTCAGAAAGGTGATGAACTGCTTAGAACAATAGACAAATTACTTGTAGTCATGTAGTGATAATTGGTAAACGATTTTGACTGGGTGTGTATTTATTACTCTACTAACTGTGGAATGTTTGAAATTTCTATCAAGATAATAAGAGAACACGAGTCCACGGGAAACAAAAGTCAACATTGCTGATGTATATTATGATATTGACTACCAAAAGTTTACACAGATAGAAAAAAAAAAAAAAAAAGTGAATCAACGAGACTGTATGTTATTAAATTTCATACCTGTTGTAAATTACCACTCTCAGCTCTCGCACTTTGAGGTCTCAACTCAGTGGAAGACCCCAAGGAAGGTGCACGATTCTGGTCGGAAAAGGATAAAACTCAGTAAAAGTTATGTATGGGAAAACAATTCGAGGAACGCATTACCTGATCTTCGGATGTGCGATCAAGGGCCTCTGTTATAGTTCTAGAAACAGCAGCGGAAAGCCGTCTCACCAGATCCTCTCTGTTTGCCATGACGCGAAAATGACTTCCGCCGACTTCCCGCCAAAATGACAGCAATTTTAGGCGTTTGGGCCTGGGAGTGAGGTTGCACGCTGACCTCATGTGAGCCATCATCATATCGGTTTCGCAATCATAAATTGCACACGCTAAATAATATTTTTACACTTGGCGCTGACATAAATGTGAGATGCAAGTTCAAATCAAGAAAAGTCCACAAAAACCTCACAGCACCCAGAAGCTCAAGTGGATCCCAATCAGAGCCAAGCAACAGCAAACACCGGATCCAAATAGAACTATTCCAACTACTCCCATGTCAACAAATGGTATTCCCACATTCATTCTACACTATATATAAGATACTTTCTTCATAAAGCCAAACAAATATACTCGTTCAATATTGTAACAGAAACCATAATCAAAAATTCCCACAATGAAATCCTAATATAGACAACATAAATATCAACATATTCAACAACATAAATATAACATGCAAGCCCAAATCAAGAACAGCCCACAAGAATCTCGCAACAACCCAGAAGCTCCAGTGGATTCCAGCCAGAGCTCAATAAGAGCTAACACTGTATCAAACTAGAAATATTCCAAATCAAATCTAATCAGTACTCTTGTTCCCAAGTGATATTCTCACTGCAACCATGCAAAAACATAATTTCTCACAAAATTTTCACTCTACATAGCAAACCACAATGTAATTTCCATTTTCATTCTGTATATATTCCACTACTTCCAATAAGCAAAACAAATGTGTACATATTTATTATCGTCAACTTAATTCATTTATAACAACCGATTTATGCATCAATAAAAGCACGTTATTTACAAAATTCAAACACTACCAACCCCTTCAAATCTTACCTCTTTATTGTTCTACCATCCACAACGAGATGTTACATGTCAACAAAGATTCAACCGATCCACAAAAAAGCAACACTGGCCTCCTCAATCTCACTCGACGGTCATTCAAACAATGAAGGCTTCAACGACGAATCCGATGCACGCAATACCATCTATCATAAACGAACAGTTACACTTGCCCGGAACAAAATGGTCATCCAAGTCATTCCTCGTAATGATACGATCACCAACAGACCCACGAGCGGCTCAACCGAACAGAACTCCATTAGTCTTTTCTTACACAAGATGGCGGCCCCAAATGTTGTGTCCGTGCACTGCCGCTGACCATGACCGTATGCACTGCCGCTGACCGTGATCGTGTGCACTGCGGACACATACGAACAACACCGTCCAGGATGACGTAATGCCTTGAACCAGAAAAGCCCCCTGCGCCCCCCTCCCCATCCATAATCGTTAATAATTATCGGTGCGCACTTCCTATTGGCCACAACAGCACACGCCCCCCCAAACCAAACGCAACTTAGCGTCCCACGCGCCCCTGTTACGACCTCATTTGCCGCTGCTTGCCATGCAATCCACAAAGGACCTTGCGAAGCGCTTTAACGCCGTGAGAACGTATCGGCCTTCGGGGATATTTCGAGGTAACTTTCTTTTCCTATTCCCCCTCCCCGTCCTGTGTTGAACTCTTGACCATCGACCCCCGGTTTTCTCCCTCACCCTCAACTCGGCCAGGGCCAAAAGTTCGTAACCGCCGAACGTGTCGGGCATGGATGGCGCGCGCCTACCATTTCGAAACACGTACCATCGAAGGAACTTTTCACCTTCATGGAGCAACCACGTTACTATGCCCCTGATGAGAATAACACGTTTGCTTCGGCGGACGAACCACTCATGATGGTCATCGGTACACCACATTTTTTCGAGCGCTCTCCCCAACCACCCGCCCCACCCCCAAGTTATATATTATTAGTTTTTATTCCACGTATACGCCGATCCCTCCGTTTCGCCGCTTTCATTTTCGCTCTTCGCTTGGTTTTCTCTGTCACAGCGCCTCCTATTCCCATCGTTTCACAAAGCACGTGCGCACCACAGGTTACCAATTCCAGATTTCTGCCCATTTACCACGTTCCCCACAGTTCAACAACCCGACCCCAACCGTATTTAGCGCTGCAACATGTTATCACGCACTAACATGCACAATTTCTTAACACAATCATATTCGCTAGTTTATTGCCCCCGTAACCCCATATATAATTCACCCATTATTAAATTTCCACACATCAGCACAAGGGTCAAAATACCCGTAATACAATTTATATTACGCTATAAATAGCAAGTTGCGATATATAAATGGCACATTTGTTCTTGCGATTTATAAATCGCAGAAGAGCCACATGTTCTGCGGTAGACATTTATATATCGCATCCTTCCTTTTACGGGGGATTTATATATCTCAATTTCGGTGTCCGGGCATCTACTCGTGATATGCAAATAACACGTTTGCTCCTCTGATAATGTTTTGCGATTTGTAAATGTCAAGAACACGAACATGGTACACTTTGCAGTTATTTATAAATGTCAAACCCTTGTGGCTTAAATGACAAAAAAATCGCTGAAATTTCGCTAAATAATATTTTTACACTTGGCGCCCCATACTCCTCTGTTGCTATTTCGGATTCAACACGGAACCAACCCTTGATGCTGAGCTCAGAAAGAGAGCAGGCAAGTAAACGTACAATGAACGCTACACGCCTCGCGGTTTGTCTATTTGTTATGTTGATGTTATGTTTTCAAGCACATTTGAGGGATGCCTTCGGACCCGAGCCAGAACATGGGGGACAATCCGCTTCATGACGAGCCCCAGCCACCACATTCTTGTTTTGCGCGGCAGCTAGCGGCCGCGCAAAATCACCACACCATTTGTGCGCAACAATTCTTGTGGCACGATTGTTTTTTTACTGCTCAATTACCTGCTGCAAGTCAGACTTGCTCCAAATTTTATCTGCTGTATAAATCATGAGATTTTTTAGGATTTTCCCGACACGTTTTTACATGAAAGAACGCAGCAGCCTTCATTTTTGTGCATGCTCTGCGACACATCTCGTTTATGACGTTAATCCAACAAGGCGGCCGTGTGTTATTGCGAATATTTGAAACACACAAGAGTAGCGCAAGTATTGGATCGCCTACCTACCCTGACTTTTTATCATAAATTTCAACTTTGAGAGATGTACACTTTGTGAAAAACGGAAGAAAAAATATCAAGCAGTTCTTTTGGAATTTTGGTTAAAGATGATGCTGATATGAAAACTGTTTTAAATTCGGGCAGAAAACATGTGGCATTCCGGCAATAACAGCTAAACGGAGTCGTTGACCCCCCTTCTTTTAAAACTTCTAATCCAGTACACAAAAGGAGTCTATGTACCAAATTTAAGGACACTTTATCGAGTGGAAATTGCGCGATTGCATTACTTACGGTTTCTATTTTAAATTCCCGCCACAGTTTTCCAGTGTTAAGAGGGAGTTGTGCAGAGCTGCTAGAAGTCTAAACTGTGATCAGGCGTTTGATGAACCCAAGTTGTCCAAGAACTAGCTCGCAATGATGATTTCTTAGACATCATATTATCACTAACTGAGATATAATGATAACTGTGCAGTTTGGGCACGATACTTCATGTAAAACGCATGCAACTTCATTACAATATAATAAAGCTGATAAAAACACTGCGCACAAACGAAGTGAATTTTGAGTAGGGTAATTTATATACACTGCACTAGCTGCAAATATATGAAGCACTGCGCTCGTAATCAACTTACAAAAAGATGTAGGTATAACACTGCATAACTAGAATATCTCCCAAACAGAGACAAAATTCACGACGTTGTTTCCAAGATGCTATGATTTCATCATACTGGCATCGATTTTCTTCTCGCCAACTGAGTGAACTTGATATTTTTATGCAAAGAGCTTCTGTGGAGCTTGAATGCCATGTTAAAAATTAACTAGTCGGAGTAGTTTGGAAATGTTTCAGATCCTTGGGACTAGTTTTTGGGTCATGATTTTCCATCTGCACTCCTTTCAGGTGATCGTAGGATTGTATGAGCTTCTGGTAGTTAGGGTTATCCAGCATGAGTAGTTCTCTTTTGTTAATCTTGGTCACGTTAAGATTCATTTGGAATCTCCCGTCGAGTGATTTGACGTTGATGGTTGACAGTTCCACTTGTTTGGTCACTGCACCAAACATCATCTCGATACGTCGTACTTCTTTACGAGGTTTGCGTTTTGAAAATAAACTTAACAGCGCGTCAGAGGCATAGGAACTCCCGGCTCCGGTGTCTAGAAGTGCTCGGCATGTCACTCCTTCGACGTCCACAACAACTAATGGGTAGACTAGGGACCTTCGCTGGCGCCAGTAGCTGTCATCATATTCTGTCTTCCTGTCGGGCTTCTTGTGCAGATCAAAGTATGATGCTTGAGGTGACATTTTTGGCAGCTGATTTTGCTCCTGCATTCAGCTGCGCGGTGTTTGGCGCCCGTACATTTGAAACAGAGCCTCTTTTGCGCAAGCATTTTTTTTTATTTCGTCAACGGTGGCCAGACTTGTACAATCACTCGAAGTGTGGCTGGCGTCTTCACAATAGGCACACGCGCAGCGTTTCCGATGTTCATTATCTGTGGCGTGGTAAAGCGTTATTGCGTAGGGCGTTTTGGCGGAGCAGATTTTCCTTGGGTTTCGCTTGCCTCCACAGGATTCATGTTTTTCTACTTCTTTAGGGCTACTAACAGATGTGGAATGTCCCAGTCTTGCCAGTTCTCTTCACCCCTCACGAGATCCGCTTTCACGCTTTTCAACTTTTCCAGAGCACTTCTCGCCATGCCGTTCATTCTCTCAAGTTTCCCGAGGGTTTCCAGCGATTGTACATTGTACAAGAGCGTCTTGTAGAAGCCATGCACTTTCGCTGGTTGCGCGCCGTGGACAGTTGGCAGGTCCATGAAATTCTGGATGTAGGCGTTAACAATCTCGCTCGTTCTCCCATACTCACTTTTGAGAATGTACCCTTCCCTTGTAAAGGGCAATCCGTCAATGTCTGCGCGCACCTTGGGTTTGACTAGTTCCTTTAGCTAGGCAAATTTTGGCACTGGATTCATGTCCGTCGAGTCAATTTCGGCTTCGTACTCGTTCCAGAAAGGCAACCAATTCGCGTAACTCCGTTGAATTTCGTTATGGTTAACTTGGGCAGTTTTGTGGCCGCTCTGTGTTTTGGTTGGTGTTGCTGCGACACGTCCAATGACTTCTGGCTTTGAAGTTTCTGGTCCAAAAGCTCGTGTTTATGGCCTGTTGTTGCTTAAGGTCTTGTTCTTTGTAGGCTAGTCGCTGTTCATGTTTAGCTTGTTCAAAGGCCAACTGTTGTTCTTCTGTTCGTCGTCCGCGGCATGCTGCTCTTGTCTCGTTTGTTCCCGCTCGATTGCTCTTTTCTCTTCGTATACTTTTTTCAACTTTGCCCGTATGGCTACAACTTAATTTAGCATCTGCATCCATCAATTGTTCGTTTATGCTCTTTCCCCACGACGTGTTCTTCGGTTTCGTTGTTGATAAATTTTAAATCTTTAATTTTATCTCTCAAGGCGTGCACATCCTTGACTTTTTTTGCAATAGAGGCTTCATGCCTCGATATAGCTTCGAGGTTGGACGACGCGACAACTTCTTCAGTCTTCCCAAGCTCTTGAGTTTCCCAGCCAACTCGCCAAGTAATTTCTCCATTTTTCACATTTACGATTTCTTGCTGTTGTTCGAACTCCATTTCACAGTTAGTTTTCCGTCGGAGGTGCCGGTATGTCGGGGATCGCCTCCCTGTTCCCACGACACTTCACGATATATTCAATTCTAGTTTTATTTCACTCCCAGTTGATAAAACAGCACTCGCTCGCTCGCACTTCAATCATGTCTGTCTAACACAATAGTATTCATTGGTATCACTTTACGAAATCAATGTCAATTAAACTGTCATATCTTTACACACAGCTGGTAATATGAATCCACCCTTCTCACTCACGTCACTTTGTTTACACAATCATCAGCCCAGTCTCCAACAGAGGCGCTCTACAAAAGGCCCTACATTGAGTAATTCCCAAGGAAGAGTTTGATAAGGCTTCAATTGAACAAAATAATGGCCTATTATAAAACATGCAATAATGCAACTACAATCAGTTGCAAAAGTAGTTGAGATACTGCGCGAAAAAAAGGAAAATTTCACAGCCTTGGACAACCGATCGTTCACTCCCCCTCCCCTCTCAATGTTGTACAAACGTGGTCATTTTTGGTCAGCTGCTCATACACTCAACATTGAAGAGGGGGAGGGGGGAAAATTATGAAATCGACTGTGGTTTGAAGGAATGCAAGGGGCAAAGAAACGAAATAATGGTATTTTTTGCAATTGTCTCAACAATTTTGAAACTCATTGTCTTTGTCGCTCAGGTTGAGATATCTTAATGAAATTTTTGGAGAATGGGTATGGTCAAACTTCTGATAACTCTGTACTTTTGGTTGCGTTTTCTAACAATTTTGGAATTTTTATAGACGATTTTTAAGCTCGCGTTCAGCACGAAGTGCTGAAAAGCGAAGCTTCATGCGATCCAGTCAACTGGAATGTGTCCCGGTGGTGTCCACAATGGATTCCAAATATGGAAGTCGTTCTGTTCCCAATTTGGGAAGTATCGATATTACCGACAATCGGGAACATAAATGCAACATAATGTCACCTGTTGTGAGTGATATAAAAGTGGGAAAAAGTTAGTTATATTCATATTCCTTCGGTGAATTTTTTTTTGAAATTTTGCACAATTGTTTTGTATGCAGAAAACAACAAAATAAATAAATTTGGTAAAATTCTGTCAGCATGTTTTGCAGGAAATCCATTTTTCTTCTCATTTGGTTTTCTGTTGACAGATTTTTTTTTAAACACGAAGACGCGCTATAAAAGGGAATGCTCCGCCCCCTAATTAGTATTCAAACTGTGACCTGACCAAAATGGCTGCCAACGGTCAAAATGCTCTCCGAGAAATTCAAATAAAAACTAACAATCTGCCTTGATTTCCTCTCTTAGAGTAAAGAAATGGAAGCTCTTTACTGATTATAAAGCATCTGTGAAGTTTTACGCCCGTTTATTGACTTTTTACATCACTGGGAGAACAGCCGTTGTACGATTCAAATTTCGCGCTTCGAACTTCTTCGTCTCCGGGTTCTTCCTCGGCCTTCTGAGCCTTCTATCGCTAGATATGCTAAGAAGCAGTGTTTTCATGATATTATGCGCGGACATCTAAATTGTAATTGCGCAAAAATATAATGTAACATTGTGTCGAGCAACGAGAGTTACAATTATCGCTCGATCAACGCTACAGCGCTAGTTGTTGCTTCCGTTTCTCTTCGGCAACGACTCTTTGCTTTCCTGGATTTGATTTTCTCGATGTGGCGACCAGTAATCATTCTACAGCAGGGAGGAAACGTCGATCGGCTGAAGAACGCCGCGGGTTATAGTTTTCAGTGGATCAACATCAAGCTGAGCCGCAAGAGAATCATTTCATGGCGACTTTTTGACGGATTTTAAAATTCAGTAGACGGAATATCGACAAGAATTTATCGCTAGATGTGTTCGGTGGGATTTGACGGAGTTCTGACCATTCTGAACGTATTTATCGGGCTTTGAGCTAAGACCGTTGGTAATCGGAAACTCCAGCCGTGTTGTTTTCACACGGCTTCCCTTCCGCCGTGTAAAGCTGGCTAAAATGTCTCAAAATCCCACCAGAGACACAGGTAATCCGGGTAAGCGTTAATCTAGGCTTTATTTTATACATTAAAATCGTTTACTTGCGGTCTTGTTCCATGTATACTTGCGTCAGCTCGGGCGCCTGTCTCGAAAATTTATTTTGAAGTGGCAAGACGTTGACCTTTTCTGTATACCGATAACCTCAGCATCCCATTCCACCATCATTTCAACATCTGAATTCTTATATTTACAACGGTAGATCCTGAACTCTACAGATTCACACGTATAATGGCAAATGATGGAACAATTTTTATCTCACAGAGAGATCCCATAAGAGTGTCCGGCACGGACGGCGGTTGATTGACAACTGAAGGCGAGAAACCTTAGGCACCTCTCCTTTTATACCGCGTCTTCGTGTTTAAAAAGACGTTGGCTTTTCTCGTCTTCAGTTAAATGAATGAGGAAAAAATTGAGGCAATTCACCGACTTGGAGCGGAGTTATCCACAAAAACACATAGGAAACCGCAAAAATTTCGGGTGTACAAGATCAGCATTTGCGCATGTGCACGATACGTGCGCGTGGCATTATTTTTTTTCCTGAGCGGGCAGCTTTTTTTTCCGGTGTGTGTATCTTACGCCAAAAACGCGGCTGATTCAGTCCGAGGCTTTGTACGTTAGCTAGTTTTGCTTAGCTAACCGCTTTGGAAAACCATACCAAAGCGGAAACGGAAGTCAAGAAGCTGTCAACAATCAGCTGTCAAAGTTTGATGCAAGGCGAATTTGTACAAAGCCGCCAGTTTCATTCATGAATTGTCACAGCGAGCCGCTCCCCTTGCGAAATTGATTCCCAGCTTTTTGGGAATTCCTAGGAATTCTCAGCTCTTCCCAGTTATGCAAATTGATGTTTGCAGAGCAGGTTGGAAGTCTTGGGAATTCCTGGGAATTCCCAACTCTTCTCAACTATACAAATCATATTTTTTGTGGAAGCTTGGAAGTCTTAGGAATTCCTAGGAATTCCCAAAGGTTCCCTGAGTCATACAAATCAATCTTAGCAAAATGAAGCAATGGAATACCTGGGATTTCCTGAGAATCCTAATAAGACATAATATAAATAGCTCGGAAATAGCTGGAAATGCGAATAAAGGGATTCATTGCTGTAGTTTCATACATACTGTAACGTGTGCCACATTGAGATAATTGCGTAATCTTCCATTACGCAAACGAACCCATGATCTTAAAACGGATACTGCTAATTATTAACCGAAACTATATAAAAGCAGATGAATTGTTTAAATAAATCTCTTCTTGTCCCGGTTCACGTGTGCGTCGTTTGGTCCGTTTGTCAGCTCGGCTACGGTCGGGCCTTTAGGCTCAGCCAGGCCTGAGGGCCCGGCCTTAAAACGTTACAATACTCATTTTCATATGTGACCAATACAAATCATTTCAGTGTCGCAGTGACTTTAATCTAAGCCATGAAACAAATAACACTCTTGTCGTAAAACCAGCACACATTTAACTCACAGAACTGGTCAAGTAAGGCAACATAAGTGTATTCACCTCATCTCTATTTATTCGTTTTCACCTATTGTACCAGTCAATTTTTCCCACAATTTATTACAACACTTAAATTCTGCGATTGGGATTCGAAGACATGCACGACTCAAGATCAATGGCACTCTCGAATAAGTTATTCTTATCGTTAACTCGCGGTCAGTTCGGCATCATACAGAAAACCGCTAATGTTTCAACCATTGAATTAAAAGAAACAAGAAATGGGAAACCCTTCGTGTTGATCGAGTGTACTTCTTGCGAAGCCGCGGACCAAACCTGAACATGCTGGCTCTGACTTCAACAACCACTCAACGATCAACTGCATCCGAGTACGCTGTTAAATACTGCTTGCCACAGCCACACAAATGTATCCATTTTCAGAACTCAGCGAAATTAACCACGGCGAACAATTCTTCCATGTGATGAACTCGCAAACAAAATTCGTTCTGAGTGCCTGGGTACTAGTTTGTCAATCAAAAATTGTCACGTGCAAACCAATCAAGACCTCACGCTGTTTTGTTTGGCGCTCGGGTTAACGGACTTTTCAACAGCGATCATTGCGTTTACATCGCCCCGTTTTTCACAGGATTTGTGCCTTTTATTTGAGGACTGTTCCCTGCTTCTTCGCTTCGAGTGCAATTCGTTACCTTGTGTGTTGCTTGGAGGATAACAAAATAGGCATAACGTTCTCAAGAATCATGTTGATTGCTTGGAATTCGAAGTTCATTTACATTATGTGGAGAGGTGGCTGGGACATCAGATTTGAATGATCAGTTGTTCTCTATACGCATCATATCCTGAGGACTTGTAGCAAGTTGAGATGAATGACGTGTTATTCTTTGTTTCAATCCGTTGTGATTCACGTGTTGGCCGTCGCTTTTGTGTTTCTAAATTAAATTGCCTGAATGTTCTCCCGTGTGCGCTTGAATATGGCCGGTTTGATGCGACTTTTAAAATATATTTAACTGACTTAGTGCAGTTCAATGTAGCAAATATCTTCCCTTCGTACGTATTTAACCCTTTCACTCCAAAGTTTAAAGTGCGGATTCTCCCAATAATTCAAGAAGAAAATGTGAGAGATATGGAGAGAATTAATACTCCAATCAGCTACCCATACAGCAAGCTACCTAAAGCTAACTTCTCCATACTGTAATGATAGGGATATTTATATCTTTAGTGAGAAATTAATTGGAGTGGATCACTCTTGGGAGTGAATGGGGTTAAAATTCACTAGCTCCCACCATATAAATGTTAACCATACTCTGGCTGCTACTGGTTTTCTTTTTTTTTTTAGATAGCCTACATTCGTTTGCTTGGCAAGTTGTTAAACTTTATATGAACATATGTGGAAAAGGAGAAATACATTCACATGGCAAATAAGAAATAACAAAGTCTAAAATATGACAAAGCTATTATGATATTCATTCATTTCTCCCTTCCCTGCATACTTTGGTTGCCATTGATTTTGTGTAACTGCCACAATGTATAAATTTGCTTTACCTGATCTGTTATTTTCTTGGCTTTTTATAGGGAAAAACACAGACAAGAGAGTGATGCAGGCATACAAGACAGCCATGAAGAACCTGATAACAGCCCTGGACACTACACTATAGCATCTGAGTCCAGTTTAAATATGTACTGATCGTATCTTGCCTATCCTGAGTCGAAAAACACTGCATGTGCAGTATGTTAGCTGCATACTACTTTAGACCATTTACCAAGTTTCAAATGTGTAGCAAGATAATTTCAGGATGAAAAAATATGTGGAAATTAGGGATATATACACTGGCAAATATAAATGCTAATACTGTTAATACTGTTGTTAATACTGTACAGACAATTAGGCTCATAAAACAAATTATATTTTCAAATCAAAATATTGTAGAATATTATCAATAGCAGAATAAATTTATTTCAGTGTACATGTATGTTCATGACAATATTGTGTTTTGTTTGATATTTAAGGGCAAGGGATCCTGTAGATTTGGGGAGCACAACCATTGGTGCTAAGGTTTCTATGGCAACCTGAATTCTCATGTCAGGGATTCCCAAGGATTCCCAAAAAATTCTCAATAATTCCTAGGAATTCCTGTGAATTCTCAGGAATTCCTGAGAATTCTCAGCAATTCCCAATGATTACCAAGTAAAATGGCCTACTTTGAAGCATTCCTGGGAATTCCTTGGGTTTTTGTTTCAGAATGCTAAACCTGGGAATTCTTAGGAATTCCTAGGAATTCCATGTCCAAATTACCGTGAAAATTCACACCTTTATTTTTAGGAATTCCTACACCTTTATTTTTAGGAATTCCTAGGAATTCCCAGGAATTCCTAGGACTAAAATCCTGGGAATTCCTAGGAATATCCTAGGAATTCCTGGGAATTCCAAGCTTTATTTCACAGGGGTCCAGAGGCTTTGAGTTATTCCTCCGTTTTTCAGTCGTTGAACAGTGAACAATCTAACCAGAATTTGTATGCGATGGGAAATAATGCACTGAAAGAAATCTTGGACGTTCAACTGAGTTTGATGACATTGAGGATAAACTCAAGAATTAGCTAGAATTCAAATCGCATCGTGGTGAGGAAACCTAAAAGTTGCGTGGAAAAGTATTACTCTCGAATTAATTGTTTTACAATGGAAATACTGCATGTCTGGCCTGAGAAACACTACCAGCCGGATTCGTGAAAGAGTGTAATTTTTACTGTAAGTCATTTTGAGACTTTGGACTGAAGTACGCCGCACGAAAGCAATATGACAGCGGGAAAAATACACAACAACAATATTCATCAGTGGACGTTCAGATATGCCTGATTTTTCTTATCCAGTGTTTACTAATATTTTTTATAGCTTCATCAGTTGTGGTTTCCTACCGAATTACAGACGTAAAGTGAAGCTTTTGACTCGTTTCTTGTCACTACTGTCAACAATATGAGTCAAGAAATTGAAAGAAAAAGAATAAAAATGTTTTTTACCGGGCTTGGTCGGTCCGTATAGGGAAAAACTGTGCTATCGGCATTGATACGGACCGAGGCAACAACTATTCGGGCACAATTTTCTTCTATTACGGACCTCCTGCCAGGTAAATAACCTATATTTCTCGAAGATGGGAAAGGTTTCTTGTGTTTGCCAGGTATTTGTGTCGCACATGTCCCTTGTGTGATCGATGTGTCTTTCGGAGTCAGATTCTTGATGTGGAAGACGAGCGGGCCAAGATGATGAAATTTCAACTTACTCAGTGTTTCGTGCGTCAACAAACTATTTCGAGCCACCTTAAATAAATTTCCAACCAGAAGGTCATTTGCGGAAGCTGTGGTTGCTTCGTTTTCTGGAACACAAACCAGCATAGTCCAGTGGAGCTGTTGCCAAGGAAAGCACAGAAATGGTGGCCTTCATTATCACATGGCTAGCAAACTCGACCGTTGTCACAGATGGCTGCCCTCCAAGACATATCTTGGCGAGTGTCACGGCATATCAGTGCACTTTTCAAACTTACACCACAACTATTACAGTGCATGGAAAATGTTACTAAGGAGGACTGTGATGGTGTTATTCGCAGCATAGATCACCCAGATTTGTGGAATGAAAGACCTCCAAAGACAAGCGGGGCCTGTAAGAAGAAACAAGCGGACGAGAAAATTAGTACAAGATGACAATAACACAGAAGAAGAAGACGAGGCTGATACTCACCCAGGCACTTCGAAACGCGGAAAGAAAAAGAGACGGCTTACAGCATTTGAGTTGTCTGAGATTATTGTAGACAAGGAAATAAGGACTAGAACTGAACTACTTGCCCTTTCAAATGAGCAAAAACAAGAAGGCAAAACTGATATCGCTGAGTTCATTTGTGAATCGCGGACCAAAGGTCGTGGCAGAAGTTTTGAACACAGGGTGGGAGTTGAACTGTGCGAATCGCTTGATTCGCTCCAGACAGAGTAGAATGGACATACTAAGAGAAGCTACGCTGAATGTGTGCCGCGGTGCAACGGCATGTGGTTAGATTGTGCTACAGAAGTCCTGCGAAGGGACGGAATAAACGTACAGTCATTTTCGGACGCAGTGAAGCTGCTGTTGGAGAAGGGACGCGGAAAGTACAGAAATGTCATGATCGTGGGATCTGCGAACTGCGGGCAAACTCTCATTTTAAACCCTCTGAGTGTTATTTACAAAACCTTTTCAAATCCAGCCTGTAGTTCGTTTGCTGGGTTGGTGCTGAGCAGGCCGAGTGCATCTTCTTGAATGATTTCCGTTGGTCGCAGCAGATCATTTCTTGGCATGACTTTCTCCTGATGCTAGAGGGCCAACTTGTTCATTTACCTGCTCCGAAATCACACTTTGCCAAGGACATGGTTTTTGAGGACACACCGATCTTTAGCACAGGGAAATATCCCATCGTCTACATAAAGAACGGCGTCATCGACGAGCGGGAAACAGAAATGATGTCTGTGCGCTGGAGGGTGTTCAGTTTCAACTACCAAATTCCTGCAGAGGAGCAGAGAAAAACTCCAGCATGCCCAAAATGCTTCCCTTCTCTCATTCTTGGGTCGCAGTAGAGCGAACAAGTCCAGAAAAACCACAAACTGTACGGTAGATTTCATGTTCATGAACATTTCAACGGTCAACGACGGTGACGGTCAACCAAGAAAAATGCCATGAAAGTTTTGTTTACATATTCCTTACAGTATCATTGGTTGACCGTGGTTGACCGTAGAAGTCGAAACAGCTTTTTATTTCAATGTATCCGCATCGGAACAGTCTCAGGTTACCAAACAGAACACAAATGTTCAAAAATGAGGACCTTAAGTATTCTAATAGAGGTTTATTTTGCCGTGAAAGTAACATTAATTAATAACAGATCGGAAGTAATAAGTTGGCACTCAATTCAACTAAGTCTTTGAAATTCTTTTTAATACTTTGTCCGACCACCGTTGCTTTTTTACAATAATGTCGATCCTTTTGTTCATACTACCGATTATGTTATCTATAACACCTTTGTTCATTGAAGTAAAATTTAGTTTAACCCTTTTTGAAAACTCATCAAACGACTTATGTGTTATCTCTTTCTCAAGCGCTTCTCTCTGCACGCGTTTCTTCACTAAGTGAAAAACATTTTCTATCGGATTTAGGTCTGGGCTTCGTGGTGGAATAGACAACTGCTTAGCACCAACAAACTCCATGGCTCTTCTAGCCTTCGAGCTTTTTTGGCTCAGATCGCCGTCTTGAACAAACAAACGCAAATGTGGTTTATGACTTTTCTTCACAATATTCTGAAAATTATTCATTATAAACTCTTTGAAATACTCTCCGTTCAAATGTTCATATTGTTCACAGCAGACCACTCCTTCTCTATGTGAAACAGCCACCAACAGCTTGACCAGTCGACCCCCAGTCCCTACGTTTCCTCCCTTCGACGTACATCCAGTGTCCAATCCCTCTGATTTTTTCGCCACGCGCGTCCTTTTGGGGTCCGCGCTTGATCCCAGGGATTATACTTGTGAGCAAAACTAACGCCATCTAAGTAAAAGCAAATATCTTTGGTCCACACGTCGCTTGCGTAGTTTTCTTTCATATAAAGGCCGAACCTTTTTCTCAATCTTTCATCCTTTACCGTCAATACTCCTTTTCTCCGTGATGGCAGGTAAAAATATCCCATCCGAAGAAGGGTTCGCGTGACTGTTGACTTTGACAATGACGTTGGATCGATCCCCACCTCGTTCAAAAGAGTCCTTGTGCTAAAGCCGCCTTCTTTAAAGCGAAGCTGTTTCACTGTTTCTAGCCATCCGTCGCTCAGCTTGTGCGTTAATTAATCTTGGACGGCCCGGTTTCTTCTTGATCTTTTCCTTAATTTCAGGCTGTTTCAGCCATCTACAAATCGTTGCACGGGAAACATTGGTTCTCCTGCATATATCTCCAATGCTGATAGTCCTTTCGTTTTCAAAAAACGCACATATGCACGCGTTTCCGCGTCTTTTTTCTCCTTGAACACCATATGTACGCAAGTCAATGAACAAATCACATTGTTACGTGATAATTAGATTTTTCTTAAATGACCTCAATTAGAACATGAAAAATTTCCCACCCAGCCCACAAAGAACCCTGGGACCTTAGTTTTCTTGCGGAACATTATATGAAATAAAATCAGTCCAAAAAGAAACATTTTAATAACAAAAACCACAATTTTATCACGCTTTAAAAGCACCAGTCTCTCCGACAGTCAGTTGCAAAAGTAGTTGAGACACTGCGCGAAAAAGGGGAAAATTCATAGCCTTGGACAGCCGATCGTTCGCTCCCCCCCTCCCCCCTCTCAATCTTGTACAAACGTGATCATTTTTGGTCAGCCGCTCATACACTCAACATTGAAGAGGGGGAGGGGGGAAAATTATGAAATCGACTCTGGTTTGAAGGAATGCAAGGGGCAAAGAAACGAAATAATGGTATTTTTTGCAATTGTCTCAACAATTTTGAAACTCATTGTAGCCTTTGTGATTTTTCCGTCTTTAAAAAAAGGCAAGAGCATACATCAGCAGTGGTCAGAAGTTAAAGCCTGTCGAAATCCTCGCCAAATTTTTTGTTCAGTTGAGCACGAGTTGAGTCATTATTAGTCAGAGTGAACCAAATTATTTGCAGATTGTTAATACAGTTGATTAAAGCTCCATTTAAACGACACGCGTTTTGGGCCCGGCAACTCAACATTTGAGCCTGCGGCTGATTATTTCAGGCACCACATCCCATGTTTTTGTTATGTAAACTTAGAAGTGCGAGACCGCGCACCTCGGAGTTTTGGTTTCTCCTCCAGTTTCCTCTGTTTTGGCAGTCCATAACAGCGCCGCAAGAGACGATAGATTTTACTTTTGCTCGGCCAGAAACCGAGGTACAGTAAAAAGCTAGAGAAAAGTACCGGGTTGAACTAACTTTACTCCACAAGGGGTCGATGTATGGAAACTGGAAGCCGTTAAGAGGCTGAGTTCCTCCGACGAAGGTCTAACTTTCGAAGCGTCAACTCAGAATTTTTCATCCGTGTCAAAAGCCGAGGTGACTGGAGAGAATAGCGTGCCTATTTTCTGGCAAACACGACGTGAAAACGTATAATATGCGATATGTAAATCCATTTATTCTTAGTTGTTGACAGTTTTGTTTTGTTGCGAGAAAAGTGAAAACTATCTTGCTTGTATTCTTCATGCCCGCTGTTCTGTACAAACATTTTGTTTTCGAGTTTCATTCAAACTTATTTCTATTATACTCATGTTCTTGCATTAGTAATAAATAGTTAACCGTTCATAAATTTTAATACTATCAAAGCTGAGTAGGTAATTAGAGTAGCCACATACTAGTAGAAATAATTTAAACAAGACAGGCCCGTGGCCAGAGCGCTTGTGACGTCATTAGTACAATGAATAGAGACACGCGGGGTCCCGGGAGAGGAACTTTTGTCGTGCGTTTATATGCAAAAGATATTATAGCCGAGTCAGTTTTTGCACATGACGGATCCAAGAGCTCCCTTTATTTTTCTTGCCCTCTTTTCTTCTAATTTCGGTCAACAGATATTCACGAAAAAGTGTATTATAATAATTGAGAGAAAACAATTATCAAAGGCCCCGTAGGAATATTCTTCGTTTGCAACAACCCAGTTTTCATAGCTCCCGACTCATGCCGGGTATGATGTTTCATACGGAATAATATTTTCAATGAGTGATTTGCTTTTGCCTTGAGTGATCGTTTTTGCCGAGAGCATTTTGAACTTGCTTTCCGATGCACGTGACAGTACTTGTGTGACGCTTGCTATACAACCTGGCAACCTTGTTGAGTGAATTTTCAAGCTGACATGTTTTGTGGAGGAACTGTGTTGTCATTTTAATTGGATTGACTGTGGAATACCCGACATCTTAAGTAGCTGTAAGACAGCGTAATAGCCTTATCTCATCTTCCCAGCGTGTGCATTATGTTCAAGTAGCTGTAATTGAAAGCTTTTAGACTTATCTCTGCAGCACATTAAAACATGACACTTCCCATGATGAAATTATTTCGTATGAAAAAGCCATCTCAGACGTTACGCATCCTACATGTACAGGTCTGATCACTAATATGTTCAAGACTGCTATGCATTAAGCTTTAACGCAAAATTCTGGGTCGATACGAAATTAATCTCTATTGGGAACTGCAGACGTTTGAATACCGTGACAACAGAGGCGTGCATCACGCTTGTGGAGCGAACATTACGGCTCGGATAGTCGGATATCAACCTTGAGCTTTTGAAGACTTCGAGGTATTCAGTGACAAATATTCTCGATGTAATCGCCTGCCGGTCTTTCCTGCTTTTGTTAAAGCGGCGTGAGTGAAAGCTAAGTAGCTGATGATTCGGGATTCCCCGTTCTATGATATTATGCTCGTGACATTTCATTGACAGATCTTGTATCTTAATCTCGCGTGATATTTGCCTCAAACCTATTAGTAATTCAGTATCCTCATACAATAAACAAAGAACCTTTATTATACAACTCCCTTAGTAACGTAAAAATACCGCATAGTAACGTGCGAATAACTCCATAGACACGTAAAAAAGATACAGCCGTATTCAACGTTGCTAAGGAAAAAAATTTTTTTTTTCTTCATTCGCTGCCGTTAATTCTTTTCTTTCGCTTTTCGTATAAAAGTCGCCCTGTGCACAGCTGGTATTTACATCACTTCTAGAGATTATTAAGCAAAGAAAGAAGCACAGAATTTAAACTGACCTGGCTTACTATCCGATGCGCAAAATCGAGCACGGATACCAGCTTCTTCGTCAGAAAATCAACTGAATTTGCCGCAACATAACTAATCTTCCGTTCCACAAAATGTCAGACCACACACCACAGTTCGGTTATCAGGCCATAGTATTTCCAGCCATATCAATATTTCTGAGAGCAGTTTAAGAATCCCTGTCAATCTCGAAACGAGTTCTTGTCGGCATTCAACACGACAGCCGTTGGATTTGCCTCGGCGTGTAGTTCCAGTCCAAGATCTATGGCATCGACTTGCAACAACAGGCAATGATTACCTCTATCGAGAAACGGCAATGCAAACTGTACCACCACTGGTCACAAGATAAAGTCCTTTTCATACTTCATAAGCGAGGAGAAGGCGAGAACTGGCTGTTTGTTGATTCATGGCACTCGACGAAAATGAAAATGTTGACACATCCCCTTCGTCCAATTTGTTCTGTTTATGACCACATTATGTGATGTAGTATCTCAGATCTCCCCGCAAACTTTGTTTAAAGTACCTCTTTCAGCTTCAATGTTACTCGGCTCAGAAAACAACGACTAGAAGTACTGCAAGTACAAAATCCGCGCTTGCTTACACTGCACACGGCACTAAACTTGATTGACATATCGCGCGCGGAAAACATGTCACTTTGGTCACACAACGTACCGCGATTTAAAAATAATTTACATCTTTTACTAAGGGAGTTGTATAATAAATAACTTATTAGACACTTAGGCGTGTAGTACGGTTGTATATTTTTACTCATCGTTTGTATTTTGGCTCGCCGAAGCGGCTCGCCAAAATACTGCACGACTCGTAAAAATATATAGATCTTATTAGACACTTAGGCGTGTAGTACGGCTGTATATTTTTACGAGTCGTGCAGTATTTTGGCGAGCCGCTTCGGCGAGCCAAAATACAAACGACGAGTAAAAATATACAGCCGTACTACACGCCTAAGTGTCTAATAAGTTATTTATTATACAACTTCCTTAGTAAAAGATGTAAATTATTTTTAAATCGCGGTACGTTGTGTGACCAAAGTGACATGTTTTCCGCGCGCGATATGTCAATCAAGTTTAGTGCCGTGTGCAGTGTAAGCAAGCGCGGATTTTGTACTTGCAGTACTTTTAGTTGTTGTTCTCTGAGCCGAGTAACATTGAAGCTGAAAGAGGTATTTTAAACAAAGTTTGCGGGGAGATCTGAGATACTACATCACATAATGTGATCATAAACAGAACAAATTGGACGAACGAGATGTGTTAACATTTTCATTTTCGTCGAGTGTCATGAATCAACAAACAGCCAGTTCTCGCCTTCTCCTCGCTTATGAAGTATGAAAAGGACTTTATCTTGTGGCCAGTGGTGGTACAGTTCGCATTGCCGTTTCTCGATAGAGGTAATCACTGCCTGTTGTTGCAAGTCGATGCCATAGATCTTGGACTGGAATTACACGCCGAGGCAAATCCAACGGCTGCCGTGTTGAATGCCGACAAGAACTCGTTTGGAGATTGACAGGGATTCTTAAACTGCTCTCAGAAATATTGATCTGGCTGGAAACACTGTGGCCTGATAACCGAACTGTGGCGTGTGGTCTGACGTTTTGTGGAACGGAAGATTAGTTATGTTCCGGCAAATTCAGTTTTCTGACGAAGAAGCTGGTCTCCGTGCTCGATTTTGCGTATCGGATAGTAAGCCAGGTCAGTTTAAATTCTGTGCTTCTTTCTTTGCTTAATAATCTCTAGAAGTGATGTAAATACCAGCTGTGCACAGGGTGAACGAAAAGCGAAACAAGAAAAGAATTAACGGCAGCGAATGAAGAAAAGTTTTTTTTCCTTAGCAACGTTGAATACGGCTGTATCTTTTTTACGTGTCTATGGAGTTATTCGCACGTTACTATGCGGTATTTTCACGTTACTAAGGGAGTTGTATAATAAACAGCCGTACTACACGCCTAAGTGTCTAATAAGATATATTTACTGCACGCAAAACGAAGTTAAACGCCGACTGTTCGTATACGCCGCGCGTTACACAAAGCCGCAGAGTTTCAGACAAAGGGAGACGCTCTGCCGCAGGGAAAAGTTCAAGTTTTATCAAGTTTCGACACGTCTTCTACTACTTATTCGATGTTCTTTCACACAAAATATTGCTCAGAACACAGATACATTGGTTGAAGCGGTATCTATAATCGAGCATTTGCAAAACACAACCCTTCGTACTTTACGGGGGTCCCGCTGGTAACACATCAAGCATTTGTGTACGGCTATTTTCAAGTCTTCCGACGCTTAAAAACAATACAAGCCAAAATCGCTCTTAAAGTATGGCTGCTGGCAGCTCAGACTGAGTTTCATATATTGTAATTATTCCAGGTAGATCTGTCAGTAACAAAAAGTAGTCATCCAATGATTGCGAAAGAGTGGAATAGAGATTGTTCCCAGCATTCATAAATTCAACTAAATCCTCCGATAAGCAAATAAAATTTGTGTGGTTAAATATAAGAGCTGCTAGAGACATAGTTGCACATTGTCGCCCAGCATTATCTCCAAATATTGCAGCATTACCTTGACTGTACGGTGCAATGATCGTTTTGTTTGGATCAACAACTGAAGGACCGGAATTTTTTTTCTATTTCCCTTGACAGAGAAAACGCATTGTACTTGGTTCTGTGATTTTGATCTCTGAATACGTCTGATCTTCCAATGCCTGTTTTTGAACACATTTTAAAATACAAACGTATCTTAGCACCTCGGTTACTTTTGGCAATCTTCTTTTTGAGCTTCTAGCTTTCTCGCAGCGATGGTTTATTGATCCTAATATTCTCTTTCCATGTTGTCTACATGCACGTTCACGGAACGCATTAGCATCGGGTATAATCATGAACTTTTGACGACTTTGGGACATTCTTTGAAATGTATTCTCGTATTAGTCGCCTGCTTTTTCTACTCTTGTTCAAAATGCGTGAAAGGTTATTCAAGGGTACGCGGCTCGGCTCACGACTTCGTCTTGGAGGACTTCGGTTTTCTTTCACATAAACATTTGTGGGAATGCAATAAAACTGAGCGAAGCGAGATCTACCAACGGTCACTTTTTCCTCAGCCATTTCCCAATTTTCAAATAATAACGCCATCTGTTCCACTGATTGTTTGACCTTCATGGCACCGAGCCAAAATGTCGCAACAACAACATAAATGCACAGCAGAGTGAAATTTTGATCCCAAACAAAAGTCAGATTTTTTGACGCTTTACTTGTATCAGCAAGAATAATACAAAGTAAAAGAATACAATGTACCTTCAAGTTCACCTTCATACTAGACAGTTCCATATAATCCACTATCAAGCGCTTGTCAAGAATCGAAGTTGCTTCGCCCTCTTGACACAGGTTCTTGTCTTTGTATCTCGAGCGCCTTCGTTCAGCTTGTTCCTTCAAGTTCTTAAGGTTCTGGATATCAGATTCTTCGTACATTTCTGTACAGTTGTGCATAGTTATGCAGTTCATTGATAAGTTCATTGCATTTGCTTTCATGGCTTTCAATATGGCTTTTGAGGCTGAACGGACCGACCCAAGCCAAAACCGCTCAATGAAACTTAGTGTGGGTCTACCGCAGCCGGCGTATGCGTTTGTAAGTAAGATGAGCGGTCCATAAAATAATCCACAGAGCCAACTAAGGCAAGCAACTTGCTGTCTTCAAAATGGCGAAACTGCTCGCCCGCCAAGTCACTTGATCACAACGTCATCACAAATCACATGATAATATGAACCAATCACCGCATGCAGATTTGTAACCCAGAAAAAAAAAAAAAAAAAAAAAAAACACGCTCCATTTTAAAGCTTGTGTCGTCACAAGCAATAAAAGTGTGTTAACAGCATCCATTATCAGAGTAAAATACAATTGAACAACGGTCACCCGCAGGTGGGCACTATAGGGAGACACCAACAATGGATCTTGGATGTGGTCAAGCTTCCTTTGATCACATATTGAATTTAATTAGCTGTAAACCTGAGAAAGGTTTCAAGTGATATGTATTGAATGGAGTATTGACAACAACTAAGAGTTATATGTTTCGAGTTTGGTTTCGGTTCCCGTGCGGTAAAAATTGCGCCAAAGAAATTTAAGCTGCCCGTTTTAACAGGTAAAAAAAGAAAAACAGTACAAAATGCCTGTTGGGGTCGCCCATAAGTGGCCGCAGCCACTTAGGCCCACTCCACACGTTTGAAAACGGACACTTTTTACGAGTTTTTGCTTTCTGCTCACATTAAAACGATGACTCGAAAACGAAGGTTTATGAAAATAGAGGTTTCCAAAAGTGGTTCTCAAAGTGGAGAAACAGATGCGCTTTTAAATAAAAACGCATTGGTGTGGACGTAGCCTTAATAGGGTAGGCTGTTTAATCTGGGGACAATCTACAGAAAATTACCAAGAATAGTTTTTGGACTTTGACAAGTGGTCGTTACAGGTTCGACTGAGTTTGTTATTACGCGACAGCTACCAACTAGGTATAATCTTAATACAAGTGCAATTTCAGGTTTATATTAGCGTTCGCAATTTATTCTATTTTACAACTAACATTTGATGAATACATACTAACTCATATTATGCGGTGGCTGTTAATTTAGAAGAAAGGGTTTACAAATGACAGGTGGTTTAATGACTGCATATTATTATGCATTTACAAAGGCATCAAGTTTGTTTAAAAATATTTTTTAACTTTCACAAAAAGCTATAAAATTTGTTTAACAAAGCAATTACACATTCCAAAAAACACGCCGATTATTATCTTTGATCTCCAACGCTTGATCTTCCAATAATGATCAGCGCCCTTTTTCAGTCTTGGTAAGCTGGCTTCCACTGCTACTAATTTGGCTTCAACACTCAAACAACCCTTGATGCTGATCTTAGAAAAAGTACAAGCAAGAAAACGTACAATGAACGCTACACGCCTCGCGGTTTGTCTATTTGTTACGTTGATGTTATGTTTTCAAGCACATTTGAGTGATGCCTTCGGACCCGAGCCAAAATATGTGCGATCCGATTCTTATCACATAAAATCGAGTGCATAATGCGCAACAAAGTGGTCATTAAGCGAAGACAGGCGGTACAGGAGCATTTCCGAAGGCTTTGTAAAGAAAAACACATGCAGACCAAAATAAATTCTGGAGCACAATAAAGCCTTTCATCAACTCAAGAAAGAATACAAACACCGGGAAGGGCCGCATCATAATAAAGGGCAATGAGAAAGTCATCAGAGACCAGCAACAGGTGGCTGAAATGCTAAATGAATATTTCTCAAGTGCTACCGAAACAAAAGAACACAATCAGAACCGACCCACGCCCAATCTCACGCACATTTCTCACCATTTGAAGGAGGCAACAAAACTATCACTCAACAAAACAAGCCCACAAGAAGTTTGCGAAGTAATGATGAAGCTCAAGGCCAATAAAGCAACGGGCTGGGACTTAATTCCCCCGCGGGCAGTCAAAGAATCTGCAGCTGTTTAGTGTCACCCTTTTAGTACGCTGTTTAACTTTATACTGGACGCTACCAGAGTACCTCAACAATGGAAACTCGGAGAAATCGCCCCTGTCCATAAAAAGGAATGCACTCTAATGAAGACAAACTACAGGCCACTTACAATTCTACCTACATTATATAAAGTATTCGAAAGACTCGTCCACACAAGAATGAGCCCACATTTTGAGGAAATTTACCACAAATATGTATTTGCCTACAGAAAACACCACGGATGCGCCACCGCACTTCTTAGCTTAACTGAACTATGGACAAAAAGAGCTAGATAATCATAAAGTTATCGGGCTAGTCTCGATGGACCTGAGCAAGGCATTTGACTCTCTGCCTCATGACCTCATCGTCTTAAAGCTTAAAGAATACGGAGCCGACAGTAAGACTGCCAATCTTATCAGAGACTATCTAAAAAACCGACTACAGCGAGTGAAACTGGGAGACAAATATTCGGAATGGCAAACAATATCCAAAGGTGTCCCACAGGGGTCTATCCTCTGCCCGTTGATATTTAACATCTTTATGAACGATTTATCAATCTCCATCAAACGCAGCACTCTGTCCGGCTATGCTGACGACACACAGATGTTCTACGCAGACAAGGATGTAACACAAATTGAGCAGGTCATCAACGCAGATCTCCAAAATGCGGATAAATGGTACGACGAGAATGGGATGACGCGGAACCCGAAAAAATATCAAGCAATGATAATGGGAAAGACTCGAGAACTTCCAAACCTCTTCCGAGACAACACCAGCATCCCAATAACAAGCGAAATTGATCTGTTTGGAGTCACAATTGACGATAAGCTCAAGTTTGAGAAGCATATACGCAATCTTTGCCGAAAAGTAAGTCGACAAACAGCAGTACTGCAACGGATGAAGAAAATGTTGCATTTTGAGACAAAAAGGGACCTATATTTTGCCTTTATTCTTCCCCATTTTAACTATTGCGCAGAAACATGGCATCACTGCAGCAAAAAATGCACTTCAATGCTGGAACAAGTAAATGAACGGGCTGTCCGCTCTACTTTTAATGAAAGATCTGCGCCGTACAAAGAACTATTAGAGAAACTGGGTCTGACGACTCTTCAAAATCAAAGACTTTTAAAGATAGTTTGCACTGTCTTTAAGACATTGAATAATCCACAAGAAGACGCCAACCACACTTCGAGTCTGACCACCGTGGAGGAAAAAAAATGCTTGCGCAAAAGCGGCTCTGTTTCAACTGTACGGGCGCCAAGCACCGCGTAGCTGAATGCAGGAGCAAAATCAGCTGCCAAAAATGTCACCTCAAGCATCAATATATTTCGATCTGCACAGGAAGCCCGACAGGAAGACAGAATATGATGACAGCTACTGGCGCCAGCGAAGGTCCATTAGTCTACTAATCTGATTTCCATATGATCGCTTCGATCGTCTTGCTCTCCAGAATCGTCGGAATCGTTGCGATCACCCAGATGTTTCCATTTGATCGTCCCGATTGTCCGAGGAGGTTTCATTACAAGCATTTCTATCGCCCTGATTGTCTGAGATAGCGATCCTTGCGTCGGCACTCGTTTCGATCGCCGGTGACTTTGTTTCCATATCGCTTTGATTGTCCCGATCGTCCCACTAGTTCTGCGGACGATCGAAGCGATCATACGGAAACCAGGCTTAACTTTGCGCCACCTTGGAAAATCTAATAGAGGGTTTGCGCGGCGGCCATGTTGGATGGCAGGAACAATGAAATAGTTTTCCAAAGCATTTTTTTCCCAGAGGATTTGAATTGTATTGTTCTTGCCATCCAACATGGCCGCCGCGTAAACCCTCTATAGTCCATTTGCCAGCATTTTGACACGCATTGGATGAATCCAGCGAAACCAGTTGAAAACAATAGACCTTTATCAGGGTATGATGTTATTCTACGAAAACTAGAATACACCACTAAAACAAATTACAAACCAAGTATTCAACTGCATTAAAAAGACAGCTACTTTAGAAAAAGAAACTATCATCAGTAAGGGTATTCTATTTTTTGTTTGCTTTTAGATATTTCCACACAAAAATCTCGATAAATTGCACAGACTGACCTATGTTAGTAATTGTAAAATTAGTTGAAATATATTAATTTTACTGGGTCTCATAAATTCACTAAATTCACTTTTACTTACATACTTTAGCTAGGGCCTCAGCTCTTGACCTATTTGCCTCGTGAGGGGTGAAGAGAACTGGCAAGACTGGGACCTTCCACATCTGTTAGTAGCCCTAAAGAAGTGGAAAAACATGAATCCTTTGGAGGCAAGCGAAACCCATGGAAAATCGAAAACACCCTACGCAAAAACGCTCACAGTTTTACCACGCCATAGATAATGAACATCGGAAACGCGGCGCGAGTGTCTATTGTGAAGACGCCAACCACACTTCGAGTGATTGTACAAGTCTGACCACCGTGGACGAAATAAAGAAAACGCTTGCGCAAAAGCGGCTCTGTTTCAACTGTACGGGCGCCAAACACCGCGCAGCTGAATGCAGGAGCAAAATCAGCTGCCAAAAATGTCACCTCAAGCATCATACTTCGATCTGCACAGGAAGCCCGACAGGAAGACAGAATATGATGACAGCTACTGGCGCCAGCGAAGGTCCATTAGTCTACCCATTAGTTGTGGTGGACGTCGAAGGAGTGACATGCCGAGCACTTCTGGACACCGGAGCCAGGAGTTCCTATGCCTCTGACGCGTTGTTAAGTTTACTTTCGAAGCGCAAACCTCGTAAAGAAGTACGACGTATCGAGATGATGCTTGGTGCAGTGACCAAACAAGTGGAACTGTCAACCATCAGCATCAAATCACTCGACGGGAGATTCCAAATGAATATTAACGTGACCAAGGTTAACAAAAGAGAACTACTCATGCTGGATAACCCTAACTACCAGAAACTCATACAATCCTACGATTACCTGAAAGGAATGCAGATGGAAGATCATGACCCAAAGCCGCGGCTACCGGTCCATTTCATACTGGGAGCAAGTGATTACCTTTGCATCAAGACTGACGAACCACCTCGTGTCGGCCAATCGGCAGGACAACCAGTGGCTGAGAAGACGAAATTTGGCTGGACAATCTTGGCCCGGGGCACGGAGATAGACTGCACCTCTATGCTCCTAACTCAAACCAGTCAGTCTGATTACGAGGAGCTTTGTAGACTTGACGTGCTTGGACTGGCAGACACACCCGAGCACGACCAGAACGAAGTCTACGCGGAGTTTCGCGAGCAGCTAGTGAGAGATGAAGAGGGGTGGTACGAAACCGCCCTGCCTTGGAAGGGTAACCACCCAACCCTTCCAACCAATCGAAGTGGTAGCTTACGAAGGTTAGCTAACCTTCAGCGTAAACTTAAACAGAACAGGCTGACCGAGAAGTACGCGAAGATAATCGAGAAACAGAAGGCTGAGGGAATCGTGGAAATTGCCGACAAGGAACCAACGGGAGTGGAATTATACAAACCCCATAAACCAGTCGTCAGAGAGGGGGCAGAAACCACAAAACTGAGGATCGTGTACGATGCCTCCGCTCGTGCCTACCCAGAAGCGCCAAGCTTGAATGAATGTCTCCACGCGGAACCACCACTCCAGAATCGACTCTGGAATGTACTTGTGCGAATGCGCTTCCATCCAGTAGCAGTAACAGGCGATTTGAATTAGGCTTTCTTGCAAGTACGAATCCAGGAAGCACAGAGGAATGCACTTAGGTTCCATTGGAGAGCGAATGAAAGCTCAGAAGTTGAGAAATTGAAGTTTACAAGAGCTCTCTTGGGGCTTTTCTTTTTTTTTTTTTTTGTATTTTATTTATTTTATTTTATTTTTGCTTAAGCTACACAGTATAAAAAAAACTACATTATTACACACAAAATACTAACAAACAGCTATCCAGGTATTAAAAACAAAATAGAAAAATATTAAAGTAACTATAGAAAAAAAATCATAAACACTTAGAATCTCGTACACTTTTTTGATGCCAAATGATAGATTCAGAGTGGTTTTAGACGTCTAATATTTCTGGGATCAAAGGGTTCCATTTTTTGTAATGGTAGACTAAGTTATTTTTTTCTCCCGCAATGAAACGCTCGTTCAAATGAATTGCTTTGATTCGTTTTTGGAACAATCTTGGTGTCAAAGAAGTATTACGAATCTTTGAATGGTATATATAATATTTGCCGTTGAGAATAATTAGGTTTACCAGTACGAAATTCTCTTTGGGCTTGCTCCGTCACCATTCTTGTTAGGAGGGGTAATAGAACATCATCTCAAGTCATGGGAAGCCCGTAAGCCGGAGCTCATCGCAGAGATCCGCAAAAGCCTGTACGTCGACGACCTCCTCAGCGGAAAGCCGACTGTCAAGGAGGCTCTGCAGCACAAGGAGGAAGCTACCGAAGTTTTCCGTGGTGCTACCTTAACGCTTCACAAGTGGGACTCGAATGCGGCCGAGCTGGATGAAGGTGTGACAACTGAGACAAGCGAAAAAACCTTCGCTAAGGAGCAACTCGGGACACCGCATGGGGGAGGTAGCAGTCTCCTTGGGTTCGGATGGAAAAAACGTGCAGACGAAATAAGTATCAGCAAGCATTCCCCTGGAGCAAGCGCTACCTACTAAGAGAGGGATATTGCGGAAGCTTGCAAAGATCTACGATCCGCTGGGCCTAGTGTCGCCGCTAACCCTGCAGGGCAAAGTCATCTACCGAGAGGCCTGCAACACGAAGCTGTTGGCCTGGGACTCGCAGCTGCCGGACAAGCTGGCAAGGAAATGGACGCGATGGGAAAAGCAGTTGCCCAAAAGAGTGGCGGCACCGCGGACAATTACCGAATTCCGAGAGAAGATCAAGGCAGTAGAGCTTCACGCCTCTGGCGATGCAAGTGCAAAAGGGGTGTCAGCTGTCGAGCATGCAATTGTCACGCAGAAATGAGGGATAACTCGAGGACTTGTTGCGGGAAAAGCGCGACTGGCCAAACAGGGCTTGACCATACCGGGTCTGGAACTCGTTGCAACGCATATGGCCACTAACCTCGTTTGCAACGTGCAAGAGGCCCTACAAGGATTTCCGGTGACAAGTGTGCACGGATGGCTGGATAGTACCGTAGCACTTTACTGGATAAAGGGAGGCGAGTACAAGCAATTTGTGGCAAATCGTGTTCGCAAGATTCAGGCACACCCCCATATTCAGTGGCGCATGTCCCAACAGATGAGAACCCCGCTGACTTGGGAAGCAGAGGTGGGTGTGTGAAAGACAACAAGCTGTGGTGGACCGGACCCGAGTGGCTTGCCAAATCAGAAAATTGGCCTCCTAACATTGTAACGGTAGACACTCCGGAGACCAATGCAGAAGCTAAAGCCACACGGGAACTCTTTGCGGCGACCGTCGAGACTACAGACGGTTTCGAAGACCTCCTCGCAAAGTTTAGCCTGAGCAAGGCGTTGAGAGTTGATGCTTGGGTCTCGGGATTGCTACACAACTCCCGTCAACCCAACCAACCGTTAAAAGACTGACTTGCTCCGGCGAAGGTCTAACTCTCGAAACGTCAACTCAGAATTGTTATCCGTGTCAAAAACCGAGGTGACTGGAGAGAATAGCGTGCCTATTTTCTGACAAACACGACGTAAAAACGTATAATTTGCGACATTCTGTGCCTGAAAGCCATTTATTCTTAGTTGTTGACAGTTCTGTTTCGTTGCAAGAAAAGCGAAAACTATCTTGCTTGTATTCTTCACGCCCACTGTTCTGTACAAACATTTCGTTTCCGAGTTTCATTCAAACTCATTTCTATTATCATATCCATGTTTTTGCATTAGTAATAAATAGTTAACCGTTCATAAATTTTAATACTATCATGGGCAGCTGAGTAGGTAATTAGAGTAGCCACATACTAATAGAAATAAATAAATTTAAATAAAAATGTGTTTACAGCACCATTACCAGAGTAAAATACAATCGAACAACGGTCACCCGCAGGTGGGCCCTATAGGGAGACACCAACAATGGATCTTGGGTGTGGTCAAGCTTCGTTTGATCACATATTGAATTTGATTAGCTGTAAACCTGAGAAAGGTTTCAAGTGATATGTATTGAATGGAGTATTGACAACAACTAAGAGTTATATGTTTCGAGTTTGGTTTCGGTTCCCGTGCGGTAAAAATTGCGCCAAAGAAATTTAAGCTGACCGTTTTAACAGGCCAGCTGGGGTCACCCATAGGTGGCCGCAGCCACTTAGGCCCACTCCACACGTTTAAAAACGAACACTTTTTTTACGAGTTTTTTCTTTCTGCCCACATTAAAACGATAACTCAAAAACGAAGGTGTATGAAAACGGAGGTTTCCAAAGACGGTTCTCAAAGTGGAGACTTTCGAAAACGGATGCGTTTTTAAATAAAAACGCATTAGTGTGGAAGTAGCCTTAATAGGGTAGGCTGTTTAATCTGGGGACAATCTACAGTAAATTACCAAGAATAGTTTTTAGACTTTGACAAGCGGTCGTTACAAGTTCGACTGAGTTTGTTATTACACGACAGCTACCGACTAGGTATAATCTTAATACAAGTGCAATTTCAGGTTTATATTAGCGTTCGCAATATTATATTTTACAACTAACATTTAATAAATACATAGTAACTCACATTATGCGGTGGCTGTTTATGTAAAGAGACGTTAGTTGGCCTATCCTATTTTAGTGAAAACGACTGGAATTTCAAGCCCAATTTTTGAGCTTATGTACGACAAAGCAATCGATTCGCTGAGTAATTATCACAATTCAACGGACGGCTAAAACGGCTAGTCAGGTCAATTAAACTGGGGAACGCACAAATAATAAAAGGAAATAAATAATTTAGAAGAAAGGGTTTACAAATGGCAGGTGGTTTAATGACTGCCTATTATTATGCATTTACGAAGGCATCACAAAAAGCTTTATATTTGTTTAACAAAGCAATTACACATTCCAAAAAACATGCCCTTCAAACTCTTCTTCTTCCTAAAATTTACTTTTTTGAGCATTAGAAAGTAGTTGTTGGTCACCCATAATGCCGAAAAGAAAATCGATGAAAATAGAAATAACGAGAAAGCCCTCAGGCAGTTTTGGTCACGAAACAGTTTTATATTATAAAGATCAAAGAACAGGCGAAACTATTATTATTCGCGCTGAAATATCACACGTTTGATCTTCCAACAACTGAAATTTTTGGCTGCTCTATTAAGCAGTGTTACAACCACAGACCAAATTAAAAAAAAACAAAAAAAAAAAACGGGCATCAGAGCACATAAATGTGACTAGCGATACCAACGGTAACGGATAGGCGGATACATAACAATTTTGTGATTAATTCTTCTCATGCATTGGTTCGTCAGATATTATAGTTCCTTGTGATGTTCGACCGAAAGCAAGGACGAAACAGCCGGCTAACATACGTTGTTAACGTGTTTTTTTTTTTCGATCCCGCTTTGTCATCACAGAAGAATAGTGGCATTGTAAATTGGATTATTATCTTTGATCTCCAATGTTTGATCTTCCAATAATGATCAGCGCCCTTGTTCAGTCTTGGTATAAAGCTGGCCTCCACTGCTGCTAATTTGGCTTTAACACGGAAACAACCCTTGATGCTGATC
The DNA here is from genome assembly GCA_964036295.1 of Plumapathes pennacea. NCBI lineage: Eukaryota > Metazoa > Cnidaria > Anthozoa > Antipatharia > Myriopathidae > Plumapathes > Plumapathes pennacea. The sequence continues at coordinate 9,874,996 of OZ038469.1, read as the reverse complement.
TTAGAAAAAGTACAAGCAAGAAAACGTATAATGAACGCTACACGCCTCGCGGTTTGTCTATTTGTTATGTTGATGTTATGTTTTCAAGCACATTTGAGTGATGCCTTCGGACCCGAGGCAAAACATGTGCGATCCGATTCTTATCGCCGCCAATTTATAAGGGAACAAAGAGAGATAAGAAAGTGAATAAGTGGCAGGGCAGTTTTACAGAGGACGGTATTGTATTTAAGGTATTGCGATCGCGCATGTGGGCATGCGCAGCATTTCTTGTGCACGATCGTGGTTTCACTGAGTTGCTCTCATTTTTATCATCTTTTCATGTTTTTTTTTTTTTAATGACATTAATAAATAAAAGAACGCAAGAAGACTTCACTTTCGTGCATGCTCTGCGATACACCTCGTTTTCGTGTTGCAAATTATGACGTAATCCCACATGGTTGCGTGTGATTGTTTGTAATTGCGAATATTGGAAACACACAGGAATAACGCAAAGAAAATAGTTTGGTTGATCTTTTTTATTATAAATTTCTACTTGAGAGATCTACATTTTGTGAAAAAAAGAAAATAAATAAAATAAAAAAACGAAAATAAGATATCGAGCAGTTCTTTCAGAATTGTATTCGGGTAGAATTAAATACGTAATATTCCGGCAATATTAGCGTAGTCGGCGACCCCCATTTTGTCTTGTGAATTCGTATCTGGTACACAGAAGGAGTCTATGCGCCAAATTTAGGGAGAAATTATTGAGTGGAAATTGCGCGATTGCATTACCTTAGGCCATTCAGACCTTATTTTTCTTACGTTCTTATTTTTTCATTCCCGCCACAGTTTTCCAGTGTTAAGAGGGAGTTGTGCAGAGCTGCTAGAAGCCTAAACTGTGATCAGGCGTTTTATGAACCCAAGTTATGACAACTAACTGAAGCCACTTCGCAATGAAGAATTTCTTAGACATCGTATTATCATTAATTGAGATATAACGGTAATTGTGCAGTTTGGGCTCGATACTTCATGTAAAACGCATGTAACGTCATTACAATAAAATAAAATAAAAAACTGCGCTCAAACGAAGTGAATTGTGAGTAGGGTAATTTATATACCCTGCAATAACTGAAAACAAATGAAGCACTGCGCTCGTAGTCAACTTATAAGAAATATAGGTACAACACTGTATAACTAGGATCTCCATCAATTACAGAGACATAATTCATTGGGCTGTTTCCAAGATGCAATAATTTCATCATACTGCTATAGACGGACAATCTGCAGTAATTTACTAAGAATATCTTTGGCAAATGACCGTTACAGATTCGACTGTACTTGTTATTACATGACACCTACCGACTAGTTATCTTAATACAGGTGTAATTTTAGGTTTATACAGCATTCGCAATATTATTAAAAAATTTAATATATGCATACATACATATCATCTACCGGGCGGGAGGTCCGTGTTGGAAAAAACTGTGCCCGAGGCTTGAAACAATCGGCCGCTGCAGCGAGAGCCGTATCAAGCCCGAAGTCACTGTTTTTCTCAATACGGATCGACAAAGCTCGGGAAATAACATTTTTACTTTGTTTTCTTGAGCAGAAGCGGTTCAATGTAATGTTATACCTCACTCACAATTGTCTATATGTAGGCACCTGTTGTGTTTTAACAGACCATTTTCTCAAGGTTGCGCGCGCATCCAAGCTTGACGGGCCACCATCTTCGATATGAGGATTGTTTAGCGAGTATTAATGCGTGAACGTTATACAAAACGCCTTTAAAACTCAAGATAGCCGTCCTAACTTAAATAAGAACGCAGTATGAAGCATTTACATTGAAGCCGAAGACAGTCCGCCGTGAAAAAAAGCCAAAAGTTGAATTTTGAAAGTCTTGACCTGTCAAGCTTGGATGCGCGAGCAACCTTGAGAAAATGGTCTATTAACCTTCAAGATTTCAAGCAAACAACAATTTGAATAAAATAAATGCACTTAAGCTGATAGCTTTCAATCATTTCCGCGCTTCATCTGGTTACTAATTTATTCATAATGCTCACTGGTTCAAAATTTGTATTAACCCAGTGCTCAAGAAAACGTTTCAATGCCAGCACGCATTTCAGCCATTTTTTCTACGAATCAGATTAGAATAAAAATATGTTGTCCGACTGTAAACAATGTAAGTTTCACCTTAAATTAGCCGCGTCCATGACGTAAGATACGCAAAGTGCCCGTGGCAGATATTGGAATAAACTGCCCGCTCAGGGAACCAATCAGATTGCAGGATCCGGTGGGCACGGACCACTCACGCTCAGGAAATAAGATAATAAGGAGCTTTAGCAACTTACGACGGCGACGGCAGTGCGAGGAACCAGATGTCTCAGTATTCTTTGTGTTTCAGTAACTTTGCCTATTCTTAAGTTGCTCAAAAATGGTTCCGTTTTTGCTTTTATCGTCAATAAGTCGAACGACTGTTGTAAATTCTCAAAATGACGTCCACGTTCCGACAACAACTTGAAAAAGAAGCATTTGAAGTCGCACGCGAGAGCACGACGACCCTGAGATCACGTCAATTTCAAATGTTCACGTGCTTCTTTTGTCTTCTGCAATGACTTTTACTGTTTCACCGAGATTGCCGTCGTCTTCTCCCGTCCTGGGCTCGGTTTTTCGAAAGCCGATTAAGCTAATCCAGGATTAACGAAATTCTTTCTGATGACCTCTTTGCCGATAAAATGCAGGGTATTGTTCAAATATGGATTAAAAAGTTTGTTTTAGCTGAAAACGTATCAAGGAAGTCGTTGCAGGACAAAACCTTCACATTTTCAGGCATATAAATGACAAGAAAGTTTACACCTAATGCAGGATTAGCCTAATCGTGCTTTGAAAACCGGGCCCTGGTGCTAAAGCTCCCCAATAACTCTATGCGGTGGCGGTCTATATAAAGAGACGTCAGTTTGTTTTTCCTCTTTAGTAAAGTGAAAGCGAAGCAGCTGGGATTTCAAGCCCAATTTTTGAGCATTGTAACTTATACGTACGACAAAAGCAATTGATTTGCCGAACTTAAATACTCTTCACAATTCAACAGACCGCACCAAAACGGCAAGTCAAATTATTTAAACTTGGGGGACGCACAGATAATAAAAGAAAATAAATAATCTAGAAGAAAGGGTTTGCAGTTTCGTAAGTTGCAGATCATTCTTTAGTTGTGGAGGAAAGTTTGTTAAATCCATCTTCGAAGTGAAAACAGATGAATATCAGTTGTTGGTTCGTCAGATATTAGTTCCTTGTGAAGTTCGACCAAAATGCAAGGACGAAACAGCCAGCTAACATACGTTGTTGACATGTTTTTCTTTTAATTTCGCTCTGTCGACATAGAAGAATAAACAAGCATTTGGTATTGCTAATTGAATGATCATTTAGATCTCCAGTATTTGATCTAATCCAATAATGATAATTGACGGTCATCGTGTAGTGACGTTCAGTCTTGGTATAAAGCTGGCCTCCTCTGTTCCTATTTCGGATTCAACACTGAACCAACACTTGATGCTGAACTCAGAAAGAGTACAAGGAAGTAAACGTACAATGAACGCTACACGCCTCGCGGTTTGTCTATTTGTTATGTTGATGTTATGTTTTCAAGCACATTTGACTGATGCCTTCGGACCCGAGCCAGCACCTAACGGGCCTAACGCTTTCGTGCATTGCCGCCAATTTTTAAAGGAAAAAAGAGAGGTAAAAAAAGTTCATTTCTTGCCTGGTTTGTTAGCAGCTGAGTCGCAGGGTAGTTTGCCAGAGGAAGGCATGTTTCATATACATGCGATATTTTATTTAAGGTGATGCGATTGCGCATTTGTGCGCAACAATTCTTGCGCACGATTATGGTTTTACTGCTCAATTACCGGCTGCAAGTCAAACTTGCTCCGAATTTTTTCAGTTGTATAAATCATGACATTTTTTATGATATTCACGACACATTTTTTACATGAAAGAACGCAACAGACTTAACTTTCGTGCATGCTCTGCGACACATCTCGCTTTCGTGTTAGAAATTATGACGTTAATCCAACATGTCCACCCTGTGATATTGCGAATATTTGAAACACACAAGAATAGCGCAAGTATTAGATTGCTTACCTACCCTGACTTTTTATTATAAATCTCAACTTGAGAGATCTACACTTTGCGGAAAACAAAAGGAAAAAATATCAAACATTTCTTTCGGAATTTTGGTCAAAGATGCTGAGAAAACTGTTCTAAATTCGGAGTCGTTGACCCCCATTCTTTTATAACTTTGAATCCGGTACACAAAAGGAGTCTATGTACCAACTTTAAGGACACTCTATCGAGTGGAAATTGCGCGATTGCATTACCTTAGGCCACTCAGACCTTATTTCTTACGTTCTTATTTTTTCATTCCCGCCACAGTTTTCCAGTGTTAAGAGGGAGTTGTGCAGAGCTACTAGAAGCCTAAACTGTGATCAGGCGTTTGATGAACCCAAGTTGTCTGACAACTAACTGGAGCCACTTTGCAATGATGATTCCTTAGACATCGCATTATCATTAATTGAGATATAAAGGCAACTGTGCAGTTTGCACACGATACTTCATATAAAACGCATGTAACGTCATTACAATAAAATAAAAACTGGTAAAAATACTGCGCTCAAACGAAGTGAATTATGAGTAGAGTAATTTATATACACTGCACTAACTGCAAATAAATGAAGCGCTGCGCTCGTATCCAACTTATAAAACGATATATAGGTACAACACTGCATAACTAGGATCTCTCCCAACTACAGAGACATAAATCACGGGGTTGTGTCCAAGATGCAATTATTTCATCATACTGGCAACGATTTACTGCGCAATAAAAAATTCACACATTTACTGGTCCTGGCGTTGTCGGTAAAAGTTTTATTAAAACAAATCAACGAAGCGTTGGTTTAAGTGTCTCTGTTCGCGTGCCGTGTCGCCCGCTACGTCACAGCAGCACTCCTCATCTAGGAGTTATTCGATTGGTTCAGCGTAACACACCTCGTATGGGCACAACGTTCGCGTACAAATGCTTTATTGAGGTCACTTCTGCTTGGTCAGCGTTTGTCGCCATGGGTGAAACGATTCTATTGTTGTAAGCAATAACTTCCTGGGATCGCGATCACAGCTAGTATGCAGTCTACCTAGCACCTAGACTGGCGTTGCCAGTGAGCTCGCGGCGTTAGTTGGGTCGAGAGCAGAATAAACTAAAATGGAAAGCAAGGACAAGAGCGGAACTTCCGGGAGACTTCCAGTTTCTCACCAGAAATATATCACACAGTATAGAGAACTTGGCTTTTGACACCTTGCTTAAATGAAACCTGATTAAACTATAAATTATCATTACAACACTCATACACTTGGTTCTTAAAGGTTGAGCGACTCTGCATTTTGAGCTTAGAAGCGAAACGGTTACCCACCGAGTAAATCTGAGTAGTGCGTGACTTGTCTTTTTATGAATCAATTTTGACAGCTTGACTTCGACCACTTAATTCTAATCAGAGGCCACGATTATTCCAGCCTTCGCTTCAATACTAGTCTGTCTTGTTTTTTAACTGAATGCGTTTCACTTCTATCAGGCTTTCGAGTATTTGTGCTTTGTAACAAATATAAAATTGAAAGCGAGGAATGTAACACGAGCCCAACACGAAACTTGTTTACAATGTTATTGCGGTTTTGTTCATAGCGCGTTCAGTCCATTTGTGACTGCAAACTCAATGCTCGGGACTATTTCGCTGTATTTTTCATTTCTAGTATACACACAGGGCAGCCCAGGCTCCGAGGGTCTGTCTGTCTGTTACACAGTGATATGTGATACCTTTGTTATTACGAAAGAACATGTCCTTTGGCAATTATAAAGAAATGTATGGGGATTTTGGTCGTTCGCCGAACGGCGGTCTTCGGCAACGATTGAACTTAAAAACTGGCTAAATATGTTTAGTTGCGCGTCATCTTACCTCTCTCCGAACGTCAGCTTGCTGCGCTCGCTGGAACCGGTAAAAATTTTGGGGCGAAATTCTGACATCTCTTCTTATGCACAATCGAATTCGACTCTTATTTCTAATCAGAGGCCACGATCAATCCAGCCTTCATTTCAATACCTGTGTGTTTTCTTGTATTAACTGAATGCGTTTCTTCTATCAGGCTCAGACAACCCGATTGCTGCCCTATAACTTACTAGATCAACCCCCATCTAGTGGGAGCCAAAGTAGAAAAATATGACTGCTTACCTCTTGTTGCGCACGTACTACTTGGCAATGGAAAAATGCATCTACCAGGGTGAGAACACAAGACAGAACACAACAAACCACGCTATGAACACAACTAGCACAAAAATAGATACAAAATTGGAACAAAAAAGTAGGTACAAAGTACATAGTAAAAAGAACACAACTAGCAAAGAGAGTCATAGAGCTAGGTGTCTAAAGACACAAGGCCACAGTCTAACGTTGCGAGATACTCAACAGGTCTTCCTTGCGTCTAATACGGAGTATTCTCCCATCATCACGCCGTTTAATAAAGATGGCTCCGTCCCGAGTGTATGTAAGGCCCACATCGCGGAAATCTTTGCGAACTTGCATGTAGAGTTCCTGGTTCGGTTTTGTTAGATCCTCATTTACGTATAAGTTCTTTCCTTTCAGTTTCCTTCTGTTCTTCATTACTAGGATCTTCGTTCGATAGCTCTTAAGTCTGACAATCATCGAGCGTGAACCATCAGCTTTGGGTCTCCCAACACGGTGTGCTCGATCGATTTCATGTTGATCGATTTTAACCCCCAATTCCTCGTCACAGAATGCAATTACTTTTCCATAGCAATCTTCTTGCTCATCTTCCTCAATTCCAGTTATGCGAACGTTACAACGTCGGGAATATTGCTCGTTGTAATTGGTCTTCTCCCGTATTAGAAAGAGCTGGCTCTCAAGATTGTTGATCTTTTCTTTGAGCGGCTTCGTTGCCGCTTCGACAGCTTCGTCGATGGCGCACTTCAGCGTTTGGCTCAATATTTCTTGGAATCCAGCGGATTGAAGATATTTCTTTAATTCAGTGTTGAATAACTCTTGTATTTGCTCACTCATAGAAAATTCCAAGTTAGAACTGGATCTTGTACGAGCGGATCCTTTGGACGCCATGTTGAATTCGCAAACGTGAGCAACTTCCCGTTGGCTTTCTGCTTCAAATTGTAAGTATTCGAATTTGCTCGGTTTAAACTCGCTCGAAAGTATTGTCAACATTTTCTTCTAGATTGCAAGGAGAATGCCAACTGAAATTACTACATGAAAGATTGTGGAATCTAAACAACGATATTTTGCGAACTCGTGAGTGGCGGTGCTTGCCAACCTGATGATATTAATCGGTCAGTATAAAACGCAAACTGTCATGACAGCTTGACCTTCTAATTAACTTTCCGTGTGCCACTCCCCAGGTGACCTCCTTTCAATCAGTCCCAGATGTGCGCAACATTAATTCCAGTTTGTTACTTTCTTTTCAGAATCTTCCGATTGTTATTTTCAAGTATCGATTGAACCGCCTTTTACCAACCGCTTCTCGATAAATAGTGATAAAAAGGAGGCCTGTGGCTGGAAACTGCCAAATCAATTTCGGTGGAACGGCTGTCAAAAGTCGGAAACGCAATCCAGAAGGTCTGGATTTCGCAAGGACCTTCAGCGCTTGTTTCATTATTTGTAGTTTTATTTACCCACAATCATGGTCAAAAGTCGTTGGGACGCTCCACTTACGCACATCCAGAGCACAATGTAAATCCGTACAACCTATGGAGGTCTCATATTTCTTGTTTTCAAGTCCCTCCCCCTCCCCTCCATTCAATGTTGGCCCGTGGTGCAGCTATAAACCGAACCATGTTCAACTACCCAACATTGAATGGGGGGGAGGGGTAAACTTGAAATGACCATGATTGTGTTTGTTCCGCAGAAGTAAAATCGCCGTTTAAGGTTCTTGGGCTGAAGAGACTGGAAATATTTTGATACACCTTGGCAGATATTGTCTCAAGGAATCATTTTACGTCTAGTTTATAAAAAATTGAAACGAGAAACTGTCCGCTAGCAGAAAATAGAGCCCACGTTAGGCTTCTAAAGGTTAAAAGGTCTTGTGACAGGAAATTTATATATTTTAAGTAGCTACATTTTACAGTGAAACGATTGACTGTATTGAAAAGATGCTAAGCATATTTAGTGTAAAGGAAAATGGATCCTCGTTGAATTTCCTGCTTGAAAGGGAATACAGTATTCACGTATGCCGAGTCTGGTACTGGGATGCAGCTGTTTAGCGGCGGAAATTCGCCGTGACGGCAAGTTTCATTCACGGATTTTTGTTATAGGACTTGCTTATAACACCTGATATTTTGATGAATCGAATAATAATTCATACAGCTTGCGAATAGCCGTGTTATGGCGGTAACAACTGTTCATATGACGTCACACGGAGATTGCTCAACATTACACCAGACAATACTCCGTTGTTTGTTGTCAAATTCGGCCGTTTTAAAACAGTTAAAAACTGGAAAAGTGTATTACCGTGAATAGTTATATCTAAAGCCCATATTGGTGCATAATCCGCTTAATGTTTCCCTCGTATAGAAGGAAAAACAACAATACTCCACTGAACGACAACAAAAGAGATAATTAGATTCAAATTATGCTAAACACAAAAAATGCTGTCGTGAAATTAGTAAAAAATGCATTGAAAGATTTACCTAGCGTTTGTCAAACATATCGCGTTTACAGTTTTGTTGAAAATGTCTTGAAATTTTTTTATTTAGCATTTTACTGTGGAGTATTGATGGGATTAAAGACAAACTGGGCCAGACGACGTCAAACAAAGAATCAAATTTCACTCGAGAATATGGCACCGGCTAATAAAAAGAATGCAACTGTTATCTCCGAGGTCTGAAACACGTATCGCACGCTTGCTGCACTGCATGTTGCTCTTATATCAGGCAGAATACAGTTCCTAAGCACACAATGTGACAAAACGGCTTTAAGTAACGCAATCGGCACTTAACGGTCAAATATTACACACGTTTGTGAATTGACTTCAACCAACTCTGAAAACACAGTTATCTACACTATAAAGTATTCATAAACATGCCCGAGTTTGGTGGTTGTAGCTCTTTTTCTCTTAGTTCCAGAAGAGTTTAAGCATTTTTTACCGTTTTCAGACTGTGTTTGTTCCCCAGAAGTAAAATCGCCGCTTAAGGTTCTTGGACTGAAGGGACTGGAAATATTTTGATACACCTTGGCAGATATTGTCTCAAGAAATCATTTTACGTCCAGTTTATAAAAAATTGAAACGAGAAACTGTCCGCTAGCAGAAAATAGGGCCCACGTTAGGCTTCTAAAGGTTAAAAGCTCTGGTGACAGGAAATTTATATATTTTTAAGTAGCTACATTTTACAGTAAGACGATTGACTGTATTGAAAAGATGTTAAACATATTTAGTGTAAAGGAAAATGGATCCTCGTTGAATTTCCTACTTGAAAGGAAATGCAGTATTTCACGTATGCCGAGTCTGGTACCGGGATGCAGCTGTTTAGCGGCGGAAATTCACCGTAACGGCAAGTTTCATTCACGGATTTTTGTTATAGGACTTGCTTATAACACCTGATATTTTGACAAATCGAATAATAATTCATACAGCTTGTGAATAGCCGTGTTATGGCGGTGACAACTTTTCATGTGACGTCACACGGAGATTGCTCAACATTACACCAGACAATACTCCGTAGTTTGTGGTTTAAATTCGGCCGTTTTGAAACAGTTAAAAACTGGAAAAGTGTATTACCGTGAATAGTTATATCTAAAGCCCATATTGGTGCATACTCCGCTTAATGTTTCCCTCGTATAGAAGGAAAAACAACAATTCTCCACTGAACGACAACAAAAGAGATAATTAGATTCAGCTTATTTGTTTGACTACAAGGGAGTAATGTTCTAATCACAAAAAAGTTCTGTCGTGAAATTAGTAAAAAATGCATTGAAAGATTTACCTAGCGTTTGTCAAACATATCGCGTTTATAGTTTTGTTGAAAATATCTTGAATTTTTTTTATTCAGCATTTTACTGTGGAGTATTGATGGGAGTAATGACAAACTGGGCCAGACGAGGTCAAATAAAGAATCAAATTTCACTCGAGAATATGGTACCGCGGCTAATAAAAAGAATGAAACTGTCATCTCCGAGGTCTGAAACACTTATTGCATGCTTGTTGCACTGATATCAGACAGAATACAGTTCCTAAGCACACAATGTGACAAAACGGCTTTAAGTAACGCAATCGGCACTTAACGGTCAAATATTATACACGTTTGTGAATTGACTTCAACCAATTCTGAAATCACAGTTGTCTTCTCTATAGAACACTCATAAACATGCCCGAGTTTGGTGGTTGTATAGCTCTTTTTCCCTTAGTTCCAGAAGCGTTTAAACATTTTTTAACATTTTCAGACTGTAGCACACTGGCTAGTGTTTAAATGATTCGGTTGTAGAGTAATCTTTACAAGACATTTTGATCTGCGGTCTTTGGATGATAATGAAATACAGTGTTTGTCTTAAGCCTTTCACTCCCAGCAGTGATCCACTTCGATTTTCTCCTTCAGTTTTTCACCAGAAACATGATACAGTAGTGAGAACTTGGTATTTGATACCTTGCTAAGATGAAAGCGGATTAAACTATCAACTTTCACTACATTACTCGTACATTTCACTCTTAAGAGGTTGAGAGAATAGCCGTGGTTACACACGGCCCTTTTCCCGTGGGTTTTGACACTTTTACCACGGTGTGCAACCGCGATTTCCCGAGCTAAATTTCTTGAGGGCATTCTCCACGGATACATCAAAAAGAACAAAAGGAAAGCCCGTGACAGTTCCCGAGCAAGTTACCCGAGATTTTCTGATTCCCATGGCAAATAGACCAATCCGCGAGTAGCGCGTGACAGTTCAGGAAATCGGTAAACCCTAACAACTTCACGCCAGAGAGACATGCCTCAGTTTGCCACGAATTTAACTCTACAACTTATCCGAACTTACGGCTGGATTCCGCGCATCGCTGTGAATATCATTTCATAGATCTCATTGACTGTTTGGCTGGAACTTTCCCTCGCGAATAAAATCGTGCTTGCTTTCTCAAGGAACTCAGTCCCCGATCCCGGTGAAGCTCTGTACAACGGGTTCTTTTTTAACAGAGAAAGAAACGCCGGTGTTGAAGCAGTCGTCTTTTCTCGACTCTTTGCGGTTCGGATTTTGCCGTGGGAATTGTCGTTACAGTGTGACCGGCAACATCTCTGGCACCGGAAATCCCAAGATAAAATTCCCGTGGTCAAATTACCCTCGGGATTTGCTAATACCACGGTGTGTGTAACCACAGCTAATCTGCATTTTGAACTTGGGAGTGAAGGGTTAACATCTCAACTGAAGACGTCTTCTAGAACTACAGTGTTAACTGAGGTGTGCGGTTTATAGTAGAAATCTAGTTCTCAAACTAGTAAATCAAACGTGGTGTGGGACCATTTTGGGGTATTATAGTTCCGTAAGTCAATGAAAATTACTAAAAACAAAGCCAGAAAATATGGCGTTTTATTATATGGCTGGAGCTACTTCCGGTGAAATTGCGCGCTCTGATTGGTGTATTTGCCGGTCATTATTTTCCTGTAACGCCCGTGTACTCGATTACGGACCGGCAGATTGAACACATGAATCACGAGGTCGTGTAGTTCGCCGAAGCGGCTCAGTCCGTACGGTCAAAACCTAGGGCGATATTTTCTCCGTACAGACCTCGCGCTCGGTCAATAAGAAGTTTATATTCCCGCCAAAATTCAAGTTTACAATTCAACATTCAAGTTTGTAGTTCAACATTCAAGTTTGCAATTCAACATCCAAGTTTACAATTCAACATTTGAGTTTACAATTCGACATTCAAGTTTGCAGTTCAACATTCAAGTTTACAATTCGACATTCAAGTTTGCAATTCAACATTCAAGTTTCCGCATGATTGATCACAGCGCGATATTCAACATTCGACATTCAAGTTTCCGCATAATTGATGACATCGCGATATTCAACATTTGGCTCACTGTAATTTGCGAAACGAAACGAAATGGAACGAAATGAGGCGAAATGAGCAGAATGAATGGAAGAGTGTACAGCCGACAGATAAACAAACGCTGACGGCTTCGGCAATCATTAAGAGACGCATATAGAGAATAGAGTATATACTTGCGCTTCGAATTTTAATGGCGAGTTAAATTTGTATTTTGCGAAACGAGCTATATAACTAACGGTCGTGCTCGCGGACTGCATAGGTTTGTTAGCCTTGCTGAGTTATTCATAACGTTTCTTTGTCACCGGTCTAAACACAATCCTTCCCCGCAAAATCGGTTAGAAGCCCGACCGGAAATTCGTAACTCGAGAAAACTGTGTTTTGCGAAACGAGCTATATAATCAAAGCAGCGTCGCCGCTGAAAGGTTGCCCATTTCTTGTTAATCGATAGGTTTTGTCGCTATACTTTTCTATTTAATGAGGCGGAGACAAATTCGATAATTGTTTGCAAAAGTTAGTTTGGGATGGGCATTGCTATATAACAGTGAAACAATTTTTTCAAAATTTTTTTAAAAGGAATGAAAACAGCAAATCAAAGGAGCAAGGCAGCTGTAAGCTCGCGAATGTGTCACATTTTATAACTGCTCAATTTTTGGTATTTTAAAGTTCGGAACCGTTTCCGCGGGCCTCCACTTTCGCTAAACTGCGTATTCGAATAAGTCTTAGTTTCTCCCCTCTATTTTCTAAGCCCTCCATTTACAAGGCGGCCGAGGTTGAAAACTATATATGGCGCTCGAAATGAGAGAATTTAGAATTATCTCCAAAACACTGCGGCAATCATTTAGTACTCTGAACCGTGACGGGACTTCCCAAGCCGGCAAAGAAAAAAGGTCTATCCGTGACTTTTTCGACACCTCGATATTTTTCAGAGACCATGATTTTCCGGCCTGGTCGGCATCCAAACTAGATATGTGCGCAAAGAAAACTATGCCTTTCTTCTTTTGGCTGAGTTTCAAGTTAAATAAATTTTGGAGAAATATGATACACTTGGTGACAATTGTACTTGCGCTTTTGGTCAATCATAATTCCTCACTTTGAATTCTCCTTCCAGTTCCAGTATCATGCACAGCTAGTCTTTGATACCTACAAATTTATCAGAAGCCATGATACTACGCCTGGGCTGCATCCAAACTAAATAAACACCTAGATAAAACTGTGCTGTTCTTCTTTTGGCTGAGTTTTAAGTTCAAGAACATGACTGTGACCGGTTTCGGTCACGCATTCTTCTTCTTCCATTTGTGTACAGTTTTTACTGCTGTGGAATATGACAATCTGAACAAGTGACAGCGACGTTGTTTCTTTTTTCCAAGAGTTCGAAGTTTGCGTAAAGGAATATGCGAAGGTTCTCTGGTCGAGTCGCTTATGAATATAAATCGACTTTATTTACCCTCCCGACTCCGTTTAAATAGTTACGCGAGCGTTCGTCAAACATTTCAAATTCACAAGCTGCTGTTGCACTCTCATTCAGCGGCTGGTTTTTGTTTAAAAGCAACGCAATGGCTGCATTTCATGATAAGAGAATAGCCATACAGTTTGACCATTAACTTCAGTGTCTTCAGTGTCCGCGCTCAACGGCGTTATATTTTTGTGCCTTGATAATCACAATGTAATCTACATTCGCGGAAACCTTGAGGCTCAATGGTCAAACAAACTTCGAATGCTTGACCACCAGACAAATGACAACGAGTTCCAGAAAAGCTCCCACACAAAACCTACTTGAAGAACTGCTATTTTAACTAATTTAAAAATTGCTGGTACGTTACGATTTTTTTGCCTCTGAAAAGGTGCCCATGGATTACCAACTTCCGTTTGTCGGCCTGACAAAAACACTGATTAGTCCGTCCTTGGCAGTTTCTTATTCCCGTTTCTCAAAATTCTCATACTAACGGGTTGCCCCAGGGTACCCCCCCCCCCCCCCCCCCCCCCCCCCACACACACACACACACACACACACACGTCCGCTCCTGGCCGAACGTTGACAAGTGATCCACGCTGCACCAGCTCGAATGGCGAAAGGTTCAGTGCATGGAAATACTAAACATCTAAAAATAATAATAATAATAATAGTAAATAAAAATAGAACCGTTTCGTAAATTCTCGTTCCGTTTCATTTCGTTTCTCAAAATACCATAAGGAGCTTAACTCTTCAAGAGATTTGGAGTCCCCGCTGGTTAGGGACAAATTTTGTCCCTAAAAATCAGCAGGGGCCGTAAACATGAAACGCAGAGCCGCATCATTAGTTAGGAAATGGTGTTTTGCCTGAATGACACTTTTCGCGCCCCGTGCGCTAGAACTAGCGAGCGCTAATTTAATAAGCGAGGCGTGCAAGCTGAAGGGTGCTATAGACTTGTCACACAAAATTATTAAAATTTAGTACTCTAATTTGGCGCGATATTCGAGTCAAGGCGATTGTTTTTACCGCGCAATCATCAAAACTCAAGTCGTAGCTTCTGATTGAGTCTAACATTTTGGTGCGGAGCTCAAAAAGTTGCCGAGGCGAACGTCGAGGTTTCTTCTATGAGTCGTCAAAATGGCTGGCACACTAGAAAAAGCTTACCTCCACCGCAAACCCTACGCTTGCATGGTCGACGTTCGGTATGTGTGTTTCGCTGCTTCGTCAAATTCGGCTTTGTCGATTCCTTTACCTTCGAAATACTGAATTTCACGCCGCCATCCAGTCCGGATGCGAGTCGAAGCAATTTGGCCGAAGCCGTTCATCATCAAATAATATATATAATAAATAATATAACAGTTGATCGGAAAATTGAGACTAAACCGTGCTGCCCTTGCAATAGCATTTGGATACAACGCAGAGTAAATTGTTAAGTTGCAGCGCAGGAAAATGTCAATGAAGTGAGTATAGTGAGTAGTGAGTATTTTCTGTACTTAATGTTTCACACTATTAATTTGTTAAGCTCTGTTTACCTGAGGGTCAGCCTAATTGCTTGGGTAGAATATACCTGTAAATTATAGCTTCAGTTCCTCTTGGGTAAGCTCATTTACCTGAGGGTCGGCCTAATTGCTTGGGTAGAATATACCTGTAATTATGCCCTCAGATCCTCTTGGGTAAGCTTTATTTACCTGAGGGTCAGCCTATAATTGCTTGGGTAGAATATTCCTGTAGTTTTGGCGCCAGATAGTCCTCTTGGGTAAGCTTTATTTACCTGAGGGTCAGCCTATAATTGCTTGGGTAGAATATTCCTGTAGTTTTGGCGCCAGATAGTCCTCTTGGGTAAGCTTTATTTACCTGAGGGTCAGCCTATAATTGCTTGGGTAGAATATACCTGTAGTTTTGGCGCCAGATAGTCCTCTTGGGTCAGCTGTATTTACCTGAGGGTCAGCCTAATTGCTTGGGTAGAATATACCCGCAACACTGGCTCCAGATCCTTTTTGGTTAGCTATATTTACGTGTCGATCAGCGTATTGCTTGGATAGAATATACCTGCAATTCTGTATCGAGACCCCTTTTAACAATTCTTTAATTAAAACTCCTTGTTGACGGCACCTGGAAACCCTCAGCCACAAGTGACATTTATTCGCCGGCATTTTTTATCAGGTTTGTTCAGAAAACCCTCAGATTCAAAATTTCGCCTATTATAGTCAGAGCCTTATCTCAAGTCCGGGAGAGTCGACCTTTTCTGAACGAAATAAAATCGGTCTTCAGAAGCTAGAAGAAGGAGAGAGCCAGTCAAACGGTGACTAGACGGTTGAGCAAACACAGGCCGTTCAGCTCATTATAATTTTTTTCCTGGCTAGTTTATGCCACACGCTCAATTTTTATCGCGATACAAGTTTTTGAAGTTTATATCATCAAGATTACACGCAAGATTTAGGTTTAGCGAGATTTGGTCGTTTATACACGTTCGCCCATGTGTTGTTGTTCAGGCGGTCTTTACTGTCGCCTCGCCCAGGGCCCCCAAGCTGTCATCTAGCGCCTCTTGCCTCATTACGTCATGAAGTTAAATGAATTTGTTAGCTGCTTATCACAATTCGTCCAGCGAAGCGCCAAATACTTTGTGAAGGCCAGGGTCGTTCGTATTCATGATTTGCTTCGCTCCCCGCGAAATGCAATTATTTCGACTTCAAAGATTCATGTGTTACAGAAACTGCAGTGGGCTATAGAGCAAATAGTGAAGCCGTGTGCAAATCATGTGCAATTAGTGAAGCAGCGTGAAGAAAAGTTGTCTGAATATTGCATGAAATTTAATTCGGAAACCGTGACACAGAAAGCCAACAATTACATAGTCAAAGAACATTCTCTAAAGTTTCTAACCTTTATACCTTCGTCTCCTGTGGCTCGTAGCTAGTCACTAGATGGTTTAGATCACCGGAGTTTCACACGAATCATTGGCTGAGGTCACACTAGAAAGTTAAAGCGCGCTTTAGCGCTGCTTAATCACGCTTTAGCCTAAATCTGTGTGTGACCGTAAAAAACGCACTTTAGGAGACCGCATGGGGGGAGGATGTAAAGCGATACCAATAGCGGCAAAGTTCAAACATGTAACTCTCGTTCTAAAGCGCTTCAAAAAGTACGTCTTAGTACGAGCTTTAGTGAAAGCTCGATTTGCTGACCAATCACATGCACGCTCGGAAAAGCCGCTGTCAATTCCGCAAGTTGATCATCACCATGCGTTGGAAATAGAATCACGTTCTTTCCGGACTTTGAGCAAGTTTGTCCGTCTTAATACTTCGATGGCTTTTCGCATTTTGGTGTCTTCCTTGGCGATCTCTGGTCCGACTTGCTGACAAATGTTAGCAAATGTTTCTCTCAATATCCAAAAATGCCTCCTCCATTCCGCTTCTAGGGCAGGGGAATTGATGAAAACCAATGTTGCGGTCTTGGAAAAACCCACATTAACAGGCGGCCGTACTCTCGGTTGTGGCCAATCCTTCTCCTCCGTTGTCTCAGAAGTAAGATAGTCCTAATTCTTTTGAATCGCCTACACCGCACTTTTCAAACAAGTTTTTTAATCAACAGTAAAAAATAGCAAAGAGAGCTATGATAACATTTGCGACGGGCAATGTGCTCAGAAAAAAACTGATCCACGGGTTTTCGGGTGAAACCTTTAATGGGATTCGGATGTTGACTGTCATATTTGACAGCCAAAGGAAACCTGAACGTTACGTCTCCTAAAGCGTGATTAAATCGCACGGCTTCGTAAAGCACGATTTCGAACCCTAAAGCGCGCTTTAAGTTTCTAGTGTGACCTCAGCCATTGTAGGTTTATGATGATGAAGGCAAAAACAGTCTTCGCTAATGTGTCTGCCTCGGCTGTCGGCTCGGTGGCACAAAAGCCGTTGAGTCGATTCAGTAGAGTTGAATGTCGTTCGGCAGAGTTCATGTAATGCTCAAATAAAGCAAACAAATGTACAAACTACCTTCTTCGGCAGGATAGTGTTGTTGTGCAGACTTGTTTACGCCGAGTGACACCGTTGTCCTGAAAGTTGAAACCTGACGGCTCAAAACATTCTCGCCGGTTCTTTTGAATTCTTGACAAACAGCGGTACTAATATCCAACACATTTTTTGTGAAATTCATCTTCATTTAGCAGCTTGTCAACTTTTTCAAGTGAACGCGAGGGGTGTTCCGTTTTCATTCATGGACTGACTTTAGCGAAGTGCCGTGAAACAGACTTTCCGATTGGACGAGCGTGCGTTTTGACGGTTTTCGGGAGAATCTTGAACTTGATCATTTTCAATATAAAGTTCTTTCAGGTAGTAAAAGCTTCGTTATTTTATAAAAGCAATATGACACGAGTTTCCATGTCTTTGTACTCTTATATAAACACTTGGGATGTTGTGAGAACACTCGAAAAAGCCGGAAGCGGCTCGTGATTTTGAACTTTTTCTCGTGTTCTCCCAACATCCCGCGTGTTTATATAAAAGTACAAAGACATGGAAACTCGTGTTATATTGCTTAAATATATATCTCTGAACATTTAGTCCAGAAACCGACGAAGAACGACACTTAAATGCAGTTGCCTTTATTACCTAGTTTGCGTGACTGTATTCCACGAACATATCTCATGTAGAGCTGATGCAAATATTAGATATATAAAATAAGAGGTCCATGTAAGAATCAAAAAGGTGCGCAAAAGATCTGAATTATAACCATTAATTTAAATGTTCACTTTGTTTTATTTGTTCATCATTGCGTTTGCATATCTTCTAAGAGATGTATGTTGAATAATTTAAAATCATAATAGTAACAAATGTGTTTGCTGGTTGTTCATATTTATCTTCATAAGACAACGAATTAAGGAAAATTATTATAAACAGGAGACTAAAGCATTTTGGTACTATATCATAGCCACTGGCTATACGGAGAAGAACTATATCGCCTATAAAAGCCATCCATTCTGTACTTGTCTCTAATTTGCACTCTGAATAATAACGAGCGCGCTGTGCCCAGCATTATTAAGTTGATCTTAGGCGTTCCTTTCCTTGCCAAACCACTATACATCAATAAAAATGTGTCAATCAATAAAATACATTCAATCGTATCATAGTAAGACTTGTTTGTACAATCATGCACAACTGCATGGCTGGAGAAAAACTTCAGTTTCATTGGATACTGGCCTGCTTGCTAATCCAGTAAACCGTGGGTAATATTATTGGCGCCTTTCTTACTCAACGTATACTTGACCTTCGACGGGCTTAGTTCCCATTCAAATTAAACAGGCAAAGTTCACTTCAGCGTCTCCGGAGCCAAAAAATGTAAAACACAAAAAAAATTAATAAGAATAAGAATTTCCCGTCTTTTCTCGTATGTAATATATACACTGCGGATAAGCGCTGGACCTTATTTTTTTGTTGTTGTTTTAAAAATTCTATATTTTGGTGCAATCAAGAACCAGATGCAACTATATATATATATTTACTTCATGTTAAAGTGGCTCAAGCAAAAACCTATTTTGAAAAGAATATTTTCCGTAATTCAATGAAAATTACTAAAACAAAGCCAGAAAACACCAACTAAGTAGGGGGAAATATAGGGGGCATGTTTTACAATTTACGGGCTTATGTAACAGTGAAAACTGGAGATAAAGCATGTGGAGCTGACACAAATAATAGTATAGAAAACAATACATTATATAAGTCCATATAAGAATCGAAAAAATGCGAGAAAAAACTTAATTTTAAACATTCCTTTTCATTCATCATCACACTATTTTATTTGTTCTTTACTGAGTTTGCATATCTTTCAATAAAGATTGTACATAGTTTGCTATTCATTATTTAGTAAACCCTGTCTTGTTTATTACAAGAAGTCTCGGAAAACTATTTAATAGCTGAAAAACGCAGATTCGGGTTCGTCAAACGGCACTTGATCACACTTCAGACTTCTGGCAGCTCTGCACAGGTCCCTGGTAAACTGGAGAAATAAATCACAATGAAAATTATAAGTCAGAACGAAAGGCTTGCTTATCGCTACAATAATGGGGGGGGGGGGGATTTGGGGGGGTAGGATTGTCATCGGCATTTGCTTCTTTTAGAGTTAGGACAAAATAAGTATTTGGAAGGTTTGTTTATAAAGTTCAAAAAAAAACTAACTGTTAGTAACAAAACACATGAAAAGTTGAAAAAGGTGAGTGTTTGTAGATGATACGTTTGTGGAAGTTCAATATATTTTATTGTCATTTTAATCAAACAATGCGGTAATTACTAAACAAACTTCATATTAGTGTCCTCGAAAAGCTGCCGCACCGACTAGTACACGAGACACGAAAGAGTTGGATTTTAGCTGCCTAAACTTAGTTTATTAAAAGCAGTGCCGCAAGTTAGTTCTGTCCTACAAAACGCATAGGGGCGAATGCTTGTCTTTTTTGTTTTGTTTGAAATAAGAAACAAAACTCGGTTGCACAAAAGAGTATTACCTATTCAAACTTCTTACCTCTTGTCGTTGCTTCATAAATTGGCCTCGACGGAAATGAGTAGAACGTCCCTGTGGTTGCTTTTGCTGTTGCCTTTGCGGTTGCCAGGCATCGCTCAGTTGTCCTTGAAATATGATAATCAACAGATAGAAGGAGAGAAAAACTGTGACACGAGCTGTATTCATTGCATGCGCTGATGCTAGGATCGCAGGTTGATATCAGCTCTTGGTGAAATAGTCAATGGTAAGTAAATGAAAAGGGGCAGATTTTTATACCTATTACAAGCGTGTAATGAATAAAGACGGACGGTTTCATTCATTTATTATGTATAATTTTGTATATTGCAAGGCGAACATCAAAATGGATCGAAAAGTTAAGCTTGTTTAATTGGTGGAGTCCCATAGGTTTCTGTTATTTATGTAGATAAACTTTTTAAAACAAATTATTTCTTGCAGTGCACTTTTCCATTAAATGCACAGCAAACAGGTGTAGTTTGTAGTACCACTAAAATAATGACAATAAACTAAGATGTCAAAGTCAAATGCTACACTGCTGGCCTATAATCATGCTTTACTTAAATGTCTCTAATTCTTAATACTGAAAATGTTTATATTACAACTACATAAGTAGAAGCGCGCACAACCTTTGTTCTCGTACCTGCATGGCGACTATAAAAAACTATACATCAATAAAAGTGTGTCAATTTATAGAAGTTACATTCAAATCGCCTCCGATAACTGGCAGGAAAGAACTGCCCTATTTCATTATACTCCTCTCTCAACTCTCTCTCTCTCTCTCTCTGTTAATCCAGTGAACGTTAGTAATGGTATATTTCTTTTTTTATAATTCTTGCCTGTTGGTGGATAAAAGCTTGTTACATATGACGGATAAGTTCCTATTCAAACTACACAAGTCCACCTTGATGTATCAGGGGTGCATCGAAATAAAATCCACACCCTTTGATAATATTTTTTTCTTCGGTACTGCCATAGCCCGTGTTGTTTTGTGGCTTTGTAAGTTTGCGTTCATGCAACCAACAATCAAATGTTATCTTTTTTTCTCTGGCGGTATGTAAAACGCAGTGTATGAACTGTGCATGAGTATTGCTTACCCTTCACACCCAAGCTCAAAATACAGATTCTCCTGGCATTCTAAGAATTAACTGTATGAGCGATGTAGTGAAAAGTGATTGCTAGAGTATTCAGCTTTCATCTGAGCAAAGTGCTAAAAACCAAGTTCTCCTTAGTGTATTATATATATCTGGTCAGAAACTGAAGGAGAAAATTGAAGTGGAACATTCTTGGAAGTGAAAGAGTTAGCCCTCGAACGTATACATACTTTTCTTGCTGCGCTTTTATTTACACTAGCTGGTGTTTTCAGCTGTTGTTGTTCAATATCTCTTTGGGCACCTGTATTTATTATCTAAACAAGACAGGCCCGTGGCCGGTGCGCTTGTGACGTCATTAGTACATTGAATAGAGACACGCGGGGTCACGGGAGAGGAACTTTTGTCGTGCGTTTATATGCAAAAGATATTATAGCCGAGTCAGTTTTTGCACATGACGGATCCAAGAGCTCCCTTTATTTTTCTTGCCCTCTTTTCTTCTAATTTCGGTCAAACAGATATTCACGAAAAAGTGTATTATAATAATTGAGAGAAAACAATTATCGAAGGCCCCGTAGAAATATTCTTCGTTTGCAACAACCCAGTTTTCATAGCTCCCGACTCATGCCGGGTATGATGTTTCATACGGAATAATATTTTCAATGAGTGATTTGCTTTTGCCTTGAGTGATCGTTTTTGCCGAGAGCATTTTGAACTTGCTTTCCGATGCACGTGACAGTACTTGTGTGACGCTTGCTATACAACCTGGCAACCTTGTTGAGTGAATTTTCAAGCTGACATGTTTTGTGGAGGAACTGTGTTGTCATTTTGTAATGGGATTGACTGGGGAATACCCGACATCTTAAGTAGCTGTAAGACAGCGTAATAGCCTTATCTCATCTTCCCAGCGTGTGCATCATGTTCAAGTAGCTGTAATTGAAAGCTTTTAGACTTATCTCTGTAGCACATTAAAACATGACACTTCCCATGATGAAATTACTTCGTATGAAAAAGCCATCTCAGACGTTACGCATCCTACATGTACAAGTCTGATCCTAATTTTCTCTTTCCATGTTGTTTACATGCACGTTCACGGAACGCATTAGCATCGGGTATAATCATGAACTTTTGACGACTTTGGGACATTCTGTTTGAAATGTATTCTCGTATTAGTCGCCTGCTTTTTCTACTCTTGTTCAAAATGCGTGAAAGGTTATTCAAGCTGGGTACGTGGCTCGGCTCACGACTTCGTCTTGGAGGACTTCGGTTTTCTTTCACATAAACATTTGTGGGAATACAATAAAACTGAGCGAAGCGAGATCTACCAACGGTCACTTTTTCCTCAGCCATTTCCCAATTTTCAAATAATAACGCCATCTGTTCCACTGATTGTTTGACCTTCATGGCACCGAGCCAAAATGTCGCAACAACAACATAAATGCACAGCAGAGTGAAATTTTGATCCCAAACAAAAGTCAGATTTTCTGATGCTTTACTTGTATCAGCAAGAATAATACAAAGTAAAAGAATACAAAGTACCTTCAAGTTCACCCTCATACTAAACAGTTCCATATAATCCGCTATCAAGCGCTTGTCAAGAATCGAAGTTGCTTCGCCGTCTTGACACAGGTTCTCGTCTTTGTATCTCGAGCGCCTTCGTTCAGCTTGTTCCTTCAAGTTCTCAAGGTTCTGGATATCAGATTCTTCGTACATTTCTGTACAGTTGTGCATAGTTATGCAGTTCATTGATAAGTTCATTGCATTTGCTTTCATGGCTTTCAATATGGCTTTTGAGGCTGAACGGACCGACCCAAGCCAAAACCGCTCAATGAAATTTAGTGTGGGTCTACCGCAGCCGGCGTATGCGTTTGTAAGTAAGATGAGCGGTCCATAAAATAATCCACAGAGCCAACTAAGGCAAGCAACTTGCTGCCTTCAAAATGGCGAAACTGCTCGCTCGCCAAGTCACTTGATCACAACGTCATCACAAATCATATGATAATATGAACCAATCACCGCATGCAGATTTGTAACCCAGAAAAATAATAATAATAATAAAAAAATTGCTCCATTTTAAAGCTTGTGTCGTCACAAGCAATAAGATCGGTCATAACCGACTTTCAGGCTTTGTTGAGTACAACAATAGCCGCAAAGGCTTACCTATTAGCAAGATATTGGTTCCCAGCCCCTGGTGGAGAACTTTGAACTAAAAAATAAGCCAACGTGTGGGAAAGTTTGACTCAACCCCCGGTCATAGCATTGAAAAGTGCATAACACGTACGATGTAAGGTACTGGGGTTTGTATAAGGTTCTGAGTTGTGCGGTTTGTGTGCAATTTTAGAACCATTACCTTCCCACAATGCACTTGATATTTGTATATAGTAATCTATAATATTGAGGGTTCAAAATTTTTGCAAAGGGCTGTATATATATATATATATATATATATATATATATATATATATATATATATATATATATATATATATATATATATATATATATATATATATATATATATATATATATATATATATATATATATATATATATATATATATATATATATATATATATATATATATATATATATATATATATATATATATATATATATATATATATGTATATATATATATATATATATATTTATATATATATATATATAGAGAGAGAGAGAGGATATTACACGGCGGCGCGAAGATATGAATTTTATTTTCGAGTGGTAAAAACAATATTTTACGAATGAGCGCTTTGCGAGTGAGTAAAATATTGTTTTTACCACGATAAAATAAAATCCATATCTTCAAGCTGCCGTGTAATTTTCTTTTTATTATATTAGACACGAGTGTTTTACGAGAAACTGCACAAACTACCGTGCAAAAGCGGGAAATGATGCCAACGATATCCTCACTAGTGAGGATATGGAAAATACGCCACTCGGGTCCCGGATGTAGTTTGTAGACACTTAAATGCAGTTGCCTTTATTGCTTGGTTTGCGTGTATTCCACAAACAGATATATCTCATGTAGAGCTAATGCAAATATTAGATATATAAAGTAAGAGGTCCATGTAAGAATCACAAAGGTGCGCAAAAGATCTGGATTATAAACATCACTTTAAATGTTCACTTTGTATTTGTTCATCATTGCGTTTGCATATCTTTTAAGAGATTTAATATGTTGAATAATTTAAAATCATAATAGTAGCAAATGTGTTTGCTGGTTGTTCATATTTATCTTCATAAGACAACGAATAAAGGAGAATTATTATAAACAGGAGACTAAAGCATTTTGGTACTTTATCATACCTATACAGAGAAGAACTATATCGCCTATAAATGCCATCCATTCTGTACTTGTCTCTAATTTCTACTCTGAATAATAACGTGTGCGCTGTGCCCAGTATTGTTAAGTCGATTTTGGGCGTTCCTTTCCTTGCCATCCATTATACATCAATAAAAATGTAATATCTGTAACAAAAAAAATGAAAAGTTGAAACAAACCAGAGTGCTGGTTGGCGATACCATGGGTGAAGGCTTAATATATTTCATTGCCATTTTATTCAAACAACAGTAATTACTAAGAACCTAAAACACTTGACATTGGTGTCCTCGAATTAAGCTCCGGTAGTGTCTACGCGAGACACGAAAGTGTTGGGTTTTAGTTGCCTAAACTTAGTTTATTAAAAACAGTGTTGCAAGTTAGTTCTGTCCTACAAAACGCATAGGGGCGGGTACTTGTTTTCTTTTTGCCTTATAGTAATAACTAAATAGACCAGAATTCGAGCAAATCGGAAATAAAAAAACAAAAGACTATCACGAAATAGGCTTTTGTTTGGAACACTTTTGGCTGTTCTTACAGTTTCCATGAAGATGTTGCCAATTTTTGAAGTTGGTATTGAAGCATTCCTTTCGTCCTTGGACGAAAGAATATAAAACTCGGTTGCACACAAAAGAGTCTTACCGTGTTCGCACTTCTTACCTCTCGTCGCTGCTTCATAAATTGGCCACGACGGAAGTGAGTAGAACGTCCCTGTGGTTGCTTTTGCGGTTGAAATGCATCGATCAGTTGTCCTTGAAATGTGATAATCAATAGATAGACAGAGAGGAAAACTGTGACACGAGAAAGGTTGATATCAGTGAAGTGCATTAGTTAATGGTAAATAAATGAAAGGAGCAGACTTTTATACCTATCACAAGCCTGTAATGATAAAGACGGATGGTGTCATTCATTTATTGTGTATAGTTTTGTATATTGCAAGGCGAACATTAAAATAGATCGAAAAGTTTGTTTAATTGGTGGAGCCCCATAGGTTTCTGTTATTTATGTAGATAAACTTATTAAAACAAATTATTTCGTGCAGTGTACTTTTCCATTAAGTGCACAGCGAACAGGTGTAGTTTGTAGCAAGGTGTCAAAGTCAAATGCTACACTGCTGGCCTATATTCATGTTTTACTTAATTGTCCGCTCTAATTTTTACCGACAATTTGTATTAGCTATACAACTAGCATGTACAACCTTTGTTGTCGTACTATGCATGGCGACTATGAAAACTATACATAAAAGTGTGTCAATTTAGAAGTACAATAAAATTGCCTCCGTAGGACTAAATACTTGTCAATACATGCATATAAACTGGCAGGGAAGAACTGCCATATTTCATTATACTCCTCTGTGTTTGTTAATCCAGTGAACATTGGGTAATGATATATTTCTTTTTTATACTTCTATCTTGTTGTTGGATGAAAGCTTGTTAGATATGACGGATAAGTTCTTATTCAAACTACATAAGCCCACCTCAATGTATCAAAGGTGCATAGAAAGAAAATCCACGCCCTTTGATAAAATTTTTCTTTGGTACTGCTTCAGGGCGCGTTGTTTTTTGTGGCTTTGTAAGTTTACGTTTATGCAACCAACAACCACATGTTGTTGTTGTTGTTGTTTTTTTCTGTGGCGGTATGTAAATCAAAGTGTAAGAACTGTGCACGAGTATTGCTTATCCTTCACTCCCAGCTCAAAATGCAGATTCTCCTGGCATTCTAAGAATTAACTGTATGAGCGATGTAGTGAAAATTGATAGCTAGAGTATTCAGCTTTCATCTGAGCAAAGTACTAAAAACTACATAAGTATTTGATTCCAAGCATGAGATATAATATAGGAAAAGGAATTATGCAGATAGTGGCTATTATATAAAGGCTGCTCGACGTTGTGTCCCCCTCCTCTTAAGTTATATCGGGTGGCACGTGGCTTAAAGAGGTTAGAAATGTAAACAGGACCTTGTTGCTTCATACTTTTAAAGTATGTTATTAGTGCTTGTTCAAGTCGTCTGTGCTCTAGGGAGCGCATAAAGGCCAGCCTGAGGACTTCTTCACGAATTTAATAAATAAATTGAGTAAATTTTTGAGTATTTTGTTTCGCGGGATTTATTTTAGCGAATTGTCGGAAAATCCGTCTATTGGTCTATCGCTTTTCGTTTTACTACAGTTCCCTTTTGCTTTTGCATTCAGTATAAGGGTCTTTCAAATCAACTTCACCATTACGTAGCCGGACAGATAAATTTGTACGAAGTTTTACACTTGGTCTACAATACTCCTAGATTATATAAACAAACAACTCAGACATACCACAGTCGATCTGGCATGAAATCATGTGTCAACAAACATATCAGCGAACGCAAAAAACTCGGAATAAGCTGTTACCTTTGCCAAAACATATGTCATGGTCACACCATACAGCTGTGTTCCTTCTTTTGTGAGCGGAGCGTATATTCGCAAATTTGTCCAGAAATGTCGCTCTAAATGTGAATCTGTGTCGCCTGTTTGCCAGATACTACGAATATGTCAGCCAGGGGCTGAAGGGGGAGCAGATTTCCACATACAACCAAAGAATCGGCAACACTCACAGTCGCCATTAAATAATGCCTTGATTCTCCACGTGCGAGAGAGCCAATTATATTTAGAAAACCCCTCCCTGGAAAGGTAATTTAGCTTCTGACATTCTGTCGCCAAGTTATGACATTAGCACGGAAACCCTTTACTGGAAATTTCTCTGTCCATTCTTTGTGTTAAGTAGATAATAACAGACAAACTTTCTCAAAGGACCTGTACCACGGCGGCTTTTATATGGATAACACTTCATACCCCTCCCCCCTCAGTAGTTTTTGCCACCTAGAGGGGAACATTTTATTGATCTAATGAGATGGGCCGAACGGCTGTTAGTCCAAACCGCCGACATAGAAGCTATTTGCATATATGCAAATAGCTTCAAAAAGTTAGTACGATACCAGGACTCTTCTAAAGCATCATAAAAGAGATTTATTGTCTCGCAAAAATTTTACACTGATTACGCACTTTCTTATCTCACTCCACAGGCAGCTTGTACCTTGTGTAATGCGTCACGGTGGTTGGCCACGAAGTTTTTTTCTCCCAAAAATGCCCGGGGAGGCTTTTCTGCCTTGGCAAAAGTGCTTGAGGTCGCATTTTTGCCAGGGGGGCAAAAAAGACTCTTGCCCTAATTACAAAACCCAACGAGGAAAAATGTTTTTTTCGTGTCGTGAGCTAGCTACTAAAACTGGTAGTGCTCTAAAGTTCCTATTTTGTGGCAAATTATAACAAATCTTTAGTAATATGTTCAATCCGGCTGCTAAACTTCATAAATGTGTTACATAGTACTCCTCCATCAAAAACACTCGCGCGGGATCTCTGTTTCTTTCTTTTTTTTTTTTTTTTTTTTTTTGCGGACAGTTTTCATTACTATTTTTTGTAGCCTGATTTTCACCTGGAGCAGTTGGATGCTGATTGCATCTCAGTGTGACAATATATTTTATGCTGAGTAAAGCTAGCCGTGAAAAAAATGTGAGTTGCTTTCCTAGGCATAAATTACAGCCGTTTTCACATCATATTTTGAGCCAGGGAAACTATGCACCGCGGTAACTGGAAAGTATGCACCGTGCATGCATCTTACACAATCGCGTTAACTTTCTTAATTTTATACGTGAAGAAACAGTGATTGTATCGTGCGGGAGGCAAAACACGTTCTTCGGCCGAGTCACCCTGGCTACGTCAACATGATTTATAAATCGGAACGGAGGGGGGAGGGGGAGGGGCGGTGTGCAGGGCTCAAGCCTTCTAAGTAAATGATTCACTGTGATTACAAATCAGTAAAAATGTAATGAACAGTTGACTCGCCCCGTTTTACTCGGCCTGCAGGACAACTCGGGTCCCCCATAGGAAGCAGGAAATTCCTTACAGCAGGAAATTCTTTGGAGCGGGACATTTTGAGTCGTGTAGACAAGGCGACGCTGTTCAAATGCAAGTCAGATTACGGGGACTCCCCTCTCTGTAATTATGATGCGGAAGTAGAAATGTAGCACGTTATCCAGGATGCGAGTGAAAGTTTCGCTGTAATTTTCAAATATATTTGCTCCGCATATTTCAGCCTAGCGTGGTTGGTTGGTATGGAAAAAGGATGACAAATTATGCTTTCTGAACCTATGCCACATAATCCCACCATAATCACGGTGCCGTTTTGAACAACGCGGCTAAAGCAGGAAGTCAATAGCTCGCTTTACATTCATATTCGGAATGCGCCGCTGAGTCCCTGTGACCCTGACCCTGTTCCAGAGTAAAGAAAAGCAATTTTGTTACCCTGTTACAGACAAAATGGTAAAAATAGATACCCTGTTCCAGACTAGAGGTGACTCCACAAATCGGCTTGAATAAACATGTGGCGTTGCGTGATTTAAAGCAACGATTCTGAGCTGTTTTGCAGCGACAGACTCATCAAGAATTCTGGCAGGAAGTCAGAACTATTGACCTTGTTTCAGAGCCAGACTGAACGAAAAATATACCCTGTCCCAGAAAAAAACAATGATTTGTATACCCTGTTCCAGAGTCGAAAAGTATACCTTGTTAAGTGACACATCCCCGTATAGCCCATATAAGGGAGTAGCCCCCCCCCCCCCCCCCCCCCCCCCCCCCCCTCGGACTCGGACAGACCATCCAGTCGGTGTTTCAGCGCCCGCAATCCTCCCCACCTTGACAGCTCGATCCAAGTCCCTCGCCTTCACGTACTCAAACTCGGTGAATATGGCGCGGATTGTCGCGGGATCTATGATTCGTGATCGAATGGCCGACTGAAGGACTGTTGTCGATGAAGGGAAGATGCCTCCAAAATCTAGAAAATCTAGGGTGAGTAGGACCGTCACGAAACAAATAAATATAAATTCAATATTAACATTTCCAAACTAGTAAAAGCAAGTACTTTATTCGGAGAAGAGTATCAGTAAGATATCTGGCTTATCAAGTTTACATACAAAGTGACATTTTGAACAAAGCAGCAATGAAATTTAAAGATTATTGATCTTGAATGACATACTGTAGTCTTCTCTGTATCATTTGATTCTTGTTTCCCAATACCTGTCGATAATAAATGAATAGTAAAATTACTTATGCCGGCATTATGTTTCCCAAAGTACACCAAAATGTCAACACTAAAATACTATATAAACAAACATTGTTCACGTCCTGGCAAATCCAGAGTCTCTCGGCAGGATCTTTGGTATGTGGCTCTTACATGAAGTTATAGTCAGTGGTAAAATATAAAGTTTCAAAAATATATCACCAATCGTCCAATTTCCGTCATGTGTTTGTTTCTCTGCTAGTTTTGGTTGGGGGGGGGGGGGGGGGGGGGTGGTGTTGGTATCTTATTAGAGAGGGTACTAGACTTATTCAATAATTGAGCTTGTACACAGAGAACACATTGAGAACATGCTGACATTAAAACAATAGCCCCATCGGCAACGCATGGAGTCTCATGGTGTTCTGGGATATCATTTCAATTCATTTTCCGGTGCATAATTCCATCCGGCTTTAAGAAAGTGCGACAAAACTCGGTTAGGTTTCTGCTAAAGATATGTATGCAAAGAAAAACATAATCTTGTTTAGCTAACCTTATTAGTACAAGTACAGCAACTCGGCTTGTCGGCATGCTTCCTCAATTGCCAAAATTTCTGGAGTGAAATCCTGAAATAATTATATGTATGTGAGAATTAGCAGTGTATTGATACCACCTCAAAAATTCTTTATTCGCCCAGTGCAAACAAACAAACAAACAAACAAAAGAAGGACCTCAGATCGCTCGCTCTCACCAAACGTAATCCCTGATGCCAGCGCAAAAAAGAACTGTTTTGTAGTCGAGAAACAAAATCATTCAGCAATTGTATCACTGTATTTGAGGCGTTTGCGAATGAAACAAATATATATTTTTTGTACATATAACAGACTTTGATCGTCTGACGTTGACCCCCCTCCAACCACAAATCAAAAATTGTTACTAACAAATTTATCGCCGCCTTCCACTGTTAGTTTAATTATTACCTCGACAACGTAAGGATTATCAGGGTCAGTCCAGTCTTCCGTGACCAACTTCCAACCTTCAGTATCCCAGTCCTCCAATATGTCACACTCTTTCATTCCTGAGGGTCCGGCCTCCGGATTCCAGTAGCGCTCTTGGAAGAGTTCCTTGAGTCTTTCATCGCTCATATCCTTTGCTTTTCGCACAGGTTCTACGGGTAAGGGCATTTTACCCTTGTTGAAGTTAGGTGGTCTCCATAAGTTCTTGTAGTGCACTGCAGGCCACTCGGGTGGTGCCAGTGGTGGTGTGCGGTCAGGAACGCCCCTTTCAGCTTCTTTGAGTTTTCGTATCTCAATTGCGCGTTTCTGTACTCTTGCACCCAGCTGTATCTGGTATTGCTCCTTTACAGATTCGGGAGCAAAAATCGACTGCGAATCAAAATCAAGAGTCGATTCAACAATTGGAGGTGAATCAGGAATAGGATCAGGCGTCGAGACAGCAGCTTTTCCATTGTTTTGCTTGTGCGCCCAGAATCTCCACCGGCACTTTGTACTCTTCGTGTTTGAGCTTTTCACGCGATTTGATTCTTGTGTCGGTTCAGTGACAATCCCGTGTTCACTGTCTCTCTGTTCTCGCGCAGCTTTTTCTGCCGGATTCGACTTTTTCCATAAGCGCCACTTCTTTCTTCCGTCTTTCTTAGAGGCATTTGCCTTGTGACGACAAGATTCCTGTGGTGACTTTGACTTGGCATCGGCGCTTACTTGGCTTTTTCGCCAATGCTTGAAACTTTTTTTCTCCTTTTTGGTTTTGGCAGATCTGCATTTTAAAATGAAAACAAAACTTCCGTTTAGAATACAAAACCCTATTCCATATATACATGACAAATTGGGACTGCTCATTCCACGACAAATTGTCTTACCCTTTCTGGTGATCCACGTTTGAGTTGCGGCATAGCAGATTTCCCCAACCATTAAAGTAGGCTGCGAACGCATCTGCCGAATCAAGAAAACTTTGTCAGTAGTCAGTCGGGTTTTCATTCCGACTGATTTCTTAGGTTAACGTATTATATTCTAAACTTATTTGTGCCAAAAGTCATGATAAAGGTTTTAAATTCTCATTACATCGCATGGGCCTAAACCAGCCAATCAAATCATCGTATACGGTGAGTAAGAAAAGTCTGAATCTTTGCAACCAGAACATGTTGATCTTAACAGGCGAGACGCCGTTTAAACTGACTTGTTGATGAACGTCTTGACTTCTTCAGGATATCATTGCATATTGCAGAAGTCTGTAGTTATTAACATGGATTTCTAGCCCTACAAACTCTTCACTGAAGCTGTTAGTTTTTACGACACAAGTATTTTCAAGTTTGAGGAGCATGCAGGTTTGCGAACAATCGATAATTCACGGTAAAATTCCAAGGAGGACACTGCTTTTCATTACGGAAATTTTGAACCGTTGCGTTCTTTAATTTTATATTTTGGTTTCTTCAGATTTGGAATGGGAAATTTATCAAGGTGCTCGTCAAGATAAACAGTGGTATGTTGTACATATTTTTAAAGTCTAATTTCCTTTTAGTTCTAGCAACCCGCTCAACTCTGCCATTTCTTTTAAATAAAGCTTTGAAAATACAGTGTAGAAGAAAAAAAAAAAAAGCTCCAGTTGTTAATATTTAGTATTTGCTTTAGTTGTTGTGCGAACTGTAGCCGTTCACAAACAGCCACGGTGCGGAAAAATTCTAAAGCCAAACGGTTTGATAATCGTAAACCAATCTTTTTTGTATGTAAGTCAGCTAAAAAGCGATATCCACGGCTTTTACATTAGTATGTACTGCTTTCCATTTGCCGATGGGCGGACCTAAACGTTGCAATTGTGTTCTCCTCATTTTGCTGCTTCCACGAAGGAATCATTTCTAGACGTGCATGGATTGTAGGCCCTTAATAGTGTAGATGTAAAGGTTTTATACCTGGCCGCATGAAAGGCAATGCAAGAAATCCAGCTGTCACGTAAAATGTCCAAAAATATTCCTGGTTCATCTTAACGGTCAGAAAACTTCTCAGAACTGAAAATTCGGTTGTCATGTGTGTTGTTTGTGATGTAAAACTACTTACGTAGCATGGAACGTGTGCGCGAGCGGTCGGAAGAGCAGCGAAAGAAAAGGAGCAAATCATTTATTTAACATTATTATACAACTCCCTTAAGTAACGTATAAATGCAGGATAACGTCCAAATAACCCCATAACAACGTACAAGAGATACAGCCGTATTGGACATTGCTAAGGAAGAAACCTGTTTTCTTCACTGCCGTTTCTTTTCTTTCTTTTTTCGTTTATACAGTCACCCTGTAGCTGGTATTTACATACTTCTAGAGATTATTAAAGCAAAGAAGCAGGGAGAAGCATAGAAAAAGCTGACCTGACCTACTTTGGGGAATATCAGACAGGAAAATAGGTCACACATGAATCCCATTCAGCTCCTTGTATTCATAATAAGCATGGTGTGGAAGCAGTGCTGCAACCTTTAATGCAAGATATCAGACAGTTGGAGCAGGTAAGGCTGGAACACAATGAATACATGTAGTGTAACTGTTGATGAACATTTCAATGGACACCCAGCATGCATGAAATTGAAAATCCCCTTAAAAAGCTGTTCATGTTTTATAAACAGAGGCATTTAATAAAATGTGAAAACTGATTCAATTGTGGCTTTTCATATATGGTCATGAAATTTTAAATTGTTCAGGCCTAGGTTTGCACTACAGTATGTACAGTAAATTGATCCCTTTGTGATGTCTGACAGTAAAATAGCATATATTTACAGTATTTTGCTATATAAAAGTATTTTACCTATTTTCCTTAAGGATGGTCACCAGCTCATAATCATTGGGCATTACCAAGCTAGATCATTTAGAGGGACCATTGCATGCATACTGTTCAGGAGACAACCTCGGAGCACAACTTCTTGGGCCGGGGTTTAAATCAGGCTCCAGATCACACCGACCATGGAGAGAATGCATGGGAACTGAAGAAGAAATAATATCAGATGTAAGTACATATTTCCAAACAAATCTGTAGCCCATAGTGGTAATGGAAATGACAAAAAGACGCTAAAATATTCACTTCTTTGTTTTCTCAAAACCTTAGTACTAAAAATTGACATGCAGTCTGTAGGATGCTTCTTTTCACAATTTTACCACGGTATCCTCTACATCTTCTTTCTTATCCTTTCTTCAGCTCCCTCTTTATTTTTTTCCCAGATTATTTTTCCACCTCATCTTCCCACTGTCTTTTTAATCAATGACCACACTCTTTATCCAATTTGATTTCAATTTAAATTATCATTTTTCTTTCAAATATCCTTCATAATTTATAAATTTTCTCTTCTTATCCATCCATTATTTAAACAATTATATAACTTATTTATTAATAATGTATACACAACACTGCTTCATTAACTTCTTAAGCAGAAGCATTTCCTCCCTCTGTTTCCAGCAACCATTACAAATCTAATTATTTTTCAAATCATAGTATAATATCCTAATATTATAATTTAATACATTACTGCAGTAATATTTTGCAGTTTCACGAGGACTACTTTGTCTTCCAGACAAAGAACAACTACGACGCTCAGTGTCGGCAACTGGATCAGGGGGATTATTTCAGGAAAACGTATGGCCCGAATTATCGTTCCACCTGACCCATGCAGTTGCGATATCATGTCATTGGAGGCCTGCCACCTGATGCCATGCATGACATCCTGGAAGGTGTCCTCCAATGCTGCACCAAAAAACTCCTAAAGGTTCTGATTCTTGAAAGACAATTGTTCACTCTTGAAGAATTGAACTCAAGGATTGCAGCTGAATTGACTTATATTGGGTATCATAACAACACCAACAAACCTATGTCCAATTCTAAAGAAGAAACTGCTGGCCAATGAAAAGAGTTTAAAACAACATGGTAGCTGGGAATCATTAAAAAAACTCTTGTTAAAAAACATTAAAACTTATTGTAATGTAAGGTCTATGTGTTCATAATTGGCTACACAATACCACTGTATACTGTACAAATTGATGTCATTTTGTCATGTTTCTGTCCTCTTCATTGATCACGAAACGCATCATAACAGTGTGAAAATGATGTGTCCACCAAGTGCATAATGTTTGCTTTTGCTGCTTTCATTTTATTTTTCTGTCCTCTTATTGATCATAACAATATTAGCCAATCACAAAGTATGCAGCAAATGCCATGATACATTTAATTTATTTCACAGCTAACCAGTGCCTGGCCAATACAGTCCTACCCCTTACTGGTGGGACTATGGTGCCAGAAGAAGAATTAAGAGCACTGGATGTTATTCTGCTGTCTGCTTCAGATAGTAAGAACAACATTCTCGCCTCTACTTAGCAAGGACCAGCTTGGCCTTATTTGCAAGTGCTTATCAACAGGAATTCAGGAGGCTATACCCTGCCTGCTCTATATAAATTCCAAAAATGCATTACAAGGGTTATCCTTCAGTAAGTACACACAGTCATTAACCTTATTTACATGGTATAATACTTACATTTACAGTCAGTTTTCAATTTACTATATGTAATTGGACATATAATTCAGGTGTCAAGGAAATAATTTACAGTAGCATTAACTGTAACCTTTGATAACTTGCAGACTGTGGCCCTCTTGTCCGAAGCTGGTGCATGCGGTACGAAGCTAAGCACCACTACTTCAAACGACTGTCCGTTGCAATTGGGAACTTATTTTATAATCCTCTGATATACTCACTGTCAAAAAGGCACTAGGAAGGTTAATGCTACAAACTCCAGGCCTCTTCAGAGGGAAGCCTAAGCCTCATTTGTTGAAAATTATAAGGACCCAACACAGAATCAGGTAAACGAAATATCAATCAATTGTTGGGTACTAACTTGAACCCCACCTGGTCCTCAGTGCCAATTTCCTTCAATGTTTCATTTTTCCCCATGGTAGCTAGTATTAAGTGCATATAATATCTCACGTCAATATTAAAAACTTTCTTTCACAAAATTGCAACTCTATGGGTAGAGGGGAGGGGGGGGGGGGGAGGGAGTTGGTGTGCTAACTGTCAGTCTCTGCTGCTCTTTTCATATCACTGCCATTCTGAATAATGATCAATCAGAGCAATGTCAATAAATTAGTCAAAAGAAAGAAGATAAACCCATGTAATAGTAGTCTTACATTTTCTGCAGCTACCACGACCTTTGTGGGCGTGATCTCCACCCATGCCAACCTGTTGTTAGCAGAACATCCAGGACTTGATCAGCAAACTATTGTTTGAGTAAGTGTGTTGGACTTGGATATTTCAGCTGTCACCTGATGAAAAGTCCAGTAATTAAATATTACTGGACAGCAAAGAATACAGATGATTAATTAATGAAGAAATTTACTTCAAATATATTTCCTTGAAGATCCATAGGTTTTTCATGGTAGCTTTTCCAAACTATGTTTTACAAACAGGCATGCATAATCCATTACTGTATATGAAACATGTGCCATATTACATTAAGTTTCTTGTTCATTGTAAATGGGAGTCAATCCTTTTATTTTCCAGCGCCAAGTGGGTGTCTGGATCCTGGAAGCCAAGTACAAAGTTGGAGCTCTGGTACATCTGAGCTCGTGCTGATTACCCCAATTTTGGGATGTTGTAAAGATTTTAATGTTGTAAACCGCAACATTAGAAATGCTGTATTTGTTCCTTCCAAGATTGAAACACTGCAATTTGATGACCACTTCCAAAGCTATGCAGTGACTTTCCCTGTTATTCAAGAGACAAAGCTGGCTTTTAATCAGAGTTTTGCTTCCTTCCTACCTCTCAATTTGACTAAGCCACCATGGGAGGTAAGGTTCAAACAAAGTATGTGTGAATGAGGTATGATCTTGGCACAAATAATTAGTGCATTGCAAATAAGCAAGATGGTAGAATGTTTATACAGCAGAACACATCAAATATTGGGCCACTGCATTTTAATTATCACAACTCTCAGCTGAGGACCCAGTGGTTTTCTGAGGGTTCCATCTCTTAATGGACTCCGGATTTCTTGGGAGAGTGAACTATACAAGCTTAGCATTTCTTTTAGATATTTATGTATCAACTCGACCCTCGGGCAATGGGGATAAGAAGTATATTAGAGCCCCGTCCTCAACCGGGAGTGCAGCATTTAAATGCAATGGCTGGACCTACTGTAGTCGCAAGCACTATGTACTTAGACAGAGTTGACCGAGTGCCCCCCCCTCCCCCCCCCAATTAGTAGGGCACATTGCCAGTGACAATGTCATAAGAGTCTGATCAGACTTTAATAAAGTTCTTGATTGAATTACCAAAAACAGATAGATGGGGCAGCACACTTTACTTCAAATCTATAAGAGTACAGGCACAGGATAAAAGTGGGGTTTCGACAAAAGAATAACCCTAGATCAGCTGATCCCTTGCCCCCTTTGTAAAATGCTGACCACCTCAAAATGCTGACTTGCTCCAAAGGCCACAGGGATGTGTTTAGTGAGGCTAACAAAGCAAACCGATGACATACAAGTAATAAGCACTCGATAAACGTATAGCGTTTTGTCGCATACCTTTTAAGGGCCAGTACAATTCCAGATTCAATTGATGATCAGGACGAATCTTACTCTGTGCCACTATTAAGCAATAAAAGGCTGCCCGACGATGCAACAATCACAAAAGAACGATATGATTTGGTGTTTTCTTGCGGCCGTCATCTCCCCGCGAGCCATTTATATTTTGTGCAGTTTTAAGAGAACTAGATTGACTGCGTCGGCGTGGCGAAAGACAAGCTGGCTGCCAGTTTGGAGCGCTAGGTAGCCGCGCCTGTCAAAACGTACGCCCCAGGGAAAGGAAGGGGAGGAGAGAGCGGTCCGCAACCGATCGGCGTGTGGTCCAGCCAGATGCCGTGTGGGGCCGTGTGGCATTCCTTTTGCCAACTATGTTGTGTTTCTTGAGCTCTCGGGATATAATCCCCGAGCGTAAGCGAGGGTAATAATCACGATGCTAATGCTGTAGTATCGCTTTATGTGGAGACTCCAAGCGGGTCGCCATCTCAGAATTTAATGTTCGTCAGTCAGTCAATCACCCCATCGCACGACCTCAATGCGAGGCTACCAAGCACTACGTAAAACAACGGTAAACAAGCGAGAAAGGAACGGCGGATTGATTTTATAAAAAAAGTTGCAGATACAAAAGGCCAAGCAATTCGACCGACGGCTGTAAATGACCCGGATATTATGCCATAGCATGTGAAGCGATTTCTTTAAGGCATCGACTGTAGCTGACCTGAACACAATCCCAGACGCCAATATCGTGTTAAAACTTCGATACTTCTTCAGAAGACAAGCAAAATATAGTCGGTGGAAATTGAACAATCACCGTGGCAAGTTTTACCGTTCGACCGTTCACAGGATGATCCAAGTTTTGACAAGATCGCCGCGGGCGCTCAACGCAATGGAGATTGGAATTTTCGAGTATATGGGGGATGCTCTATGTTTTAAAATCACTGAAGGATAACGTAGTCGATAATGTTTGGGGTTTTGTTTTATTTGCTGGAAAAGAAACACTATGACTTTCAGGAATCGGTACTAAGTTTTTAATAAATACAGTTAATTACATGCTAATTGCAAACGTCTTTCGTGTATTTCAACAGTCGCCGTATATTTTGTAGTTTGATGCCCCAGGACTGTATGAAGGCGAAGTAGGAATGTATTGTGAGCTTTTCGCTAATTTTCGAAGCTATTTAAGAGTGAGTTCGTGCAAGATAACCTTTCTCGTTATTTTGAATCGTGTGTGAATTGTCTGGACAGTATATAACTAAATACATTCGCATATTAACATATCTCTGAGACAAACAAGCAGCTCTCGCTTTCAGTTTTAAATTTGATCGCACTCGCGAAGAAACGTACTTTATAAAGTAAAAAACCATACACGTATTTGGTTAGAATGCAGCGTTGGCTGGAGCAATCGTGGCTTCTGTGTAAAAAAGAAGAAAGAAGAAAAGAAAGAAATCGAAGATCGACTTCGCTGACTGAGCAAAACTGACTGAGTCACGATTCCAATTGCGCTTTCCTTAGCTTGCTGTAGTTCGTCTGGAAAGTTGTCTCAGCGAATTTTGGAGTTTATCTTCCACAAAAACTTGAAAACACATCACTCTGCATTACACGTAGTCTGAACTATACCAGATCGTGCGACAAAAGTATTTTTAGCGGCCGGCCGAGTGGTGACGTTGCGACTCACAACCATGGTTTGTAAACGATTGATAAAATACAGAAGAATCTCGCATTCCGAAATCCTACTTACAGGGCGAGGGGATATCTGCGATTATCGTATTTCTTGTTGAATATTTCATCTACACCAGAAACGGTGTTTTCAGTTCACACTGAAACAGTGTAGTGTTTTTTAAAACTGTTAAAACAGTTTTAAAAGTCTTTCGTTAAATGTACACACCGAGTAGGTGTCAAAATTTACATTTTACACAAGTGCCTCGTGAGTCCACAACATTTTGACCATGTGATGACGTAAATCGTGGTAAATAAGAGTCCACACCACGGCAAACCAGTGGAAATTTATTAG
Source organism: Plumapathes pennacea (assembly GCA_964036295.1). Classification (NCBI taxonomy): domain Eukaryota; kingdom Metazoa; phylum Cnidaria; class Anthozoa; order Antipatharia; family Myriopathidae; genus Plumapathes; species Plumapathes pennacea. Next base: position 9,835,929 of record OZ038469.1, on the reverse strand, counting down.
CTACCTGATGGCACGTGGAATATAACACCAAGTACACTCCAGTTGTATTTTACACTCCCTCGCAGGGATTTAGGTATAAAATCACACTTTTGTGTGTGTAAATTTACAATGCTAAACAGTTTCAGTGTGTGGCCGTATATTCATTGGCATTGCCGGCGCTTCTACAAACCAAAAGGAAAAGCTCATCAGTTTAAAGTGATTTGTTACCCTGGGATAGGAATAAATTTAACCCCCACAAGGAATTTTTAACTCCCACTAGGAGTTGAAAATATCTCCAAAAAAATAAGGCCAGGTTCAAACGTCGCGCCAGCGTCGTGTCGAACTCAATTATATTAAGTTCGACTGCAGCACGACTGTGGCACGACAACTGATTCAAACGTCGCTCTAAATTCTATCGCGCCGTAAATACTCTCATGACTCGTACCCAGTCGTCTCTGGAAACCGCATTGTGAGACTGGGTACAAGTCGGCTGCGAATCCCGCAGTATTCTAAATGGACACTACGCATGCGTTCAAGTTGAAGCCGCTGCGATAGTGCTCACGGTCACATTATGAAACCAATTTAGCGCGACGTTTGAATCAAACATCGCGCCAATGTCGAACTTAATTCCCAATTAGCACGACACTAGCGCGACTGTAGCTCGACGTTTGAATCAACGTCGTGCCAGAGACGGGTAGCGCGACACAGGCTGTCGTGCTACCCGACTCTGGCGCGACGTTTGATTCAAACGTCGAGCTACAGTCGCGCTAAGGCCCGTTGCAAACGTCGCACTACTGTCGTGCCGAACTCAATGCAAATTAGTTCAAACAATGGATTTTGCTCATTTGCATTGAGTTCGGCACGGTAGTGGCGCGACGTTTGAAACGGGCCTAATGTCGAACCACAGGCAGCCCATGCTCCGGGGGTCTGTCTGTCTGTCACAGCTCTGAGTGCGATTTTGCTGATAAAATAAAATTACGAAAATTATCACGCTTTTACGTCTATTAATTGTGTCCTGGATCTCTTTTGAACGCTTTGGAGCCGTTTTAGACCTAAAATAACGAAGTTTTAAACCATGCTCTTTCGCTCCACACAAAAAACGACAAGGCTGGAAAGCAATTTCGACCGTACCTGACATTTTGCTGATAAAATCACACTTCTCCAACAGCAGTCAAGCTCAAACTCCGGCGTTCGCCACTGAGATAAATAGGCTTTCCTTTGGCCAAGTTACAAGGTCCAGAGAACATCCGTTCTTGAGAAATAGCGAGAAATATTTCTATATTCAAATCCTTCGAGGCTTGCCAGGAATGAATTTGGACACGGGAAACCAACGGTCTCTTGGTCGAACTTAATGGTCAATTGAGTTCGACACGACGCTGGCGCGACGTTTGAACCAGGCCTAACTCTAAACAAAGGAGTAATATTAACTCCAGTTGAACTGATTTCTACTCCGAGGTAGAGTTTCAAAAACTCCTAAATCAGAGATAAAATAACTCCACACATTTAGCTCCACTTTTTAGAATTTTTTCAACTCCCTGAAAATAACAGTGCGCGGGAAGCAAAGCACGTTCTTTGGCCGAGTCACCCTGGCCACGTCAACATGATTTAGAAATCGGAACGGAGGGGGAAGGGAAGGGGCGGTGTGCAGGACTCAAGCCTTCTAAGTAAATCATTTGCTGTGATTACAAATCAGTAAAAATGTAATGTAATGAACAGTTGACTCGCCCCGTTTTACTTGCTGTGCAGGATAACTCGGGTCCCTAGAGCAAGCAGGAAATTCCTTGCAGCAGGAAATTCTTTGGAGCGGGACATTCTGAGTCGTGTAGACAAAGCGACGCTGTTCAAAAAATGCAAGTCAGATTACGGGGACTCCCCTCTCTGTAATTATGATGCGGAAGTAGAAATGTAGCACGTTATCCGGGATGCGAGTGAAAGTTTCGCTGTAATTCTCAAATATATTTACTCCGCATATTTCAGCCTAGCGTGGTTGGTTGGTATGGAAAAAAATGACTAATTATGCCTTCTGAGCCGGCGCCGGATAATCCCACCATAATCATGGTGCCGTTTTGAACAATGCGGCCGAAGTAGGAAGTCAGTAGCTCGCTCCACATTCATATTCGGGGTGCGCCGCTGAGTCCCTGTGACCCTGACCCTGTGACCAGAGTAAAGAAAAGCAATTTTGCTACCCTGTTACAGACCCTGTTCCAGACTAGAGGTGACTCCACAAATCGGAAACGGCGTGCTTGAATAAACAAGCGGCGTTGCGTGATTTAAAGCAACGGTTCACAGCTGTTTTGCAGCGACAGACTCATCACAAATTCTGGCAGGAAGAATTATTGACCTTGTTTCAGAGCCAGACTGAACAAAAAACATGTAACCTGTCCCAGAAAGAAACGATGATTTGTATACCCTGTTAAAGAATCAGAGAGGCAAAAAGTATACCTTGTTGAGCGACACATCCCCGTATAGCCCACATAAGGGACTGCCCGGGGGGGGGGGGGGGGTACTCAATAAGAATTTGGGTAGGGGTGTTCCGCTGACTCTATAAAACCCTGACCCTATTCAAGACACAAAAATGGAAATTTTGCTACCCTGTCTAAGACAAAGTGCTCTAATTTGATACCCTGTTCAAGACTAAGTTTAGATAAGTTAGCCTGCGTTGCACGCGTTTCCACTGGAACATATGAAGAAATCACGCGAAAATGACGAGAGCAAAAATTTGGTTGAGGGGGGAGGGGAAGAGGAGAAAATCTTCAGAAAATAACCCTGTTTAAGACACGAAAATGTAAAATTTGATACCCTGTTTAAGACAGAAGACCCTGAAAATGATACCCTATCGGGCGGAACATCCCTATATAGGAAATATATGGGAGTGCCCCCTCCCCGGACTGTCGGAAAGACCATCCAGTCGATGTTTCAGCGCCCGCGATCCTTCCCACCTTGACAGCTCGATCCAAGCCCCTCGCCTTCACGTGCTCAAACTCGGTGAATATGGCGCGGATTGTCGGGCGGATTTATGATTCGTGACCGAATGGCCGACTAAAGGATTGTTGTCGATGATTGGACGATGCCTCTAAAATCTAGAAAATCGAGGGTGAGTAGGACCATTACGAAACAAATTTAAATTCAATATTTGTCAATAAAGATTTCCAAACTATTAAAAGCAAGTACTTTATTCGTACAAGAGTATCAGTTAAATATATGGCTTACAAAGTTTATATACAAAGTGAAATTTTGGTCGACGCAGCAATGAAATTTAAAGATTAATGATCTTGAATGACATACTGTAGTCTTCTCTGTATCATTTGATTCTTGTTTCCCAATACCTGTCGATAATAAAGGCATAATAAAATTAAGAATTTTATGCCGAAATTGTGTTTCCCAAAGTACACCAAACTGTCAATACTAAATACTATATAAACAAACATTGTTCACGTCCTGGCAGTCAGTGGAAAAATGTAAAGTTTCAAAATATATCACCAATCGTCCAATTTCCGCCATGTGTTTGTTTCTCTGCCAGTTTTGGTTGGGGGAGGAGGGGGGGGGGGGGGGGGGGGGATGGGTATCTTATTAGAGAACTCTCTGGGTACTACGGCTTAGGGTCAGGTCGCACTAGGAAGTTTAGCCAATAATAACTCAGCATCGAGAGCAATACGACGGCTTCTTCAATGTTTGGAAGCAACTTGCCGACATCTACTTCTGGTTACAAGTGCTGTTTGCACTTCAAATGATGCCAATTTTGATATTTATGTCGTTAAAGTTACGAGGTGGGACCGTAGCCTAATTCAATATAATTGAGCTTGTACACAGAGAACACATTGAGAACATGCTGACATTAAAACAATAGCCCCATCGGTAACGCATGGAGTCTCGTGGTGTTCTGGGATATCATTTCAATTCATTTCCCGATCCATAATTGCATCCGGCTTTAAGAAATTAAGTGCGACAAAACTCGGTTAGGTTTCTGCTAAAGGTATGTATGTAAAGAAAAACATAATCTTGTTTAGCTAACCTTATTAGTACAAGTACAGCAACTCGGCTTGTCGGCATGCTTCCTCAATTGCCAAAATTTCTGAAGTGAAATCCTGAAATAATTACATGTATGTGAGAATTAGCAGTGTATTGACGCCACCTCAAAAATTCTTTATCCGCCCAGTGCAAACAAACAAACAAACAAACAAACAAAAGAAGGACCTCAGATTGCTCGCTCTCACCAAACGTAATCCCTGATGCCAGCGCATAAAAGAACTGTTTTGTAGTCGAGAAACAAAATCATTCAGCAATTGTATCACTGTTAAATTTGAGGCGTTTGCGAATGACACAAATATATATTTTTTGTACATATAACAGACTTTGATCGTCTGACTTTGACCCCCCTCCAACCACAAATCAAAAATTGTTACGAACAAATTTATCGCCGCCTTCCACTGTTAGTTTAATTATTACCTCGACAACGTAAGGATTATCAGGGTCAGTCCAGTCTTCCGTGACCAACTTCCAACCTTCAGTATCCCAGTCCTCCAATATGTCACACTCTTTCATTCCTGAGGGTCCGGCCTCCGGATTCCAGTAGCGCTCTTGGAAGAGTTCCTTGAGTCTTTCATCGCTCATATCCTTTGCTTTTCGCACAGGTTCTACGGGTAAGGGCATTTTACCCTTGTTGAAGTTAGGTGGTCTCCATAAGTTCTTGTAGTGCACTGCAGGCCACTTGGGTGGTGCCAATGGTGGTGTGCGGTCAGGAACGCCCCTTTCAGCTTCTTTGAGTTTTCTTATCTCAATTGCGCGTTTCTGTACTCTTGCACCCAGCTGTATCTGGTATTGCTCCTTTACAGATTCGGGAGCAAAAATCGACTGCGAATCAAAATCAAGAGTCGATTCAACAATTGGAGGTGAATCAGGAATAGGATCAGGCGTCGAGACAGCAGCTTTTCCATTGTTTTGCTTGTGCGCCCAGAATTTCCACCGGCACTTTGTACTCTTCGTGTTTGAGCTTTTCACGCGATTTGATTCTTGTGTCGGTTCAGTGACAATCCCGTGTTCACTGTCTCTCTGTTCTCGCGCAGCTTTTTCTGCCGGATTCGACTTTTTCCATAAGCGCCACGTCTTTCTTCCGTCTTTCTTAGAGGCATTTGCCTTGCGACGACAAGATTCCTGTGGTGACTTTGACTTGGCATCGGCGCTTACTTGGCTTTTTCGCCAATGCTTGAAGCTTTTTTTCTCCTTTTTGGTTTTGGCAGATCTGCATTTTAAAATAAAAACAAAACTTCCGTTTAGAATACAAAATCCTATTCCATATATACATGACAAATTGGGACTGCTCATTCCACGACAAATTGTCTTACCCTTTCTGGTGATCCACGTTTGAGTTGCGGCATAGCAGATTTCCCCAACCATTAAAGTAGGCTGCGAACGCATCTGCCGAATCAAGAAAACTTTATCAGTAGTCAGTCGGGTTTTCATTCCGACTGATTTCTCAGGTTACCGTATTATATTCTAAACTTATTTGTGCCAAAAGTCATGATAAAGGTTTTAAATTCTCATTACATCGCATGGGCCTAAACCAGCCAATCAAATCATCGTATACGGTGACTAAGAAAAGTCTGAATCTTTGCAACCAGAACGTGTTGATCTTAACAGGCGAGACGCCGTTTAAACTGACTTGTTGATGAACGTCTTGACATCTTCAGGATATCATTGCATATCGCAGAAGTCTGTAGTTATTAACGTGGATTTCTAGCCCCACAAACTCCTCGCTGAAGCTGTTAGTTTTTGCGACACAAGTATTTTCAAGTTGAGGAGCATGCAAGTTTGCGAACAATCGATAATTCATGGTAAAATTCCAAGGAGTACACTGCTTTTCCTTACAGAAGTTTTGAACCGTTGCGTTCTTTATTTTATCTTTTACTTCTTCAGATTTGGAAGGGGAAATTTATCAAGGTGCTCGTCAAGATAAACAGTGGTATGTTGTACATATTTTTAAAGTCTAATTTCCTTTCAGTTCTAGCAACCCGCTCAACTCTGCAATTTTTTTAAGTAATGCTTTGAAAACACAGTGTAGAAGAAACAGAAAGCTCCAGTTGGTAATATTTAGTATTATTTTGCTATAGTTGTTGTGCGAACTGTAGCCGTTCACGAACAGCCACGGTGCGGAAATATTCTCAAGCGAAATAGTTTGATAATCATAAACCAATCTTTTTTGTATGTAAGTCAGCTAAAAAGCAATGTCCACGGCTTTTACATCAGTGCATACTGCTTTTCGTTTGCTGATGGGCGGACCTAAACGTTGCAATTGTGTTCTCCGGATTTTGCTGTTTTCGCGAAGGAATCATTTCTAGACGTGTGATTGTAGGCCCTTAATAGTGTAGACATAAAGGTTTTTTACCTGGCCGCATGAAAGGCAAAGCAAGAAGTCCAGCTGTCACGTAAAATGTCCAAAAATATTCCTGGTTCATCTTAACGGTCAGAGAACTTCTCAGAACTGAAACTTCGGTTGTCATGTGTGTTGTTTGTGATGTAAAACTACTTACGTAGCCATGGAACGTGTGCGCGAGCGGTGGGAAGAGCAGCGAAAAGAAAAGGAGCAAATAGTTAATATTATTATACAACTCCCTTAGTAACGTACACTATGCAAAAGTGACGTCCAAATAACCCCATAGTAATGTACAAGAGATACAGCCGTATTGGACATTGCTAAGGATGAAATCTGTTTTCTTGATTATTGCCGTTAACTCTTTTCTTTCGTTTTTCGTATAACAGTCATCCTGTACACAGCTGATATTAACATCACTTGCAGAGATTATTAAGCAAAGAGAGAGGCACAGAATATGAACTGACCTGGCGTACATTTTTTTTGCAAAATCGAGCACGGACACCAGCTTCTTCGTCAGAAAAAAAAAAAAAAAAAAAAAAAGAAAAACTTAATTTGCCGCAACATAACAAATTTTCCATTCTACAAAATGTCAGACCACATGTCACAGTTTGATTAATCCAGCCAGATCAATATTCATGAGAGCAGTTTAAGAATCCCTGTCAATCTCGAAAGGAGATCTTTTCTACATTCAACACGGCAGCCGTCGGATTTTCCTTTGCGTGTAAACCAGTCTAAGACCTACGGCATCGACTTGCAACAACAGACAGTGATTACCTTTATTGAGAAACGGCAATTTGTATGCAAACTGTACCACCACTGGTCCAAAGATGAAGTCCTCTTCATACTTCACAAGCGAGGACAAGGGAGAACTGGCTGTTTGTTGATTCATGGCTCTCGACGAAAATGTTGACACGTCTCGTTCATCCAATATGTTCTGTTTAAGACGACATCAGGTGATGTAGTTGTCGATCTCCCCACAAACGTTGTTCAAACTTTTAATGTTTCTTGGCTTAAGAAAACAACGACTAGAAGTACTGCAAGTACAAAACTCGCGCTTGAATTGCTTACATTGCACACGGCACTAAACTTGATTGACACATCGCACGCAGAAAACATGTCACTTTGATCACGCGGAGCAGTGTGCAGGGCTCAAGCCTTTGAATTAAATTGTTTACTGTGATTACAAATCAGTAAAAATGTAATGAACAGTTGACTCGCCCCGCTTTACTCGGCGTGCGGGATAACTTGGGTCCCCGGAGCGAGCAGGAAATTCCTTGTAGCATGAAATTCTTAATGGAGCAGGATATTCCAGTCGGTGACAATGAGTCGCAGTTCAATTCAAATGCAGGTCAGATTACGGGGACTCCCCTCTCTGTAATTACAATGCGGAAGTAGAAATGTATTACGTTATCCGGGATCCGAGCGAAGGTTTCGCTGTGATTTTCAATGATTACATTCCGCCGCATTCAGCCTAGCGTAGTTGGTTGGTATGGAAAAAAGATGACAAATTATGCCTTCCGAGCCGACGCTAGATAATTCCACCATAATCACGGTGCCGTTTTGATTAATGCGGCCAAAGCAGGAAGTCTTCCATCCCACTACATTTCCTCGCTTCACTGCATACAAACAGTCGGTGTTTCGGCGCCCGCGATCCTCCCTCCCACTTGACAGCTCGATTCAAGCCCCTCGCCTCGCACGTGCTCAAACTTGGTGAATATGGCGCGTATTGTCATGTCGCGGATCTATGATTCGTGATCGAATGGCCGACTGAAGGATTGTTGTCGATGAAGGGAAGATGCCTCCAAAATCTAGAAAATCTAGGGTGAGTAGGACCGTCACGAAAGAAATATGTTCGCGATTTCAATGTCGAAGATCCATAAAGAATTCACTGCCACGTTACGTTGCTGTTGTTAGATTCATTTCAAAGGCAAAAGAATAACATGAACTCTACGTATGCTTGATAATATTACCGATTGATTTGTAATCAACGATATAATTACCCCGAGGAAGTTATGTCACCGTGAAGTTCATATGCTGTATTTATCTCAGATGCAGTAGATAAATATTATTTGATTATTTGGCTATTTGAACTCTATTTATATTCAACAGCTTGTCGATGACCCTGGCTCATCCTCAAACCCCACCCCTCTCCCCTGCATCAGTCAGCCTTTGGGGAGCTGTGAAGGGAATGTGATAGATCTAACAGAGGACCAAGCAACCACCAACATGCAACCCACAGCAAGTATGTTTTCCAGCATGCACTCAACACTCAATTTCAGTTGCTTAGTTCTCACAGATCAGCTGCTGCACATAAATACTGCCAATTAACCCATGTCTTTATAACACAGGGAATCAACACTGAAGTGTTTTTGGACCATGTTGTTGCTATTTATCATTCATGGTATTTCTTAGTATAAACTTTATATTGGCCACCTTATCAACCAGCTGCCAAGAGTTGATGAAAATGTGACATTCATTGCAATGTGTAATAATTAGCCCTTTCACTCCCAATAGTGATTAATTCAATTTTCTCATTCATATTCGCACTAGAAATATATATTTGTAAGACAAAGGAACTTGGATTTTTCGATAGCTTGCTGAAATGGTAGCTGATTAAACTATGAATTCTCACTACATCACTCATTCATTTTCCTCTTGAATGGTGGGAGAATCTGCATTTTGAGCTTGGGAGTGAAAGGGTTAAAAAGAATTGGTACACTGTACTTTATTTACTATTACAGATGTGTTGTCAGATGAGCAGCAGCTTGCACTGAAGGCTGTGTTATCTACCAAGTAAGTTCATGATAATTAATCATCATTAACAAATTTTAACAGTTCAACTGACCCAAAGTAAAATGCAGACTGAAAAAGCAAAGTTTTGAGCTATCAGAAACAGCTATACCTCTTAAAGATCTTCCTGCTGGTTGAGGCTGTTGCTGTAGGCAATATACCTGCCAACATTTTTCGATTCCAAGGTGTGAGGTTTATACAGAATTGCACAAGGGTATGAGCACCTGAAAGGGGGCTTTGGGAAAATTTTGAAATCTTGTATCCCTGTAATGGCATGTCCTTCATTTTTGCTGTAGGTTTGAGCCAAATTTAAGCGGTTTAAATCCTACAGTCGAAGCTCTCATAGACAACCACCTCGGGAGTTCAAAAAAGGGGTTGTAACTACAGCTGGTCACTTATGAGAATGGGCTCTCATGAGCGACCACATGCTAAACAATAGAGGCTGGTCACTTACAAAATCTTTCAGCATAACAATGCTTAGATGCCTCCAGCCAAAACTCTCTTGAACTTTTAAATTGAAATCTTATAAAATGAATCATTAGTGCACTATGTTATATTATTAGAGAAAATGTGATCAAGTAGTGTTCACTTACATTTAAGTGCATCCTCGGAGACCCAGGGGCAGATCGTGGGGCGGCGGTGAAAAGAATGGCGGGCAAAAAGCGTCGGAGGGGGAGGGGGGAGAAACGAAGAGGAGGAAAGAGCCCCTGGGAACACAGTCTGTTCAGACCAGTATTGAAGGCGTGAGACAGGCGCGCCGCCGATTGGGCGAAAAAATTTATCAATTGTATTTTTTCGCCCAATCAGCGATTGTCGTCAAATGCCGCCTGTCAAAAGTCCATCAAAAAATTAAAAGATTAAGCGCGTTTACATTTCGTTCGGCAAGATGGAAGAAGCTATTAAATTTTCTGTGTGATTATTTTCAAATGTCAAGGAGTTGAAAGCCGATCGAGCAGAAATTGGAGAATGTTGTGAAGGGAAGAGATGTGTTTGGAAAGCTGCCAACGGGATTTGGCAAGAGTTTGACCTTTCAAGTTTTGCCAGTCGTTGCGAAAGCGATGAATGCTGCGGGCCAGAACTTCCCCGCTTCTCCGCTGGTCGTAATTTCACGGTACTTTTGGTTGCCGACAAACGTTTCAGGACCGTACAAGAAGTCGAAGCGTCCTTTTCCTTCAAGGATACGTCGGTCTTCGTCTGCGTTCTCCCCCACAAACGCAGCTTTGAAACCAATTGATCAAAGGTATGCGACCTGGTCTGATCGACGACAGAGGAGACAGAACAACGACCAGCGGAGAAGCGGGGAAGTTCTGGCCCGCAGCATTCATTGCTTTCGCAACGACTGGCAAAACTTGAAAGGTCAAACTCTTGCCAAATCCCGTTGGCAGCTTTCCAAACACATCTCTTCCCTTCACAACATTCTCCAATTTCTGCTCGATCGGCTTTCAACTCCTTGACATTTGAAAATAATCACACAGAAAATTTAATAGCTTCTTCCATCTTGCCGAACGAAATGTAAACGCGCTTAATCTTTTAATTTTTTGATGGACTTTTAACAGGCGGCATTTGACGACAATCGCTGATTGGGCGAAAAAATACAATTGATAAATTTTTTCGCCCAATCGGTGGCGCGCCTGTCTCACGCCTTCAATACTGGTCTGAACAGACTGTGTTCCCAGGGGCTCTTTTCCTCCTCTTCGTTTCTCCCCCCTACCCCTCCCCCTCCGCCGCTTTTTGCCCACCGTTCTTTTCACCGCCGCCCCACGATCTGCCCCTGGGTCTCCGAGGATGATTTAAGTGTTGACTAGTGCGAGTCAGACTATTTGAGTGGTCCCTTATGAGAGATTATAAACAAAGGAAATGACCAGTTGGTAATTCCCAAAAGTAGTCACAGTCACTTACAGGAGCGGTCGTTTACGAGAGATTTTAATTACAGAGATTGAATGACTGGTGGCTGTAACTAGAGCTGGTCATTTACGAGAGTGGTAGCAAGGAGAGCTTTCACTGTATTTGAAGAGCATTAGGTGGTAGCCAGCTAGGCATGATAGATTGGTTTGTAGGCGTGAGATTGAACTTTTTGGCCCACAGGCATGAGACTCGTGCTTAAGGCATGAAAATTGGCATTTACAGTACATCACAGTGTCCCAGTCTAAAACAGCTGTTTGAAAGGAACATGTGAATCTTTACTTTTACTTCAAATATTACAATGCCTTTCTCTCATAGGAGTGTGTTTATCACTGGTTCTGCTGGAGTAGGGAAGTCTTTTCTGTTAAGAGAAATCATGAATGTGTTGCCGGAAAGCACCACATACATCACTGCCAGCACGGGAGTGGCAGCCTGCAATATCAGTGGCACAACACTTCACAGGTAATTGCTGACCAATGACTACTGTCTAAATATTGTAACAGACTGAGAGTTGTGCTCCCGGCCTTTTGCCACAACAGTAGAAGGGCAGAGAATAACTGACAGATGCAGGTCGAAGACACATGCAAGCAAAGCAGAACATTTTTTTTTATCATTACAAAACAAAGGTTCCAGCTCGAGTATGGAGTGTTCACATGTCACATCTGATGCTAGCTAGATGTGCCTTTTGTGTTAACACTGATTACATAGGGGGTAAGCTTGACACAACCTGTACAGACTACACGTGATTCAATCAATTAAGATATTTATGAATAATTCAGATTCTAATAGTTTAGAATTATTCTAAATTGCACATGTGGCTGAATTAAGCCTTCAAGTTATGTACAGTATAGTCACAATATGTAGTCACGTTTTTCATTCATGCCATATCGTTATGTATCAAAGTCATTGATCTATTGAAGTTGGATTTCTTCTACACAGTTTTGCTGGAGTAGGTCTTGGGACGGCCCCTGTGAATCAGATGGTCTCCAAAATAAAATACAATAAAGACACCTACCACCGGTGGCAGAGTTGCAGGTACTGTGCCACTGTAAAGAGACCACTGTCCTAGTTTGAAAGGAACTGTAGCAAACCCAAAACAAATCAAATGATGCGCTGTCCTTTATTCACAAAACGAAAGTTAGTTCATTTAGCAATAGGTAAGGCTGAACTGAAATAACAATAGAAGTATGCAGTACAGAATAAATGCCGAAAACAAAACTGAATCAGAAAAGTGGCAAAAAAACAAAAAAAAAAAAAAAAAAAAAAACTCGGCGAAGCGCCTCGTGGATCCACAACTTTTTGACAATGTTATGACGTGTTTCATGATCAATAAGAGGACAGACACATAAAAAACTGACGTCAATTTGTTAAAATTGCATGTTGCTATATTGGTGATAACAAGGGGAACATTTTTCAGTTACAAAGTAAGCATGTAGACTTTGGTTCATATGGTGTGGTATAGAAGCACTTTTTGATAACTCAATCAAAAAGTTTCCCATCACAGCCATATGTTATTATTCTATACTGTACTTTCATTAACACTTCCATGTGTATTATTTGTTCCCAGTTGCCCTGTGAGGGTACTACTATTAAGCAATACCATCCCAAATTAATGTTGTAGGACTTTAGTAATTGACGAGATTTCCATGATTGATGGTGAATTCTTCGAAAAAATTGAAGAGCTGGCTAAGAAGATAAGGAAAAGCAGAAAACCTTTTGGTGGAATTCAGTTGATACTATGTGGGTAAGTTGAAAAAAATACTACTTTTTTGAAGACTTCAGTGACGTCCTACTTAGAATGTAGAATTCATGCACAGAGTGCAATGAATGCAGTTTTATTCATTTTGTCAGCTTGGCAAGTATTTTTTTTTATCATGCATTGGCTCAGTTTGATGCCTGGAAGATATTATTTTAGGTCTTTTCTCGTCGTGCAACTGTTCTTAAAGCTGTGTTTATGATTTACCTAACCCAGTTGGTCGAAAGCTGACATTAAGCTAACCTTGGGATCTACAATGGAATTCTTCCTTTCATGTTTTTGGCGTAGAATTTGCGTAGTTTTTATCAAAGACTTACTAAAATTTTGCTCTTGCCCAAGCACAGAAATAATGAAAAAGTTCGGACCTCAGTCATGGTTAGCCTAACTGTGTTTTGTACTGAACCTGGTAGAGCAAATTCCAAATCTCTTTTTTCCACTTGGAACTTATGTACATTACAACAGCTGATTAAGTTAATTTTTCAGTACTGATAATTATCAATGATTAACAACAGTTAATTATTAACATCTTTCTTCCAGTGATTTTCTTCAGTTGCCACCTGTCATGAAACAAGGTGAAACGAAACGGTTCTGTTTTGAAACTGGAGCCTGGAAATCTTGTGTTCAGCACACAGTTAACCTGAAAAAGGTGATAATCCTGAAATTTCTGCATATGTGTCAAACTACTGTGCAAAGTATAGTTGTTCCTTGAAGTATGACTTGTCCACTCTGAAAAGGTCAGAATACTGGATTTCAATGAATAAGAGCCCCACTCTCGTTGATCATTTACAAGTAGCCAACTTAACCTTCAGAAATCACCCAAAAGTCCGTATCTCTATACGTTCTGCCTATAAATTAGACGCATGTAAATTTACAGAAATGTCGTATATGCCAAGTTCCACATGTGCTATAGTTTCACAAATAGCACCCATGGTTAAATATACAACCTTGCAATGTACTCCAGCTTATCTGTTACGTTTTTTTATTGCAATGGTCATTCGATTTATATTTTGTTGACTTTTACCATGTATCCTCAGTCACCCACGACTGCCCAGGTCCGTTACTCCTATTTATATAGACACGAGTGTTTTACTGGAAAATATACCGTGCATAAAATCTATACGAAACTACATCCGGGCCCCAAGTGGCGTATTTTCCATATCCTTACTAGTGAGGATATCGGTGGCACCATTTCCCCCTTTTGCGCGGTTGTTTGTGCATTTTCTGGTAAAACTCTCGTGTCTATATAATGATAAGAAAATTACACGGTGGCTTGAAGATATGGACTTTATTTTCTTGAGGTAAAAACAATACTTCTACTCGCGCAGCGCTAATATTGTTTTTACCACTCGAAAATAAAATTCATATCAGTTCTTCTATGTTTTTCATCAATGAAGCTAAACTAGATCAAGTTCTCTGCTATAATATATGTATGACCTGATGCTCTGTTGACGCAGGTTTTCCGTCAAAAAGAGGAGGACTTCATTGGTTTGCTGAATCGAGTCCGGATTGGTCAAATGACGGAGGAGGATGTTCGGACTTTGGACATGTGCCGACACACTACTTTTCCCAATGACGGCATCAAAGCCACAATTCTGTTTCCTGATCGCCACTCATGTGAGAGAGTCAACTCAAATATGGTAAATATGTATTAAATAGCACTTATTGTGCGTTCGATTGACCGTATTCCGGAATAGGAATTATAGCTAAAATGATCCAAAGCTTTGCTTGATTTAGGGGGAAATTTTGTCAAAATTGTTTTCAAAACCTTCATTCTGACATTTCTAACAGCTTCCGATACATCTTGACATAATTCAGCCCCAAAGCAAAGTACTTTATCAACATGAGTATCGTTATTTCTACATTCCGGAATAGGCCCAATCGAACGCGCCCTTACAAGAGCAAGCTCGATCGCCAAATTTAGTGTCTCTTTCGGTTTCTCACTAGATATTCTACTACGCAGAATAAAAAACTTATATCTGCATTTGATGGATAGCTTGCTCAAATGAAAGTTCATCGGCTACGAATTCTCACTGCGTCACTCGTACATTTTATTCTTGCATGGTTGGGAGATTTTGTATTTTGAGGGTGAAAGTATTCTTGCTTAAATCGCTTTATATTCTAGTTGCAGGCGCTCACTGGGAGACCTTATGTTTACAGAAGGTAAAGAGGCCGAGATACACGTTTTATGTATTTTTGTTTATCCAAGTTGGCGTCGGTTCACACATGAAAAGGAAGTACAAAAGCAAATTTAAAACGCAAACAATGTTCACTCGGAAAACGAAAGCGTATTAAATTGCGAAAAAAATGAAACCACAAACGCAAGCATTGTTCACACGTAAAACGAAAGCGTATTTGACGCCCACCCTGACCCTTCCGCGCTCGCTGCTGTGGCTCTCGCTTGGGGAGACTTAGGGAGGGACTCCTTTGCAGTTTATGTTCATACTTAAAGAGGCCTTCTCGCCCACAGTCCTTTGCGCGCCGAAATCGTCGACTCGAGGCCGCCATTTTTAGATAAATTCACAATCCACTTCCATCCGACCCTTTTGAACAGAAGATTAGTATTTTTTTTTTTTTGTTTTTACCTGAAAGTGCTACTTGCCTATTTTTCTTTTAATTTCTTTCGTTTTTTCATGTCGGAAACAAAATTCGACCAGATCGTTTTACACATTTCTAGACGGAAACAAAAACATTGGATTGGCTGAGAGGGCCCCTTTAAAACGCATGCGCAAACGTAACTAGTGTTCATACGTAAATCGCAAGTGTGCCTACGTTTGCGCAGCGCTAAAGTTTTACAAGGCGGTATGAACCAGTCTTTAGGCTCTTCATGGAGCAATGCTTCTTTCGGTGAAGAAGGCATTCCAAACAAACATTGTCGTCTTTGTTTATCTAAAACAGCATTGACACTGGAAACCCACGTTTCGTCGAGGAGTTGAATCGAAACTCAAATTCAGTAAAAGGTGAGTTTGTTTACATATCTTAGTAGGGCAAACGATACTAAATACCTTATTACGACAGGCAATTTTATTGCAGCTTGAAACGCTTGCGATTTTCTAATTTTCGATTAATTTTCCGTGCAAGTTGCAAAGAAAGTTATAAGCGTCGGATACCACACAAGGCTCTGCTGGTATCAACGGTGCGTTGCAAGTTGCTGGAAAATGTCCACTTGTAACGTACATTCAGTTCCGCCTGAAAGTATTGAGAATTCACACGCGGGACAACGCGCCGAGATCGCGGGCAATATTGGCCAGCTATCCAGAGATTGTGAACTGTGAAGTTTCGTTGTACATAAATTATTATTATTGCGGGATTAGCTTTACGGAACGTAGCCTGGATGTCTGACGGTCGGAGGTCATACAGTATAACAGGAGTAATTAACAATTTTTCGTCTAAATGGAGATGAATAGCAGTGGCTATGTACGGAGCCGTTTCGGCAAGGTATATAGCCACCGTTGTTCACCGACAGTAAGGAGAAAAATTTAAGCTATAAAACATTATAAACAACACAAGTTTAATAGCCAGCCTCCATTTTTTTCTTATTTTCCGGCAAACTGTGGGCAAAAAGTCCATTTACTGATTACGCGCGCGAGACCGATTTGCAACCGAAAACAACGTGATACTTTCGAAGGAATTTGCGTAACTGTGCCTAACACATTTCTTCCAAACAGAGTTTTAAGTTTATCTTGCTGTTGAAACCATTCTGCAAAACAATCAATCTTTCACCTTTAGTGTTCAGCTTTTTAGTACAGGCTTGCGTAAATGAACACTCGTAAGAAACAAACACAAAGCACTTCGAGCCAACGGCTTAGTACCAAAATGAAACACAAAAGCTCACCAGTGAACACTGCTAAAACGTCCTTTTTAGCTTTCTTTGTGTTGCCCGGTACAGCTGCCTCGTTTACCGAAACAATTCTGCTTCCGTGACAGCAGCAAAACAGGCGCCATTTCAACCTCGTTCCCAGGCTCTTTCATCTCCCGGCCCCCGCCCCCGAAGAAAGACCCTGGTTCAGGCTGGTCACGTGCCTTGCTCACAAAGATAATCCGTTGGGAGGGGTCCCCCTGTCAAAGAAATTTGTCGTGCTGTGCGTTTGTCAAATCAAAACGAGGCTGATACAAACGACACAAATCAGCCACGCTTTTTGGCAAGCTTCCTATAAAAGGGCGCTTCCCTGGGAAGCGCAGAGCCACTTGTCAATCAACAGCGACCGAGACAACAGCTCCTAATTAGTAAAAAGCCAAAAATGTCCAAATTTTGTTTTCCTTGTACTTGAATACCACGCAAAACAAGATAATGTTGCCTCACCAATTTTCCATCACATAAACATTCATTTTGAGTGCAATTTGAGTAAAATACAAGAATAATCTTCAAAGTAAAAAATTAAATATGCTTGGTGGTCGTATTGCACCGCGAAATTCAAAATGTATTTTGGCAGCCAAGAGAAAAATTTCGTTTCAAACCCTTCCGTCCAGGACTCCATATTAAAGTTGCCCGTATGTGTTTAATTTTAGGTATACTTTTAGCTGCTGCAGAGAAATTCCATGGACAGAGCGACTTCTGAACGCTGTGGACGCACGTGTGATTCAACAAACATTATGCAAATTTGATGTCGAAAGAGGCGGCCAACGGCCTTTTATAGCGCGCCTTTGTGTTTAAATGCATCTTTTCACCCTTCCGAAGGAGCCTTGACTCTTGAAATTAGCTTTTTGAAAGCTCTGAAGTTGTCGAGGCGTCTTTCACATGGTCTGCAGATTAAATGCGGCAAACCTTCGCTCTGTGGCAACGAGCTGCTGTAAAACTCTTTCGCTGTTTCGAGAAGTGCCTTATTAGCTCAGTTTTCCGCATACGTTTTTGCAGTGGTCTCCCACAGAACTACAAGGCCTGCAACAACTTGACTTGTTGTTCAGACGCAGCGTAAACTACATGGGAGGTGTTAAATTTTTATATCCAAATTTTTCTTTCCCCAGTAGACAAAGTAAAGTAAATTTCCGACTTAACGGCCCCTCCCTTGGTTTCTTTTTTTGCAACCGGCCAGATTCTGGCCGACACGTGACCAGCCTGAACCAGGGTCTTTCTTCGAGGGCGGGGCCGGGGAGATGAAAGAGCCTGGGAACGAGGCTGGCGCCATTTTGTTTCAAATCGGAAGTTGCCGGGAGGTGAATAGCACTTGATAGTCCGAGATTGAGTAGCCAATCAGATCGCGCGGAAAGCACTATTCACATGGTTTATTTTGCACCGTTGCACCTGGTTGACAAAACGATGTTGTGCAAAAAGTGCGTTACAACTTTCATATATAGGGAGGATATATCTTTACTTTTTTTTGGTCAAGTAACAATGTTTTAGAATGGTATGCCCGGCTTAGGTTTCCCCTTGGGTTTTGACGTTTGTTTGTTTGTCTTCAATTTGTTGCTGTAATTGCAGTGTTAACGTTGAAAGAAAATGCTCAAGTGATTCTTCTTAAAAATCTGGATGTCCCCCGAGGTTTAGTGAATGGGGCTAGGTAAGAATCGCTTTTGAGTATTTTGATATCTCCTCCACACTGAATGTACAATCCCACCCCACCACCCCTCCCCTTTAAAAAGAAGAGAGAGAGAGAGAGAGAGAGGGGGGGGGGGGAGGGGGAGGCCCTTTAAAAAAAGAACAACAAAAAGAAAAAAAGAACAACAAAACAGAAGCAAAACAAAACAGACAGACAAAAAGCAACAACAACAACTAAAGGTTGAAGACCTTACAAATGTCAATATTATTTAGAAATAATGAAAGCAAATGACAGCCTGTCAATACCACAAGTAAACTTGTAACGTTTCATGAATTATCAAATCATCCTCACATGCGCTAAACTCAATGCAAATGGGCTCAAAGAATTTTTTTTTTTTTTTTTTTTTTTTGCTCATTTTTATTAGAATCGGCGCCTGTGAGGAGAGACGTTTGAACCTGGCCTAAAACTGCGTTTTCACGGATGCGTTTTCAGCTTAATTGTTATGGCTGGTTCACACTAGTAAAACAAACACAATCAGACTATAATGTTTTGTGGTAATTGCAGGGGTTTCGTGGTTGGCTTTCAAGGAGTTGAGGAGGAGATTACAAACCCTGAGGTAAAGTTATGATTTAACTTCACGAGGTTTTAACAAACAAGCACACGATCAAGACAGTGTAACAAACAGGCGATAAAATGTTCTTTTTTTTCTTTAATTTTCAGTTTGAAGATGGCAAAGAAAAGAAGAGCAAGGGCGAGCAGAAAGCCGCATCTTCTGGTCCAGTACATCCTATAGTCAGGTTGGTTCGATTCCTATTCTCTCTTGAAGTTGCTGATTGGTTAAAAGCATCATGACTGTAAATTGTTTTCTGTTGAAGCTACTGATTCGTTAAAAGCGCCAAGCCACAGGCAGCCTACACAGTAGCGTGACGTCACGGCCAAATTGAAATCGCGTTTTCGGGTAAATTTAATTTTACTCGTAAAATCGGTCAAATAACAGAAATAGTTCTTATTTACCGTTCAAGATGATTTTATTCTCGCCAGATTCTCCAATGGCGTTCAACAAGTCATTTCGGGGGACAGTTTCACTGTCCAGGTTGGGGATGTAGTGAAAGCCAGTCGCTTGCAGATTCCGCTGGCTTTGGCATGGGCCCTCAGTATCCACAAATCTCAGGTAAACACCACCAACTTCTTCCACGTTACCGAACCCTACCACTCCTAGTAGTTAAAGGATCAATGTGATCTTGTGGAAAATATGTCCTTGTAAAGTGGGTTCGCCTTTAAAAGTTCTTGAAAAATAAATGGGCAGAATGCCTCTATTTTTCAGTTTTTATGGAACGATTCTGGAAAATCGTCTATTGCGTAAGTTTTTGTTGCCTTTCAAGAAGAGGCAAAGTTTCACATCACAATTCATGCTCGACTAAACTAAAGAGACAAAACTCTATTCAACTTCGTTTACAAAATGTGGGCTTTGTTTGTATTATTGAAGCGAGAGTCATCTTATATATCCAGCTGATTTCCATCTTATTTCTTTCAAATTACTAAAGTCCAGTTGTTCATCTGATAATTGCCGTCTTGCTTCCCTTTTATCTGCGTGCTGCTCCTGATTTTCGCAAGGGGATTTGCCATTCCTGAACGAGCGAGAGCGCCTGCGTACTCGGGGATTCTTGTTAAATTGAATGACCAGTTGTACATCGTTATCGATTCTTGTCCGACAGCGGAATATCTGCCATTGTTGTGTGGCGACCATTCTGAAGCACCTTACCCGAATTAAGCAGATGAATGGATGTGCGGCATTGGGTACAAACAGAAGCAAATAAAGAGTGGAGATTTGCCAGCCAACTTTCTTGAAGAGCTTAAAGTTAGGCGTATTATTGGCCGTAAAACACACAATATAGAAAAAACAAAAAACTAAGAGTGAAATAAGCACCGTGTTGAGTGCTTTGCGAGCCTTCTCGTTCCTGACTTGCAGACTCGATTGTCCAAGCGGGAGTCTCTTGAGGTTCAACATGAGAAAGTATCGTGATATGGGATAAAGACACATGTTTCCCAGGAGAAATGGTGGTCCGACAAAGTTGCAAGCAATTTGGAAAGTGGTGTCTGTCACGTAAACTGCTCTGTAGGTAAAAGCCAGACATTCCCCTAAGTCAATCGTGTATAAAGGAGCGAATACAGAGAGGACTATAACCAAACTCAGCAGCCATTTCATCAGTATTGCTACGAGGACGTTTTTCTTGGTCTTTAGAGAACTGTGTTTAAATGGAAATCGGATAGACAAAAATTGATCCATCATCATCAAGGAAAATGTGGTCAGCGCGAGAAACGATAAATAAATGTGCACCGTAGATATAAGCCATGCACGAAGTCTACCTCGAGAGCTTTCGGGGCGCAGCACCACAGAGGACAGAAACAGAGGCCCATTTACAACAGCGTTTAGTAGATTAACGACTGTCAAGTCCGCCAACAGAATGTTGCTCACTGTTCTCAGACGCTTGAAACTAGCCAACAGGAAGCACAGAAAACCATTGCCAAGAATCGAAGTAATGAGCAAACAGAGCGAGAGAGAAAGTAGCACGGTGGTTGTAGTTGCGTTCATCGAGTCATCTTCCAAAACGCACGCATTTTCAAAACCGAATTCCCTTGTCCAATTCGAGGTAAGATTCGAAGTTGTGATCTCGTCGTTTATTGCCATTCCGTTTTTTTTTTTTTTTTCTATCAAGTTCAGCTGCTGTATTTACATGCTCGCCTTGTTGAAATCAGGAAACCTTTCGTTTAACTGAACAAATGGACGAATTAGCAGTGTGACTAGCGACCTGTTCGAAGCAGCAAACGTGTGAACGAACCACATGCAACTTCGGAACGCTCTCCAGCAATAACATGAAAATTCCTTATATTGAAAAACAAGTAGATCTATTATTATTGTTATTAGTGCACAATAGTAAACATACACAGTCACGTGCTAATCATATTTTCTAGTATGCTAAAGTTCTCGCGATTTAAGGTACCTATAACTTTCATTTTCAATAGATCGCAAAGTACGAGAAATAGAAGTAAGAGACATAGTATACGAGTCAATAAACAACAACACCCCAAAAAATTCTGAATTCTCTGATTTTTCTCTACTTTATATACTATGGTTCCAGAGGTTCCTCGCTTGCCAATGAAGAGCGGCGAAGGCTCAGCAGAGAGCGACAAAGGCAAACGGTTGCGAGGAAACCTCTGGACGCGCGAAGTAGCCGCCTCACTTCCATGCCAGTTTTTCTCGCTCGCGATCGCCATTATGTTTGTCAAACATTAACCAGTCAGCGACGAAACTCAGCTGTACTCATAGAAGTGAGGTTGCTACCTTGCGCGCCCAGAGGTCCTTTCCGCTCGCTTCTTCGCCGCCGTTCTTGTCGGAAAAGTCTTAAAGAGAGAGTAATATAAGGACCTTTGGAACCAGGGTATACTGTATATAGTTTGATAAGATTTTTCGCACTCGGAATATTAATACGACTGAGGAAACGTCGACTGCGGTTAGATAAAGTTGCCTGGTACTAACAGGTACCTGGACAAGGTATTCGAAAGTAGTGATATTGTTGTTTGATAAATTGTTCAGAATTAACAGGACAGTCAGGTCTCTTGAAGGCTCAGACACATTGCATTTCGCGCATTTATTTCGTAAAAATTGCATCCGCATATGCATTAGGGAACACCCTTTGCCTCCTCGCTCGTTCAATTTTAAAACACTGATGTTCATTCACTTTAAAATTCAAGAAATGCCCAACGTTAGTGACGAGCAAGAGTAAGTTAGAATTTATATGCTAGATATTTACTATCAATGCAAATGTTTCATTATTTACGAAATTGTGGAAATGCTCCATATCCCCACATCAAGCAGTACGATGTGTGGAAGGCAATGATAAATTATCCATAGATCTTCACTCGTCATATTTTTGCAATATTTATCGACATATGACATTTGGGAGGAGTAACAGAGGTTTGGGAATTAAGAGCGAGGAATAGAACCAGCACAGAGCTTCATCCGTGACATTATATTCCATGCAGCTGACTGGAGTCATATCCATTTTGAAGCGTGGTTGATGATTTCCGGGTACTTTCCGGTCCGGGCAAAAGGATTATGTGCTTGATTAACCTTCATTATTCGCAGGCATCAAACATTCTATTGATTGTGAAATGCGAGAAGATGTATGAAGATGTAGAATGAAGATGTAGAATTTCACCTGTTTTAAACAACGACTTCGTAATTTCAAACCATTACCTGGGCAAAAAAAGGGGAAATGAAACATTTTACATAACAACTACAGTTGATTGTGTATATTCTCAATTGTGTATACAGGGCCTGGCAGGAAAAAAAAGCTCTTGGCATTGTTTGGCTGCAGTGCGTCAACTTTTCTTTTGGTTTTCGAACTAAATAAGAGTTTGACCGGAAACTAAGTTTTTACCGTTATTTGCAATGAACGCGAGGAGCACAGTTCATTTATTAAATAGAGAATAATACATGGGCGCGCGGAGATATGAAATTTATCTTCGATGAACACGAGAAGATAAATTTCATATCTCCAAGCGTCCGTGTATTATTCTATTTATTTATAAACTCTGGTGTGATACAGAGATTTCCGCCACTAATAAATGCAAAAACATGCAAGATCACTGCTTGGCTGATATTAACACACGTAAAAATATTGTATTTTTACGTGTGTTCAGATACGACATTTCTCAGTGGCGGAAATCTTTATATCACACCAGAGTTTATGTAATAAATTTAAAAACGGATGATTTGAGGGCCACAGGTTTATCAGTTTTGTAATTTGCTACCCTCGTAAAATAAAGTCTTATTATTATTATTATTATTATTATTATTATTATTATTCAATGAGTTCCGACAAACAGGGATTTTTTATACATAAATATCATATATCTCCAAAACAGTTCGAAAGAATTAGGCCCGTTTCAAACGTTGTTCCACTGCGTGAGAAGTGAGCAAAATCCGTGTTGTTTGAGTCAATTTGCATTGAGTTATATCATTCTTTCGGCACATGAAAAGTTTGACGTTTGAAACGGGCCTTATGTACAACGTAAAGCAAATGTTATAAGAATGCCCCACTAAGCACGTTTTAAACACAAAGTAACATTTACTTGTTATAATTCGCTTATTCAGAGCAGTTTCATTTGAGTGGTCGCACCTTCAGGTTTTATTCGATATATTCATTCGAGAAATTAGGAACGAAACCTTTCGCATTACAGTCACTGTAAATTGTATTATCAGTCTTCATTGTGAACTTGGTCGATCATGAAACGGCTTTCCCTGGCGTTTCTTTGGGCGCCAAGTGTACTTTTATCTTCCAAAGAAAAGAGAAAGAACAAATCATTAGAAGCGTGACGTGTACTCATTATTCGCTCATTGCACGGTGCCTTCATCCAGAGTTTCCTATCGCTCTAAAGCAACAAGGCGCTACAGAGGAGATGCACATGTTTCATTTGCGGAGTTAAATGCACAAATGTCCAAGGTATCCTTCTCAGTTATGCCAGGACAGCCTTGTTTTGAAGCTCGTGCCAGTTACCGTCCAAAGAGCTCATTACCCGCATCTGGTGGCAGAAGCATCAAGTGATGAAGATATAATTTTGAATGGTATTTCTAGTTTTCTACCCGTTCCAAGTATAATAGTATGGGTTACGAAAATAAGAATTGTCTTTACAGAGTTAAAAACAGAAGATCCCACTAATTTTGTAGTCGATTACCAGAGTGCTTCCCGAGTGGGAGTTCTTTGCGGAGTAATAGTTTGAGCTTCGTGTTGAGGTCTGTGCAAATAACCATAGGTGATCCTACTGATAGTCTATGGGGTTAAAAGGCCTTTCTTATGATTTCCTTTTCATAGTAAACTTGAACCTTGATACATTTTGAGCCAGCAGAAGCTAGTCTGCAGAAGTCGATAGAAAACGATTTTGGTTAATGTAGGATTAGTTTAATCGAGCTTTTAACATTGTCTTACGTTTCTTTTTCTTCTTTGCAGGGCATGACCTTAGAAAGAGTCGAGCTCAGCCTTGGACGAGTATTTGAATCGGGTCAAGCTTACGTGGCCTTGTCACGTGTGACGTCTCTTCAGGGGCTTCTGTTAAGGTTGTTACCGCGAAGGGGTTACTTCATTGTTATTTAACGTGTTTTTTTTTTTTTTTGTTTTGTTTTGTTTTTTGTTTTTTGTTTTTTGTTTTTTGTTTTTTGTTTGTTTTGTTTTGTTTTTTTCAGTTCAAAAAGTTGTAAAGTTTGTCTTTTGTGAAATTTAGATTGTATCCATTGGTTCGTTCGCATTTAGCGAAGCGTTAACCAGTAAACAATTTTGCTTGAGAGACATTTTCAGATCACTGTCGAAAGTCGTGTGAATGCTTTGGTTTTGCGTTTGCTATGCTTTCAGAGTAGTCCAAACAAGTTTAGAAGCATTATTGGCCAACCAAGAGCAAAAGCAAACCCTGATTGTGATATTCTCTGCAAGAAAGCAAGCACTGCTGATTGTTTTCTTCTTGAAATTAAAACCAAAAGCAGATTACTTTGGATTCTGATTGGTTGAAAGAATTTTTAGAGCCTTTGATTGGCGGTCAGTTTGGTTTTGCTTTTCGACAATCATCAGAAAACGGCTTTACCTCGTGCACGCAATCAATTTTTGGTGCACAAATAATGAATGGTTAAAGAAAGCGTGCATTGCCTTGGAAGTGCGTGTAATCAGGGCTCGTGTGTTTCTTTGCAAAATCTGAGTTTTATGGCCCTTGTTTATAGTCGCGTCGTTTAACCAACAAAGCCTTTATTTGTCTTCTACATCAAGGGACTTCAATCCTTGTTTGATACGGGCTCATCCTAAGGTTTTGTCTTATTACGAGACCTTGGATCCCTCTTCTATCGCCCGGCCCCAAACCGGGTGTAACCGATCAATTAATGATGCACTGCTGAGTAACAACTCATCGTCGCACAAGCCCAGTGGTGCTTATAAAAGGCCAAGCTCTGCAGTACTTGTAGGATCACAAAGCAAACGAGCTTTTGGACTTGGTGTGAACGTCCCATCGGGTAACGTGCACAGAATTATCAGTCCGGTCACGGATCTGAAGCTGACAGGCGTGAGCAGCCAAAACTCTCCACAAGTTGGCTCTCTTGTTTGTGCGGAAAGTAGGACTGAAAATTCTACACAGCAAAACCCAGGCTCTACTCGGGAAACTCCCTGGGGTGGACACATGCCATCATTGTCATCGTCATCGGCGAAGTCACGGCCGAGTTCGCTGTCCGAGGAACAAAGAGATAGGATAGAGAGAAACAGAAGGGCAGCGCTGGAGAGACGACAGGCAAGCATGAACCGGTCAGCGGTACGGTGATTGTAATGTACCTATACTTAGGCCCCGTCCACACTAATCCGGATCAATTTGAAAACGGATATTTATTTATCCTTTTTGGCCTAAGACCCGTTTTCGGTGACCGAAAACGGATATTTTCGAAAACGCTCTCCAGAGTGGATATTTTCGAAAACTCCGGTTTCATGTTGTAGTGTGGACGGCGAAAACGGAGCTTTTTGAAAACGCGTGACGTCAGGATGATCATGTGATCTCTGTGCGCATGCTCAATCAGTGCATTTAGCGTTTTCGGTCAGTCCAGCGTATTAGTGTGGACAGCGAAAACGATTCCAAAACGAAAGTGTGGACGGAAAAACCTTCGATGCTTTTTCGTATGAAAACTATGTTTTCAAATTTATCCGGGTTCGTGTGGACGGGGCCTTAGTGATCTACATGTGGCTTGCACGGTCGAGCATCGGCAGATATGTTTCTAAATCACTAAGTTAATTCATAGTTCTCGATTCGATAAAATAATATAACAAAACTACATTACTGGGCCGAACTCTAGACAGCTTACACATTGTGTTGGTCGTTTATCGAAACTTTTCTCCAAAGAAAATTTTAATATTGCTTTGTATGCAGCCGTTATGTTGGTGTACTGTACAGCTTCAGTGCACCAGCATGGCGGCCGTTCTCTTTCGGCACGTACTGAAGTTTATTTGGGCCTCAGTTTGATTTCGAGTTGCTCGAAGTTTTTGTTGATTAGCCTGATCGATACGAGGATGGGAAACGGCTACACGTAGGCTATTTGTTAATCCACTTTTTCAATGAATTTATTAAGAAAAACATTCAAATTCAGACACAAACATTAATATTCTCGTGGCAAAAGCGTGACACACGGCTTTACTGTCACCAAATTCGAACGTCCAAAGCTCCTGATACAAGCTTTCTATACAGTATCCAGGATTTTGCGTGAAGATACAACTCGTAGTCTTATAGAAAGTATAAAAGTATCGGTTTTGTAGCGTGCACAACTTTTGAGAAACGTTTTATGGTGCAAATCACATGAACAAATAGAACATTCACTCACCACTGCAACAACTGATCACTTACTGAGGGAACTATGAGCTAACAATGCTGGTCCAGTGAAAAAAGTGTTAACACTGACTGCAATTAGTAATCGTTGAAATTAGAAATAATAGTTGTTGCATAAATATACAGTTCCAGTTTAATTCCAGAAAAACTTTTGAAAATACTGTTGTGTTGCTTCTTTTCGGGTGACTGTCGCACCAAAACCAAAGAAAGTACACAGAGGATGTAAGAAACACTTTCGGCCAATCAGAAGCCAATGTAATCCGCGTTTGGTTTTACTCCCAATCAGAAGCGCGAGGAAACGCCATCGCCACTTGCGTGAGAATATCGCAGTCAGGTGTTGATATTGCTCTTGATTGGCCAAGACAAATTTGTTTGGTTAAATCCGAAAGCGTAGCAAACGAAAAAAAAAAAAAAAAAGCATTCACACGATTACTTTCGACAGTCATCCGAAAACGGCTCTATCATACTGTAAGAGGATTTAAAACGTGCGTATATAGGCAATCTATATACTTCGTAATTTATATGAATAAATAAATGATTAGTGGCGGAATCTGGTGAGAAAGAGCACATAAAACTTCAACACCGACTGCTTACCCCCGAACCCTGCGAGGGTACTAATCCCAATCTCTATTTGCTCGCAGGCGTGGCCCGTCGAGCTTAAAATCACACGGCGTGTCTATCGTCATGTTAGTTTTTTTCTGGGTTACGAATCTGCACACCATGATTGGTTCAGATTATCACGTGATATGCAATGACGTAATTGACTTCGAAACAACTCGATTGTGACCAGTGAATTGCTCGGTACTTATGTGTAAAAGTTAACTGCATTTAATCCAAACTCCACCGTTTGGGTTTGTGGAACACGCACTGATAAACTGGATGTTAGGGAACGATTTTGGCTTGCGTTCTTTAGTTCACCGCGGAAGCTTCGAGAATAGCCGTAAACAGATGTTTGATCAGATACCGCTGGGGGATTGCAAATATCTCTGTCGCCGCTAAATATTTAGTCCCGACGAAACTTTCTGTGGCGACTCGAAATACTTCTGGGAAGAAAACAGGCCGAAAACGGAAACCAAAGCTACGATGAGCTTTAGCCGCAAAACAATGGCGATTTATGCTTTACTCTGTTCATGACATCTGTTGCCTCATACGATTCTTCTGCTTATCGTACATTGCCTGTTGAAATGTTTCTTTCATTCGATCATGTAGCCTTTGTTTTGCAATGTACCAAAATACACCGAAATAGTCCTGAGTATTAAGTTTGCAGTCGCAAATGGACTGAACACACTGTGAACAAAACCGCAATAATATTTTAAACATGTCTCGCGTTACATTCCTCGCTTTCAATTTTATATTTGTTACAAGCACGAATACTCGAAAGCCTAATAGAAGTGAAGTTTACGCATTCAGTTAAAAAACAAGACAGACTAGTATTGAAGCGAAGGCTGGATTAATCGTGGCCTCGACGTCAAACTGTCAAAGACAAGTCACGCATTACTCAGATTTACTCGGTGGGTAACCGTTTCGCTTCTAAGCTCAAAATGCAGAGTCGCTCAACCTTTAAGAACCAAGTGTATGAGTGTTGTAATGATAGCCAAGTTCTCTATACTGTGAGAAACTGGAAGTCTCCCGGTCTTCCGCTCTTGTCCTTGCTTTCCATTTTAGTTTATTCTGCTCTCGACCCAACTAGCCGGCCGCGAGCTCACTGGCAACGCCAGTCTAGTTTATTTTCAAACGTTCGTCAGTCAGTCGTCGGCTGAACAGCACTTCACGTAAAGACTGACTGAAAACTCTTCCACTCCTAATAAGGATGGGAGATGCTTTCGCTCCTAATAAGGAAGGCAAACGTATTCATCACGCATCAAACAGCTCCGGAAAGAGAACAGCAAGCAAAATTCTAAGCCCAAAAGGCTGTGCATTGTGTATGTGTGTTTCAACACAACATGCAGATTTTCAATGAGGGATTGACATATCTCACTGTACAGTACATCCTCGTTTCACATTTAATATTTTACATGAAAAATTCCAAATTTACCTGTTGTGTATGAACCAAAAGGCGCGAGCAGATAATTCATCTGGGTTTCAGTTCAAACCTGTGAACCAGCTTACTCCTGCCACATGAGTCTTACGTGTGGAGAATCTGCTCAACTTTGATTGGTTCGCGATTCTTCATGGTAACTAAGAAAAGACGGGGAAGCTCGTCGTACCTCTTAGGGATCAAAATCTGATGGTTATATTTCATATTTGATATAGTTTACAAGACCGTCTGCAATGCAGGCTATTAGTGGCCAGGACAGTAATCCGACCTTGACAGTCATTTTAGAGGGGCTCAATAAGGTAATTTTTGCACGATAGTCTAATACTCTGAGTTTGCAATCCTTCCTTGTTCCGTTGTTATCAGTTCAAGTTATCACTTCTTCACTCAATGAGTTACATAATTCGTTATTATTGCAGAGTCCCTTGTCTTGATTGTTTGAATGACCAATGCAGTGGGACTTGTATTTTGCTTGACACAAGAACTGCAGCCGAAATTAAAACTAGACTGGCCTTGCCAGTGAGCTCGCGGCGTGAGTTGGGTCGAGACCAGAATATAAAAAAGAAAGTAGGGAACAAGAGCAGAACTCCCAAGAGAGACTTCCAGTTTCTCACCATAAAAATATCACACAGTATAGAGAACTTGGCTTTTGACACCTTGCTCTTTTGACACCTTGATTAAACTAAAAATTATTATTACAACACTCCTTGCATCTTGAGAATGCGTGACATATCTTTTTATGCACAATCGATTATGACAGTTTGACCTTGACTCTTATTTCTAATCAGAGGCCACGATTAATCCAGCCTTCGCTTCACTACTTATGTGTTTTCTTTTATTAACTCAATACGTTTCTTCTATCAGGCTTTCGAGTATTCGTGCTCTGTAACAAATATAAAATTGAAAGCGAGGAATGTCACACGAGAGATGTTTACAATATTATCGCGCTTTCGTTCACAGTGTGTTCAGTCCATTTGTGACTGCAAACTCAATCCTCAGAATTATTTCGGTGTATTTTTCATTTCTGGTATTTAATGAACATTGCGAAACAAAGGCTACATGATCAAATGAAAGAAACAATTCAACAGGCCATGTACGATACGCAGAAGAATTTTATGAGGCAACAGATGTCATGTACAGAGTAAAGCATAAAGCGTCATTGTTTTACGACTAAAGGTCACCGTAGCTTTGGTTTCTGTTTTCGCCCTGTTATCTTCCCAAAAGTATTTCGTGTCGCCACAGAAAGTTTCGTCGGGACTAAATACTTATCGGCGACAGAGATATTTGCAATCCCCCAGCGGTATCCATCAAACATTTGTTTACGGCAAAACTCAAAGCTTCCGCGGTGAACGCGAGCCAAAATCTTTTCCTAAAATCCAGTTTATCCGTGCATATTCCACAGAGCCAAATGGCGTTGAGTTTGAATGGGATGCAGTTAACGTTTTCGCTTCACTACTTATGTGTTTTCTTTTATTAACTCAATACGTTTTTTCTATCAGGCTTTCGAGTATTCGTGCTCTGTAACAAACAAAATTGAAAGCGAGGAATGTCACACGAGAGATGTTTACAATATTATTGCGCTTTTGTTCACAGTGTGTTCAGTCCATTTGTGACTGCAAACTCAATCCTCAGAATTATTTTGGTGTATTTTTCATTTCTGGTATTCAATGACCATTGCGAAACAAAGGCTACATGATCGAATGAAAGAAACACTTCAACAGGCAATGTACGATACGCAGAAGAATTTTATGAGGCAACAGATGTCATGTACAGAGTAAAGCATAAAGCGTCATTGTTTTACGGCTAAAGCTCACCGTAGCTTTGGTTTCTGTTTTCGCCCTGTTATCTTCCCAAAAGTATTTCGTGTCGCCACAGAAAGTTTCGTGCGACAGAGGTATTAGCAATCCCCCAGCGGTATCCATCAAATATTTGTTTACGGCTATTCTCAAAGCTTCCGCGGTGAACGCAATCAAAATCGTTCCCGAAAACCCAGTTTATCCGTGCATATTCCATAGAGCCAAATGGTGTTGAGTTTGGATGGGATGCAGTTAACTTTTAGACACAAGTAACGAGCAATTCACTGGCCACATCTCGAGTTGTTTAGCGAAGTCAATTACGTCATCGCTTAGCACGTGATAATATGAACCAATCACCGTGTGCTGATTCTCGACCCACAAAAAGAAAAAAATTAAAAAAAATTTCCGTTTTTAAGCTTGCTTGGGCCCCAGGCCCCCGCGAGCAAATAGATACCTATGAGGTGCATGTGTCTACTGCATTTTTTCTTCTATTTTTTTGCAGAAAGAAATGGCATTTGCCACAGGCCACCCCTCTTGCACCACAAGAAAATTTGTGACGTATTTGCGTTAGCTTGAATCAGCTGGCCCGCTGCCAAAATGTCGCGTTGCATCTGTGTTTACGCTAAACTGTTGTATAAGAAACGATTTTTTTCTGGGGAAACTGGGGAAATTTAAAAGTAGAGAAAACGCACACACTTAATGCAGGAACAGAGGGAATGATGCTTGGACATTGAAGGCATTTCACAGATCAAAACTCGGATCAGCACAAAGAAGTACTTGCGTTACCTCGATTCCGAGAGCGTCGCGAGGCAAGGCTGAACTACTGGAGAAATATAGGTTCCCGGAGATGAAGGTGCTTGAGGATGCAGTAGCCATTGATAGAAAATATGACTATTCAGTTGCCATTGGCGGTTTTTGTAAACTTTTCACCCCACAGCCGTCCAAATAAAATTAGTAACGACAAGCAGAACTAGGCTCAAGTAAAGTATATATTTATTTTAACTCGTACGCGAATGACCAAATGGAAGATTCATAGATGCTTCACATTTTACTGTCTCTGTCGACTGAAACATCATTCGACACAAAATAATAACTGGTCGACTTACGTACCGTTGCAACGTGTTGTCATACTGTACACAGTTCATCAGGAAAAGCGGGCAATGCATAGTGTACTGGCCAGAACCTTTCATTCGAGCGTTTTCGGCACATATTTTCAAAAACTGTGATCTGAGACAAATTAACAAGGGGCTTTAGTTTAAGGGGCTCGATGTTGTTCTGCGTATCCGCGTCAAGCGTCCGCAGCTTTCCCTCGGCAAGGCAACTCGTACGCTCTAACTCCGTATCGGTTCAGTTGACGCCAAGTTCCTCGATTCACAACACTAAAATAAACTTTCGTTTGACCGGTTTGACACATATTTCGAAAGCTGTGGCAAGTTATCCTGGTAAGCTTGAAGCAATTCATATGAAATATTCACTAACCCGATTGCCTCGCTGAAAACGCTGTGACCTCATGGGTTTCTCGTGATCACGAGCTTGTCACGAACCAACCTTCGCCGCCCTGTCATTGTTTCCTCGACCAATGGTGAAGTTCGTGTACAATCGGTATTCCAGTACTTCCTTTCATTGGTCCCGAATATCAACGCGCGATCATTTATCGATTCTTACATCACATTACTTACATTACACGACCGATAGCATAGTGTCTACGCTTCTTCGAAGCAGTAGACACAAAAAGGCAAGTCGGCTGATCAGATAGTCATGCTACAATTGCAACAATCATAGCAGGGGTGCACTGGCGAGAGCCATCTAGTACTTTGGAGGAAAGGGGTGTGTGTCTGCTTGCGCATGTGGACTTCGCTCTCTTTACCAGGTCTTCACGGGCACTCTGAACCAGGGCGTAGGAAGATTCGGGTATTCCTGTGGCGTGCGGGGTCAAAGTATATTGTATATGCTATAATTAAACTTTTCAAAAACTTCCCCGCCCTAAGTTCCAAGTGACAGTAAAACAGAACTGAGTGATGGAGGGCGGATCTAGACTGGTTTACGAGGTTTACGGAAACAGTTTTTTTTATTTGTCTATTATTATTATTATTATTATTATTATTATTATTATTATTATTATTATTATTATTATTATTATTATTATTATTATTATTATTTTAATTTAGTTTAATTTTACTCTCTGGGATGGTAATAATGCTGCTTCTGGAGACTGAACTATACAAATCACTCCCCTGAACTCCGCTAGAAGGTCGCGCATTCGGCGCTCGCACACTTGGAAACCGGTCAGGCCGTTTTTTCTGATTTCCCTGGACAGGTACAAACGGGTCTACTCTGAGGGAATGAAAATAAGAAGACGTCAGTCAAATTCCCAATACGACGGGCGGGCATTACCTGAGCACGTGCACATCACATGTTGGAAACTGATGGGGTATCACAATGGGATCATGATATCCTTTGACTCACGACATTTGATAGTCTTTGTCAGCTCACCGACTTACTGGTTCGAAACAAAATTTACGTAGTCAGTGTAACAATAAAAAGGGGGAATATATATTATGCAACATCAATCAGATTTTGTTCGGAACCGCCAAAGAACTAAACAAGTACAGTACCGGCAAATTCGGATACCGAACCTCGCGGCCATTCTGAGTAGTTTTAGCGCTTAGGGAAAGTTCGTTTATGATTGTGAGGGGGGGATATTGAATGAGGGCTTCGAAAAATTTTTTACACCGGAAGAGGGGATGGGGCTCGAAAAAATTGTCAGAATTGAGGGGTGGGGGGGAGGTGCTCTGAAATTATTTTTACTTACTAGTGGGGGAGCAGCCAAGAAATTGAAACCTTTAGCAAGGAGGGTTGCTAAATTTTCATGCTTCAAGTTTCAATATCCTCACCCTTCCCCCCCCCCCCCCCCCCCCGTCATAATAATGAACTTTCCCTTACCCCCTCCCCCGTCATAATAATGAACTTTCCCTTACCTACATACTGCCAGAAATGTGATCGGGAAAAACTCTCATCGGCTACATGGGAATTCGAACATGTTGAAAGAGAAAGTTGGTTGATGATAGTCCATGATAGTTTGTGTTCAAACGGGCGTAAGAGTTCAGAACTCTCATCAACCAACTCTTAAATACTGATCAACATTTTCTGGGGGGCTTTATTAATAGTTTTCATATTGCCCTACAGCTCAGGCCGGCCTATCTCACAATATCCTGGATATCGTTAGCTAGTTAGAAACTTGAAGTGACCAATATGTTCAGGATGACCTCTCGCTCGAGGGAATTTTTTGCACTCATTCGAAAATGCGTGGCGAGGGAAGTTCCCTTGGTAAAAACCCCTTGGCATCTTGTCATCAAGGCTTGGCTCCACGCGTAGAAAAAATGCAACGGCGAAAACAATTTTAATGTTTTAGAGCATGGATGTAAAAGGAAATTGCAATAAACTGACAAAATAATGCGTGGGAGACGCAATGTAAAACGTACGTGCTTCCAGGTAAGGACAAAGTCTTGAGCGGGGAATCCCCTAATAAATATTCATGAGCGTCATTTGCGCAAGTCAGTGTGACGTTTCAACTGAGTTTTGCGGAGCTGTGATTGGTCAATTATCAAAAGCTCAAAATCTGATTGGCTATCATCGATGGCATCAAGGTAGGGAAATTTCCCTTCGAGATTTCGTGGTGGTATATTTTGCGTCGTCCGCCATCTTTGGCAAAAACGCAGATATATCTTGGTCTGGTCTGAGGTTTTCACAAACTTTTTTGTTTTTTCGACTTTAAAACAAGAAAAAGATGGCCAACAAAGCAGAAGACCGAAAATTGATTGCTCGCGGAGCCCCAATCTCCGCAATACCGCCAACACTGAAGGGACTGATTCATGATGTCGCACCACAGCAGAAGAACCCAAAGGACCAGTGTGACTCAGGTTTTAGCGAGGAAGATTTCATGCGGTCAGAAAGCTTCAAGCAAGACTGTTCCTCAGGTGAACTGTGCAGTTTACAAGAATCCACAAAGAACATATCGATTGAAGACCCAAACGAAAAACCAGAGGAACGGCAGCCGAGCTCATTACAACAACAGGATGAGACAAGAACGAACCCGAAGCCATTTATTGGTGACCACTTGCTAGACTTTGCTCGATGCAACGATGTTCGTTATTTGCTTGCTCCTCAGAGGGAGTATTTATTCGTCGGAGATGAAGACGGAGACACGTATGTACAACATTCATGTGCCTATAGTAATATTAAATACTTTGTCGTTTACGCTGAAGCTTCCCGAGGTCAACGGACAAGGTCGCGCGAAAATTATTAGATGATTTGTTCAAAGTAAAAGCTACACGACAAATGGTGTTCAAGAAACACATTTTTAATCTTTTTTCTCCCAAAGAAACTATTATATATGTCATCTCAACACTACCCAACGTTATACTGATCGTGCACGAATACATGCTTGCGTTGCATCTCTGCTTTGTTTGGCATAACAGCCATGGATTTTTTTCCGCCAAAGAAACCCGCGTCACTTGATCAACTATAGTCCATTTCTTCTACGGGTTTTAAGCTTCATGTTATCAGTTAGTAGTAAATCTATAAACGATCGTTGAACAAGTTTTCCTTTTTTTGTAGGGCCTTGCATCTGGCTATTATTCACATGCAGCAACAGATTGCTGGGGCAGTCATTAGTCTTGCTCCTTCAAAGTCATGTCTGGATATCTTCAATTATTTGAGACAGGTAAATGGTTTGTGAATTTGTCGTTTTGTATTTAGGAACGTTGTGTAGTAATGTGTTGAGGTTACATACAGGTAAAGTAGGTATTCAAGGTATGTAGGGTTAGGTTGGCAATAAGTTCTGGGTACAGAATGTACTCAGGTATACTGTAGGTTTGCGGAAGTACAGTCATTTGTGTAAGTATAAAGTCTGTCTGCCATTCTAAATTTGTGAGATCACCTTGGTTTTCAGACCCCTCTACACCTCGCAACAATCACAAGACAACCAAGAGTGGTTCAGTATCTTGTAGCTGCAGGGGCCAGTGTCAATATCCAGGATCGAAATGGGAAGACTTCACTGCATCTAGCTTGTGAGAGAGGGGATCTTGACTGTGTTCGAGAGCTCACAAGCCCGCTTGTGGATGCAAGTTTCAGCGAGGAGACAAGAGAAGGAGTTTATCACATGTTAAATGCCAAAGACTATAATGGTATGATCACTTTGTATTGTCAGTGTATTTTTATCTCGACTGGCATCATTTATTTCCTTTACAGCTTGGAAGTATCACTTTGTCTTTCCATGTTATTCCAGACTTTCTAAATGGATTTTGGGGGTTTCCCCAAGACCAGAAAGTGAAAAAAATATAGATGCACTCATTGTCAACACATCCGATGACTCACACAGTTTGAGCTGGTGTCATCAATATTATCATTACCATTGTTCCCCACACAACTTTGTTTTCAGCATGTTTTTCCCCTTTCCTGTCTTTTATCAGAGAGTGGTCTGTAGTTTTTTGTTAAATTATTTCTGTTTCTATTTCTTCAGGTTTCACTGCTTTTCAGTTGGCTGTGTGTTCAAACTTCCCATTGGTTGTTGGTTATCTAGCTAAGCTTGGTGCTGATGTCAATGCTCAGGTAAGATGGAGAAGCAATTTCTCATGGCCTGTTAAACCATCAGTCTTTCATATCTTTAGTACCTGCATTTGTAATGTGCATTTGTTATGCTTTTTAGTGGGATTTTACAGTACTGTATCACAGTCATCAATCAAAATAATGGAGTTGGACTGATTTTTCTCAGTAGAATCACACTGTTGGCATGTTTTCTTATTCAAGTTTTGAGGAGTCAGCATTTGGCCAAAAACCAATTTCACTCCAAGTAGCTCGTAATAATGGCAAAATCATCCAACCATTAAGAGGGAGTTGTATAAAATATTTACTGAGAATTAGTTGTTCAATCAAATCAAGCAATCAAATTTTTACATTCTCCTTACTGTTGGATGTATTTTGTGTACATTTTTTTTATGTGACTGAAAGAGAAGAGGGAAGTTGATCACTCCAGTGTGAAAGTGCTCAAGTGTGGGCAGAGTCTGATAATCATTCTTTTCATTCTCAGGACAGTAAAAGTGGTCGCACAGCTCTTCATCATGCTGTTGAGAGAGGTAATCTCCACATGACGGGGTGCCTAATTTTCCAGTGTAAAGCTGATGTCAATGCAGTGAATTTTGATGAGTGCACCCCACTTCACACTGCAGCAGGGCGGGGTATGGAGTCCATGGTTGCCTTGCTCCTTGCAGCAGGTGCAGACCCCATGATTTTGAACAGTGAAGGAGAGTCACCCCGGGATCATGCTAACCCAGAGGTTGGTGTTTTTAGTGAAATATAATTTACAAGAGTGTGGAAAACATTATTTTTCAAAACCTAAAGTTGGGATCTTGAGACCACAGCAAATAGCACACACATTTTGTTGGTTTCAGTGCTTTATGGGGAAAAAAGACCAACTTTGCATTCATGAGAATAACTTGTACAATGAATTTTAATTCCCCCAAAAATCAAAAGATGTAACCAAATCCAGCCTTGTTTTTTTTAACACATTTTCTTTTGTAAACAAAGCCATTGAATTGACTGTACAAGTACTGTTGTAAAATAATTGGTAAATATTTCCTTGACTGATATATGACTGTTTGCTCTGCAGGTATTTCAAATGTTTGTTGGAGCACCTGGGCTATAATTAGTTTTATTGGGAGTTAGATACAGGTACAGCAAATTGGTGTTTAGAGCAGACAGACTGTAGTGTAGTCATTCAGGTAGAAACAATGTATGTGTGCTATACAATAATAAGTATAAAGTCAACCTTTGTCTGGTTGCTGTCTGACCCAATAGCAACATGCCTTACAGAAAGAGGGAGCGATAGCTCAGTTGCTGGATTTCCATGCAATAGAATATTACTAGGAGTCTGAACCCATTATTTTCTTTTCTTTTCTTTTTTTTTTTCAAATGCTTTTCAGAAGCATTTCTTATTTTTTTATGCATGTCACTTGCATGAACTTTATATATTTTCGCTGAGTAGAGGAATGTATATTTGGCAATGTTATCTTGTAAACATCTAAATTTCAACACACAAAAAAAATCGAACTCAGGCACTAGCTTACACACCAGATAGAAAAATCAAGAGTTGTGGCTATAACTGAAAATCACACTCAACAAATAGTTTTGGTACAAACCATTATTTAAATGTGGTTGTGGTGCTCATAGCATTGCTGTACAAACTAATTCATGCAAACATTCTGTAGATAATTCACAGTCAGTACTGTTGGACAATTTCTGTTCAGATTATACAATGATTTCAAATCACAATAAACTTGATGAAACTTGAGTTATGTCAGCTATTATACTCAAAAAAGTCAAAACATAATATCAAGATTCAGTTTGCTGGAGTAGGTCCAGGGTTTTGTGAAGCCGAGGGTTTGAAATGGGGTTTGTACAATTTCGGCAAAGTTACGTCTGAGCAAATATCAAACATTTTGTACTTTGGATATTGATGCTTGAGACCGACCCTCCCCCCCCCAAGTCTGCTGTAATGCCACCTTTTTTCTCTCACTCTGTTTACTGTATACATCAAATGAAATTGTTATATCAGCTTGGAATCAGTGCATTTCATAGAAAATTCTCCATAAATATTGCATATTTTCCACTTTCCTCAATCTCACCTTTGTTCGACAATTTTGTCAGAAATTGTCTAAAAAAAGGGCAAGCTATTAAAAGAGTGGCGTGTTTAATTTATCCGATTTTATCTTTTTTTTTTTTTTTTTTTTTTTTTTTTTCAATGTCTCGGGTCTCCCATATGACTGGGTAAGTACTTAGTGTAATAGCACAACATGTCCTGAAATATGTTACTTCAAGTATAAATATATGTAACCGCTGCCGTTCCGCTGGTCACAAAAGCGAGAGAATCGCGTGCTCATCGGCTAATCATTTGTCTTAGTCATTTCCTCTTCTATGTCTAAACATGTAGTCCCTAAGAAATAACCACAGCTTCAATGATGTCTACCTCTTATCACACTCCCATGTTTGGCCTGCCAATTTGGTTTAAGCGGCCTCCACGCAGCAATGACCCACAACCGCTGAACAACAGCGTGTCCGGTTTCATCAGCCGGCGCAAATCTCGTTCCCAAGCTTCTCGCAACACTACTCATCTGAACACTGATTCATGCTTCGTGTAGGTGGTTTTGGTGGTCTTTGGCGAAAATCTCGGCATATATTGGCATCTAGTTTCTGGAGACGTATTCATTTGACGATGGCAACAGCAGAAAGTGACGGCAACAAAGAAAATGTACCCGCAGAGCCGGTTGAACAGATTGTGACGATGGAAAATGTCGTGGCTGTGGACAACAAGGGAATCGATTATGATAAGCTTATTCGTAAGTTTTGCAGGTTGTTGAATGTGTTAAGGGATGACCAACGGTAAAGCAACCCGACATTCAATACTTCACGAATCAATCACAGACGATTATAAAATATTGACTCAAACAAAATCACAAATCATTCTCTCATAATGTTGGTTTATTAGTTGTTCTTTTTGTGTTACTATTCTCTCATAATGTTGGTTTATTAGTTGTTCTTTTTCTGTTACTATTTATTTCCTCATTCAATATTAGAATCACTATACAATTATTAACCTTTCTTAGATGATAGCTGATTTTGCCCATACTTCATGCATTGAGAGAATCTGTATTTTGAGCTTGGGAATTCATTTAGGGTTCCATGCAGCATCTGGATTTAGAGTTGACTAGGGGCTAACTTTACCAATCACCAGGTGTATGTGTAAAGTTGAATTCAAAAAGTCATGGTTAAAAGAAAGGATCAGTCTCAGTCTCAGGTTATTAGGTGCTGATTAGCATGTCTCTAATAGGGGTGGCAGTGTTGTATCCAGAGCACGTCATTGCGTCCTGGGACGCACAAATCTCAATTTGGACGCAAAAAATTCCAGCAAGTGCGTCCGCTTGGACGCACTCGAAAAATTAATAATTAATAAATAATCAATTTGACAAGCGACTCTTTTCGGAACGCGACCCGCTAAGCGGAAACCCGACACTGATCCTTGATCACCACTGATAGCGCGTTGGTAAAGCCCGATTTACGCGTTGCAACTTTCGCTTACGACACGAATAAAAAATCACTCCGTGATTTGGTTTTCTGTCGCATACGACACGAAAAAAGTAGTACAATTTCTAAGGGTTAAATCCTAGAATGCGAGTGTGACTGAAAAAATATTCGATCAAATGTTACTGTAAACCACTGGCTGTTCGAGCGGCTCAGTTTATCGCGACGTGCACACCTTTTATCGATCACGACGACACCACTTTTAACATGACAAACGGTCGAAATCTGTCTGCATACAAATCTTAAAACATTGACCTGTAGTCTTGCACATCGACTGAAAATCAAGCTGTCAACTTTTCGCGTAGCGTGGTGAAATTTGATAACCCAAAGAATTGAGTTCAGATTTGCATAAATATGTTTTGTGCGTATGGCGGACGTCATTAAAATACTTTTAGAAGAAAACCTCCTCAAAAGAGAACAAAATGTGGCAGGAACATAAAAATGTCCTATCGGCTTGTTATTTGTTTGGTACAAAAATAAGCAATGTGAATAATGACGCGCCACGAATATTAATATTAAAAATGAATATTAATTAGTTGGACCCCACAAAATCCTATTTGGACCCCTAAATTTTGGATGAGGGGGTCCGAAGGACCCCCAGTTTTGAAATCCTGGATACAACACTGGGGTGGTGAATGGTAAAATCAGAGACCCTTGTTTGAAAATTGCAGACCAATTCTTCAATGACTTAAGAAAATCTGAAAAGAAACGAAGTGAAAGAAACACACAAAAAACGAAATGTGACTCATCACAAAGGCTTTCGAGATTTCAAGGTCAGTTCAAAAGTTTCCGAGGCCCATGATTTTCAAGACACCATTCATCACCCCTAGCACTGGAGCTTTTTTTTTTTTTTTTTTTTTTGACAAAATAATGTACTTGAAATCATGTACAGTAGTTGCAGAAGTCATTATGTATCAGAATCTATAACACAGGTCATCACTTCAAGAACCAGTCATACTGTAAGGCTGTAACAATGTGGCCAGCTTCCTGTCTTATTATCTTTGGTAATTTACCAGCTTCTAGTGCATGGCTAGGGGGTGCAGAATTTGTTGTCCAATGAAAAAAAGAAAGACAAATATCTGGGGTTTCACTGGACCCAGGAGCTGGAGAAGAGGGAGAGGAAATTATGCTAAAATATCAATATTCTCATTTTGTACACTATCAGGAGATTTTGGTTGTTCCAAACTTGAGAGTGAGCATGTCAAAAGGATAGAGAAACTCACCGGAAAACCAGCACATCATTTGTTAAAGAGAGGGATCTTTTTTTCACACAGGTATGATGAGAATACAGTTTGTATGATATCTTCCATCAATTCATGTTCATTTCACACTTTAGATTGCATTGCAGTCCCATTTGCCCAGTAGCTTATTATTATGACCACATTAGAGAGAAAGGCACCATTTTGACTCAAATTTTTGACAAGAGTTGGTCACAGCTCTAACGTTTGTCTTGCCCCACCCCCACCCCCACCCCCTCCCTCTGTCTTGCAAGACCTTGCTTTAGTTTGCGTGTTCTTTTCACCAACATTCACAAGATCTTGCCAACATTCTTAAGGTGATTTGCTGGTTTTGCGTTGCGCATCTTTACATAACACATTTGAGACAGTGGACATTGAGAACCACTACATTTTCAAGATTGATTTGTTTTCATTTGTATGCATATATAGTTGAACCCCGCTATTTTGAAGTCACACTAGTCTCCTTGCAGGTGTCTTTGTGTTTGCGACACCTTGTGTCCCCCCCCCCCCCCCCCCCCCCCCAAAAAAAAAAAAAACCAGATAGAAATGCTGTTTTGTGGACATCACATCAATGTTTTTCTGTATTGGGGTCTGGGAACTAATACCCCAGCAGAGACCAATCTGTAGCGCTACCATTATAACGAGTACGGTGACCCCATATTAATTTTAATAAGAACTATTTTCCCAGTAAAAGTACAGGAAAAAATAGGCAGATATATATATGGCCAGATTTTACGCAGTTGTAAGAAACCCTACGGATCGAGCCATTTCCGGTTCAAGAGAGCACATCAACTTCCACCAATTTTTGGTGTATTTTTCTGTGGCAAAGGTGAATAATCAATAGACTAAAGTTGAGGGTTTGGTGATATTTCAGATTGCCTTGAAAATCATTGGCCTTATTTTCCCAGAATTGGGTGCACACAACAGACACTGGAACACCATATTCATCAGTTTTTTGCTGTAAAACGAGCACTGTGACCCCGTTTTTATTGCATCATTCTGACCCTCTTGAGTTGTTGTAGAATTGTGCCAAATTTTATTACAAATTTATGACAGATTCTTTTTCTAGGGAATCACCTTAAATTATAATGTTTTTAATAAATAAACTATTTGTTAATATTTACTGATATTTACAAATTAGTGTAATATAAAGATTTGGGCAATGTGTTGTGTTTTAGGGACCTTAAAAACATCCTGGACGCATATGAAGCCAAGAAACCTTTCTACCTGTACACTGGCCGAGGACCCTCATCAGAATCCATGCACATGGGACACCTGATCCCTTTTATTTTTACAAAGTAAGAGTAACATGCATACTGTACAGTAGATCTGCCTTCTGTTTAATGTGTTTTCCACTCTGTAAGTATTGTAAGTTCTCTAATTCATTCACTCCTGAGTTTACACAATACAAATTCCACAAACTGTTCAGGCCCTCCAGATGCAAACTAGCTGGTGTTTGGGTTCAGTTCACTATTTAAAAGTTCACCGGATTCACAAAAACTAATGTGAACACTCATATCATTAATATTTTATTAATATTTAATCAGGGTAACACCATCAGTTACAAACTGTTTACCCTGTGAGGCCACCTCAAATCCAGATAAATTCACTCTTACAGTTTGCTAAAGGTGTAAACATGGGGATGAATGCATGCTTGCTGGTCATTGACAAGAGGCCATTTCCGCTGGAGATGCTTGTTGCCTTTAATTTGAAACTAGACAGAGTGCAAAACCTTTATTTGGTCATACAGTAATAGTATTGTAGTTTTATTTGCAAGTTCATTTTCATGCACATCAAACTCAATTTTCACAAAAAAAAAGATGTTGCTCCTACGTTTTAAAAATAGAGGCACTTAACAGGCAACTCAGAACTACATGTAGTCCACTTTTCTGCCTTTAGATACCTTCAAGAGGCTTTTAACATTCCATTGGTAATTCAACTTACTGATGATGAGAAGTTCTTTATGAAGAATATGAAGTGTGAAGAAGCCCACAGATTAGCCTATGAAAATGCCAAGGATATCATTGCTTGTGGCTTTGATGTCAAGAAGACATTTATTTTCTCAGACATTGATTACATAAGGTGAGATTTTGTTTTGAAATAATATTAAATAATGTCAGTAATTAAATAACACTATAATGACATGGCTCTCACAATGATAATTATTACCACTGTGAGAGCCATGTGTCATTATTTTTTTTGTTAAGTATTTAACAATTTGGTGTGGAGTTATATGTGCCAATTGCTGTCACTGAGTGGCCTGCAATCCTCTGTAAGATGATGAGCAACAAAATCTAGAAAGTAATAATTATTTTCAGGGCCATAGTAAGGATTGCACCATTTTTTTAAAGTTGCCAGCTTCTTTAGCTGTTATGATGTCCCATTTTTCTTGAGGGAATGGGGGCGGCAACTTAACACCCCCCCCCCCCCCCCCCTTCCTCCCCCACCCCTGCTAGCTACAACTGATTTTTCTATTGTACCCAACAAACATTGCAGGTGCAGGCATTGAAAGGGGCTGGAACTTGCTACCATAATATCCAATAATATCCCTTAATTCCAGCAAATGTCTTCCCCATATTGTATTGCTGGCTGGAAGGACTGGACTGGATTGCTTTGTACATGTACTACACTTGTATAGGACTTTTTTCTTGCAGAACTGTCAAACAGTCAAAAATAATTTTCACTGTCAATTTGCAGTGCTTGTCCAGAATTCTACACAAATATTATCAAGGTCCAACGATGTGTGACAGTTAACCAAGTGAAAGCTATATTTGGCTTCGGAGACAGTGAATGTATAGGTGACTATTTTTTTTATTTTGTTTAAAACATATTATAAAATAACTATGATACTACGTGCATTCTGAATGGCTAGAAAACCATTTTATCAATAAGTACAAAGACATGGTTTTGTGAAGCATTTTTGTTTAGTTATTTTCCCTGAGCAAAGCAAGGGTAATAATCACAATGCTAATGCAGCAAAATTGCCCTATTTGAAGACTCCAAGTGGGTTGCCATCTCGAAATTTAATGTTCTTCTGTCAGTTTGCTGGCCAGTCAGTCTGGCGTACGACTTTATAGGCCAGGTGCCTAAGGCAATGACGTAATAATTATCGATTAGCGTTTCCGCCATTGTCCTTACTGACATTCGGAAGAAAAAAAGATTTGAACGAAGCAATAATATTGTACATAACTGCATTCACGAAAATGAATTTGAAAGCTGGAAAACTTGAAACAAAACGGTCTCGTGAAGCTCATCTTCAAAAGAGAAGGGAATAGGCACGGGCAAGGCGAAATTGTGAAACAATCGAACAGTGCCAAATACTTCTAGAGAAAAGACGACAAACATGTTATAACTGACAGCATCATGAACAGAAGCGTGCCAAAGAAATGGCTCTGCAAAGGAAACAGCGCTTGAAAGATAATCGGGAGCTTCAGACGCCGTTTTGTGTTAAACTCA
Source organism: Plumapathes pennacea (assembly GCA_964036295.1). Taxonomy (NCBI): domain Eukaryota; kingdom Metazoa; phylum Cnidaria; class Anthozoa; order Antipatharia; family Myriopathidae; genus Plumapathes; species Plumapathes pennacea. The sequence continues at coordinate 9,791,592 of OZ038469.1, read as the reverse complement.
GATACTTATTCAGAAAGGACAAGCAGCAAAGGTTAGTCAGTAGAAATTGAACAATCATCGTGACAAATATATATTCTATCCCGTTTAGCTTACAACTCAATCACTTCAAGAATGTATTAAAATCTGTATGCTGATCATTTTCTCTCGAAGTATTGTTTTAATACGCTTCTGTCGCCATTTTTGGCTACTGTATTCGCTCAGAGCAATCGGAACTTGGAGTCTTGAATGATTTAGTCAGATGTCTTATTTTTTCTTTCAAGACCTTTAAGTCATTTGTTACAGTTTAAAAACTGTAACAAATGCTGTAATCTGACATGCGGTGATTGCAGCGAGAATCGTTCACAAGCCCTCAGAAGTATGACTAGGTCTGAAGCCCGCGTATAATTTGAAGTAAACCGTTCAAGTTTTGCTTTGATTCTGGGAGAAATCATGCTGTTTTGAGTGGGTTCACATACAAAACTATTCGAGCTCATTAAATATGCATGCAGGTCTGGTGCATGCAGTCCAGAGTAAAAACAAATCGCACAGGAAGCCTATTTAATTGTACTGCCTATGAATTCAAAATTGGAAAATTGGTGTTCCATTTTTCCCATACTACGACGGCCAACCAACTTCAAAATTTAAGTATTAAATTTTGAGAACGTGCTTGGCAGACTGTATGAATTAATTTGACATGCCGACCATGGGAAATACGTACTTTGTCACGCATCGACTCTTTTTTCAATGCAAAAGTATAACACACACCATTCTTTTTCTCCTTCCTTTGCGTGTAGCACTTGACTTCAAAGAAAAGATTGAATCAACATTTCGGTAAAACAAAGGCTACTCTTGTTGGGAGTACCAAAGTAAAAGTCCCATCAATGGTAGAGCGAGGGGGTATCTGCGATTATCGTATTTTTAGTATAAAATCAATGTGTGTTTCAATGTCTTTGTACTCTGATATAAACACTGGGATGTTGTGAGACACTTGAAAAAGTTCAAAAATACTCACTGAAGCAGCTTGTGATTTTGAACTTTTCTCATGTTCTCACAACATCCTGCATCTTTATATAAGAGTACAAAGATATGAAAAATGTGTGTTATATTGCTTAAACATGATAATAAAACATTTGAACATAAACAATATACTTACAGTTGATACACTGAATGAATCAATTGCATTATTTTATGTTTTGTTTTTCAGGTAAAGTTGCTTTCCCTGCTATCCAAGCATCACCAGCATTTTGCAATTCCTTCCCTCACACATTCGGAAGTCGGAAAGATGTCCAATGTCTAATTCCTTGTGCTATTGATCAGGTCTGGTCTTAATTGTATAGTTGTGTAATAATTTTGTGTGGCAATGAAGAACTAGTGTCACTTTCAATACTTTTATCAGGAAAAAAGAATTAAAATGAAAAATTAAGACTTGTATACAATATAATATGTTTCCTGAGGAGGTTATATGGCCAGGTTGAAGAGGACCTGGTTTCAATAAAAAATGATACCATATTATATTTTATTATTTGAAACTAGCTGGACCCTGTAAAATAATGGTGATCAGAATTTTTTTTCCTATTTTTTACATCCAATATTTTAACAAAAAAAATATCCAGTTCACTGAAATTTTACACAGTCACATAATTTCATTTTAGTAGTGGTGCAGGTATAATGAATATTTGAAAATACAGCCGAACCCCGCTATTTTGATCTCAGTTAATGAAGTCCCCATTATTTTGAAGTCAAGCTGAATCCCCTTGGATTTACCATCATTTTTTCAGTCATTTACTATCGGCTATTTCGAAGTCAGTTATTTTGAACTCCCCACTATTTTGAACTGACCCTGGTTCCCCTTGACCTAAATTCGACCCCGTTATTTTCAACTCTATGTCAACTTTTATGGAAAAACAACAGAGCACAGCTGGAAATATTGAATTTTAATTGAACTCGTACTAATTTATCAGTTGATGACATAATATTGCTTGACAACTTGCAGTGTCCCATCTTCTGTTTTATTGTGAAAGCTTGGAAGTTTGTCTTAACATGCTTACATAGTTGTGGATCAGCCGTTATTCAAATATACAATACAAATACAAACTCTTGTAATTTGATGCCAGCTTGGTTTTTCGAAACCCGCTATTTCGAACTTTTTTTTTCATGTCTCGTGGGACTTCAAAATACGCGTAGCGGGGTTCGACTGTATTAATTTTGCTGTCTTTATGCAGTGCCAGAAAGTTAGCTACTTATTACAGTAATATTATGTGTACAGTTTGATTGTATAGAAGTTACAGTATAAGTTACTAATGTATAAACCTTTGGTCTAATCATTTTCTAGGACCCCTACTTTAGAATGACACGCGATGTTGCACCAAGGCTTGGTTGTCTCAAACCGTCGCTGATATTTTCCACCTTCTTCCCTGCATTACAAGGGGCAAAAACAAAGATGAGTTCCAGTGATCCAACATCTTCAGTCTTTCTTACAGATACACCAGCACAAGTCAAAAAGAAGGTTTGTGTTTTATAAAAGACTGTCAACCAGGAGTCTGCAATTCAGTAGTTGAGCAATTCATAACACCTGGATGTTGTGAGAACATAAGAAAACTTTTTTGAGTGTTCTCACAGCATCCCAAGCATTTACATAATGAGTACAAAGACATGGAAATTTGTGTTATATTGATTTTATAAAATAACTAAACATGCTTCACAAAACCATGTTTTAGCCTCAGTCACAGCCTGCTCAGTATCATAGTTATTCTATGAAACATTTTGTTGTACAAGTGTATTTTACAAGTTAGACGAACTCCCCATGCATCATAGACAAAATTTGATACAACCATGGCCAAATACTGTAAAGTTGTAGTAAGACATTTTGATTTGAGGCCTGCAGTATCTGCAAATTGTTATAATTAATTTTTAATAATTACTAAATATTATATTATAATAGTGTCACTGTACTTTCATACATTATTTATCTGAGGTGTTAGCTAAGCATAATGGCCCAACATGGAAAATAGACAAGGCTAGCATAAAATGGGAACTTCTTTCATCTGTCAGTTGTCAATCAACAGTCTGCTCTATAAATAATTTCAGTACTCATAGTTAAAATCCAAACATTTCAGAGCTTTTTCTAATTGATGCTTTTGAGGACATTTTTATTTTGTTTTAGTAGACATAGCATTAACAAAATTTTCAGTTCAAGTAAATGGGAGTGCTGAAATGAATAAGATTATGCCTGACAGTATAACTATTATTTAGTACAGTATTGTGCAAATACAATGTGCAAATATCAATATTGCATTACTGATCACACCACACCCCCCATCCCTCCAAACACCATTTCTTCTTCTCTACAGGTAAACAAGTATGCCTTCTCAGGGGGCAGGGATACTGTTGAAGATCACAGAAAGTATGGAGGGGATACTTCAGTAGATATTTCTTACAAATACTTGACCTTCTTCTTGGAAGATGATGAGAAATTGGAACGTATACGAGAGGTCAGTGCTAGCTGATAGGACTTGATGTAACAAAGCACTCTGTTGTCTATATGTTGGATTCTACAGTTCATGTGCATGTACTGCACAACAAAGCTCATTACTAAAGTACTGTAGCATGCAGTACTACACTAATGTGTATAACTTCATGTTAACTGCATGTACATAGTTTTCTATGGAAATGCATATTATTGCTTCCTCAAGTTGTCTGCGCTGTAGTCAGCACAGGGCTCTAAAAAGGGTAAAAAGCTGCTGTTAGCAAACCAACTGAAGCAAAGTTCAAACCCCTCACTGTTTGTAGTTTCATCTAAGGCTGTGTTTGATTGGGGCTATTCTGGAATGGGAATAGCGAAAGTGACCCAAAGTGTTGCTTGTTTTGCAGAAAATTAGATTGTTTTGAAACCTTCATGTTGGCATTAATGCGGTTCCCGATGCATCTGTACCCAAGTCAGCTCCACAGAATTTTACCAATCAACATTGCTATTCCTATTCTGGAACAGACCCAATCAAACAAACACTAAAAGTACATGTAGTTTGTGACCGTATGATACAGTAATTTTTATCTGGAATAAGTCTCTGAGAAGCAGAGTAGAGCAATTTCTTGATTTGAATCCTTTTCCTTGTAGGACTACTCAAGTGGGAAGATGCTATCTGGGGAAATCAAGAAGGAACTCATTTCTGTACTGCAACCTATTGTTAGTGAGCACCAGGAAAGAAGAAAACTTGTCACCGATGAAATGGTCAAGCAGTTCATGACACCAAGAAAGTTAGAGTTTCCTGGCTTCAATGACTGATGGATAATATATTAATGTTTCCATCAATAAAATAGTTCCACATGAAGAAGTTATGAGTGAACATGTTAATAGTTTGACTTTTTATTTATAATATTTGTTTGAAACTGGATTGCAGCAAGAGTAAAAAATAGTGTTGCTGACAGAGATGTGGCATAAATGCTTGCAACTTAGACAAAGGATATAAACAATAAGTTGTTTTTAGAATACAATAAAACAGTACAACAATGTTACAGTTTCATGGAAGTGGTATATTGAGTCTGCCAAAAAAATGACTTGGTGATAGCTAGGGTGTTCCCTGAAGTGCTTTTTGCTCTTTAAAACCAGAGCTGCCTCTGGTCAATAACTCTATTCTCACTCTGTAAGAGTAAACAAATCACTATATAAGAATAATATAACAGCTAAGCATTTACCTTCTCTGTTCTGGTCCAAAGTTGAAACTATGTTGCCCTGAATGGTATTAGAGACATGAAAAGTACTATTTTTCTAGGATAACTATTATTTTACCCCCAACCCCCAAGAAAAAGTAATATCCATCTCAGGAATTAGTAAGTGTAGCCTATGAATACAGCCATCACCCATTGGGCAGGAGATGGCTGTATTTGAAGGCTAGAAATAATGCCAATCCACTACTGTTTCCATTCATTTTGAAAATAGGTATTGAATGATGCAAATAATAGGCCCTTGGGTTTAAAAGTTAGCTACAGTACAAGTAGGTTATCAATATTATTTTATTGTCTGTACAGGTACATGGGTTGTACGAAAAAAATAAATAAATTTGGTGCTCACATTAGGCAGGATAAAATGGATTATTAGAGAAGGCAGCAGACATTTAAAAAATTGGCCTTGTGCAGTAGAGGGGGGCTTATTAGAGCATTAACAACATGCATACAATAATTTGCATTCCTGGTTGGCTGAGCGCACGTCAATAAAATTTATCCCAAACAGTGCAAAAATGTGAAATTTAGAGTGCAGAAATTTGAAATTAAAAATTGCCGACAGCTGGCGCACGTATTTGCAAAGCCAAACAAAACAAAAGGGCATGTTTTCATTCCTCAGGATGATTCCGATTCTGTTTGCGAGAAAACAAAGTTCTTGAGAGACACTTGTAGACTACTTGTGAATTGTAACAGAATTGAACAAAATTGCACGACGTAAATTATTGTATGCATGTTATTAACAAGTAATCACATGATTTCTTGTGCAATTTTGGAATAAATAAGCACTCGTAAATTTTTCAAAGACCACAAATTGCACTCGTGCAATTTTGTGGTCTTTGAAAAATTTATGTGTGCTAATTTATTCCAAATTGCACTCGAAATCATGTGATTACCTATACTTATGACACATGTACATGTAATATGCACATGCACAATGTAATATGCTTTCTTCATATTTTTTGTCCAGTATATAATATTTCAAATTATTGAGTTGTAAGTTGGGAACTGCTGCTAGTAATTCATAAACATAGCCTTCGGTTGACTGTTGATCAACAAGAAAGTATCAAGGAGATGCATCTTGAGCAACTTTCTCCATATGACTCTCAGCACTGACCTTCTCTTCATTTTCATCTTGTTCTCCATTTTCAGGACAAGCTCTAACAAGACAGTCATTGATTTGACCAAGCAAATCTACACTAATGTCATTCTCAGCCAGAACCAATTCTTGCAATTTCATGGGATAATTTGCCACTACATCAAAAAACAATGCTGCCCCATACTCAGTGATTCCACTTCCCTCAAAATCAATCCTCTCCAAGGATGTGCTTGAAGCCAATGCCACAGCAAAGGAACCTGCACCAAAGTCTCCCACACTGTTATAATCCAGGTACAAGCATCGCAAACGTGAGTTTGCAGCGATTGCAATGGCCAAATGGGCCCAGCCGTGAGGTGTTACTTTCTGGTTGGCTGAAAGAGTCAGTTCTGTAAGGTCTGCCTTGCTTTCTGTTGGTGGCAGTAGAGTACAAAGTTGTCTAACTCCATCATCACCAAGTCTACAATCACCTAAGTCAAGCGACTGTAGTTTTGGATGTGCGTGCAAGGCAGGCATCAGCATTTCAAGACCTTCATCGCCAAGTTTTGTACCATGCAAGCTGAAAGGGGAAAATAGGATATTATTTTTATTACTCAAAATAGGTTCTCTTTGGCAGTGAGAAATGTAGTTTAACATGTGATGTACCTCTGCTAGTTGCTGTAATCTCCTTCCCAATAAAATCAAACAAAACTTTCTAGAATAAAGACCTAGACCTTGTCGACAATATTAGTGGAATATTGCCACTAATAAAGCTAGATAAAGATTGATTTCCAAATGAAACTGTTCCTGATCACTGAACTACAGGTTTGTGAATGCCACGAAGACTCTATGAACATCAAATGAAGTAAACATATTTACCCATGAATTTCAAGATGCTGTACTTCCAAATTTTACCAAAACATTCAATGAATATAAAGTCTATGTGCGTTCTCAGTTCATCAAAAAATTGTCCAATAATTTTTATTTTTATTTTTATCTATTTTTATATTTATTTATTTCAAATATTTAGTTTTACAGTTTAAGTAAGGGGTTCTATCCAAATTATTAGTAGTTAAAAATGTATTAATTTACATTTTAAATTATTTTTGGGTGATCGCGCGCGACATTCTACTTACAACAGTCCACTGAGAGCCTTGTTGGTCAACAGAGCCTCGGCAAGCCACTTGATTCTGTGCTTCCCATTGCAAACTCCAAGGTTCAGATTGAGCTGTATCAATGACTCGTTTTCCTTCAAGCTCTCCGTCAGCTTTTTGAAGTCATCATCTTCACAACGGCAACCGCGTAATGACAAGAATCGAATGCTGTTGTCGCGAAGGGAATCGCAAATACCTTTCACATCTCCCTCGGGTAGGTCTTCGCTAGCAATTTGGATTGTTCCTAGGAGCATTTCGGATCTATTCGAAGCTGAAAATGGCAGAAAAGTTAGCTAATAGCTCTCTAGAAATGCATGGTTACCGCCCGCTGGACAATACAAACATTTGCAACAAAATGGCAGGCATCCAAATGGTGTCGGCGGGAGTCTGGAACCCAGGAATCTTCATCATCCCCAGTCCTCACGCCCCTGCGCGTGGCGCGTGAACGAATTCTAAAACCGATTTGCAGGACCAAGGGATTAGGTGTCATTAGAAGCCAACTTATCTTATAGTTCAGTTTTGTGGAGTCCTGAAGGGAAGCGGCTGGACCGCAGACTATGGATAATACAATCGCACTATAAATGTAAAGATTTCAGCTGAATTTAATTACCGGTATATTTATTGAAATCGAGTGCACACTCATAAAGTCTTCACAATGTGCATATTTTGAAATCAAAAACTTCATTGGTTCGTTAAAAACAAAAGAGTGTCTGAGTCAACCAATGAGATGAAAGGCGCAAAATTATGAGCGGGAAACTGCGACACCGCGCGCTCTCAGCGCTTTGAATAGAGCCAGCACCCAAAAGGGGATACATGACAAAATTCTTCGCTAGTCTTTTGGGCGACGCGCTTGCTCAAAGAAGAGAGAAGAATATGAAGTGGACAGATGAATGCTTTGGATAACCAGACATCCTCTTATTGCAAGCGTGAGTGACATGTCCTTATTTATCAATTGGGGAGGCTGAGGGAGAGGGCCGGCTGGGACCCAATCACCACAGTCCATTGCGTGCCGGACTATCCCCAGCCCTCCGGCCACTTTCAGGGGAATTGGAAATCCAAAGCAATAAACAATCGCTCTTTCCTGTACCCTACGTGATGGAAAAGTTGGTTTCATTTCACGTAAACTGTTATTTGGTCTTACATTGCCATCCCCATTTATTGAATGTGGATGGTTTAGCTTCATTTGTTGTAGACAAAATGAACCTTTATTAAGGCCCGTTTCAAACTTCGCGCCACTGCCGTGCCGAACTCAATGCAAATTAGCTCAAACAACGGATTTTGCTCATTTGCATTGAGTTCGGCACGGCAGTGGCGCGACGTTTAAAACGGGCCTAACAAATTCACACGTGAACAAAACATATTGGATTAGTTTTCTTGTAGTAGAGCGAAAGGACAGAATCACATATTTGACAAACGGCACAAGTTTTAAACCGACCGTTATTACAATATCGGCGGTACCACCCTGCAAGTGACTGTTGCGAGTAGCCACTTTACCAATTTTGTCTACAAGTTGAATGCGTGTCACGTTTCTATTTTCTTTTAATTTTGTTTCACAAGTGAGTACATTAAAAAATTCTGTGAATATATATATTTCTTTTCGTTTGTGCTTTGTAAATATATACAAAACTTGTTACTCTTTCTTTCTCAGTGCGAAATTCCAAATGAAAATAACTGCGAGGTTTTCTGGGACAAAATGATTGTGAACCGGAGCTGCATCCGTTTAATTGGTTATCAATGATTCGCCTGACGACGTTTCATTGGCTGTGGACTCAATTCAGTGACGGTATTGGCTGTCTAGTCTTGGCGTCATGCAAACTGTGCATTGGGCGGTGGATCTTTGTCGGCATCTGATCGGCAGTCTCTAACAATGAGTTTTAATTCCCCTTGTCACTCAACGGATAGTATTTTTTAAAATGGACAAAGCATTTCTATCTATAATTTCCTCTCAAAAAATAGAAATATAGAATATATGAGAAATAGAATCTTACCGGGAGTCAAATGATTTCCTGGTCAACGTGCGCAGTACAATTAGAGATAATATATATTTCATACTGGAAGCGATTGATCAGATTCAAGTTCAAAATGAAAAAGAATACCATTCTTCTGTCATTCTTCTTTCACGTGTTATCACTCAGGAAAAAGAACAGACAACCGCTAAAAAAAATGTTTGCCGCACGGCAGTCTTGTTTTATAGTAGTTTAGACTACATGCAATGTGATGGTTTTTTGAAGTTTTCGTGGACAAACTAAACTCCAATATTCGCTGAGACAACTTTCTACACGCAACTACCTGCAGAATACATCCGATATTGTCTTGCAAGCCAAAGAAAGCGCATACTTAGTATCGTCACTCAATTACTTTTGATCAGTCAGCAAAGTCGATCTTCGATTATTTTTTAAATGTTAACAGAAGCCGCGATTCCTCCAGCCAACGCTGCATCCACCAATGACATGTATGGTTTTTTTACTTTATAAATTACGTTTCTTGCGGAGTGTAACAAATTTAAACTGTAAACGAGAGTCGCTTGTTTCAAACAAAATAGCAGTGCTATTTCGAAGTCTCGGAAGTATGTTAATTTGGAAAATACATGGTGTCTGGGTCACACAAGCTCTAAAATACCGGTGAGCCAAAGGTTATCTTGCACGAAGGCACTCTGAAATAGCTTCGAAAATCAGCGAAAAGGTCACATTATAATCCTACTTGGCTTTCATCACAGTTCTGGGGCATCAAACCACAAGATATACGGCGACTGTTCAAATACACGAACGACAGATACGTCTGCAATTAGCAAATATATTGTACGGCGTCAACAACTAATAAATCTCACCGTGGAAGTCGTAGTGTTAGTTCTTTTCCAGCAAATGAAGCAAAACCCCAAACATTGTCTTCGTTATCCTTCTGATTTTGAAATATAGAGCAGCCCTCATAAGTCCAATCGCGCGATCCATTGCATTGAGCGCCCGCGGTGGTCTTGTCAAAACTTGGATCATCCTGCCCCATAAATTGTCAAACGGTAAAACTTGCCACGCGCGCGTGATTGTTCAATTTCCACCGACTGTATTTTGTTTGTCCTTTCCGAAGAAGTATCCGAGTTACTTTTAACACAATATTGGATTTTGGGAATGTGCTCAGGTCACTGCTCTTCCTTTTAGGACTAGCAAGCTTGCATGGCAAAATATCCGGCTGTGTATAACCGTCCGTCGGACTGTTTGGCCTTGTATCAACATCTTGTTGTATGTAAAAATCATCAAAATCGCTTCCATCGGCGCTCATGGCTTTTCACCGTAATGAACTGGAGGTCGTACGCTTGACAGACACACGAACATTAGATTTCGAGATGGTGATCCGCTTGAAGTCTCCAAATAGCGCGATACTACGGCATTAGCGTCGTGATTATTACCCTCGCAGAGCTTGGGGATAATTTATGTACATTCACTGAAAGTTACAACATTTATGAATCGTGTTCACATACAATTGTGGCCCCTAAGGCAACGTTTAACAATCTGGTAAGATAAATATAGACAACAGTGTTGTTACTGTCGTCATTTTCGATTACAACTGACAATCCTCTACCTACTAACCGGCAACCTCCTGACTTCAAAAGTTTTCTTCTCTCGTTAAATTAACTTGGGAGGAGTTTAGGGCATCTATCTAACGGTACACTTTAATCCAGTCGTACCGACTGTCAGTTCGATCGTTGTTGCCATTGTTGTTTTCAGCCACTGTCGACGATCCTCTTCTCCAAGTAACAGTCACCCTGACTTCGAGAATTGACATCTTCTGGGTACTTTTCAGATCTTCATTTTTCCTGTTTGTTCCGGTGTTAGATTGTGGATTTTTGCTTCTCTGTTGAACAACGTTTGTTCCAGCGACTTCGGGAGACTGTTTATGAACACTTTCCAGGTCTTCATTTTTCCTGTTTCTTGCGGTGTTAGATTGTGGATTTTTGCTTCTGCGTTGAGCGACATTTTTTCCAGTTAAGGCGCGGGTTATAAGACCGTTTCCCATTCTCAACTTCTTTGAACACTGAACACTGAAACAATATCAGCTAAAGAGATTTTCTCAAGATAGATCCGTAGTCAGCCAAATGTGTCAATTTTTGATTGGCTGAAAGGCAAGGATCGTGAAAACAATGAAACAGTCCTTCTTTCTCAGTGCGAATTCAAAGGAAAAGAAGTGCGAGGTTTTTTGAGTCAAAATGATTGTGAGCAAGCATCCGTCTGGTTATCAATGATTTGCCTGACGTTTCATTGGCTGCGGACTCAGTTCAGCATGCAACGGTATTGGCTGTCTAGTCTTGACGTCATGCAAACTGTGGTTTGGGTTGGGTCATCTTTGTCGGCATCTGATCGGCCCATCTCTAACGATTAGTTTTTATTGAGTGACGACGTTTCATTGGCTGCGGACTCAATTCAGCGTCGGTATTAGCTGTCTAGTCTTGACGTCATGCAAACTGTGGTTTGGGTTGGGTGATCTTTGCCGGCATCTGATTGGCTATCTCTGACATGAGTTTTAATTGCCTGACGACGTTTTATTGGTTGCTGACTTAATTCAGCGTCGGTATTGGCTGTCTAGTACGTCATGCAAACTGTAAATTGGGCGGTGAATCTTTGCCGGCATCTGATCGGTTATCTCTAACGATGAGTTTTAATTCCCCTTGTCACTCAACGGATAGTTCCTTTTTATTTATTTTTTCAAATGGACAAAGCATTTCAATTTATAGTTTCCTCTCAAGAAAATAGAAAAATAAAATCTAGCCTGGAGCAAAACGTCTTCCCTGTCTACGTGCGCAGTATCAATTAAAAAAATACTATATTCTAACAAGATGTTTAATCAGAACTCAACAGAACGTGGCTTACACCGTAACTGAAACGTCGACACTAAGTAACATGGGATTCTCAAAATAGTTTCCGCAGCTTTCTCAGTGCGAAAGTTAATTGCCGAATAGAAAATGATTAAACTGCGACTGATTCTCGGACGAAATTATTGCGACCGGAAGCTCCTTTTTTGCGTTGTCGGTTTCGCATGTGGGTTCAAACTCCGCAACCGGCGGGACATCATTGCATGTCGGCATGTGGTGTCGGGTATATGTTATCTTTAGATATCAAGTTATTGTAAACCTCAATAAAAAAAGTTCATTATTATTACCACGATTTATTTTAATTTGCATTGTTGCCCAAAAGACTGTATGACATCAATCTAGGTACATCCATTGTGCTCCCCTATTTAGTTCTTAATATTTACTCTCAAACAAAGGGCTATAGATTCAAAATTTATCTGAGCGGCAGAAAGGACAGTTACAATGAAAAACGCATTTGTGTTCTCCCTGGGTCAGTTAAACGTATTCCAGTTCAACTTGGTCAACTTCGTTGTCAGGTTCGCACCGTAGGCACAAAATATACTACATGAGTAAGCTGTCTGTCTCCATAAAAAAATGACAACGCTAAGCTTACTAGTCACATTGTCAGGTTGTTCATAATTCGAGCTATATTTTTTGTAGGATTCATTTATAAATCAATCCTCGTCGTTAAATTTTTTTTTGTCGTCCTAGAATTCCTGGGGTAATTGGACTCCAAGACCTTTCGCAGCAGCTTGCAGTACATCTCCATACTTTACCGATTTTGGCAAATTAGACTTGAGCCATCTCTTTCCCTTCTCAGCTATCATTTCCCACTCGTCTTGTCTGTCCAAGAACTTGCCGGCCAGTAGTCCTAGCGCCAAAGCTGTAGCCCACAAACTCTTGTCCGCTGGGGTTTCGCGACGAACACTTTCTGGACAAGACTGCAGGAGAACAGAACTGGCAAGGCCGCACACGGAGGCAAACTGGTCGGAGAATTCCCACGCGCCGGACGCTTTCTGAAGTGTGATGAGCCTGACAACGGTGTCCTGATGTTCCAACTTTTTACTTCGACCGGAGAAAGGGACACTAACGTCCAGGCAGTCTTCCGCTTCTTCGCTGTCATCATCTGGTGCCGTCATTGCAGATGCTGGTGCAGCCATTGCAGGTCGCGGCGCAGACGTTGCAGCTTTACGCCGACATCTGGACTTCTTCCTAAACGTTATTTCACCTCCAAACAAACTACCCAAACCGGAGCCTTTCGATTTCTTCATCGGAGCTGAAAATGCACTACATGGCTGCGCTGACGCGCACAATAAACCTTTACTACTCAGTGACAACAGCATGTCATATCGAGGCACTCGCCTTTGCTGCAGAGGACCGCTCACTGGTTCACGGCTGTCCCTGTCCACAGCCACAAACGAAGTATGTTTGGATACCACGTTCGATGATTTGCTGATGCTGATGATAGATGATTTATCTCGCTCGTCTACGTCGACTTGTTTGTCTTGCTTCTCTTGGATAAAACACTTTGCTGCCAGTCTGTGCAGTGTAGCACTGCCAGCCTTCTTGTTCCCGACATCTGAAACGTTGAACTCTATAGTGTGCTCGAGTTGCTTCTTGTTCAGCGTATAACGAAGCCGTGCGCTTCCTCGCAATGGTCCTTGCATCCCACTCACTGCGCCAAGGAGACCATAAACGACAAGTCGGTCACCAAGAAAGATTGGCGGGAGCGAGGTTGGGGATTGTTGCAATTCCCACAACTCAGCTGCTAGATCCCAGGTCACCGTTACGTCGTTAAGAACAGGTTGAAGGGCGTGCTTTAGTGTTTTGATGACCTGAATAATCAACAAACCATAGGCATTAGATTTCTGTGTGAGCGAAGAAAATAATACATTCTACACAACACTAGGGCGGTTTTTGGATGATTGTAGAAAGCCAAACCCAAAGAAATTACAACACCAATCACATATGCAGTAAGAAAAACTTTCAAGCAATCACAAGGCAAAGTATTATAAATAAACGTTTTGTTTTACTTTGAATAATAAAGCAACTAGCAGTGCGAGAAAGAGTCATCGCCACTTGCTTGGTGGCTTGCGTGAGAAGAACGGAAATATGTGTTGATCTAATTATCATCATCACTGTCACGATCCCATCAATTATTATTATCATCATTATCACCATCATCACTGCTCCATCTTCCCTAAGTGATCCCTAATGATTATCACAACTCTATCTGATGATAACCGGAAATTCATAATACTATCATATTATCCCCCGAGCTTTTAGCGAGGGGTAGTAAACGTGACCACATCTCATCGAGTGAATGTTCGTCTGTCAGTCAAGGGGCAGACAACACTTCATGTAAAGACTAACGGAAAGCTATTCTACCCCATGTAAGACAGTGTTCGTTTTGAGATGCGGACGCCCGCAAAGTCAAGCAGAACAGATTTAAACAATGTCGCTTTGAATTCTGAAAGTGTTAAACTGAACGAACCTCGTTTCAAATATGAACCCAGGGCAAGGCGTAAGCGTGAACAATCGAAGAGCGGAAAATCAGTCTTAAACAAAAACGAGTCGTACAAAGTCTTTGAAGACAAAAGTAAAGGTCAGAAAATGCTGTCACAAAAGGATCATGCTATGACAAAGGAGTATCACAAGCAAAAGCGGGCACAGAAGACAACTGAACTTCGCAAAGACAACAGTACATGAAAGCAGATCGGGAGTTTCGGTATGGAAAGCGGACCTAGCAGTCGATTTCTTTGAGGCCTCAGAACACAACAAAGTACAACGACGCCGTTTTGTGTTAAACTCAGATACTTATTCAGAAAGGACAAGTAACAAAGGTCAGTCAGTGGAAATCGAACAATCACCGTGACAAATTGCAAGCACGTTTATGTTCTATCCCGTTTTTGTGACTCGATCACTTCAAAAGAAAATTGTTTTAATGCGCTTCTGTCGCCAGTTTGGGCTAGCGTAATCGCTTAGCGCAATCCGGAACTTGGGGTCTTGAATAATTTAGTCAGATGAAGTTGGAGTTACTGCTTTCTTTCAAGATCAAACAATTAAGTTGCAACTTTAACTAATGCGGCTGCGATTTGACCGGCGGCGATTGCAACGAGAACCCTTGAACTTTTCGTAGGATGACTAGGTTTTAAGCCCGTGTAAAAAAACCCTTCAGGTTTTGCTTCGATGATTGGAGAAATTAAGGCTGTTTTGATGTACAAAACAATTTGTTCTCATAAATATGCACACCCCAGACAATGCCACGCTTCAGTGACAGAAAGCCTATTTATTGGCGCGACGATGTCCTCGCCGTGAGAAAGGCGCACGGCGTCATGCAAAGATTATTTTTCAACGCAATATTTTTTCGCCTTTCTTTTTGGGTGCAGCACTTGACTTCCAAGAAGTGTCTGTGTCAAAACTTTCATAGCTGTTATTATACAGTTTAACATTTAGGGCGCGTTCGATTGGGTCTATTAGTTCGGAAGAGCAATGGCGCTCCTGGGCCCGGTTTTTCAAAGCACGATTAGGCTAATCCTGGATTAGGTGTATACTTTCTTGTCATTTATAAGCCTGAAAATGTAAAGGTTTTGTCCTGCAACGATTTCCTTGATACGTTTTCAGCTAAAACAAGCTTTTTAATCCATATTTGAACAAAACCCTGCAGTTTATCGGCAGAGAGGTCGTCAGAAAGAATTTCGTTAATCCTGGATTAGCTTAATCGACTTTCGAAAAACCGGGCCCTGATCGGTAAAATTCTTTGGTTGGAGCTGATTAAGGTTAGGATGTATTGACAGGAGCTGATCAAAATGCCAGCAGTGGGGTTCTAAAACAATTTCAAACAAAATCTACCCAGAAAAAGCAAAACTATGGGTCACTCCCCTAAATTAAGTATGGGGGTGTGCTGCTGAGTCCCTGTGACCCTGTCCCTATTCCATAGTAAAGAAAGGCAATTTTGCTACCCTGTTCCAGACAAAATGGTGAAATTAGACACCCTGTTCCAGACTAGAGGCAACTCCACAAATCGGAAACGGCGTGCTTGAATTGCATGATTTAAAGCTCAGAGCTGTTTTGCAGCGGCAGACTCGACTATACATTATCAAGGATTCTAGTAGGAAGAAATTTCGACCCTGTTTCATAGTCAGACTGAACAAAAAGTATACCCTGTCCCAGAGAGAAACAGAGATTTGTATACCCTGTTCCAGAGTCAGAAGAGGAGAAAAGTATACCCTGTTGAACGGCACATCCCTGTATAGCCCATGTGGGAGTGACCCCCCACCACAGTACGTAACATAGAAAGTGTGATATATTGATCTGATGTTGAGCAGTGGGACGAACATTTGAGTTATGAAATTTTGACAATGGCCGAAGAAGACGAATTTCCGTCGTTTTTTGTTGACCTGGACATACATTGACAAGCCTCTGGCTAAATGACAGAGGTTCTATATTGTTTAGAAGAAGTAGAACTGAACATATACTACTGGATGGAGCGACAGCAAAGTCAACATGCCACAACTTATGCTGAACTACCTTTTTTCTTAGCCCTGGTGAAAATCCTTGCAGGATCCTGCAAGGATCCTGTAAGGATAGGATCCTTGCAGGATCCTGCCCAAATTTTTCTTGACTACCAAGATCCTGCAAGGATCTTGTAAGGATCCTGGCAGGGCAAGATATGCCAGGATCCTTGAAGGATCCTTCAACAAAGCAGGATCCTGCTTAATAGGATCCTGGCAGGATCCTCATAGGATAAACACAACAACAGGATCCTTGTTGGATAAAGATAGCAGGATCCTGTAAAGATCCTTGCAGGATCCTGTTAAGATCCTGGTAGGATCCTGTTAAGATCCCATCAGGATCCTCATAGGATAAATACAACAGGATCCTGGCAAGATCCTGACAGTATCCTTGTTGGATTAACATAGGAGGTCATACTA
Organism: Plumapathes pennacea; assembly: GCA_964036295.1. Classification (NCBI taxonomy): domain Eukaryota; kingdom Metazoa; phylum Cnidaria; class Anthozoa; order Antipatharia; family Myriopathidae; genus Plumapathes; species Plumapathes pennacea. The sequence goes on along the minus strand of OZ038469.1, from coordinate 9,774,894 downwards.
ATAGTAATTGAAGGCAGGATATGCTTGTAGAATGAAATACTAGTGATCCTTGCAGGGAAAAAAAAAGTATAACAGGACGGATTTAGAAACATGTTTGTACAGCTTGCACATATAAAATTAAACTTGTGAAGTAATTTTGATGTTTTCTGAACTGTACTGTTACCATCAAGTAACAGTTCTACTGGGTATCATGATATCATAAATAAAACAGAGGCGTAATTTGTGAGTATATTCAAAAACGAAATGTTTATTCTTTTTCTTTGCCAAATACTAAAATAATATTGTACAATACTGCACATGTTGTTGAAAACCAAAACCTCTATTTCACTATAAGATTTAGTGTTTCTATCAACAGTTTGGATGAAACAAAACATCAGAATTGGGACGTTTTTTATGTGGCTGACTGACCCCCAAAAGCAAATTAAACACGTTCCAACGACCCACAACAATTAATACATTCAGCACGCTTATCCGCTTGATAATCCAAGTTTTTCACAACCTTACAAATTCTGAGTATAATTCAAGTCTCATAACTCTCCTGGACTCTTCACGTACAAAATGATTTCCGTGCGTCCGTAAACATTTAACTCGTTCAGTGCCTGGGCACTAGTGTGTCACGTGTAAGCGAATCAGAGCTCACGCTGAGTGAGTATTACAAGTGAGTTTGGGAGAACTCAAAGTTTTTTGTAAACCCTCGCCTCGGTGACACAGATTCACACAAACTTTCAAGTTTCCCAAACTCCTTCTCATGTTATGAACACGCTATGTAAACACAGCATGCATTTTTTTTCTTAAATATCAAACATGATTATGTACTCCTGTAAATCTCTCATGAAAGTTACAATCCAGCCCTCACCTTTTTTTGCATACGTTCCCCTGGTTTAACAAATTCTGCTGTTCCTTTCCCAGCTCGAGCCACGCCCTTCACCAGAGCAGTGGATACACCATGACCAACACCAAATGTGAAACATCTGGATAAAATATGAAACAAATATGGCACACACATCAAGACAAGCAACTAAACTACACCTAGTATATTTTTCTAAAACACTGTACCTATAAAAATGATAACATGTATGATGCTGCCCTATCATGGCATGAGTTAACTTAAACCCTGACCCCCACCCCGAGGCAATGTGGGGATTTGTTGACAAATGCCCCCTCCCCTGGGGCAACTGTCAAACTTAAAAACCCAAACAATGCCCCTGGGGCCTGGAGGTTACTGTACACATATTATGATTGTAAATTTTCACTCTAATCATGTCTTCAATTTAAACTTGAACAGTCGGCCTCGGTGTACAATATGCTGCCTGAGCTTGTTCCTCTGCAAATCCTGGTCAGCCTGGGGACTGAAATTTACCACTCACTCCAAATCCCCCATCCCCTTGGGCATCATTTTATATCAAATGCCCCTCAATGCCCCTCTAATCCCCACACCATCCCAGGGGGGGTTTAAGTTGACTCATGCATAATTAGTTGCCCACAAAATTTTAGGAATATTTTGGTTTTGGAAAGGTATCTTTTGGGTCAGGGAATCTGGGGAATAGAGTTCAATATAAAAACTGTAAATTGTTTAAATACTGCATGTCTTTATGTTTGCTTTATCAAAAAATTCTCACAGAAGGGCAGGGATTTTTTTTAACTTAATGATACAACATCCAAATGCAAAGATTTGAGCCGATTTTATGGGCCTGTTTAAGCTAAAAGTTCAAATTTTTACACATGCAAACACCACAGCAATATTCATTGTGGTCTGATGGGGTTAAAAAGCATTGATATTGAGCTTGAGTTAATAACTAAACTGTGCATGTACTGTATATTGCTTGACCAGTGTGCAAATACATATGTGACTGCATACTTTTCAATTTTCATAACCCTCAATAATCGATTGGGGGGAGGCGGGGGTGTACAGTGGGTGTATACCAACCTTGTGGTGGATGCATTTTGCCGCACCTCTGCAATGACTTGTTCTGTGTTACCCACTCCTCCATCTGTCAGCAAAAACACCTGCCGTGGATGTCCCTTGATGCTGGGCTGAGAAAAGACCCACTGGAGAGGTTGAAGTATCTCTGTACCTCCCAGGTCAGCTTTCAAATTCTCAGAGCTTTGACAGGCGACCTTCAGGGTCTTGTCATCGTAAAGTTGGCTTTTGTTGAACAGCTTGGTAAAGCTGCTTCCAAACCCGATCACGTTGAAGTAGCAGCCATCAGGCAGGCTCTTGAGGAAGAGAAGTAGAGTTTCGCCAGCGCTTTTGATACTATCGCCAGACATGCTTCCACTTCGATCCACGATGAACACAAATTCCCCGGCTGATGGAGAGTCCTCTGAACTTTCGAATTCAGGCAGAAAATTGAGCATCACCACGTCCTTCGTGAAGAAGTCGTTTTTATTTTCTGTGCTCTGCAGTTTCGTACCCTTTTCCACAAGTGCATGGGGTTTGAATGGCTCGCTTGTCATGATATGCACCACTACATCTTTGTCAAATATGTGGGCTTGATCGAGTCGCACCTCTGCTCGACTCTTGTCAGCGTCTAGCTGCACCGCCAGTGAGTTTGATGGAGACGTGATCTCGCGGATTTCCGACGCTGAGTTCACTGTTAGCTCAAAATCGAACGTGTACATCGAATCGACGCTGGCCACTGCAGGGACTGCAGGTATCGTAGTACTGCTCAAACTGGCAGCAGAACCCTCCGGAGTGTACCGAGGATTTAGCACTGAAGGCAGCACAAAAACCACTTGCCCTCCTTCTTGAACCTCCAATTCCGTAATGAACCTGAGCTCCACTGTAGCTGACTTCTTGGGCGGGAGGTTGCCGACAGAAATTTGGAAAATGTCGGAGCTTTCGTCGCTTTCTTCCAGCAAGAAGGCGCTGTGTCCGCTGCTAATGGCGTCGTCATAAGTATCACGTGCTTCTTGCTTCTCTTGCACTTCAGCCACGATGGTTCTGCCGTCTACTGTAGCTTGGAAGCCACAGACTGCTGCTTGTTCGTCCAAAGGGAAGACGAAAATGGCTTCAATGGGCTTCTCTTCATCATTCTTGTACTCCAGAGTTGCTGTAACATCAGCTGTGAATCCCTGTACATCAACATGATTCTTGATGCTTTTTAACGGAACCTTGCGTGAATCTTCCTTGCTGAGCAAACCAAAGACGAGAGACATTTTTCCTTGTTGGAGTGAGGCTCGTCTATACTCAGCGCTTTTATGATTTATTTGTCAAAATGAACTATTTTTAGTTTATGACATCAACGACAAAAATACGCCCGAGGAGGGTAAGGGAAGGGGGGAAGTGTCCCGAAGTTTTCCAGTTTTCTGTTTTCATTTACGATCTCCCTCTGGGTCTCCAAGGATGATAGTCGTATTAACTGAAGCTCGGGCGAAGAGCTAACGCTAGAAGCGTTAGCTTATTTCTTTAATAGCGGTTAGTTTTCTCACATGAACTTTTGCTGAGTCAATTTATATGCGATGGCGTTTCAGCTGATGTGGCAAGAGTACCGGCGTCGGGCCAAATGACGTATGACTGAATCTTCGTTGCGAAATGCAGAGTCATAAGTGAATTTTGCGGGGTAGTAAAGATTCATCTTGCAAACCGCTGTTTTACTGCGTGAATCTAATGACTTTTCTATCCGCGGCTGCAATTTGGAAGGGTTGAGATCGCGGGGATGGGACATTATTGTTAGTTACTTTTCCTAAAGACAGACACCCTCGGGACCAGCTCCACAAACGAACAAATTACAATCTGCAAATAAATTTCCGGAATCTTCGGCTAGCTGATAATGAAATGGAATGACCAAAAAAGTAATTTCTTGTGTCAGATCTTCTTAGTCCAATATGAGCTTTTGGCATCGCACCCTCTCCGAATCAGTACCCCACGGTATAGGGTGACTGACTTTCGATTCATTTTGAACCGAGGTAAATGCAGCGCAAAATGATAAATTACACTTAATAAGATTGAAAGAGAAAAGAAAATTGATGTTCGAAGCAGTAACGGACAAGTGCTGAAAACGTCGTTTGAGAAACTAGAGCAACAGAAAGATTCGAGTGAGGCTGGGTGTAACTTCGAACTTAACTAATTACACGGCACTAATATTTTATAGTTTAAAAGTTTTCAAAATCGCCTCGAATTAAAAAGAATTGTTTGCTGTTTTTTGGACAGTTCTATGCCGCCTAGCTTCATTTTTCTCTGCAAATTAATCGTGAAAACTGAACATCCACCGAATGGCGAGTGTGCTCGTGTTGTTTGTACCAACCTTCCGCCCTAGCTATAACACTAGCTGTGGTAATCTTGTCCCTAAAATGAAAACATTATATTATTTAAAAATTAATAATTATGCACAAACAGACATGCACTAGTAACTGAAAATAAAAGGCGCTATAAACGTGACAGGGCAGCAAGCGACGGAGAGAGCAACAATGGTGACATAAGCATAAGCATAAGCATAAGCATAAGCACAAGTATCAGACACGTCCGTTCCCAGGCACAAGAGTCCTTATTTCACAGTGAAAAGGACGCAAAGCACAAGCCCAAGCACAAGCGCGTGTTGTTTTAATCCTGTTTTCTGTGATCAATAAGGACCTGCTTATATGAGAAAAAGTCGGCCGGGGACCCGGGTCACCCTCCTTCCCGAGTCACCCTGGTTGCGCCAACTATTCATACATTTCTTCATAAATTGAAGCGAGCGTTTACATGACTGAACCACAAGTTGCCACGGGGAACAGGGTGGCCCTGGGGACAACGGTGACCCTGGGTGGCGCTCGGGACAACTTTTCCTGATGTAAACACACTTTGGCTCGAATGGGGGGGTCACAATCATGTAAACACTCGCTAAACTTGACTCGGGGAGGAGGGTGACTCGGGTCCCCAGGCCAACTTTTTCTCATATAAACAGTGCCTAACGACCTTTGTGCTTCACACCCGCTTGCGTTGCTCGGCAAAACCAGGCCTACCTGTTGAGTTAACTTACCAATATTGATTTTTTTGATCCAGAACTTTTACAAGCCAACTGTATGTTTTTCCCAAGCTTTATTGCTTAGATATAATTCAGGTATTCAGGATAGTTAAAATCTGAAACAGTTCCCTTGTTGTTGTTGTTGTTGTTGTTGTTGTTGGGGGGTGTTAGGACGATCTACTTTAATATACTTGAATAGGTTTATAAAAAAATAAAATAAAAAAATTTAAACTTTTTGGGGGTTCTAAACATCTTGGGCACTGTTAATTAGACCTATCTGCTGCTTTTCAAACAAACAGTATTTCCAATTGTGAATGTCAAGGCTTTTGTTAGTTTGGCAGATGATCCGATAAATAATCTTGATTATGATCGAGATTTATCAAGGTAAAATTGATGTAGATATGCTGAATATTGTAAATAAAGGCTTGCTTGATGTCTTAAGCGTTATCTCTGTCACCCTTTTCGTTAAACAGCTCATCCTTCTTTTTCTTTTAACTTTTCAGTCTGCATTAAATCAGCAAGCGTAAACTGTAGTCAGAATTTCTTTCCTATTTTCTAACTAATTAAATTACAGTTTAAAACTATGAATAAATCAATCCAACCGGACTTTAAAATGAAATTGGGCAAGAATAAGGGCCCCAAAGTATATCATTGCATATCAAGTTTAAAAGAAACATGCACAAAGCTTAGGTGGCAAGATATACAAGAACCAGCAACACGCTCGCTGATCGCAATTTATACTTCCGTTTGCTACCACTGTTACTTGCTAGTATATTTATTTTGTAAAAGGGAGCCCAACAAAGTTCCTTTTTGGACTTTCTTGCCACGTTTTACTAGTCTGCATATATAAATATATATTTTTTGTTACTGTAAAAGATGGTAACTCAGACTAAATTGACTGGTATAATTCAATTATTATTTACCGGGATTTTAATTGGATAATATATCGTTGGAAGCGGTCCAGATGTTTCAGTTATATTATCATGCTTTGTTGTAGATACATATACCACAGAAATAATTGAATAATAAGTAATGAGAGTAAACAAGTGATAAAGAAGGGATGAATTGTTCATTAAATTAAATTACAAAGTTCATTGCACGGAATTCCTGCTTTATTCGCGACCGCCAAACATCAAACAGTTCACTTTCTGGTCTTGAACTTTGAGTTCTCACAACAATTATGCATAATTGTTACAAAGCCTGATTAATTAACAAGATGTGGTTCTATAAATTGATCAAATTCGTAGAATAGGACACCGATCAAGTAACTGATCGACGTACATCAACGGTTCAACAGCATTTGGACGTGGTACTCGTAAGTTTATTTCTATCAGTAGGCATCTTACTGTTGTGTAAGTGAGTGATGTTGCTGCCAATAATTTTACTCAACCAGATTGTATCAAAAGGTTATTTGTTTTCCCTGATATATATAAGAAAACAAAACAAAACAAAACAAAACAAAAAACAAAAAAACAAAAAACAAAAAAAAAAACAAAAAAACAAAACAAAACAAAAAGAAAAGCAAGAAAAAGGGATACATTTAAGGCCGCCTAGCACTCATTCCCAGCCGAAGCAGTACTCGGATCAGTAAAAAGGAAATTATAGAAATTAGCCCCTAAATATTTTTCTCGGAACTTCTGCAAGAAAAGCACGTCTATTAAATGCAAGAGTGCGATATGTTTTGCTTTCTGAGAGATCGAGGCAGCACTTCACGACGTCGCAAATGAATTGAATTCAGTATACTACTCATGCATGCATCGCCCCCAGTTTGCTGCCTCCCGTGTTAATTCACTCACATGCGAGAAGTTCAAAGAACTGATCACTCATCACATTTCACATTTGTTACCAGTTTTTCAATATTCTATCCGTTTACGGTCACCTGGTCGATGCTGCTGGTTGTAATTTACTCAGTATACGCCCATTCTGGCCTGTTCTATTTTTTGATCAGCTACGGATTATTGAGTACACACATCATGTTGTACGTTACCGGGCTATATAATTGTTTTAGGCCCCGTCCACACTAGATTTTGAAAACGATTTTTGAAAACGCTGCCCCAGAGTGGAATTTTTTGAAGACACAATTTTTCCTGCGTAGTAGTGGATGGCCGAAACTCTGACGTCACGTATTTTTCTGGATTGTTTTCGACTCATTTTTGCGTTTTAGAGTTGACGACCACTACGAATCGAAAACTATTAGTGTGGACGAAGAAATTTTCCTAAACGGAAAAAAATGTTGCATTTTCAAAGGAAAGTAACGGACTAGCGTGAACGGGCCTTAGTCATGATAGTCCACCAACAGTTACGTATGCACTTCATTATTACAACTTCATCACCCTCAATCTGCTTTTGGCATTTTGATTTCTAATTATTTTTGCCTCTTCGTATATATTTTGTAAACTTTCACAGATTGAGCAGCTTGTTCGCTTCTATACCATGAATTGGAAGGCGGTAATGCTTTTCCTGTTGGTGGCGGTCATCGGTAGGTGTCCAAATAAAAAATTATGATTTTTTGTCAAAACAGATGTTTTCTAACCACAAAATAGTTGGCGCCTATTTAAAAATGTTCTTTACACAGGTTATTAACTTCACACGTGTCTACCCGTGCAGAAACAGCAGGCTTGGTATATATGAAAGGCCCTCTCAACCACAATCCTTTGCTCGCCGAAACCCTTGGTTCCGCCATTTTTGTGGCCCCCAAAAGTCAAAAGATGAACAGCAATCCACTTACGTCCGACTCTTTTGAGGAAAAGATTAGTTTCTTTTGATCTGAAAGTGCTACAAACCTGTTTTTCTTTTGATTAACAACGTTCTTTCGTATTGGGAACCAAATTCAGCCTTTGATTTTCCAGATGTAAACAAAACCATTGAAAAGGCTGAGAGGGCCCCTTTAACATATAACTTGGATCAACTGAGGGTTGATGTGTGAAAGCTGGACGCTGTGAAAGAATTTGAAGCGGATGTTTCGAGCGCTATATGAGCAATTAGGGAGTTATGGGTTAGAAGAAGATTTATAAAGGATGAGGTCACTGACCTGAAAGGAAACATGGATTTGTGGCCAAAGGTCAAGAGCTATCATTAGGTGAACGAAAGAAAATATAAAATTGCTGGGAGTATATTTAACACATATGCTATAAAGTCATTAAAAAGCGAATCTTTCGTTGATGCCATTAGGCGCTAAGGTGCCGACTTTGAAAATGAAGGTTTGTTCTTTACGCTTTCGGGAATCATTGGTGCCGTAGTGGAGCGAGATACCACAGATAGCAATGTGGCTGGCGGAATGGCCGAAAAGGTTGAAATCCCGGAAGGGGACGGGGGGTGACTTCCACATAAAAAGGACGGGGATGCTCCCGTGGGGAATTTCCGTTTTGACCCTTATAAGAGGTACTAAAATCGGCGTGGCTTGAGCTTATTTTGACCCAGTATAAGGTACCAAATTATGTGATAATATATAACGTCCATAAAATTATGTGACTATAAGCTTGTGCAGTGATAACAGTTTTGTCTAGTGGCGTAAGAAATCCATGCGACGAACACCCGATTCCGAAACGGTACCACGTCACATAAAAATGTCAGCGTTTGGTGTTGAGCACCCTAAGCCGGGTACAAAAACTCGTTATTTTGACTCCTAAGAGGTACGACGAGCATCTCCGTCCATTTTTATATGGGAGTCCCAAACAGCAGTGCAAGCAGCCGAAAGATTGCTGAATCGTCGGTGGGAAAAAGGACATATTACTTGAGCAACCAACCGATTGGCGACGACTTCGCAACCCCTGGCTTGTCGATTGTTGATGGACAGATTTTGCAAGAGAATTTGTGTCAGGCAGCTGCATGTCGATTCTGCGGTAAAGATATCGAGCTTCTTGAAAAACCTTCCTCTCGACAGGGCATGGGATCAACTTGGCTTCTGAAATGTGCCGATGAGAGTTGTGAAGCCATATCAAAAAGTTTCGCGACTTCAAAGAAAACGGGCGGCATTCTCCTGTCAAACCGTAAAGATGACGGTTGTAATATATCACACGGAAATTGAAAAGACCACTTTAAAAATGTTACTTACCGCGAAAGTCCAAATAGCTCCGTAGCACGCGCCAAAAAACTGTATCGACGCTTTTCATCACAGTTCTGCTGCTTTTCATCAAACTAACTGATTAGTGACGGGACGTGACATGTTGCGGACAGAATAGGTGTTTGTGTCAACAAACCGTGGCGGGGTGCCCCGAAAACTTTGGATGCGGATATCTTGGCTTTGAAAAACGCGTTTTTGAGCGTCTTTTCGAAGTTCCAACTCCGACAGATTTTGATGAATATTCTTGAAATTTGACGCACATGTACAGCGAGATGTCGACTACAAAAGCGTGTCGGGGATTGTTTTTTTGTTTTTCTCAAACCTGAAATATTTCACTTTTCGTGGAGAGATTACCTAAAAATCACATCGCCCAACTTTGACATTAAATATTTTTGGAATTAGAAAATATCGAAAATCCCCGACACACTTTTTGAGAGTAACATGTTTAGTGTACAAAAATGCTTTTGAAAAATGATTTTCACGGAGTTCCTCACCAAAAATGTAAAACTAAAAGTATAAAGCACCTTTACAATATCATAACAACATAAAATTCTTAATTGCAAAAGGCAACTAGCTAAAGATAAAATAATAAGTTAGAACTATTTTTAAATAATTTCGTAGCTTGTTCTTAAAAATTCTGGCATAGGCCGTCAGAGTTCATCAGGTAGTGACAACTAGTCTGAGGTAGCCTTGTATTATGTGACCCGTTTCCCCCACTCCATTGAGGGCTGCGGTAAACGTGGTAGGCCATTTCGTGTTTCGTATCCATGCAAGTCTGCCATTTTATATCGATATGGATGAACGGTGTTTCATTACAAATTTGTGCGGCTTCCGGGTCGGTTTGGAGCAATTCCAAGTTCTTTAGGATGATGTTGCGTGCTTGATATTAAGTTTGTTCTGATAGGTATCGCAGTCAACCCAACTGCAGGCTGTACTAAGGAGAAATGCCTGGTTGTCCATCAAACTCTTGGTTGTTACAAGGATTCTGTAAGTTTAACTTTTTTTTTGTTTTGAAAGATTTTTCAGTGGAGATTTTCAAGGCACAATGATTTACAATATTGTTGATCCACTTCACTAGTTTCCAAGCTCATAATACATACATCTTATTAACCGAGTGCGTAAGCTGTTGTCCGAGTATTTTTCGTCGCCTTATGGCCCAAGCGCACTTCGCCGAGTGGATCCATCATTATCAATAAGAGGACAGACACATAAAAAAAAAAAAAACTGACGTCAACTTTTTTTTGCAATAACAAACTCAAGCGATGAAGCGGGGAAAACACGCAAGAAACTGGATTTTGATCGATTTGACCAAAATATTCTCAACAACTTTTCTCGCTTTCCTATTGGTTGAGGTTAAAATTCAAGACTTTTTCATTGGCCAAAAAGTGACCGTCTTGACATGAGCATTTCGTGCGTGCAAAATATAATTCTGTCAAAGAAGGTGAAAAGGACTGAAACTATACGAGTTTTCTGCTGCGGTTTCGACAAAGCTCAAGAAGTTTCGTCTCTGAGCACTTCTGGTTCTCTATTTCAATTGCCTAAGGTCGCTTTCAAAAGAATTGAGGTAGAATTGAAGTTGAATTCACCTTTTTCGTCCAAATCACTGTCGTCAGCGCTCGATTTTATGTCTGTCCTCTTATTGATGATGAAAATTAGCCAGTCAAAAAGCGGGAAACTGACGTGTTATTGTAAAATATTCATTTGCAATCCACATGTGCAAGCTGATTTTGCGGTCCGTACAGTAAGTTATGGACTGGTAAAATTGACCAATCAGAACGTGCATAAAATCAATTTGCGGTTCGTGCAGGAAGGTATATGGACTGGTAAACTAACCAATTGTAGCGTGCATATCAGTGCCATATAGTAAAGCCGGTTATCTTAGTCAGGCTATCAAGAGCCACATTTTGAAACCCTGATATATACATCTCAAGTGAGAAACTGAATTGAGAGTGAAAATTAATAATTAAAGTAATCCTTTCATGATTATTTCGATATTGCTTAATCCGTTCTAAAAATACTTTAGCTTCAAAATACTTATTCTTTATCCTTACCTTTTACTTTTATTTTTCTGGCCTACTTCTAATCACAGAAACAATCACGCGTTCTACCTGACTATATCTACAACGAGAGAGACCCTACTATGAATAACTACGGTGGACGTAAGGCCGACTGGAAAAACTGGAGGAGTTATATGCCAGGATTCATTTGCCGCTGCGCCGAAAAGGCGAAGAAGCTGGGATACGATCTCTTCGGTATCCAGTTCTACGGTAAATTATCGTAAATAAAAGTGACTGTGTTTGGCTTCATGTTGGCTCAATTTAATCTTTGTTATGCCTGTAACTCACGTTTCCTAATGATTAATTTTAGGTGAATGTTGGGCAGGGAAGAGCGGACAACACAACTTTGCTAAACTTGGTGCGGCAAAAACATGTGTTAATGTTTACCATAAACAATGTACAGCATTTGATCGCTACTGCGTAGGAGAAAAGTTGACGAACATGGTGTACCGGATTGGTGAGTACTATATAAAAGTGACTAGGAGAATTGAACCACTCTAGCATTCTAGAATTTCAGGTCCACTTCATAGACACATCAATTAGTTGACAGGACTCGAATTTTACAAATCTTTTAAATATTTCTGAACTTCAAAGAGTCAGCCAGTCCATACTTTAAAGTCATGAGTCTGAAATTTTGCATGGTTAAATATTTTTCGATTCTCGACCTCTTTCCACTTCTGAAACTCAATGCAATAAGTTAGCTTGAGTAGATTAATTTTCAGTCACATGATGAATTCTGGGTCCTTCGACAAGGTCCTGGGACGGACCTATTAGGATACTCAGTTAATGTTGGTAACATGATGATTTTTTCTTAAAATGAAGATCAAAGCAGCAAGGCAGCTGTAAGCTCGCGAATTTGTAAAAGGACTTCATTTTGCGGAAGTAGCTATTTAATAGAACTGGCTCAATTCACCACTTCGTGGTGAACGCGGGCTTAAAAAAATGTTATATAATAATTGAGAGAAAAGATTTATCGACGCGGTTTTCACGGGTCACGCGATCGCAGCATCCTTCAAAATAACAGATTGTACCTTTTTGACTCTAGAACTAAAAAGACCTGAAATAGTCCAGATGCCAATTTTGGATTGTCTAGGCTTCATTTTGGCGAAGCAAGGGCAATTTGTTTTTTGGAGATTTGATAAGAGTTTGTATGCGGGCGCCATGTTAGTCGAACTCGGAACACAAAATGAAGTTGATCTGTGACTCAGCTTGATGTTTAGTTACTTCACATCTTTCGCAGTTCTAACTTTAAAATGTTGCGTGAAGGACCGATTTTAGTCGGCCGCGCGCGTGGGCGTGTACACGGCTTTGTTGTCACGGTATTCAAACGTCCATAGCTCCCGATAGATATTTTGTATCGACTCAGAATTTTGCTTTAAGTCTTAAGGCATGATAGTCCTGAACATATCAGTGTATTAGACTTATAGGATACGTTACTTTTGAGATGGCTTTTTATGACGTGACATGCAAACCAAGAATTGAAACACCTGATAATTTGCATACTGTATGAACTTGTAAACATTCACCGGAAATGGATATTTTTGGCCGAGATTCAATATCTTTCCGGCCTAGTATCTTCTAAGCCGTATTTACTGTCACTACAGAAATTTTGGCGGATACTAAACCAACGGCTTCAGATTTGTGTGCGATAACGCCATCGGTGCCACTGATTGTTTGACCTTCATGGCACCGCGCCAAACGGTCACAATAACAACGCAAAACACAGTAGAGTGAAACACAACCAAGCTCAGAATCAATGGCCAAACAAACTTCGAACGCATGACAAAACTTCAAAATGAGAACACGTTCCGAACAAAAATATGGTCGCAACAACTACGACAACATCTTGCTTTTAAACTGCGTTGATCGACACACCCTGTTGCGCGCCTTCATCATGCCCAAATTTGGAAAACCGCAACTGCTTTATTTGGAAATTCATTGTTGACAACAGAGGGAATAGGGAAGTAGGGAAGTAGGGAAGTAGGGAGGTAGGGAAGTAGGGAAGGAAAGTGATTACTATACCTCGCAAATCCCACAAAGTGGAATTCGCGAGCTAAAAAAGGAATATGTTTACATACAGTACAGTATTATCTTATGTCATTTATGATTTTTAATTGTGGGAAACCTTTCAATTATACTGAATTATTTATACTGATTCAGTAATTCACCCTTACACTACGCCCGCCTTGTTGTCTCTTGCTGTCCGCCATTGAAATATGGTTATTGAAGTGTCTGCAGCCGACTAAATTCTGTATGGAAGCTTGTTATTGGACTCCAAACCACGTTTCTCTGTAGAAACAGCACACCGAGTAAATCCCTATTTAATTATGAATATAAGCGATATTTATACATGTTTAACGTTTCCTTTGTTTTTATATGTGCTTCCTTGATCTCGTTTAGTGGATTCCGGGTCTTGCCCTTGTGCGCCATTTGAAAAAGTTGGTTGCTTTAAAGACGCACACAAGAAGCAGAGGCCGCTGCCCAGTTACATACTGAACGATCGTGACGTCAAACACAAACATTTCAGTGGAAAGAGGATCGATTGGAGGAATTGGGACACATACGTGCCTGACCTGGCCTGTAGATGTGCAAAGAAAGCAAAAGAAAACGGATGGAGTGTCTTTGGTCTCCAGTTTTATGGTAAAGGCCAATTCATACTGAACGCTGCTGCATATAAGTCGGTAATTGCGCTCAACAACGCGATGATAATACAATGTAATGTTGCAAACATGAGAATCATAGATCGCAAAAAACTTTTAACGGTCAGAATTTGTTGAAACTTTTGAATAGTTAAAGAATGGGAACTTGATGGCAAAAATGCAAAAACAAATTAGGGTCTCTTGCTTTGTTTCCGAGGTAGACAATGTAGTAAAGTACCAAATTTGGTCATTCCAGACATCGTCGCCGGCCAAGAAGAGTTTCGATCATGGAAAGTGTTTGAATTTGAACGTCCTAGTGCTACAACACAATACAATACAATAATTTATTCGAACACCCCACATTTTACATCACTACCTAGAAATATGTAGAAAGCTAATCGAGCTAGGTAGTAAGAAATTGTAATTTATACTGTAGAGTAACGAAACAAGTCGCATACGAAAAGACACAAGCACAGCCAGTTCTTGTTATGGGTATTTGAAGCCACTTGTCAGGCAAAGTCGGCGAAGACGAGGCACGTAATAAAGACGCTTGTAACAGGAAACTGAAGCTAACACGCTGTTGCTTCAAAAGGGGGCGTTCTAGCTACAATCCTTTGCGCGCCGGGAATCCTTAATTCTTTATTGTTAAGAGTGCTGAAACTGTATCTTGGACACTCAAATAAAGCTTATACCTTGTTCACACCAATGCTTAAACCTGTTTAAAAGGTGTTTAATAGAACATGTTTAGTTAGGTCGGCTGTTCACAATGCGCGCACGGCAAAACTATACTGGTTTAAACCCGTCCAACTAAACAACCTAGCGAGGTGGTGTAAAATGTTTTGTAATTAACACAAAATAAAAACAGGCTTAAGAAAACGCAGTCTAGTAAACTTGGTTTAATTAAACCGGTTTAGTTGGTGTGAATAGGGTATTAGATTTATTGAACAATTTCACACTTGAACAAGAAACATTGGCTTGACTTTTATACTCATTATACCCCTCGTTCTTGTTTTAGGTGAATGCTGGGGTGGAGATAACGGCCAAAATACATATTCCATAGACGGCCCAAGCTCCAAATGCACGGACAATTGTTACAAGCCGTGTGACAATGTTGCAAGTGACTTCTGCGTTGGCCAACACAACGCCAATTTTGTCTACAGGCTGAGTACGCGTTTTATTAATAACTAAGTCGCTAAAGACCCCGACAGTGTTACATGTGTTTTGTGATATTTACGTTTGAAGTCCCGGATTTTGACTCACTAGAAATAACAGAGATGACATGCTGAGACAGTACGAAAGTACAAGAGAGAATTGTAGCATCTGAAGCAGATGATAGACATAGTTTGGTAGTCAAGTCAGACATTTTATAACTTAAAAAAATAAAATAAAAACAAAATAACAATATTTTTTTAGACTTAAACTTTTTTCAACTAACCAGAAGCGAGAGCCGTTTGTTAACTATATTTGTTTGACCAACGAACTGGACTAAAAAGGTAACCGCCTTTGCTCCTTATTGGCCAAAACTATCGCTACCAAACGTGTTTGTCCAAAGAGTGCAGGAACAGAGCAAAGTCGATTAAAGAGCAAAAGTTGTTGTTTTTCTCTCAGTTCAGTGTCTCTTGTTCAGTTCTGATAAAATAACCATTATGCACGAACACATTCATATCTTTCAGTCGACTGATCTCGGACGATCCACTGGAAATAAGTTGCTGATATTCTACAGTGCAGTGTTGCTCCGAATTTCCCGAGGTGACCACTGGATTAATTATGAGTGAGGGTAACCGACAAGTATAATAATATCTAAATTGTCATTAAAATGGTTGTATTCATCTAAAACACTGAATGTAATAAAAGTGTTCGCTTGAATCTGTTGCTGTCTCAGTTATTCGATCTTGAGTTCCGTCGGAACTTTTGACACCTAACGTGTACAAATAGGGCGGTTAGGATTGACTGCGAACAAATCAAGCCTAGCTACAATGCCCAATAGCAGATACTGCTGTAGGACGACAGGGTAATTTTTGATTGGTTTCAAGAGACCAATCAACATTACAAGGCGCCCTTGCCACTTGCCGGTTTACTAGGATAAGTAAAAGCACATTGCAATTGTTTTTGCTTTTGTCTAGCTGATTGGCCAAGAATACTGCCAGCCTTGAAATTATAACAACAAGACAGGCCCGTGGCCAGTGCGCTGGTGGCGTCATTAGTACAATGGATAGAGACACGTGGGGTCCCGGGAGAGGAACTTTTGTCGTGCGTTTATATGCAAAAGATATTATAGCCGAGTCAGTTTTTGCACATGACGGATCCAAGAGCTCCCTTTATTTTTCTTGCCCTCTTTTCTTCTAATTTCGGTCAAACAGATATTCACGAAAAAGTGTATTATGATAATTGAGAGAAAACAATTATCGAAGGCCCCGTAAGAATATTCTTCGTTTGCAACAACCCAGTTTTCATAGCTCCCGACTCATGCCGGGTATGATGTTTCATACGGAATAATATTTTCAATGAGTGATTTGCTTTTGCCTTGAGTGATCGTTTTTGCCAGGAGCATTTTGAACTTGCTTTCCGATGCACGTGACAGTACTTGTGTGACGCTTGCTATACAACCTGGCGACCTTGTTGAGTGGATTTTCAAGCTGACATGTTTTGTGGAGGAACTGTGTTGTCATTTTGTAATGGGATTTACTGGGGAATACCCGACATCTTAAGGAGTTTGCCTTTTGGTCGAGGGTCGAGGGTACTTTGTCGAGGGTCGAGGGTAACATGTCAAGGGTTGAAAAAATAATCCCTTTTTTTAATAAGTTTTTTTTTTCGACAAAAGAAGAGAAGTGAAATGAAGCGAAACTCTGAGCCGCTGCTATCAGTGAAAACAGGAAACAGATTGATCTAATTAGCTATTGATGCTAATATGCATGTATCGATTATCAAGCGTGTTGACGGGTACGCTCTGACAATGCTCATTTCCTCAGGGTGATTGAACTGATTTGTTGAAAAACCAAAAATCAAGAATTCTATATTTCGAAGTGTCCAGAAATTGCTATATTCTGGGAAACGCCGGGTGAAGCGAAAGGTGGAAATGTTCCTGCGGTAACAAACGTTAACCCTTTCACTCCCAAGTTCGAAGTACATATTCTCCGAACCATTAAGAAGAAAATGTTTGAGAGATGTAGAGAGAAATAATACTTGAATCAGATGTCGGTTGAGCCAAGTTCTACATACTGTATGATATACATTTGGTGAAAAACGGAAGGAGAAAATTGAAGTTGATTTCGTTTGCTTTATAAATATACAGCGAATCCCTTTTATCGCAGTACTCTTTAAACGTCACAACCGCCTCGAAGTTATGGCCGAACGGCTCAATGTCTTTTTTGACCCTCTGTTTTATATTAGAAATTCGTTTCTTGTCGATGGTAGAAGCGGCTTCCTTTTCAACCTGGTCCCAGTTCATTCCTTGCTGAAAAGCGGAAAGGACAGAGGAAGACTGTACTTCGGATGGTTTTATATTAGGGTTGTTTCTCATCAGTTGCTCAACAGTCTTGACGTCTTTCTTTTCTTGTATCGGGATAACGGGTCATGTGTGTTCTCCAACGTGGTACACAGTAACCTTACTCTTGCTGTAGCTTAGGTACCTTCGTGCATTGCAGGGTACAAATTCACTAGCATTTCCACCACATCCTTTGCACACTTTTTTTCCGTTCCTATTTTGTTCAAATTGAGTAGCGTTCGTTACTCCGAACTGGATCTTAAAAGGAGAGTGTTGGTTGGTACATTTGAAAGGTCCTTTGCAGTCGGCAAAGCGGGTGCGGGTATGACCTTTCCAACCAGTGGGACAGTTCTTTTTCCATTTTCGCCCATCTTGAAGAACTTTGTTTTTGCCAGGCGCATATCCCTTTGTCTGATACACTTTTAAATTGTCGATTCCTACTGGCAACCGTTCAACTTTGGTCAGCGGTCCCAAGCTAAAGGATTTCGCCAGCCCGGAAGAGGAGGGAGAGGAGGGTTGAGGGGGGAGGGAGGGGGGGGGGGGGGGGGGGGGGGCAATAGGCACAGTTGGGATTGACGCATAAAGAGGTCGGGGTAATTCCAGAGAAATGGCCTTCTAGTATAAGCATTTTCAGAGCGTACCCATCAACACGCTTGATAATCAATACATGCATATTTGCATCAATAGCTAATTAGATCAATCTGTTTTCACTTATAACAGCGTTAGAAACTGGTTTGACTCATCCAGTGCTTGGACGAACGCTTCACACATGCTCAACAAAGAAAGTCGAGGACGTTGGCAGAGTCTCTGGTGTTACTCAGAGGCTCTGCTAGCAGGGTAGTTCCACACTATAGTCATTAAAAACAAAAAATAAAAAAAAAATAAAAAGAATAAAATAAATAAAGAACACTTCATAAAATAAAACACCAGGGTTTTTATTAAGTGACAGAAAATCACCCTGTAACAGTGGAGCATGCACAGTAAAAAGTGAAAAACAACAAACGTGCTTCAGCGTGTTACATTATGAAAGCATGTGGTAAATTATAGAGCACAGGAGAAGCATGGGTTCCCCTGGCTACACCTCTCTTGTGCTTCCTACATAAAAGTTTCAGAGAGTCAAGTGATTCCACAACTAAACATACCATGTTGATGTCAAGCTGACATCTGTGTGCTGTGTTGAGTTATGATGCACATGGCATAACCAATGAGACTGCATGTTCCTCATATTATAACAATTTGAAAGATGTAAAGTGAGAAATAAAAAGCAACTCTAGCCTTTCTTGCATTAACCCTTCACATAACTGTTGATAGTTTCCTGGTTCGCTGATCAATAGTGCTTTCTAGTCAGTGCAGTTTCTCTGTTAGGGGCCACCTAAATAGGGCTCATCCGAACTCTGGGACCAAGTTTCACCATCATCATCACCAAGGTTACCATCTAAACCTTCACTTGTCTCAGCACCACATTCGACTGATACTGGAGGTGTCTTGGAAATGTTGCCTGCAAAAGTGGAAGACACTTATAATAATGTAAGGCTATTTCATTTTTCACAGAAAAAAGGTCCAAAACCAAAGCCAGTTGTGCTGACTGTTCTGTAGCCACTGATCAACTGAAACATGAAGATCAATTCAACAAACATCCACTTACATGCAATGACTGAGACTGGTGCATAATGGCTGGTGAAGTTGGCTTTTGATGCTAAGCCCAGAGATTTGGACCCATTCAATCTAAAAAAAAAACAAAAACAAAAACAAAAATCTAAATTTAGGAAGCCTATACACATACATCACTTTATAAATTACACATAAAATAATATAGAAGCATATATACTGTACTATACTGCGACCATAGTTCAGCACAGTTCAGCCTTAGTTCAGACAGAACAAAGCAACTCAGCTCTTTTTACATGGTGCTCTCACTGAATTGTATCCCCCACCCTCACTCCCCCCTCCCCCCTTTTTTTTCTCGGTGATTAATGAAAGATCATAAAACAAACATGGTAGCAAAGTGATGTTCATAACTGTTGTTCCTTTCATTTTACTGGTTTTACAGCAATGAAAGATGTGGAGGTGTTAATAACTTATATTTTCCACAGAAGATACGAGAATGCAGTAATATTACTTGCATCCCATCATAACTAGCGATAATAAGGTAATAAGGTTTACGGTTGTAGTGCCCACGTGTCCCAGTGCCCACGTGTCCCAGTGCCCACGTGTCCCAGTGCCCACGGCCACACGGCCCGCGTTCCAGGTTGCACAGCCCACGTCTCCAAATCATACAGCCCACGACTCGTTGTCACACAGCCCACGTGCGTATGTGTATGTTTTATGAAAATGTGTATGTGTATGTGTGTATGTTTTATGATGTGAAGTAAATTCAGCAGAGCGGCCGTCAACAGTCGACAAGCAAACAAAACTCGGCACTTATTTTGTATTTGATGTGTAATTCATAGTTGACTCGCGCGTTCATACCGACGCTATGCGGTGCCGCAGTTGCGGTGCTGCCATAACTCACACCCATCGCACTGAAGCGTCTCCTGACGAGGCCTCACGGGAGCGGAACACTTGATGCAGTTATCAGCCATAACAGAGATGAATCACAATCGAGAATATAGAACTGAGATGTCGTACTATTGCGATAACACTAAGACCGTCATCATTATCGCAAATGAGTTTGCTTTTATATGTTTCCCGCAGATCAGTCATAGCGTATAGAGTGGCTTTTCATTGGTTTCCCGCGGATTTGTAATAGTGTTTTCATTGGTTCGTGAGCAACAATAATGTGCAAAGTAACGGATATTGCAATACTATTTTAATTTGCAGAGGGGGAGTGAGGGTTATTTGATTGTAGTTTTAGGTAAGCATCACATGTACAAATAAATATAAATTATGTTATAATCCCCTCATGAAGAGATTGTATGTGGTGAAATATTCATAGCTGAATCTGCTTTTATCAGAGCACGGTGCAGTACATGTCAATGCATCAAAAATTCGCATGCCACAAGAAGAAGGATCAGAATCTTACATTCCACTTTCTTTCAGAATCGATGTCACTGACGGCGATGCCAAACATCTTGCATTACCTGCACAGGCAAGAAAGTATCTGACATTCACTTCGATGCTTTAGAGAACATAGTGTATTAATGACGAATATAAAGTCAACTTACGTATTGCGACGGTTTTAGCAGCACAGACGGACATTTTCTGTTGGAAAAACAACATGTTGTCAATACTAATTCAATGGTAAGGTGAGAAACTGAAGATCGCAACAATAACACTTGCTCACATTCAAACATGCCGTGGAACGAGCAAAAGATCGCAGACAACGTGCAGCGGACGCCATCTTGAAAACTGCACGAACCGCTGACCAGACTTGTTTGCGTGTGGGCGTACTAAGACTGCAAAGGACTCGTGGGATAGCTTTGCAACATGGCGGCCGTATCTGCACGTTGTTTGAGGTCCCTGACGCGAATCTCTTCTACAATCAACGTGAGTAAGCACTGCTTATAGTAATCAGACAACCTCACCAGGAAAAATCCCCCTGGTCTCAAGCTAGTTTTATGATGTTAGCCATCAGTCAAATTTTTACATGCTTTAAAATATCTTTTCTTTCAGAAAGGTATGATCAAAGGTGTCGTGAATGGAGCGTCGCAATGTATGTGCTATTTTTCAGTTCGTGACTTATTTAGTTTAGCATATGTAACCACGGGCAGGCTCTTAAATTATTGATTAGTTCATGCTAAAAGAATGCCTTTATATGAAGGCATTCTTTCAGCATGTACTAATGCACCAGTCAATTATACCCCCTCCACCTCTGGGAATGGTGGGGACATGGATTTTCTTTGTTGAAATAATTGACTATTCCCCCACCCCATGAGACATAATGTGCTGACAAATCCCCCACATTGTGGGGCCAAAATTTGGCAACATTTTACAAAAAAGGCTTTGCACAGAAAACTTCTCTCACGAACGAACAGTGCGGTTGAACTGGACGAGGCTGCATTGCATCATATTTTTGGTCAAATCTCCACCTCTGCAGGTCGGGAATCATGAAGAGAAAATCCCCCACCTCTTCGGGCTTAAACACCTTTCAAATACGAAAAAATGCCCTGCATTGCCCCACCATTCCCCAAGGTGGGAGGGGGGGTGGGGTTTCAATTGACTGGTGCATAATTAAGAAATATAAAACGTGCACTGTGTTTACATAGCCTGATGCAAACATGAGAGGGAGTTTGGGAGAATGAGAAAGTTTGTGTAAACCCAAGCCGCGGCGGCGAGGGTTTACACAAACTTTCTCATTCTCTCAAACTCACTCAAGTGTTTGCATCAGGCTATGCAACCATGGCAAGCGTTTTATATTTCTTTTATAAAATAAACTACATCAACACCGCAAAAACGACCGTTTTACGTGATTATCAAAGTCGAGATTCTCAACACACAAAGTGAAACCAGTCACAGATTGTTGTGCCGAGCGGATGAGACAAAGGTTTCAAATCTTCAAACTACGAACTTACGAATGCTGGAGAAATGAATAATCAAAACGTCATTCCACCAATGACTGTCAAACTGAACTTCCCTTGGCTCGGTTGGCGCTTCCGTAGTATCCAGAGCAGAGCTGTCTTAAACTGGCCGAGCAGCTAGTGAGACTTCTGCTGTGTAGATTGAAGTGAGCGATGTGAACTGCACTAAATGTAAACGCAACGTCTGGGAAGCTGCTTCACTTGTCCGACGTCTCATCCAGAATTGATTTTGGTGTGGTACAAGTAGATGATCTTTCACAAGATCTTTTAAGAAATCACATCGATTCTTCGCCGGACTGAGTTGAATGGATGAATGTTTTGCAGTGCCGTAATCACGTATGTACTTTGTAATAACTTTACGTTTTTGTTTACGTGTACGTATTCCTGAATGGGACTGAGTTTTGATGAATCGATACTTACTGCATTTATTCGCATTTGTGGTGTATTAAAGAGGTACCGCATTCATCAGTGAATTGTATATAGTGGGTCACGAGCAAGAGAGATCACACTGAACTGATTGTACAAATGCTCTGTAAATTATCGTTCAGTTTTCAGTGTTCAGTGTTCAACTGTAAGTTGCCTGTTGCTCAGTTCAACAATTCAGTGGACTTAGCCTCTCCGCTGCTATTTCAAAGAAACTCGAGTGTTAGCAAACTGTTTCTGCCCAGCGCTAAATAATCTTTCATCAATCATTCCTTCTGCCACAAGCACCATTGCTGTTTCTTTGCTGGAGGCTTATAATTCCATAAACTCAGGTCAAATGAAGAATCAGGAACTTCACTAAAATTGAGCAGTCCAAAAATTTGTCCCACTGCGCAACCTCAGAGCAATATAACACACTTTCCATGTTACATAGCCTTATGCAAACATGGTTGGGAACCAGTCAGAGCACTTGTTATATAACTTTTATTTTATAATCAATAATTCAAACATTCAATATGTATCTGGATCTGGGGGGGGGGGGGGGGGGGTGGGGTCTCCCACATAAAGAAGGACAGGGATGCTCGTTGCACTGCTAAGGGGACAAAATTTTGGTTTTAGTACCTGTTAGGGGGCTCAACATCAAACGCTGACATTTTTTATGTGACATGGTACCATTTAGAGGTCAGATGTCAGTCAAAGGAACTCTTTTTTTTAAAGTAGCAAGGGATAAAATTCTTGATGATATCCTCTTTACAGCAATTAAAAGCATTGAAACTTTAAACTTTGGTGTGTTTTTATTAGTACCTTTTAGGGGTCAAAGCAAAAAGCTTGAGCCATGCCCATTTTAGTACTTCTTGGGTGTCAAAATGAAAATTCCTGACCAGCATCCCCAGAGCCTGGATGGTTTTAGAGCAGATCTGACATTTCCTCCATGCTTTTCCAATCATAAAAAGAGAGATAGTTAGAAAATCCAACAGTTGCAAAAGCATTCAACTTGACTACAACCATGGACAAAACTGTTGACACATTCCCCCCTTCCCCTATTTAATGTTGATAAATTAATTATTTAGCAACAGTTTTCCGTCAAAGTCTTACCAGAAATCTTCCAATTCCAATTCAAACTACAACATTGATACAGGGAGGGGGGTGATCAAAAGCAGTTTTCTTTGGAACTGGATGACTCACAGCATGGTAGTTTCAAAAGTTTTAAAGCATGTGTCAACACATTTTGTCTGCCATTGTAGAATTAGCTGTGAAGTACTGAAATCAAGGAAGTCACAGTGTGTTGAATTCTAATATTCCTTTCTATTCTCCATTTCAGCAAGAAGCCTTTCATCTTTAACAGCAGGCAACCTATTGAAAGACAATGGATTGTAAGTAACACTAATCCACCTACCCTAAAGATAACTGATCAAAATATAGTATTATATTACAAAATCCCTAAAAAAAATAAGCTCCTCCCCCCCACTTTCTCCTCCCCCAAAATTAATACTAAAAGAAGTAAAAAATACAAATATAAAAGTATAAAATCTTGACTGTTATGAACTTTTTCTAGTGCTGCCAAGTTTGATTTATGCAGAACTTTTGCATTTAACATGTATGTAACATAAATATTATTTTTCAATGCTTTCTCCATTTCTGGCAGTGAGTTTTCATGGTGATTTTAAGTATGTAACCTCAAAATGCAAAGCAGCCATGCTTTGTCTCGTGCAATGTGTGAAGAATAATTAGTCCCTCAAGATCATTTTAAAATAAAACATGTTTTTGTGTTTGTCTCTAGCCCAAACTTCCTCTTTTTGTCATGAGAATTAGAGAAGAAATATTTACTGTAAGTATAACTTTATACTTACAGTAGACCCATGGGAGACCTGGTAATTTCAATCACAATCATTATATGATCATTTTGCTTTTCTTTGATGACAGATTGAGGTCAATTGCCAGAGATAATATGGCAAAAAATTTGGCAAAGCGACATGCAAGATTATCTGTTGCAGTTAGTAAGTGAATGTTTTTACTGTTGTATTTATTGTTATTAATAAAACCAATTGACTGACTTGGTTAATTACCAGAGTACAGGATATGCAAGACTTGTATTTGTATTTATACAATGTATTCAATCTGTTCACCAAACATTGCTTTATGATATTATTCAGTACTGTAAGTTGTGTACATGCAAAGTAAAATTATAGTTCTGTAGAACACTTTTTGTACATTTTGCCCAATTTCCAAGCTTCAAAACTCAGGTGTTTATGGCTCACATTGTGAAACTTATGCTGTGCACAATTTCAGCATACACTACACTTCTCCAGAAAACAGAATGCAACTAACTCTACTGTTTATTTACATTTTGTATGTCAAATCTGCCTCCTTTTTACAGGCCAGTTATTAGTGGAAGCTTCTGTGAACCTGAGCAGAGATGGAGGAGAAGGATCTGGACTAGATGAGCTTAGCATAGAAATTTCAGATGATGATGACAAATTGAGAATTTGACAGTCCTTCTTCCCCTTACATTTTGTGAATTTTAAAACTTTTACAGTACTTTAGGCTGACTTGATTTATAGACCTAAAACAGGCCACAACATTTGCAACCAGTTTATTGAAGAAAGAGTTACGTGCAATAGCATGTGTCATAGGATGTTGCTTACTGTGCATACTGTTTGTTATTTACTGTAGTTGGATTAGCACAGTATATTATTGCAGACTTGCTTGTGCCGATCGATTTTCTCACAATTTCAGTTCTGAAATTCTTATTATGCCCACAAACTATTAGTGATTATGCTTTGCACATGCAAAAAATGTGTCCTCGTCATTTGCAGTCTTGTGCCTTCTCCTCCATGTCAACCAACTTCTGAACGTTACCTTTTATCAAAGCAGAAGTTTGGAGATTTACAGTATTGACACAGTCACACTGATTTTGAAACTACTCTGACTTGTAGGTGTAATAGCAAGTGCAGGCCCACCAGTAGCAATAATTTGTGATATGGAGGATGGAAGTTTGGAAGCGCAATGCAGTGATGAGGACGATACATTTTCGTGTGATGATGATGCAATACATGGCCTCTTTTAGTACTGTAACAGTTTTGAAATTTTACTGTCACTTGACAATGATTGTAATGATACTGTATTTTAATATTGTTTGTTGTTCACCCCTTCTGTTGTGTAATCTGAGTCCAAAGGCAGACCAAAATGTTTAGACTATTGTTGTAATCATTACAGGTCCTTGGGCAATGCAGGTTGTAATTTTGTTTGTGCTGATGGTACAGTGTATGTCATGAATGTTATTTCAATGATCTGATGAGTAAACAGCTCAGTCCCCCCCCCCCCCCCCCCCCCCCCCCCCCCCCCCTACACACACACACACACCCTACAGTGATTACTGGCAAACTTGTCTTATCGTTTTGGTACAAAGTGATTGGTGATCTTGTTGTTGGTCTAACACAATACACTACTGATGTACCGATAATTATTACCGACTACAATAATTGATGAAATTTGATCAAAAACTTTCAGTCACGTGACAATCGATTAGGCTTGATGCTTAACTGCTGAAAAATTGAATAAATTATTATGAGAAAAATAAAGTACTCCCAACACAGGTTTAACATCCTGGTGTGTCTTATGAATGCGAAACAGTGATCACCACAGTAAAAGAAAACCAACCAACAAATTCTCGCTGCAAGCTCGTTTCCAGGGTTCTCTCTCAGTGTTGCCTCAATTACATGAAATTCTTGTGAGCTGCTGAGGCCAAACAAGGATGCAGATTTATGATCTGTTGGTTGGGACAATGTGATTATATCCAATGATTGATTATGAAATCACAACCGATTCCCAACACTAACAGCTTCTTCAACTGGTGAGAAATGGGAGGGGTTGTAGATTTTGTTTGTATTTGGCCTGAAATAGGGTGAAATGTTTGGGATTCACCTAGTAGAGATTTAGGTGTAAAATGCCTTCCAAAGCTGACAATCGCTGGTACACTAGCGGGAGTCAGCACATTTAATAACTGGTTAAGGTGGAGAGGAACACAGGTGCCAAAGCACTGACGGCTGGGCCAGCCTTGACCTATACTTGATAGTTTTACCAACAACACTGCATGAAAATCATACTCCCCCTTCAAATTGCTGTAAACTTACATCTACAATTAGATTCTAAATAGAACTGTTTGAATGGAATTCTGTTTCGATTACAAAAATTGCAAAAATACCACACTGGTATTTTTCCCTGCTATGATACATAAAGCCCAAAGCTTCACTGGAAATTGCCTCTGTCCTAAGAAATAAAGTGCCTGCTAGCTGAAGATTCCGAAAAATTCCTTTGCAGAGTGTAATTTGTTTAATTCTGGAGCTGGTCCCAATGGTGTCGTCTTAGAGGAAGTTAAGAATAAAGTATTCGACTCATCCCCGCGATCTCAACCCCCCAAAGTGCAGCCGCGGACGGAAAAATTAAGCGTGCCAAGTCATTAAAGATTCACGCAGCAAAACAGCAGTTTGCAAGATGGATCTTTATTATCCCGCAACATTCACTTATGGCTCTGTATTTCGCAACGGAGATTCAGTCATACGTCATTTGGCATTTACTGGTACACCGGCGTACACGTCATCCTTGGCTCGTGCATCACTCTTGCCACATTGGCTGAAATGTCATCATATGATAATTCGTCAGCAGTCCTTCGTGTCGGAAAACTGACCGCTATTAAAGAAATAAGCTAACGTTTTTAGCGTTACCTCTTCGCCCGAGCTTCAGTTAATACGACTATCATCCACGGAGACCCAGAGGAAGATGGAAAACTTCCGGACACTTGTCCCCCTTCCATGACCTCCTCGGGCGCACTTTTGTCATAAACTAAAAATAGTTCATTTTGCAAAAACATCATAAAAGCGAAGAAGAGTATACACCGAGCCTCACTCCAACAAGGAAACATTCAAGCAAGGAAAAATGTCTCTCGTCTTTGGTTTGCTCAGCAAGGAAGATTCACACAAGGTCCCGCTAAAAAGCCTTAACCCAGTAAGACTCACAATTTGGGCACCTGCAGTCTTTATTACAACTTGATTCCTTGCTTGATAAATACACATATATAATATATACTGATTACCTATACAATATTGATAAAAGCTCCAACTGGTCATAACACAAATAAGTAACAAACATACAAAATAGATATAATATTTGACACTAACATATGTAAGTACTATAATCATAGACTGCTCATGGGTGGGTGGGTAGGGAAACTAAAGTAGCGGATCGCGAATTGCTGTGCCGATGTGTGCCGACGCTACTGCTTGTGACCTGGCTGCTAATGAGGACCTGCTATTTATGCCCTTCCCTTGAATATGATATGATCGGGTGATCACTGTCCAAAGGTAACTCTGTTGCAACCAGCCCATATTAGTACTAATGTGTACCTATCTATAGCTCCATGAGGGAAATGTTGCAATAAAGACTACCTGCACGTGTCCTCCTCGTTCATCCTCATGCATTAAGAATTACATCACGCACATAGTACTCGATGTTCTCATCAAGAATCATGTTGACGTACAGGGATTCACAGCTGATGTTACAGCAACTCTGGAGTACAAGAATGATGAAGAGAAGCCCATTGAAGCCATCTTCGTCTTCCCTTTGGACGAACAAGCAGTAGTCTGTGGCTTCCAAGCTACAGTAGACGGCAGAACCATCGTGGCTGAAGTGCAAGAGAAGCAAGAAGCACGTGATACTTACGACGACGCCATTAGCAGCGGACACAGCGCCTTCTTACTGGAAGAAAGCGACGAAAGCTCCGACATTTTCCAAATTTCTGTCGGCAACCTCCCGCCCAAGAAGTCAGCTACAGTGGAGCTCAGGTTCATTACGGAATTGGAGGTTCAAGAAGGAGGGCAAGTGGTTTTTGTGCTGCCTTCAGTGCTAAATCCTCGGTACACTCCGGAGGGTTCTGCTGCCAGTTTGAGCCGTACTACGATACCTGCAGTCCCTGCAGTCCCTGCAGTGGCCAGCGTCGATTCGATGTACACGTTCGATTTTGAGCTAACAGTGAACTCAGCGTCAGAAATCCGCGAGATCACGTCTCCATCAAACTCACTGGCGGTGCAGCTAGACGCTGACAAGAGTCGAGCAGAGGTGCGACTCGATCAAGCCCACATATTCGACAAAGATGTAGTGGTGCATATCATGACAAGCGAGCCATTCAAACCCCGTGCACTTGTGGAAAAGGGTACGAAACTGCAGAGCACAGAAAATAAAAACGACTTCTTCGCGAAGGACGTGGTGATGCTCAATTTTCTGCCTGAATTCGAAAGTTCAGAGGACTCTCCATCAGCCGGGGAATTTGTGTTCATCGTGGATCGAAGTGGAAGCATGTCTGGCGATAGTATCAAAAGCGCTGGCGAAACTCTACTTCTCTTCCTCAAGAGCCTGCCTGATGGCTGCTACTTCAACGTGATCGGGTTTGGAAGCAGCTTTACCAAGCTGTTCAACAAAAGCCAACTTTACGATGACAAGACCCTGAAGGTCGCCTGTCAAAGCTCCGAGAATTTGAAAGCTGACCTGGGAGGTACAGAGATACTTCAACCTCTCCAGTGGGTCTTTTCTCAGCCCAGCATCAAAGGACATCCAAGGCAGGTGTTTTTGTTGACAGATGGAGGAGTGGGTAACACAGAACAAGTCATTGCAGAGGTGCGGCAAAATGCGTCCACCACAAGGTTGGTACAATGCACCCCTGCCCCACCCATCTACTGTAAACTGTCACCCCTCCCACCCCCCCCCTCCTCGATTAGTAATGTATTGAAAGTAGTTAGATATTGAGGAACATGAAGCTAGTTGAAAAGTATGCAGTCACATAATATGTGTTTGCACAGTGGTCAAGCAATAGACAGTACATGTACACAGTTTAGTTATATTTCTCAAGCTGAATATCACTGCTACCCCACCAGACCACAGTGAATATTGTTGTGGTGTTTGCATGTGTAAAATTTGCACTTTTAGCTTAAACAGACCGATAAAACTACTGTAGCTCAAATCTTTGCATTTGGATGTCTATTGTTAAATTAAAAATTTAAAATAAATTATAATTTTGGCACGGGTATACCTATGAGGGCTGGAACCCCCTCTCCTTCTGTGAGAAATTTTTGATAAGGCAAACATGAAGACGATATATAAACAATTTACAGTATGTATGTTGAACTTCATTTCCTAAATCCCCTGATTCCCCGACCCCATTCAACAGTATCATGGTCCTTAGTTGCCCACACAAAAGTTTAGAACCATTTTTGGTACTCATGGAAAGGTATCTTTTGGGTACATGCTACCATTTTCATAGGTACAGTGTTTTAGAAAAATATACTAGGTGTAGTTTAGTTGCTTGTCTTGATGTGTGTGCCATATTTGTTTCATATTTTATCCAGATGTTTCACATTTGGTGTTGGTCATGGTGTATCCACTGCTCTGGTGAAGGGCGTGGCTCGAGCTGGGAAAGGAACAGCAGAATTTGTTAAACCAGGGGAACGGATGCAAAAAAAGGTGAGGGATTGTAACTTTTCATGAGAGATTTACAAGACTACATAATCATGTTTGATATTTAGGAAAAATATATGAAACCCATGTCATGTTTACAATAGCCTGTTGCAAACTTGAGAGGGAGTTGGAAAACTTAAAAGTTTGTTTGAACCCTAGCCACCAAATGTGCTTGCATCGGGCTATGTAAACATGGCAAGAATTTTGTGTTTCTTTTATAAAATATATGTGCTGCAGCTTAAGTTGTGGCATATTTCCTTGACTTCGCTGCAGCTCCGTTCTGTAGTTTGTCCAGTTCTGCTTGACTTCTAAACAATAAAACCTTTGTCATATAGCCAGAGGATTGTCATGTATGTCCAGCTAGGTCAACAAAAAATGAAGGCACTCGTCTTCTTCTGCCATTCCCCAAATTCAGAACTCAAACTTTCGTCCCACTGCGCAACCTCAGATCATTATAACACACTTTCTATGTTACGTAGCCTCATACAAAAACGGTTGCGAGCCAATCAGAGCTTGTGCTATATTCTGTTTCATAAACAGTTGTAGTAATTGTATATTGCACTAAATGCTCGACTGGGGTGGGGGAGGGGGGAGGGAAGGACTCCTACATAAAAATGGCGGCGATAATGGACGGGAATTTATGTTTTGACCCCTAAGAGGTACTAAAATGGGCATGGCTCGAGCTTGCTTTTACCCCTAAAAGGTACCAATAATAACATGTGAAGATTTTAAAGTTTTGATGTATTTAGGAGGATATCATCAAGCACTTTATCCTTTGCTGTTTTCAAACAAAAAGAGTTCATTCAATTGAGGCCTGACCCCTAAACGGTACCACGTCACATAAAAATGTCAGCGCTTGATGTTGAGCACCCTAGCAGGCACTAAAAGCGTAATTTTGACCCCTAAGCGGTACGATGAGCATCCCCGTCCTTTCTCTTTCCCCGAGGGAAAGATGGAGCTGATGATGATGATAATGATGATGATGGTGATGGTGACAGTGATTTTCTGTCTTCTCACGCTAACCAGCAAGCAAGCAACGATGGCGTTTCCTCGCACTGCTAGAATTTTTATTATTCAAAGTAAAGCCAAACGTTTCTTCATGATACTTTGCTTTGTGATTGCTTGAATGTTATTCTTGCTGCATATATGATTGGTAGTGTAATTTCTTTGGGCTTGGTTTTCTACAATCATCCAAAAACCTGTAACATTAGTGTTGCGTAGAATGTATTGTTTTCTTTGCTCACACAGAAATCTAATGCCTATGGCTTGTTGATCATTCAGGTCATCAAAACACTAAAGCACGCCCTTCAACCTGTTCTCAACGATGTAACAGTGACCTGGGATCTAGCAGATGAGTTGTGGGAATTGCAACAATCCCCAACCTCGCTCCCGCCAATCTTTCTTGGTGACCGACTTGTCGTTTATGGTCTCCTTGGCGCAGTTAGTGGGACGCAAGGACCATTGCGAGGAAGCGCACGGCTTTCTTATACGCTGAACAAGAAGCAGCTCGAGCACACTATTAAGTTCAACGTTTCAGATGTCGGGAACAAGAAGGCTGGCAGTGCTACACTGCACAGACTGGCAGCAAAGTGTTTTATCCAAGAGAAGCAAGACAAACAAGTCGACGGAGACGAGCGAAATAAATCATCTATCATCAGCATCAGCAAATCATCGAACGTGGTATCCAAACATACTTCGTTTGTGGCTGTGGACAGGGAGAGCCGTGAACCAGTCAGCGGTCCTCTGCAACAAAGGCGAGTGCCTCGATATGAGCTGTTTAACTCATTTTGTAGTACAGGTTTAGCGCTATCGGCCCCGCAAAGTTATGCATATTCAGCTCCGATGAAGAAATCAAAAGGCTTCAGTTTGGGTAGTTTGTTTGGAGGTTGGAGACCTGCAATGGCTGCACCACCAAGACCACATTCTATGCCAGCATCTGCATTGGTGGCACCACCATCATATGAATCAATGCAAGGCTTCAGTTTGGGTAGCTTTGGGTTTGGAGGTGGTACATCTGCATCTGCAATGGCTCCACCACCACAACCGCAAGCAAGTCTTTTAGCTTTCGATGATAACAGCGAAGAAGAAGACTGCATGGGCTTTAGTATCCCGTGTGGAAAGGGAAATTCCGATCGAAGTAAAAAGTTGGAACATCAGGACACCGTTCTTAGGCTCATCACACTTCAGAAAGCGTCCGGCGCGTGGGAATTCTCCGACCAGTTTGCCTCCGTGTGCGGCCTTGCCAGTTCTATTCTCCTGCAGTCTTGTCCAGAAAGCGTTCCTTGTGAAACCCAAGCGGACAAGAGTTTGTGGGCTACAGCTTTGGCTCTAGGACTACTGGCCGGCAAGTTCTTGGACAGACAAGACGAGTGGGAAATGGTAGCTGAGAAGGGAAAGAGATGGCTCAAGTCTAATTTGCCAAAATTGGTAAAGTATGGAGATGTATTGCAAGCTGCTGCGAAAGGTCTTGGAGTCCAATTGCCCCAGGGATTCTAGGACGACAAAAAACTGTTAACGACGAGGATTGATTATTAAACGAATCTTACAGAAGATGTAGCTGGAATTGTGAACAATATGACCATGTGACTATATTGAAGCTAGAGGTTGCCATTTCTTATAGAGACAGAGCGTACTCATTAGTAATCTGTGTCTACGTTGCAAACCCGGCAACAAATGTGACCTATTTTAACTGAAACACGCTTGACTGACCCGAGGGAGCACAAATGTGTTTTTCGTTGTAACTGTGCGTTCTGCCGCGCAGACAAATTTTGAATCTATAGCCCTTTGTCCGATAGTAAATTAGAATTAAAGATGTGAGCACAGTGGATGTACACCAAGCTTGACGTCATACAGTCCTTGGGCAACAGTGTAAGTAAGTAAAACAAGTAAATCTTAGTAATAATAATAATAAACATGTTTTTTTTTTCATGTTTATGTTTTATGTTTATGTTTGTTTTTTGTTTATTTGTTCTTGCTTTGTTTTTTTTTATTGGGGGTCACAATAACTTGATATCTAAAGGTAACATTTATACCCGATTATCACATACCATGATGTCCCGCCTATATAGTTGTGGCACAGAGCCCATAGGCAAAACCGACAACACATACAAAAAAAAGCTTCCGGTCGCAATAACTTTGTCCGAGATTCAGTCGCAGTTTAGTCATTTTCTCAATTTGCCAATTGGCTTTCTAACTAGGGAAGCTGCGAAAAATATTTTGAGAATCCCATATTACTTTGTATTGGCACTTCAGCCAGTTTAAGCCCCGTTTTGTGTTATTCTGATTGAACATGTTGCTAGAATGCTCTCTGAACTGAAATAGTCGTTCAAATCGCAAGTTCTACCAATTCCATAAACTACAGCCGAATATGCTGTTAATTTCAAATTTGAAGTGTGAAACCGTTCGCGGAGAATAGCCTCGAGTAAGGGTCATTTATCTGGGGGGTGGGGGTGGGGATGGTTTGCCATTACTTTGTTAAATCCTGGCGGTAAAAATGTCCATTAAATTCTGAACATGGTTATTTTAACGGCCTCTATAATGTACAATTTGTTATAACAAATATCAAATTCTTGAGCGATAACACGTGATAGAAGAAAGACAAGAATGGTATATTTTTTTACATCAGAATCAGATGAATCGCTTCCAAAATATAAAAGAACATATCTTTTTAATTGCACTGCGCACTTTGACCAGGAAAACGTGTTGAAATGCTTTGTCCATTCAAAAAAGATACTATCCGTTGAGGGACAGGGGGAATTAAAACTCATCGTTAGAGATGAGCCGGATCAGGTGCCGACGACGATTTACCGCCCAATATACAGTTTGCTTGGCGTCAAGACTAGGCAGCCAATGACGTTGCCGAATTGATTCCACGGCCAATGAACCGTCGTCAGGCAAATCATGACAAAATGCAAACGGATACTGATCCTACATGTTCACAATCATTTTGTCCCAGAAAACCTCGCACATTTTTTCCTTTGGACTGTCGCACTGAGGTCATTTCACCCCACTTGGCTGCTGATCCAATGATGTGGGAGAAGTCTTCCCCCACCCGGGTGGGGGACTCCCAGACAAAATGACGGGATGCTGGTCGGGAATTTTTGTTTTGACCCCTAGGTATTAAAACGGGCGTGGCTCGAGTGTTTTTATGACCCCTAAAAGGTACCAATAAAAGCATACCAAGAATTTAAAGTGTCGATGCCTTTAATTGCTTTAAAGAGAATATCATTAAGTATTTTTTCCCTTGCTGTTTTTAAACAAAATTAGTTCATTTGGCTGACATCCGACCCTTAAACGAAACCACGTCACGTAAAAATGTCAGCGTTTGATGTTGAGCACCCTAAGCTGTACCAAAACCTAATTTTGACCCCTAAGCGGTATGACGAGCATCCTCGTCCTTTTTTATATGGGAGTCCCCCCTCCCCCACCGGAACTCTTAGCGAACTTGGTATTCTCCGCTATCCAAAGCGGCCATCTCGATCTCTTGTTCCTGGGTTTTACAACTAGCTTCTCCATACTCTTAACAAATTTATGAAAACTCGTCCACTTGTGCGCTGCCGCAGTCAAGCTTGAAATCTTAAAGCAAACCGTTGGTTCTTTCGGAACGATTTGTTGTAAAGTCGGCAATGTCAACTCCCTTCCCAGGTGGGTCTGCATTGAGCTCCGCAACATTACTGATTTTACTACTAAATGTGCTGCCAATATCCATGGTATTCTCTCCCAACGAACTTAAACAATTAAGAGGAGGCCAATTTACAGGGATTCCTACAGGAAATGACGCTACTGCGCTTCTTCAATACAGAAAGATTAGGCTACAACAGAACCTGTTCG
Source organism: Plumapathes pennacea (assembly GCA_964036295.1). Lineage (NCBI taxonomy): Eukaryota > Metazoa > Cnidaria > Anthozoa > Antipatharia > Myriopathidae > Plumapathes > Plumapathes pennacea. The sequence continues at coordinate 9,740,429 of OZ038469.1, read as the reverse complement.
ACATTATGTTCATTGCCGAGACAAAATTTAAAATACTGTGAGTGATGCCCTACTGGATCAGCCTGGCTACAAGAAAATACGCAGAGATCGCAAAAAGGGTGCTGGTGGTCTTATTGCTCATGTCGGTGACAACGTAATGGCATATCGGAGACGCAAATTAGAACCCGAAAATGTCGAATCTATATGCTTGGATGTCAAACAAGCTAAGAACGCTCGGTTTATTGTTTGTGCGTGTTACAGATCTCCCGGAAAATGCAAGGAAACCGACTTTATCTCATCACTCTCCAACGCCTACTATTACTATTACTGGGAGATTTCAATATGGACATACGTCATAATGAGACAACCGGTCGCATACCAAATCAGAATCTGTCAGACTTTTGTCGAAGGTATTGCCTGGAGAACAAAATATCTGAACAAACGCGGGTCACCGACAAAAGCAGTACGCTCATCGACGTGATTCTGGAAAGCCATCAGGACCGATACGCCTTCAGCGGAGCTCGACATCTCGGAATCAGTGACCACGACCTTATACCTGCGCAATCTATAAAACGTCCCTCTCTTAGCGAGATGCATCAAACCCTCTCTGGTTGGCAACGAAAGCAACTTCTTTCCACATTGTGCTTATCCAGTCAATAACACTTCACAAAGAAGATTGACTAGGGAATAATACTTTCAAGTCATCAACTGTCAAAGGAAACTGAACTGTCAAATGAAACTTAAAGGTGTGACCATTTAATAAACCACAGCTCTAAACTAACAGCAGTGTTCACTTTCAAGTCCTGAACTGTCAAATTTAATTTTAAGGTGTGACCACTCAAAAGAAAGCTTTTCATAAGTTCATTCAGCCTTCTGAGTTCAACGAAGCAACTGTTTCCTTTTTTACAAATCTTCTAAATTTTTCTGAACTTCAAAATACTGCCAGAGTTGATGATGTAACGCTATAGACCTGACATTTCGCAAGTCTACATATTTTTCGATGTTATTTCCATTTGGGGTACTCAAAAACGATTTCTCTCTTTTTAATTGGGCCATCGAAACGAGGCAGTGAAATTGTTTAAGTTAATGTCCTTTCTAACCAATTAAAATGTCGGAATCAAACACATACATGCGAAAGACGCTGCTGTAGCTTAATGTAGGTAAGCAACTTTCAAATCAATCGTTCGTCTCCTTCAACTCAAAATCAAAATTGCGTCAGTGCAAATTACGTGACAACGACAGCCAATCAGGAGGTACGGGGGACTCGACCCCCGGAAAAAAATTAAATGAAAAAAATATGTCTTCTTAAAGCTTTTATCATTTATACCTTGGGCTAGGGCCTGAGTAACAATACGACCTTAGACTAATAAAGTGTTTTGTTGGTGTGATCCATAGGCACAACGAAAAGAGTACTGCTTCAACACGCACTCTCCTGGTAAAGGCTGCCGAGGAAAAGATAGAGCGAGTGGAAAAGTTACGCGTTACCAGTGCCGTAAGGGGAAGTCAGACGGTGGATGGGTTGGCATTGGACAAACTCGGGATACCTGTCACCCCTGTGTGAGAAAAACAATAGGTTCGTAATAAACGTAAAGCTCTTCGTCAAACAAAGTTACCTCGACTTCATGACACCATGACATCTGAGATACTGACGCCATGTAACATTTCAAGTTGATTGTGGTTTAGACCCCTTTCACGTCACATAAAATGCAGAGAATTTGGAAAACAAAGGCGCAGAAAATTTTGAAAATTGGGATTCTTGTGTCATACGAGAGACAGTGGAATACATTTTTCGTTTGTGCGGTCACCCGATTTTTTTGTAGTCAGCGGACATTACGCATTGTACTTCGTGTAACGCTGGACATAAGAAAAACGAGCAGTTGCACATGAGGTGAAATTTTACCTTGCTGTTCTCCAATTGGTTGTATCCTAATTGACACGTTATAAAAGGAGCCACTTCCGGGAAAACATGCTGGAAGGTGTGAAAAGAGAGATACGCGAAAAACAAATGCTCTTTCTTTCGTATTTTTCGAGAAAATTTAGAAGTAATTCCGACGGCAGCGAGACACGTTTCCAGTTTGCTCGAAAACCGGATTAATGGCAATTGCAACTACATTAAAAAAAAAAATTGGTCGTCATGGAAGCCATCGTCATTCCAAGCTATTGTTATTATTTATTTGTAATCCTGTCGACTAATGAGCTGGTGGTCATTGTTCTGTACAACAACACTTCTTTCTTGGTAGTGAATAGTTACTGGGCAAAATGGAGTCCTTGGGGTCTATGTAGCGCTACTTGAATCTCGCAAAAGAGTGTGCGTGTCTAATTCTGGCCAGCCGAACTGTGGAGGAGATGCCATAGAAAAAAAATGCAATGTTGTTCCGTGCCCAAGTAAGTATCTTACCCTATAAAATGACCCAGACAGACACTTTGGTGCGACGTTTAGTACTGGATCTCATACGAAATGCACTCAATCTCCTTTAGTGGTTAAGGTAGTTGTCCATGATACAAAAACCAAAACATATTGGTACAAGTTGATTGTAATGGGTAGAAACAATCATGGCGGTGATGGTGACAATAATGACGATGATGATGATGATGATGATGATGATGATGATGATGATGATGATGATGATGATGATGATGATGATGATGATGATGATGATGATGATGATGATGATGATGATGATGATGATGATGATGATGATGATGATGATGATGATGATGATGATGATGATGATGATGATGATGATGATGATGATGATGATGATGATGGTGATGATGATGATGATGATGATGATGATGATGATGATGATGATGATGATGATGATGATGATGATGATGGTGATGATGATGGTGATGATGGTGGTGATGATGGCGATGATGATGATGGAGATGATGATGGTGATGGTGGTGACGATGATAATGACGATGATGAAAATGTTGGTGATGACAGTGCTGATGATGATTTTGATAATAGTGATAATGATGATGATGTTGGTGATGATGGTGATGATGGTGATGATGGTGATGATGATGGTAATGACGATAATGTTCTTAGTCTTTCTTCAGACCTAAAATAACACGGATATGTTGAACAGCACAAATAATGTGTCTCGAGTGTTAACCCTTCGTTAGCGCAAAGGAAACGCTTTCCTTATTCACACACATAGCATTTGGGTAGACAATTCACGTTTCAGATCATCAAGCGGATCATCAAGTAAATTACAACACAAGATCACCCTCGGGACTAGCATTTAGTGTCCGCCTTAAAGAGAGAGAAAGTTCAGTTACAGAGAAAAAAGAAAAAATCGGCAAAGTCCAAATCTGCCTGCTTTCCGCCTTACAGAGGTCTCCGCGCTTTATTAAGGTGTCCACTTAGAGAGAGAGTCCAAATAAAAAGACAAATGAAAATCGGCAAAGACCAAATCTGCCTGCTTTCCGCCTTAGAGGGGTGTCCGCCTTATTATTATCATTATTATTATTATTATTATTATTATTATTATTATTATTATTATTATTATTATTATTATTATTATTATTATTATTATTATTATTATTATCATTATTATTATTGTTATTATTATTATTGCTATTATTATTATTATTATTATTATTATTATTATTATTATTATTATTATTATTATTATTACTATTTATTTATTTTATTTATTTATTTTTTTATTTAAACATATTTGTTGCATACATTTGCTCCAAGAGACCTTGGCTCATCGAGGGAGCTCACATATATTTATACAACTAGTTCACACGATTTGGACTATAAGATATACACGAGAGCAAGAGAACAAAAACAAAGAAAAAGACAAAGAAAACATGCGAAAACGAGCAGGACAAAACAAGCAAACACAAGAAGAAATAGCTGCAGTAGATAGGATGTATGTACAACCGGCAGCATGCTTCTCTGAGCTTTTTATGTTTTCTTCTTATTATTATCATTACTCTGTATTTGTATGTAAGATATGAATAGAGTTGTTATTGTAATTGTTGTTGTTGTTTTGTTACTTCAGTTGACGGAGGCTGTTCCAATTGGAGTGCATGGACAAAGTGCTCGGTCACTTGTCAAGTAGGCGTTCGCTACCAGAAAAAAGCGTGTAACAATCCTACACCACAGTATGGTGAGGAAGAATGTAAAGGCTCTCTGAAGAAGGTTCGGGATTGCGTGATCAATAAAAATTGCCCGAGTAAGTTACGTAATCTCATATTCTTTATAATTATTCTTCCTCTCACCTCCTAATTGCATGTATGATGTAACATGCTACATGTACAGCAGAAATTAGGTAATCTTAGTTGGGTAAAAAGCTTCTTTAGAATTGAAAGGATTGAAGTGCCTTTGTAGCCAATCCATTATATTTTTGGAGTTCTAGTACTTCTGAGACTAGTATTAGACTGCGTCCCAAGAGTGACCAACTTTAATTTTCCCCTTCAGTTTCTCACTAAATATATATAATACAACAAGGAGAGCTTCGGCTTTGATATGTTGCTCGCATGATGGCTGATGAAACTGTTAATTATCACTACATCACTTATTCATTTTCTTCTGAAAAGATTGGGAGAATCTTCGTTGTTATCCTTGAAATTATAACAATAAATATTTCTAGCTTCCCACGTGCCTTGCAAAGCACAATGGGAAATTAACCATATCATCAATTTTCCCAACCATGAATAAGAAATTGTCTGAGTTACTTATGAAAAGATAAATTATGGTTTGACCAGCTGTCATTTGAGCAAAGTATCAAATGCTAAAATATTTTTCTGGTGGGAGAATTTGGATGTGGGCCGGTATCCATGACAAGTTTTGATGTATAGTGTAATTCCAAGAAACTTGGTGTGCTCAATCCTATCAATGTTAATTCCATTGATGTGAAGGTGAATATTATTAAAATTAACCTTTTTTCCTTGCCGGGTGAAACAGAACATACTTAGTTTTGGTAGGATGAAGGGTTAGATTGCTAGCTGTTAGCCAGGATGCAACATGCTTGAGTTCAGTATTAGTGATATCCATGAGATATTTTATGTCCTTGTGTTTGGCAAATAGATTTGTGTCATCAGCAAAGAAGATAAAAGCTAGGTAAATCAAGCAGTTGAAAATGTCATATATGTATATAAGGAATAAGAGTGGTCCTAACACTGATCCTTGTGGGACCCCACAGTGTATTTTCTTGTATGATGATTTAGTGTTATTTAAGTCAACATACTGCTGTCTGTTGCTTAGATAGCTCTTTATCCAGATTAGGGGTATTCCTCTGAAGCCATAAAATTCAAGTTTTTCTAGTAGAATTTGATGATTAATTGTGTCAAACGCTTTCTTGATCAATAAAAATGCCTATTGTGATTTCATTGTTTTCAAATGCTTGGAAGATTTGGTCCATCAATTCAAGACAGCCATCCACATGGAATGTCTTCTTCTAAAACCGTATTGGTGATTATTGAGAACATTCAATTTTGGTAAGGAAGGCAGACATTCTGAAATAGACAATTTCTGCCGGGATTAATACAGTAGGCCCCAGTTATTCAATGCATAACTATATCCAGTAGATAAGTTGCTATCCAGCATAAGCAATGTACTGTCCTCCCAACTAATGTACTGTCCTCCCAATTTATGCGAGATTACACCAAAATCAGCGCAGCAATCACTTTCTTTAGATATATCCTAGTTACAAACTTTATATCTAAAGATAACATATATATCCATTCTGTTCCAAACTAAACGCCATATGACCACAACAGACAACCTTTTTCTGGTGTATTTGTGCCGTAGTAGGCCGTTATCGTTTATTCAGGCTGAGCAAACAAGCTGAGAAACAAGCAGATTACGTGTATATACGCAGGTCCTGACTATGCATCGCGGGATACGAAAACCCTTAAACCCTTTAGGACAAATCGGGAACGTATTCTCCAACCCGTTGCGTGTACATCTGGCCCCCTGGAGGTTAAGGGGTAACAATTAATATTGGAATGTCCACAGAATCGAGATCTAATTTTAAGAGGCGGTTAATATGCTACTACGCTAATTACAAATTCATAACCAGACTCAGCTAACGGAAGTTTGATAAGTTGGTAACGCGTAACGGCCGAGACTGAACTCGCCGAATAATTACAACCTTTAAGTACAGGCCAAACTTCACGTGCAATCACATTCTTTCAATATGTGAGCAAATATGCGTGCTCAGACGCCTCAAGGGAGTAACAGCTCATGCATAATGAACAGAAAACAATTCTCTTCTAATGCTTCGCAAACGCAGAGAATTTCCAAGTCGCCACATGACGTCAATGATGTCCCGCCAATTGGATATTTCGATGTCAAGGGAGTTGAACCCGTAGGCGGTCGCAATAATTTTGCCCGAGAATCAGTCGCAATTTAGTCATTTTCTGACTTTCAACTGACTTTCTCACTGAGAAGGCCGCGCAAACTATTTTGAGAATCTCATGTTACTTTGTATTCACGTTTTAGTTATGGTGTAAGCCCCGTTCGGTGTTCATTCTCAATGAACATTTTGTTAGAATGCTCTCTAAACTCAAACAATCGTTCATATCGCAGGTCCAACAAATTCCATAAACTACAGCCGAAGATGCTGTTAATTTCAACTTTGAAGTGCGGAACCGTTCGCGGAGAATAGCCTCGGGTGAGGATTATTTACCTGGGTGGGGAGGGGGGGGGGGGAGGGGGGGGTGGCCAATATCGCGGACAGGCGTTTTGGCCTTCTTTGATGTCATACATCTTGGGAGTCTTACATCTGAAAAGAAAGCTTTTGGGAAATATTGCTATTAATAACATGTAGGGAGAGAATTGTTCTACTTGTACCGTGGTTTGGGTTGGTTCTCACCTGGCCCTCCCCAAATAAACTTATTTGCTCTTAGTGCAGTGTGTTTACTGCAGTTGTGAAGTGAAGACAAAATATATGCTATCCGTTGAGTAACAAGGGGAATCAAAAGTCATCGTTATAGACAACTGATAAGATGCCGACAAAGCTTCACCGCTTTATGCACAGTTTCCATGACGTCATGTTTAGACAGCCAATACCGTCACTGCATTGAGTCCGCAGCCAATGAAACGTCGTCAGGCAAACTTTTGATAACCAATTAAACGGATGTAGCTCCGGTTCACAATCATTTTGTCCCAGAAAACCTCGCAGTTTTATTCCTTTGGACTTTCGCAACAAAAAAACTGACTCATTTGGCAACTACAGTTAATCATTTCGAGCAGCTCTTCAGCTTTTCTTGAAGTCTTAGATTCCAACTGCCCAAGGGAATCTAGAACGACAAAAAACTTTTAACGACGAGTACTGTTGAAATTCCGAGAGTATAAATCAAAACCTGTTCATTTTCAAGAATATCCGAGAGCAAAGTACTAAACACTGTTGCGCGCGATGCCGACATTTAGGCGCGACGTCATTTAATTGTTTGAGTGACGGAAATTAAAGCTTATCAGGCGTTAGAGTTTACCGATTAGATGCCGAAAAAATTGTCTGTCCCATGAGTGAACAATTTCCACATCTTGTGGGGGGTTGGGTTCGCCATGACTTTGTCGAATCCTGGCGGTAGTAATATCCGTTAATTTCTTAACATGGTTATTTTAACTGCATCTGTAATGTACGATTTGTCGTAGCAAATATCAAATTCCTGAGCAATAACACGTGACAGAGGAATGGTATATTTTTAGTATTTTGAACTAGAATGTGATGAATCGCTTCCAGTGTAAAAATATATATTATCTTTCTAATTGATACTGTGCCACGTTGACCAGGAAAACATTTGACTCCAGGTTAGATTTTGTCACTCTTGAGAAAACAACAGATTGAAATGCTTTGTCCATTTGAAAAAAAAAAGAACTATCCGTTGAGTGACAAGGGGAATTAAAACTCATCAATAGAGATAGCCGATCAAATACCGACAAAGATTCACCGCCCAACACAGTTTGCTTGACGTCAAGACTAGATAGCCAATACCGCTGCCGAATTGAGTCCACAGCCAATGAAACGTCGTCAGGCAAATCATTGACAACGCAAACGGATGCTTGCTCAAATTATTTTGTCCCTGAAAACCTCCCAGTTGTTTTGCTTTGGACTTTCGCACTGAGAAAGAAAGAGTTTTTTTTCTCAACCCTTCCCTTGCAACCAATCAAAAATTGATACATTGGGCTGACTACGGATCCATTTCAAAAAATATCTCTTCAATTGATATTGTTTCAGTGTTCAAAGAAGTTGAAAATGGGAAACGGCCTTGTAACCCGCGCCGTAACTGGAGGAAACGTCGTTCAACGCAGAAACAAAAAGCCACAATCTAACACCGCAACAAACAGCAAAAATGAAGATCTGGAAAGTATTCATAAACCGTCTCTCGAAGTCACTGGAAAAAAAGTCGTTCAACACAGAAGCAAAAGTCTACAATCTAACACCGGAACAAACAGGAAAAATGAAGATCTGGAAAGTACTCAGAATATGATTCTCGAAGTCAGGGTAACTATTCCCCATCGGAGGAGAGGATCATCGACAGTGGCGGGAAACAACAATGCCAACAACGATGGAACTGACAATCGGTACGACTGGATCAAAATGTACCGTTAGATAGCTACCCTAACGAACTCCTTCCGTAGTTAATTCGACGATAGAGGGAAGAAAACTTCTTGAATTCAGGAGATAGTTGTTAATAGGGAGAAGATTGTCAGTTGTAATCGAAAATGACGACAGCAACAACACTGTTCTCTATCAATATCTTGCCAGATTGTTCAACGTTTTCTTGAGCGCCACAATTGTATAAGAACACGAATCAAATGCTAAATGTTGTAACTTTTCAGCAAAATGTATATGATATTCTTAATCATACCGTGTGGCCTTAATCGGCCACCTGTAACCTCAACTGGATACTTGACTGTATACTCTAAAAAACAAAACGATGTATTTATTAATAGTTGAATTCAAAATGAAAAATTGATAGTGATAGGCTTATATCTCACATCTTTCGCATCTTTCCCATTATGCTTTACTAAAAGTACTCTTTAGATTGAAATATACTTTTAGTCTCGTGGCGACTTCTTACAGTAATGGTTAACAATTATTATTTTCCTTTTAACGACTAGGATTGATTAATTAAATGAACCCCACAGAAGATAATATCTGGAATTGTGAACAACTTGACCATGTGGCTATTAAAGCTTGGCGTTGCCATCTTTTTCATAGAGACAGACGACGTACTTATTTAGTATAATTTGTGTCTACGGTGCGAACCCGACAACGAAGTTGACCAATTTGAACTGAAATACGTTTGATTGATCCAAGGGAGAACACAGATGCGTTTTTCATTGTTGTATAATCACCAGACGCCATGACAGATAAGACTATTTTAATTGGTTGCTGACATCATGTGATCATTGGGCATATAAATAACATGACGTAACATTACAGTTGGTTGTGGATACTACATTCCTCCCAAGCTTTGACAAAGAGCATTACTATACTGTTATTCAATATGGATCAATGATTGATTATTAAACTTGTAACTCAACAATGTTCCTATTGTTTATAACATCAACAATGTCTGTAGTGAATAAGTGACTTCAGTTCTTCACTTATTTTTCAACGTAGTCTTTCAGGTAGTCTGGTCTTCGTCTCTCCCGTCTTGGTCGTTTGGGTTTGTTCTGTCTTGGTCTCCGGTCCCTGGTTCGCCTGTTGGTTCGGCTTGGTTCATCTCGGTGTCTGCCTTCATGTTTTCCAATTCTTTTACAGGTGTATGTTCCTTTCCTGTGTCTCTGCATTCCTCCTGGAGTAGCTTATCAGGTTCGTCAGCGAGTGGTATGTTGGTTAAGGTTGCATCTCTGCGTTTGTCCTCCTCTGCAATTGTTGTTCGGTGCGGTTCCACTCTGGTCTCCTGTTCATCGGTGGTGTTGATCACTGCATTTGCGTCCCGGCAAACTGTTCTCCCATCCGTGATTCGCCTGGCTGTTATCTGGGAACCTCGAATGTTGCTCACAGTGTAGAACATTGGTTCATATGGGGTGCTCCACTTGTTCTTCTTGGGCTGCTTGACAAGTACGTAGTCGCCTAGCACTAGGTTTCCTTCCTTTGTCTGTCTGCCTTCTCTGTTGTGTTTCATTTTGTCCTTGTACGCTGCATCTTTCTTGTTGATTCTCTCATCTTCTTCTGTGTTCTGCGTTTCCAGGTGGATATGATCCAGTTTGGTCCTGATTGTTGCTCCTCTCATGCCTTCATATGGTGTGATTCCTGTAGCTGGGTGTGGTGTTGATCTGTATGCTATCAGCATGTCTTGAACAGCATTTCGTCTGTCATGGCGGTCTTTGCCTTGTAGGTTGGCTATTTGCTCTGTCTTGTTCAGTGTCTGCATGAATCTCTCAGCTTCACCGTTTGCTCTGGGGTGCAGTGGTGTTATGCGGTGGTGTTGAAACCCTTCTTGGTTTGCAAATTCTTCAAATTCTTTCGAGTTGAATGGTGGTCCATTGTCACTTTCTAGTCTTCTGGGTGTGCCATAGGTAGCAAATGTGTGCTTCAGCTTCTCCTTGTTTATCTGGAAGCTGGTTGATGGTACAGTTTCTACCACTGGGTATCGGGTACGCTTGTTGATTACGACTACAATCATGGCCAAAAGTGTTGGGACGATACCAATTTCCCCCCTCCCCCAAATCAATGTTGGAATATCAGCTTCACACAGTACGTAACATGCACCAACTCACACCAACATTGATTCAGGGGGAGGGGGGTATCATAGCTACCTCTAATGTTAATGATTTTGTTTCAGTACAAAATACATAGCCTTGGGGTAAAACAGTAAGTCGTAAATCAATATTCAGTCAGCATCGTCCCAACTAATTTTGGCCATGATTGTCTCAATCGAGATTTTTGCAGGTAAATGCGTCTAAAATGGAGGGAATATAAGCTATGACTTAAATATTTGGGGGAGTTATCGTGTACCCATTCACGAACATTTACATGACAACATTTCTTGTAGAAGTGCAATTTGATCCGGTGGTCCGATTTCACTTCTGTCCGGTTGCGTGACTGACGAGCCGTATTCGTGACACGTAATTAAATTGGTACTGTTTTACTTCAAACCCGCCCAGAAGTAGTCTTAGATTACTGCAATTTGGTACATTGTCCTGGTCACGAGGTTGTGTCGGAACATCTCGTGCCGTATTTACAGAAAAAGACACACATACGTCGCGTGCTAACGCAAACACTTCTTACTTGTGATTTACTCTGGAAGTAAACACTATGGTTTATAAATGTTCAATTTCCCCCGAAAAACGAGCACTGGCGCTTTATTTGAGACGAGAAACATGTGCTTCGTACTCCGAGATAGCAAAGAAATGCAAAATATCGAAGTCATCAGCACAGCGCATTTTCCAAAGCAAGACCATGTCGCAGACTGTAAAACCCGCCAAGAAAGTGGGCAGGCCAAGAAAAGTCAACAGGAGAAGTCTCCGTGTACTTAAGAGAAATCTACTGCAGTTACGAAAAGAGAAATTCAACCTGACGGTCAAACAGTTGGTGGAATACAGTGGCCTTAGTCTCAGAAGTGCAAGTCGTCGGACTTACAGTCGATGCTTGAACGACATGGGTTTCAGATTCCTTCAGGCCCGCAAGAAAGGACTTTTGAAGGAAAAAGACATAAAAGCCCGCCTTCAGTACGCCAGGAAAATGTTATCACACGAACGAAACAATCCTGGATTCTGGTCGAATGAAGTTGGCTTCTACTTGGATGGAGTGTCATTTGTGTATAAACACAATCCCCTAGCCGGAGCTGTCTCTCCCAAAGCTCGTGTTTGGCGCAAGAAAAGTGAAGGACTCCAGGTTACAGCAAAGGGATCGAAGGATTTGGCCGGAGGTAAACGGTTGCACATGATGGTTGCAATCGCCTACGGCAAAGGAGTTGTACTCCGACAGCCATACGAGAAACTGAATGGACAATTCTTTGCAGATTTCATAAAGGAACATTTTAATGTAACTTTTGCACGGGCTGGACTAAAGAATAATGGGAAACGATTATTTGTTATGGACAACGATCCTTCACAGAACAGCCGTGTTGCACGTGCAGCTCTTGAGCAAGTAGAATGTGAACTTGTATCAATTCCAGCCCGTTCACCTGATCTGAACCCAATAGAAAATATTTTCCATATCGAGAAAAACGCTATCGAATTGAATATTACATCTGAGTCCTTCGAACAATTTCAAGAGCGCGTCTTAAGAACTTTCGATAACATCGAAATCGCAACTATTGACCGAGCTATAGAAAACATGCCAAAACGCCTAAGATCAGTTGTTACTGGCAAAGGCTATAGAACAAAATATTAGAAAGATCTAAACGGTGAATAATAAACAATCGGAGACTGGCACGCGACTTCTTGTCTGGAATATCTTCTCCCGCTGTCAATACTCCGTGACAATACTCCACACAAAATCACGCAAAACGACCGTTATTGGGAACTTTTTCCCAAACTTAAACCGCAAACTGATAGAATAACGTAGAGCCCTACTTTTGAGAATCTTTTGACTGATATAAAGTTTAAACTAAGAGCATTTTTGACATTACTCCGCTGAATTGGAAAATTAGAATAATAACAGGTAATTTAAATCTATTTACTAGGAATAGCTCTCGCTAAGTGCCAACGAGCGCAACTCTCTGGAACAGTAACAAAATTAAAAGCAAAATGAAAAATGACTCGCTGGTCGATTCGTTTGTATTTTTCGCTTTTGGCTCGCGTTCACCGCACAAGCTTTGAGAATAGCCGTAAACAAATGTTTGATGATACCGCTGGGGTATTGCAAATATATCTGTCGCCGATAAGTATTTAGTCCCGACGAAACTTTCTGTGGCGACACGAAATACTTTTGGGAAGATAACAGGGCGAAAACAGAAACCAAAGCTTCGGTGAGCTTTAGCCGTAAAACAATGACCTTTATGCTTTACTCTGTACATGACATCTGTTGCCTCATAAAATTCTTCTGCGTATCGTACATTGCCTGTTGAAGTGTTTCTTTCATTCGATCATGTAGCCTTTGTTTCGCAATGTTCATTAAATACCAGAAATGAAAAATACACCGAAATAATTCTGAGGATTGAGTTTGCAGTCACAAATGGACTGAACACACTGTGAACAAAACCGCAATAATATTGTAAACATCTCTCGTGACATTCCTCGCTTTCAATTTTATATTTGTTACACAGCACGAATACTCGAAAGCCTGATAGAAGAAACGTATTGAGTTAATAAAATAAAACACATAAGTAGTGAAGCGAAGGCTGGATTAATCGTGGCCTCTGTTTAGAAATATGAGTCAAGCTCAAACTGCCATAATCGATTGTGCATAAAAAGATATGTCACGCATTCTCAAGATGCAGGGTCGCTCAACCTTTAAGGAGCAAGTGTATGAGTGTTGTTATAATAATTTTTAGTTTAATCAAGATGTCAAAAGAGCAAGGTGTCAAAAGCCAAGTTCTCTATACTGTGTGATATTTTTATGGTGAGAAATTGGAAGTCTCTCTTGGGAGTTCCGCTCTTGTCCCCTACTTTCCATTTTATATTCTGGTCTCGACCCAACTCACGCCGCGAGCTCACTGGCAAGGCCAGTCTAGTTTGTTTTGTATTGCTTGTGTATTGAATGGCACGCTGGCCTGATGTTGGCACGTTGAACTTTCAACACGGCTCGCTGGCCGACTTTGAGCACGCTCGCTCGATTTAGAACACGCTGGTTCTTGACAAACAATTCGCTGAAGTGCACTAACATAAAGCGTTAGAAGAGGAACACAACAAGTCCAAGAACACAAGATTGTTTTACTGTCCTTTTGCTCACCCGAAGTAGAACAACGTCGCTACTCTAACAGGACTCCACAAAACTCGCCACGAGGAGACTTTCGCTGGCCAAAAATGCTCCAGCATAACACCAAAGAAGAAGCGCTACAATTGGTTAAAATCTCCGCATCTCGCGCTCCCATTGGTTCAGAAAACAAGCAGAACAAAACAACACGTATTTTAATTGGCTAACTTGAAACAATTGCAGAAAAACATTACGTCATTCTAAGTGGTTACGCTCCATTCGAGATTTTTTTCCCCCTTCTCTCTCGTGCACGGCTCTATGATGCTGCCGCCTCGCAGCCTCGCGTCTTCGCTCGGCTGCTCGTTGGCAATGACTCTGACGGAGTAATGTCGATATTTTCCAAACGGTTCGATGAATCATCAAAATCTTGCTATAGAAGACGTATTTGTCATTAGCCTTTCTTCTCCGGTCCTTGAAGATGTTAAAACGGCTGATCTTGATGCGTAATAACTGGATTGATGGGGAGTAATGTTGTGGTGTATTGTTTATTTGTCCGTTGCACTCCAGTGACCTCGACCTCACACGACGCATAATCAGTCTTTTTTACTGAGGATTAGTTCTGCAAAGCAATGTCCGCAGGGAACAGGCTGCAATTGCTCGCACTGGGGAATCTGCCGCCAAAAATTGAAAAAACGCCATCTGACATTCATCATTTCGGTGTTTGCGCGGTCGATCACGGTGCCTTTGATCAGGGTCAGTGGAGCATCGGCTGTCGCGAAGACTGGCCTGTCCTTTGTCATCTCGATATCGCGTTTGCAGAAATTCTTGGGTGCTGGCAGATGCATCAAGTCGCCTTCCAGAAGCTGCAGAAGGTCTGCCCACGCTATAATGGAAGGTTTCCACCGAAAGTCGTTGAGAAAGATAACTTCAGCCTCTTCTGCTCCTACCCATGCAAACGTACCAGTCGCTGGATTAGAGAAGCTCTTGTAAATCAACTTGAGTGGCGAGAGAGTAAAGGTTTTCCCGGAATTCGCTGGGCCGTGGATGTAAATGTTACGATATTTCCCTCTTCCCAGTTCCAGGGTATTGTAGATGGCTTTAGTGAACGAAGACACGGAAATTTCGTTTCGTTCTAGACGGCGGTTGCTGCGCTCTGGTACTGGCCTTCGCATCCTGGTACGCACTGCGAATCACGTACCTCCTGCAGAATTTCAACGCGGCTCTTCTTCGTGCGGGCGAACTTCTCCTCTGCGCCGCTCAATTCTTGAGCAATTGCCAAGCAGTCATCCACGACCTTTGTTCCCCTGTTACATATAAACCTGGTCAGGTCAGTTTTACCTTCGCGGTTTTGCGAGGCAGCCAGAGCCATGAGCTGCACACGGCTTTGAATTTTCCTTGACTGAATCAACTGGCTGACATCATACACGGAAAGGCCTCTCTTTCTGCGTTTTCGACTGCCACCGGCACCGCGAGAACCGACAGCCTTAGCTTTGTGACACTCAATCGCCTTCTCGGTTCTCGGAGGAGCCTTGTCTGTCAAGTCCGGGTGATTGTCAGAAAGTAAACATTCAGTGTCTTCCTTAACGGTGTACCGATACGCACTGTAATATGTATTATGATGAGCACTGAAATGAACTTGAATGCCATAGTGTTCGTCTAAGTAATTTCGCACCGAAAGCCACCTACTCCTTTTGCTCAACTTGAGAGCCATATGATAGTGAAAAGTATTCACATCATCAGAATCACTGGTGTTGGCATGCATTTCGCGACAAACTACCCACTGTATAACTTGGGCAGCTGTTGTTTCACTCCAGGCATGTGTAACTGCCTCAGCAAAAGCCCGTCTGCCACTAAACTTGTTTAAGTCAGCACCACTGTACGTTATTAGATATACAAGACGCTGCTCCCTTGGCCGAAGATCACGCTCGCCAGCTGCCATAATACCAACGGCCAGTTTCAAATTTCGCGGCACTGCTTGCAGAGTTTAATGCAAATGAGCAAATTCCACTGTTATAGCTAACATAATTAGGCCAGATGTTTGAAACGGCCCTTATAGACTGTCCCGACTGCGTACTACTGGCCTCCGACAACATCAATAGTTTTTTTTTAACATTTTCTCTTGTAAATTATTTCTAATTTAGAAATCCATCTTAAAATGCGTTTTTTGTAATAAAACAGAATATGGCTATATTCAAAGTCTATAAGGAACTGACATTGTGATAAGATAACACTCTATGAGCTCTACAGCCCGCTAAAAGGCCGCCTTATTTAACAACTGTTATCCGACCACACCCATAACAACTCACACAATCATGGCCAAAAGTGTTGGGACGATACCAATTTCCCCCCTCCCCCAAATCAATGTTGGAATATCAGCTTCACACAGTACGTAACATGCACCAACTCACACCAACATTGATTCAGGGGGAGGGGGGTATCATAGCTACCTCTAATGTTAATGATTTTGTTTCAGTACAAAATACATAGCCTTGGGGTAAAGCAGTAAGTCGTAAATCAATATTCAGTCAGCATCGTCCCAACTAATTTTGGCCATGATTGTAGGTTGTAGTGGTTGTCTGGGTATGGTCCACCATGATCAACGGCCACTGTGTCCCAAGGTCGGCTGGGGATGCTTGTCACCTTGATAGGTTCTTCTCTTCTCTCTTTTGTGGCTACTTTGCATTCATAGCATTGGTCTGTTGCATCAGTGCCGCGGATAGGCCCTCGTTGAAGCTTGCTTCGGTGCGCAGAATGATTGGTTTCCCGGGGTCAAAGTAGGCCATGGTTCTGGAGTCTGAGAGGCTCTCCTTGATCTTCTCAAATGCTTGTTCCTCACTTGTTCCCCATTGAAATTGAGTCTCTTTCCGGGTCAGCCTGTGGAGTGGTGCTGCTAGGGTTGCATAGTTGGGTATGAAGTTGTCCAGGTATCCGGCCATCCCGAGGAAGCTACGGACGGCTTCCTTGCTCTCAGGGGCTCCACATTCTTTCACCGCTCGGACCTTGTCTGGCGATGGTTTTAGATCATCTTTGGTAAAAATGTGCCCGAAGAATTCTATCTCTGTTCTTCCAAATTGACATTTCTCTCTGTTGAATGTGACGCCATAGTCCTTTGCTTGTTGGAGCACAGTTCTCAGCACTTCCTTATGCTCTGCGTCATCTCTCCCTCCTAAGAGGATGTCGTCTCTCTGGTTCAGGCAATGGTGTATGTCTCCAAATACTCTAAACATTGCCTCATCAAAGACGTCCTGGGATGATTTTGTTCCAAATACCAGTCTTCTGAGCCTGTAGTTCCCCCATGGTGTGCTGAATGTTGCGACCTGTCTTGTCTCAGGATCTAGGGTGAGTTGGTGGTATCCTTGTCTGAGGTCCAGCTTCGTGAATACTTTGCAATCATGTAAGTGGTATATGAAGTCCTCCACTTTCGGTGACTGGACGCATCGGCTGCGCTTCATTGCTTTGTTTGGAATCCTCATGTCTATGCTTGCCCTAATCATTTGTGGTTCAAGCTTCTCCTTGTCCACGTCGGTGAACTTGGGTTTGGGCTGCACGACTAGTGGTGAACACCATGTAATTGGTTCCCCGTCTGGGACTTTCTCAAAAATCTTCTGCTCAACTCCTTGCTCAAGCCATTGCTTCAGTGGTTTCTGTAGATGGTATGCCACGTGTCGCGGTTTCTGTGCTATGGGTTTTGCTTCTGGTCCATTTCTAGCTTGACCTCTATTTCTTCCCCTGTGTTTTTGTCTCGGAGGCATCCAATGCCTTCAAACACTTCACTGAATTCGTCCAGGAGAGCTACCAGGTTGTCATCTGCTGGCTTCACTGTTTTTATGCGAAGCTCATTGGTTTCTTTCAGTGTTCCCTCAGGTTCAATCTTGAGCATTCCAAGTTCAAGTAGTGTCTTCTTGCACAGGAGGGGTGGTGAATCCATTTTGCCTTGGATTACGAGAAACTTGCTCTTTGTTCCTCTGTTCCTGTTGCGAAGTGTCACTGGGAATTCTCCTTTCACAACCAAGTTGGATTGTAGTGTCTTTAGAGTGTCTTTACTTGGTTGGAGCTCTGTTATCTCATGTGATCGGTGCTTGAGAGCTTTGAATTGGTACTCATCCATGATGTTTGCACTTGCTCCACTGTCTGGTTCCACATTTGCATCAATGTCTCCTATCCTGACCAGTACAGTGTCTTGGTTCGCACCTGATCTAACTTTCCTGGCGCGGTGTGTCATGTGTTCCGCTGTCCGCTGGAGGTAGTCGTTGTCTGACTCACTGCTTGTCTCCTCTACGTCCACGGTTCTTCTCACATGTCTCTTGTGCGTTCCTGTCGGCTGTCGATAGTCGGTTCTCTGCTTCTCCTGTGGTTTTTGTCCTCCCTTGCAGCCTACAGCGAAATGGTTGTGTTTTCCGCATTTCAGACATTGTTTACCGTATGCTGGACAGTTCTGGCCAGGTTTGTGGGCATCTGTCTTCCCACAGTAGTCACAGCTTTTCTCGTCTCGCCTTGCTTCTTGTCTGTTGTCGTATCTTCTGTGTTGTTTATCTTGTGGTCTCTTAGGTTGCCCCATGTGTCTTCCACTATTTCTTCTGCTGCCTCTTTGGTTTCGGTGTGGTTGTTGGTGTACTTGGGCAACCCTGTGCTCATCTTTCATGTCCTTCACCTGCTGGCTGATATCCTCCTTTTGGCTGGCTTCCTCAATGAATTGGTCCAGGTTCCACCTATTTTGGATGCATTTCTTTATCAGGTCATTATCATGGATTGTTTGGATCAAGTGTTCCAGGATCCTATTGTTGATCTGGCCTCCGAATTCACAGTCTTTCGCTCTCTCTCTCATTCGGGCTGTATATGCTACGATGCTTTCGTTGGTTTCCATTCTCTGCTTGCTGAAGGTGAATCGTGCGTGATGTTTGTTTTTCTTCGGTAGAAAATGGTTTCCCAGTTTCCGCTTTAATTTCTCGTATTCATCTTCGTTTTCCACGGGTGCTGGATCTGGTAGATTGCGAGCCAGTTTCTTTACCTCTTGTCCTCCGTAGATCTTAAGGGCGTTTATCTTGTCCCGTACTTTGTCGATCTTAAAATATGTTGTTTCCTCTTCAAAGTCTTCCAGCCATTCCTGCCACGCTCTGCCGATTTCTAGGTGGTTGTCCGGGATTTTGAACGGTTCTATCTTCAGTGCTTTCCCGGTAGTTAATATTCGAATCTCTTTGAATTCTGCTGCTGCTTCTGCCTGTTCACCGTCGGCCATGCTGCTGACCACGTGCGTGCGAGTCGAGTGCTTTTCCGTTAATTATTCGTGTGACTGGTGCTTGCTGTTTGTCTGGAATACGCGGAATGGTTCCAGGCGAGTATCCGCTTGCTTTTCCGAGGTAAATCCAACCTTGGTTTGCTGTTTTGTCGCTGCTTTAGGTCGATTTTTGCTCCTCGTCGCCAAATGTATAATCACCAGACGCCATGACAGATAAAGACTATTTTAATTGGTTGCTGACATCATGTGATCATTGGGCATATAAATAACATGACGTAACATTATAGTTGGTTGTGGATACTACAATTGTAACTCTGCGTTCTGCCACGCAGACAAATTTTGAATCAATAGCCTTTGTTTGAGAGTAAATAAGAAAATATGTGAGCACAGTGGATATACCACGCTTGACGTCTACAATCCTTTGGGCAACAATACAGATTAAAGTCAATCGTTTTAATAATACTAATATTAACAATAATAATAATAATAATAATAATAATAATAATAATAATAATAATAATAATACAACTACTACTACTACTACTACTACTACTACTACTATTACTACTGCTACTACTACTACTACTACTACTACTACTACTACTACTACTACTACTACTACTACTACTACTACTACTACTACTACTACTACTACTACTACTACTACTACTACTACTACTACTACTACTAATAATAATAATAGATATGTATTTTCTTGAGGATTACACTAACTTGATATCTAAAGATAACATGTACCAGATCACCACATGCGGACGATAATGTCCCGCCAGCCTATGGTTGCGGAGTTTAGCCGAAATCAAAACCAACGACGCAAAAAAATCTTCCCATCGCAATAATTTTGTCCGAGAGGCAGTCCCAGTTTAGTCATTTTCTGATTCGCCGCCGTAGTACGGGAAAAAAGGAACACTGATTTTCCATTTTTGTATTCATAGGCAGTACAATTAAATAAGCTTCCTGTGTGATTTTTTTTGCTCTGGACTCCATGCACCTGGACTCAGGCATGCATATTCAATGAGCTCGAATTGTTTTGTATGTGAACTCGCTCAAAACTGCATGATTTCTCCCAGAATCAAAGCAAAGCTTGAACGGTTTACTTCAAATTATACACGGGTTTCAGACCTAGTCATACTTCACAGGGCTTGTGAACGATTCTCGCTGCAATCACCGCGCGTCAGATTACAGCATTTGTTACACTTAGTCTTGAAAGAAAAAAATAAGACATCTGACTAAATCATTCAAGACTCCAAGTACCGATTGCTCTGAGCGAATACGGTAGCCGAAACTGGCGACAGAAGCGCATTAAAACAATACTTCGATGGAAAATGATCAGCATACAGATTTTTAAAACACATTCTTGAAGTGATCGAGTTACACAAGATACGGGATAGAATATATGTCACGGTGATTGTTCGATTTTCACTGACTAACCTTTGTTGCTTGTCCTTTCTAAATAAGTATCTGAGTTTAACACAAAACGGCGTCTGAAGCTCCCAATTTGCTTTTAAGCGCTGTTCCCTTTGCGGAGCCGTTTCTTCTGCACGCTTCCGTTCATGATGCTGTCGGTTATATAACATGTTTGTCGTCTTTTCTCTAGACGTATTTGGCGCTGTTCGATCGTTTCACGTTTTCGCCTTGCCCGTGCCTATTACCTTCTCTTTTGAAGACAAGTTTCGCGAGACCGTTCTGTGTCAAGTTTTCCAGTTTACGTTCTTCGACACCTGCAGCACGCTGCTGTCGGCGTAGAGTGTTGGCTTCCTTTTGAGCTAGAAACCTGCGGGCACTCTGTTCAGACGATTCATTGCCACGTCGGAAAGCTACTCGCTGGCGATTGGATTCTCTTTGCGGAGTCGTCTGCTTGGCCCGCCTTTGTTTCTGAAGTTCCCGATTCGCTTTCAAGCGCTGTTCTCTTTGTGGAGTCTTTTCTTCGGCCCGCTTTTGCTCTTGAAATTTCCGATTCGCTTTCAAGCGCTGTTTTCTTTGCGGAGTCGTTCCTTCGGCACGCTTCTGTTTATCATGCTGTCGTCTTTTTGTTGACGTATTTGGCGCTGTTCGACTGTTTCAAGATTCCGCCTTGCCCGTGCCTGTTCCCTTCTCTTTTGAAGACGAGCTTCGCGAGACCTTTCTGTTTCAAGTTTTTCAGTTTTCAAATTGATTTTCGTGAACGCAGTTACGTACAATTGTCAGTAAAACTAACCACGCACATGTAAAGTTCGACGTTTGAACCGGGCTAATCGATCATTATTATTATTATTACGTCATTGGCTTAGGCGCCTGGCCTAAAGGTCGCCCTATGACAGACTGACAGACTGACAGAATGACGAACATTAAATTTCGAGATGGCGACTCGCTTGGAGTCTCCACACAAAGCAATTTTGCTGCATTAGCGCCGTGATTATTACCCTCACTTCGCTTCTCTTCGCTCGGGGATTATTTCCCTCACTTCGTTCGGGGAAAACTCACCGACTCTCAAAGGGCCCAAGTCATCCAGTGTGTTTTGCGCGCTTGTGTTTCTGTTGTTATCTGAATAATTGGGGTGGTCTCCGGTAACCACAAGGGCACGCTGAATTTAATGATATGACGTCGATCGATGTCCGATGTGGAAGCTTACCGGCGTGGATTTTGGCGACTTTCTTTCGAAGAGAAGATTGCAGTCTCATTTCTTCGCGTCTTGAGACTATCAAGGTAATCATAGTCTGAACTGGTGTCGGAATTTAATGAATTTGCTCGGATTTTACATAAGATGTCTTTGTCGTATCTTTCACTGCCATGTTTGTTTTGTAATCGTAAAGTTTCATGTATGCCTACATTGTCAAATTATGAGGTTAAGCTAAGCAGACTTACATTCGGGGCGCAATTATCATTTTGTAGTCGTGAATTTTTTAACCATCGAGACAATTGTGTGATGTGTAACTTATTTGGAAGCATTGTGCTGAACATAGGCAAAGCCGATTTTAAAAACTACAGTATTTAATTCCCCACCACTTTACAAAAGCGTTCCATCGCTTCACGCCTCGAAAACTCCGATAGCCAAAAACGTTTAGTTGGCAGAAAATATTTTTTCAGTCCTGCATGTTCAATTTTTTTCGCTAGTGGGACATTGTATGTTTTTTTACTATCCTGTTCTTTGCTGTAATCAGACACCCCAATAAAAATTTAGCTGTCCCAATAAGGATTTGGAGTTGAAATACGTTGATTAAACAGAAACTTAGAGCAACAGCAGGGTTCTCTGCCACTCTCAATTCTAACATATTTTATATATTTTATTCTATTATGAACGAGGCAATGACAGGAATAGACTGTATTGTTATGAAAAGTGCATTCCAGAAGTTGCAGTACATTTATAGATGTTTTAGACTTGAAATACAGTAACATTGTCACTTTTATCAGTCTCTCTATTAATGTAAATCAAAGTCAACATATTTCTGAGCTTATTCTTTCATTCTCTGGACATGCTATGAGTACAACTTGAGTGTGCTGCAAGAAATGGACTTTAGTGATTTCTGTGCACTCGCTCACTCTGTGTAGAAACCAGACTACTGTAATCTAGTACTAAATGCCTCAGAGACAGTGCTGTCTTTGGAGAGTAGGAAAGGTAATTCAGATGTCTTGCGATCTTTCTGTGTAAGGACTACATAGATATAACTTTTGAAATCCCTATCATGATAATATTCCTCAGCTTACCTAGTTCCTTCTCAACAGTCGACTGTACCACTGTGGCTAACTATAAACTTGAATAATGCATTGGGAATTCAGGAAGTTTGCATGGTGTGGGAGTGTGCCACCTATTTCAGACTCAAGATTTGTAATTATCAACCCTACAGTATTTCAGACCAAAATGTGTGTGATTTACAACTGTTTTCAGACCAAAATTTGCAATCTTCAACCTTAACTTCAGACCAAAATTTGCAATTTTCAACCCTATTTCAGACCAAATATCAAAATCTCTTACCCTATTCCAGACCAAAGGCTAAAAATCCATACCCTATTTCAGACAATGCTGAAACTGATGGTCAAGAATTGCACCATTTCTCACTCCGCTCTTTCTATGTCAAATCAAAGTCAAATTCTAAAGTTGTCAGTGTAGCACTATTCAAGGTAGACCTGTTTCATATAAATTACATGTTTTGGCTATAGTGAGATCTCACAAACATAAGTGCTATTTCACATAAAACTATATTTTTTCTACTTATGTATTTAACTGTTTCAGTCCTATTTTCTGGGCCCTATTTTACTTAGCAATGTGAGTTGTGTTAGATAGCAATATATCTATAATAATACACTATCGCCTAGCCAGAGATGATATGATCATAAGCAAACTTCTCTTTGCGGAGCTCCGCCTCTTATGTTCAGTGTGGGAAACCTTGACAACACACTTAATAATTATTTTTCCCATGCTGAACACAAGCAGCTGAAAAATACATTTGCTTGTAAATACTTTGATTGTGCGTGGTATGCACATGGACATGCCACTAACATTCTTGCTTCAAATTTGCAAACAAATTACTATTTTCCTTATTATTTTCCATGGATGAAGCAGTCCAGATGTACAACAACATGAGAAATAGACTAACCATGCAAGTTGCCCCTTCAAATTTGTCTCATCATTTACTTATAGTTTCCAGTCACATTGGTATAAAACATTGCTTCCCCTAACCCCTGATATATGACTGATTGAGTGCAGGTCTATTTCTGGATGGTAGGTCAGTAGTGCAACAACCAGGACATACAGAACAAAAATTAAAGATAAATGCGACCAATCAAAATGGACCACTTACATCATATTAGTCTTCTCGAGGAAAGTTCACGTTGAACAACAAGACGTGGGAGTGTGGTTGACTGAAAGAGTTGAGTCTGAAAATCTAGCTCAAATCAGAAAGACTGAAAACAAGCTATATTTTATTCGTTAAAGCATTGTTTAGCTGTAGCATGAAATCTCATAAATCACAGACGTCATTGAAATATACGCACACATTCAAGGAAGCCTATGTCTTACTTGTTGTCCTTGGTTTTCACAACTAAATTTTGTTGATCGAGTTCTTCAATGCTTTGGTGCACAAATATTTCAACCAATTCGCTGTTAATGAGCCCTTGGATCTCTTAACTGGGTTTGCGCTGCTTCCAGAGATCGATAGCTATTTCCCGGAGTGAGATTCTTCGGCAAGACTCTGGAACTTTTGGCCGATCGCCGGAACGGTTTAACATATATCTTCAAAATTTCCAAAATACGTAAACGATAGACCAGAAATAATGCAGCGAAAACATTAAGTGGTCCATCCGAAACACAACTGGATCAGATAGAGGTGTGCAGCACAACAAAACACAAGGATGGACTCAGATTGACCTCACAGAGTTAAAAATCCGCCACTTTTGTGGCTTAGAAAATGGCCGATCACGTATTTGGGCGCGCAAAGCACACTGGATTACTTGGGCCCTTTAAGAAAACCATATGGCAAACTTTATGAACAACAACTGATAATCCGAGCAGCGCATGCGTTCTAGCTCTAACGCTTTGAAGACGACTATCTTCCTTCCGAGGTTGCAGAATGCACAAAAAAAGAAAACCCGACTCTTTTACTAATGTATTTTTGCTGCCTGGTTCTCAAGATGGTTTCACTAATCCATTCTCAGATCGAAAACAAGACTCTCGACATCACTAAGATAATGGGATTTCTTAATTTGTTAAGCCACCATTTGATGGTCAGTTTGCTTTTCAATATACTCACAAAGTATGTTAACAGTAAAAATGCGCCATATACATTTTAATGAACTTACGAGGCTAAAAACCACGTCTCCCACGCAATAATAATAATAATAAATTGATGTAATGTTTAAGTAGTCAAGAGCTGTCACTAAACAAGCCCATAACATATGGTAAAAATACTGCTCATTATTGATTTTATCAGTGCAGAATACAGTTTGGATTAGTGCTAGATGTATGTAGACGCTTGTTTCTCGAAGTTTTATTTTGAGCGAGCAATGGACCATTTTATGTCTGCAATCACATTTCTGTTAGCTTTTAGCAAAACTGTCTTCTATTCGCGCAAGACGCTGCATTACGCACTTGTGGAACTTCAATAGCCAACCCTTGACCATTACTTTAGAGTTAGCAACCCCCGAGGCCATTAAATGACCATATGGTGAATTTTTGCGAATATAAATCTTGTTTTAACACATCTCAGCACCATTTCTTTTCGATTAACATATTCACTTTCGCGGCTTGCTGCATTTTCCAATTCAACAGCAAAACCACAGAGAATGAAGAGCCAGTTGTCCTTAATCGTCGGTGTCTTGTTTCTCGTCACTGCCTTGTTAATGACTGAGAGCGAAAGCTTCAGTGCACCTTTCCCTAGTGGAAAGAGAAAAACCGAGAAGGTAATAGCCACACGCCGATTATCAAGACAGTTCCTTGAACATTTTTTATTCACACAACATTCCTTGCTTTTACTCTTATGTAGTATTGTTTTGCAGATGTACGAATGTTAACTTGCAGGACAGCTGCCTGCAAACAACATGAAAGAAAAAATAAGACGATTGAAAAAATGTGATAAACGTCATGGTGTATTTAACATTTTCACTGTCAGTGGTTAACTCAACCTTGAACATGTTATCATTTAGTAGATTGTAATATGTAGTACGTGCGTACGTTGCTGTCGACGGCATTTGTGTATTTTGAGTGAAATTTGGACAGATAAATAGTTTTGTATGTACACCTGAATATATTGTCTTCACTATACTTCACTGTTTCCAAAATTCATTTGATATATAAATGACTTGTACAAAAAGGCAAATAAATATAGGAAACGGAGGGAAACAAGACTAAGGTCAATGCTAAATAATAAATTAATCTTGTATTCACACTTACACAGCCAAACTTTGACATTAAATGGGGCAAGCTGGATGTGCTGGCTATGGTTCATTTTGTCACATATGTTTTCCGGCCATATTCGTAAGCATTGGACAATATTGGACGTTTCAAGCACATCTAGCCCAATTACCTATAAATTTGATCTAAATTGTCTTCTTCTTTCCGTTTTGTACAGTCTACTCCGCGTGCAGTTCACAATATGTGTGAGGCAGCAAGGGAGCTTGGCTGCGGAAGATTCGGCAAAAGAAGCCGATGGACCGAGCATCCGCTTGTGAGCGTCTAAGATCTCGTAAAACGAGTTAAGAAAGATCAGGGAAAATCCTAATGTTGTGTGTTCATTCTGAGAATAAACTCAAAATTGAAAATGTTTGAAAATTATACGTCTCTTGTTTCATTGGCGAAACCTATTTAAGTCTGCGTTTTGCGACCGTACTAGCATGAAAGCCTTTGGACCGCGGGCACCGTATATTTTGGAAAGTAGTATAAGCGAATTATAAGACATGAATAATTACAACACCCCATTTTGCGTGTACGTGAGAGTTAATTATGTTTTTGCTATTTGCTTGAGGCTGCGGCAAGCTTAAAAATGGAGGTTTTTTTTTTTCCTTTTTCTGGGTCGAGAATCAGCACACGGTGATTGGTTCATATTATCGCGTGATATGCGATGACGTAATTGACTTCGCTAAACAACTCGAGATGTGGCCAGTGAATTACTCGTTACTTATGTGTAAAAGTTAACTGCATCCCATCCAAACTCAACATCAATGGGCTCTGTGGAACATGTACGGATAAACTGGATTTTAAGGAGCGATTTTGGCTTGCGTTCTTATGTTCACCATGGGAGCTTTGAGAATAGCCGTAAACTAATGTTTAATGGATACCGCTACGGGATTGCAAATATCTCTGTCGCCGCTAATTATTTAGTCTCAACGAAACTTTCTGTGGCGACACAAAATACTTCTGGGAAGATACCAGGCCGAAAACAGAGATCCCCGACAGACAAGATCTCGATATTGGCATGCTGATCGGCAGAAATGTTCCCGCAGCCTTCCAGAGATTCGAGCGTTCAGTGGTCTCCTTCCATCTGGCCGAAGAAGGGAATTAGATCAAAAGGTAATCGTAACACGGAGTAACTAAAATTTGTTCACCTTGTACTTTGAGTCTAGTTACTCTTCTACTGTATCGAAAGTGTGACGTGAGGCTTTTCCTGATAAAATATGATTCTTTCTTTGTACTGTAGGCTGGTAATGCAGTTTGCAATGTGTGTGAGGCAGCTATGAAACCTCCATCAAATGTTTATTCTGAGAGAAATGAGCCCGTGTGTGTTAGCCCCTTTGCTTTGCACCGCTGATCTTTACCGCAAATATCGCTGGCTAGTATTATTTTTACGTAATTTCCTGGCACATGATCTTTTATCAAGTAGTTTTAAGTTTCACTGTTACATTTGTGTTACTCCACGAGACTCTAAGAAATTCGACGAGTTCTAAACGAGTTTACGGATTGACTAGCATCTTCGCAATAGTCGCTTCATTGCTGTCAAACCTAGAAGCTACCTAGAGCCACGTCCTACACCGGATTGCTGTAAGACGCCTCGAAAATATATTAGCGAACTGGCCGAAGATCGCCACCAATGACGCTACTGGTATTCGAGAGTTTAGCGACCTATTGCAACAAGTCGAAGTTGCTAGCAATTTCTTACCGGCCCTGAAGATCTTCGAATACCCGTCCAAAATTCAAGCCCTTGTGGACAAGCTCCCTAACTGGTTCTTCACAAAGTGGTCAGCAAAGGTCAACAACAACAACGTTTTATTTGCACCAATTTTAGAAGAAATTACAATGATTTTTTTAGGGAAAAGAAAAGAAAAAAGTGTATCTAGGTACAGGTTACCTGTAATAGCCAAGTAGGCTAATCGAGACGGATAACCCTGGTTATGGTAATTATTAACGATACTTTACTTGACTGTTAGTTCTAAACGAGTTTACGGATTGACTAGCATCTTCGCAATAGTCGCTTCATTGCTGTCAAACCTAGAAGCTACCTAGAGCCACGTCCTACACCGGATTGCTGTAAGACGCCTCGAAAATAAATTAGCGAACTGGCCGAAGATCGCCACCAATGACGCTACTGGTATTCGAGAGTTTAGCGACCTATTGCAACAAGTCGAAGTTGCTAGCAATTTCTTACCGGCCCTGAAGATCTTCGAATACCCGTCCAAAATTCAAGCCCTTGTGGACAAGCTCCCTAACTGGTTCTTCACAAAGTGGTCAGCAAAGGTCAACAACAACAACAACGTTTTATTTGCACCAATTTTAGAAGAAATTACAATGATTTTTTTAGGGAAAAGAAAATGAAAAAAGTGTATCTAGGTACAGGTTACCTGTAATAGCCAAGTAGGCTAATCGAGACGGATAACCCTGGTTATGGTAATTATTAACGATACTTTACTTGACTGTTAAGCAGTCTAGTATAGCTAGGCACATTAAATGAAAGACACATGCAACAAAGCTATAAAATTTATAATACTTATAATACTAAATTATTCACTCACACACTAGGTAATGAATGGAGATAGTTTGAAAGCGAGTATGGAAAAGATTTACAGTAGGAACTTGGAAATGAATTATAAATAACCATTAATGATGTCTGCTTTAATGATCTGTTTATGGCATGTTTTCTAAGGGACTTATAAGTCTCATTAATAGCATTCCAGACTTTCACTCCCCGAAACCTGATGCAGAATTTACCATAGTTTGTTCTGGCTGAAGGAAGATAAAATAATTCTTTTGAAGCTAGTCGAGTATTGTATTTGTGTAGTCTACTTTGTTGGTTTTCTTAAAGAACCCATCAAAAGCTGGTGGCAGTTTACTATTATAGTAGTCATACATAAAAAGTGCATTGTGAAAAAAAACCAGATCAGTAAGTCGGAGAATTTTAAGCTCCCTAAATAAATGTTACGGAGCAGTTTTACGCAAGATGAAGGCACTTTGAAACTTTTGAAATCTAGTTTTGCCAGCTGCTCAGATCTAAGTGTGAACTCTGCTTGTGATGAAAAGTGAACAGAATATGAAATGAGTAGACAGGTCCAGAGGTGTTAGAATTAATATCCTGTAAACTTTGTTCTTGTCCAGCCGGACTTGACTTGTCCAACTACTATTGGTTAAGAGCATTATTAGTATTCGCGTCCTTTCCTCTGACGGGGAGTTTTGCCTGAGAGTCGGTTGGTGAAGGTCTTCGGACCGAAATAAACGACAAGGAGTCCTGACTGCTAGTCCTGATCTACTCAATATAAAAGATCCCGGACTGTGACAAGGCACCTCTCGCAAGAAGCTAATTCCTCCTTGCAAGGCCTTGTTACATAAAGGTAGGGTGTGTTCTTTGAAATCTGAAAATGTAATAATTCGTATTGCCTTTTTTTGTAATATCAAAATTTGTTTCAAGGTGGATTCATAGGTGTTGCCCCAGATGGTTATCGCGTAAGTCAAAAATGGGTAAATCAAAGAATAATATAATTGAATCAGGATGTTTATGTTTACATAATAACGAATTTTTGATAACACTCCTATACTTCTTTTTATTTTCTTGGATAAATATTGAATTTGGCTTTTCCATTTGAGATTCGAGTCTAAGTATACTCCTAAATATTTTAGACTTTGTACTTGTTTAATTAGTTTATGGTTAATATATAATTTAATCTGGGTTAAGTTTCTTTTCTGTGGAGGGTGGAATATAACAAAGTTAGTTTTATCTAGATTAAGTGAAAGTGTATTTGAAGAAAGCCAGTTATTTACATTTATAAATTGATTATAAATTGTTGATTCTATATCTAGCAAGCTTTTATTAGAGTAAAATGCATTAGTATCATCTGCAAAGAGATGGAAATCAAGAATATTCGAACAGTTTTTAAAGTCATTTATATGCAAGAGGAATAAAAGAGGCCCAAGTACTGATCCTTGTGGAACGCCACATGAAATGGTTTGTTCCTCAGAAGATGTGCTTCCTACAGAGACGAATTGTTTTCTGCTACATAAATATGATTTGAACCACTCTTTAACAATACCTCGAATACCATATTTTTCAAGTTTTCGTATTAGAAGTGTATGATTTACCGTATCGAAAGCTTTGCTAAAGTCTAGGAAAAGTCCACATGAGTGTTGATGGTCTTCTATAGCTCTCTGTATTTTGTCTGTTATAAGCATTACTGCTTGTACTGTGGAGTGACCTGAACGAAAACCAAATTGGTAATCATAAAGGATATTTTCCTTATTTACAAAAGCTGCTAGCCGCTTATACATTAATTTCTCTAGAAGTCTATTGAAAACTGATAGAAGTGAAATTGGACGATAGCTACTCAAGGCAGTTTGGGGCCCTTTCTTATGTATAGGAATTACCCGTGCTAGTTTAAATTTACTGGGAACGGTGCCTGTGGAAAAGGAAAAATTAAATAGTATCTCCAGTAGTTTGGACAAACATGTTCTTAGTAGCTTCAATAGCCTAACTGGAATGCTGAAAGGTCCTGTGGCTTTTTTCTCGTTTAGATGATTTTTCTCTTCCTCAATTTCATTACAGGTAACAGGGTAAAGAAAGAAGCTATTAGTATGTTGTACAGTTAAATAATCAAATGGTGTCTTATTGGTTAGGGGTATCGATCTGGTTAGTTGTTCACCAATGTTTGAAAAATAATTATTAAATGCATTAGCAATGGATTTAGGATCTTTTACTTCTGTGTTGTCCTTTAATATTTTAGAAGGTATGTTCATGGGTTGTGATTTGGTGGTTATTATTTGTTTGATTCCTCTCCAGATGTTTTTAATGTTTTTACTGTTAGTAGAGAAATAATTATTATAATAGAGCTTCTTACTTGCTTTTATTAAGTGGAATAATTTGTTACGGTAAGCTTTGTACTTTGACTTGTGATATTCATTTTGAGTTTCTAGATACTTTTTGAATAGTTTATTTTTAATATTAATTGATACTTTTATAGCTTCAGTTATCCATGGCTTGGATTTAATTTTGATTTCCTTTTTAGAAAGTTTTTTCATAGGGATATGTTTATTTATAATTCCAATAAGTTCAGAATGAAACTTATCAAAAATTTCATTAACATCATTATTGGGAGGCAAAATATTTTCCCAATTCACAGAACAAACTTCTTCAAATAATGCAGTCTCTTCAAAATTTGAATAATCTCGTCTATAAATTTTGATTTTAGTTGGGAGAGTAGAAAGTTTGTTAACGACAAGAAAACAGGGTAAATGATCGGTGATATCACTCAAAATATTCCCACTTATGACATGATGCTCTATTGAGTTGAAAAAAATATTATCTATTAAGGTTGCAGAATGGTCGGTTATTCTTGTAGGTTGTAGAATTTGAGGAATAAAAAAGTGGGTATCTAAAGTATTAATGAAATCTTCTGTTATTGGATGTGTATCAAAATTCAGAAGGTTAATATTGAAATCTCCCATCAATAAGCAAAATTTATTTTCTCTATGGGTCTTTTCAATGGCTTGATTTATATAGTCCATGAATGTTTCAATTTTAGCATTAGGATGTCTATAGATGACTCCACAAATAATATTACGCTGCGAGTTGTTATCAATTTCAATCCACAAGGCTTCAAACTCTTCTTTGGTGACAGTCAAATCATCTCATATGGTAGCCTGAAAGATTTCTTGTATAAAAATGCCAACTCCACCAGCATTTGAAAGGCTCGGTTGGGAGATAAAATTATATCCAGAGAGTTTGGTATTAGTTATCTGATTTTGATCAATTTTGATTTTGGTTTCGGTTAGTCCAATGAGAGAGAGTGGATGTTGCAGTTCTTCAAGCATTTTTGTTAAGTTGTCAAAATTTGCAGCTAAACTTCTAATATTACAGTGGATGGAAGAAAAAGAATTATTTGAAAAAGAGCTTTGAGTTTCATAGCTGCTGTGAAAGTCATGTGTAGTGTAATAGTTGAAACTAGACTGGCATTGCCAGTGAGCTCGCGGTGTGAGTTGCGTCGAGACCAGAAGATACTAAGGCCCGGTCCACACTACGCCGGATAAATTTGAAAACGCAACTTTATTCTTACGGTTAGGCCTACCGTCCACACTAATCCGGATAAATTGTCCACGAAAACGGAACTTTTCGAAAACGCTCTTCAAAGTGGATAAATTTGAAAACGCCGGCTTTGCGTTTTGGTGTGGACGAAAAACATTTTGAAAACGGAACTTTTCGAAAACTCTGACTCACGTGGTCACGTCAAGTGGTTTCAAAGATTGTCAGGGACGTTTGTAGAGCAATAACAATACATTTGGGCCCGGAAACATTTTATCCGTTTTCCAGTGTGGACGGAAAACATTTCTTCCGTTTTCAGAGTGAAAGTTGCGTTTTCAAATTTATCCGGTGTAGTGTGGACGGGGTCTAAAATGGAAAGTAGGGACAAGAGCGGAACTCCCAAGAGGGACTTCCAGTTTCTCACCAGAAAAGTATCACACAGTTATAGAGAACTTGGCTGTTGACACCTTGCTCAAATGAAACCTGATTAAACTATAAATTTTCATTACAACACTCATACACTTGCTTCTTAAAGGTTGAGCGACTCTGCATTTTGAGAATGCGTGACATATCTCATATCTCTATGCACAATTGATTTTTGACAGTTTGACTTCGACTCTTATTTCTAACGAGAGGCCACGATTAATCCAGCCTTCGCTTCAATACTTTTGTGTTTTCTTTTATTAACTGAATACGTTTCTTCTATCAGGCTTTTGAGTTTTCGTGTTCTGTAACAAGCGAGGAATGTAACACGACACTTGTTTACGTCAATATTATTGCGGTTTTGTTCACAGTGTGTTCAGTCATTTGTGAACTGCAAACTCAATGCTCAGG
Organism: Plumapathes pennacea; assembly: GCA_964036295.1. Lineage (NCBI taxonomy): Eukaryota > Metazoa > Cnidaria > Anthozoa > Antipatharia > Myriopathidae > Plumapathes > Plumapathes pennacea. The sequence continues at coordinate 9,707,673 of OZ038469.1, read as the reverse complement.
ACTATTTCGGTGTATTTTTCATATCTGGTATACAATGACCATTGCGAAACAAAGGCTACATGATCGAATGAAAGAAACATTTCAACAGGCAAAGTACGATAAGCAGAAGAATTTTATGAGGCAACAGATGTCATGTACAAAGTAAAGCATAAATCGCCATTGTTTTGCAGCTAAAGCTCATCGTAGCTTTGGTTTCCGTTTTCGGCCTGTTATCTTCCCAGAAGTATTTCGTGCTGCCACAGAAAGTTTTGTCGGGACTAATATTTAGCGGCGACAGAGAAATTTGCAATCCCCGAGCGGTATCCATCAAACATTTGTTTACGGCTATTCTCAAAGCTTCCGCGGTGAACTTAAGAACGCAAGCCAAAATTGTCCCCTAAAATCCAGTTTATCCGTGCATGTTTCACAGAGCCCAATGGTGTTGCGTTTAGATGGGATGCAGTTAACTTTTACACACAATTAACGAGCAATTCACTGGCCACATCTCAAGTTACATACATACATAAATATTTTTATTGATGCTCCCCTCAAGGGGCTTTTCAGCAACAACTTGGCTTCGCCATATTACTGTGAAGTACAGGCACTGAGGGTGGTCACTGCCAGAGATTTGTTTACGCCCTCAGTGGTTCTTTTACGTCCCCCCTGTCATCAAGTATAGAAGTATAGGGAGACGGGACCGCCATTTTACGTAGTCAGCCGAGCCAAGTGAAGATCTTACCATCTGCTGTTAGAAACAAAGGCAGCATCTTCTCATCAGTTATTTTAAGACCCTGAGTGCTGGTCCGGCCGGGGTTCGAATCCGCGACATCCCGCACGAAAGACCGGCACTCAACCAACTAAGCCAGCCGGGCAGCGGTTTACGTCATCGCATATCACGTGATCACATGAACCAATCACCGTGTGCTGATTCTCGACCCAGAAGGAAAAAAATCCATTTTTAAGCTCGCCGGGGCCACACCCCGCGAGCAATTAGTCTGAGTTGGTAGTTGTACATCTGCGTCTAGGTCAAAGAGATGTGGAATGCTATTAATTGAAGACAAGATATCTAAACGAGGCAACGAGTTCAGTTTGAGATTTGATAACTGCTTTGAGCATAAGCATGTCATATTCGAATTGAAGGATAACTCAACAAGCTCTGTATTGTTGCTCGCGGGCGTGGCCCGTCGAGCTTAAAATCACACGGTGTGTCTTTATCGTCATGTTAGTTTTTTTCTGGGTTACGAATCTGCGCACGATGATTGGTTCAGATTATCACGTGATATGCAATGACGTAATTGACTTCGTTAAACAACTCGAGTGTGGCCAGCGAATTGCTCGGTACTTGTGTGTAAAAGTTAACTGCATTTAATCCAAACTCCACCGTTTGGGTTTGTGGAACACGCAGTGATAAACTGGATGTTAGGGAACGATTTTGGCTTGCGTTCTTTTGTTGACCGCGGAAGCTTTGAGAATTGCCGTAAACAGATGTTTGATCAGATACCGCTGGGAGATTGCAAATATCTCTGTCGCCGCTAAATATTTAGTCCCGACGAAACTTTCTGTGGCGACACGAAATACTTCTGGGAAGAAAACAGGCCGAAAACGGAAACCAAAGCTACGATGAGCTTTAGCCGCAAAACAATGGCGATTTATGCTTTACTCTGTGCCTGACATCTGTTGCCTCATACAATTCTTCTGCTTATCGTACATGGCCTGTTGAAAGGTTTCTTTCATTCGATCATGTAGCCTTTGTTTCGCAATGGTCATTGTATACCAGAAATGAAAAATACACCGAAATAGTCCTGAGTATTAAGTTTGCAGTCGCAAATGGACTGAACACACTGTGAACAAAACCGCAATAATATTTTAAACATGTCTCTTGTTACATTCCTCGCTTTCAATTTTATAATTGTTACAAAGCACGAATACTCGAAAGCCTGATAGAAGAAACGTATTCAGTTAATAAAAGAAAACACATAAGTATTGAAGCGAAGGCTGGATTAATCGTGGCCTCTGATTAGAAATAAGAGTCAAAGTCGATTGTGCATAAGAAGAGATGTCACGCATTCTCAAAATGCAGAGAAGAAAACAGGCCGAAAACGAAAACCAAAGCTTACAGTGAGCTTTTGCCGTAAAACAAAAGCAATCTATGCTTTACACTGTACATGACATAAATGCTTCTGCTTATCGTAGTCTGTTCGTGGCATGCTGATTATTCTAAATATCACGATAGGATTGTAGGGACCAATTGTCCTCCGAAGTAGACACAAGGCGCTGCTTTGAGATGCGCGTTTAATGAACAAACAAACGATTCACTGAAATAATAATAACAATACAAAATTCTGCTATAACGAATATATCAAGAAAAGAAATTGAGTATATCAAGAAAGTAATCTATACAATCAACGGAAAAATGTACTTACAAGTCTTTGTGCCTTGTTCCACTCAAATATATTCGAAAACACGTAAACAACAAACTAAACTAAAACCATGTGCGAATATCGATTAATATTGAGCCCGCGCTCTAAGGAGCCAGCGGTAGTAACCAAAGAAAATCTAAAAATAGTCGTGGTGTTTACAAGGATTATGTTGCGAATACGATACGATCATCTAAACGGTTGTTGTAATTGAAATGCTAAATGTCAAACTGTAACAGCATCCCATCCAAACTCAACACCGTTTAGCTCTGTGGAAGATGTACGGATAAACTGGATTTTAGGGAATAATTTTGGTTCCGTTGCTAAGTTCACCGCGGAAATTGATGGGATTCGATTATTTGATGGATACCGCTACGGGATTGCAAATAACTCTGTCGCCGCTAATTATTTAGTCCCGACGAAACTTTCTGTGGCGACACAAATACTTCTGGGAAGATAACAGGCCGAAAACCAAAGCTGCAATGAGCTTTTGCCGTAAAACAAAAGTAATCTATGCTTTACACTGTACATGACATAAATGCTTCTGCTTATCGTACATTGCCTGTTGAAATGTTTCTTTCATTCGATCTGTAGCCTTTGTTTCGCAATGGTCATTGTATACCAGAAATGAAAAATACACCGAAATAGTCCTGAGCATTGAGATTGCAGTTACAAATGGACTGAACACGCTGTGAACAAAACCGCAATAATATTGTAAAGAAGTCTCGTGTTGGGCTCGTGTTACATTCCTCGCTTTCAATTTTATATTTGTTATGTCCAAAGCACGAATACTCGAAAGCCTCACCCTGATAGAAGTGAAACGCATTCAGTTAAAAAACAAGACAGACTAGTATTGAAGCGAAGGCTGGATTAATCGTGGCCTCTGATTAGAATTAAGTGTTCGAAGTCAAACTGTCAAAATCGATTCATAAAAAGACAAGTCACGCATTACTCAGATTTACTCGGTGGGTAACCGTTTCGCTTCTAAGCTAAAAATGCAGAGTCGCTCAACTTTTAAGAACTAAGTGTATGACTGTTGTAATGATAAATTTATAGTTTAATCAGATTTCATTTATAAAGCAAGGTGTCAAAAGCCAAGTTCTCTATACTGTGAGAACGAAGTCTCCCGGAAGTTCCACTCTTGTCCTTGCTTTCCATTTTAGTTTATTCTGCTCTCGACCTAACTAACGTCGCGAGCTCACTGGCAACGCCAGTCTAGTTTATATTACTAAAAGGAAATGTATCTAATTTACACTGTCTGCAGAGCCAAAGGTCATTGGTTTCACAATAATATTTATATATTTTAAAAGTTAATAGTGAGCACCTTAGATGATACCAATTGTCACAGAGATCACATTCGATGGCTCTGCAGTCATCTGTTACAAGTTTAACACATTTAGGACATATTACTACGGAAGACATACGACTTGCATCTTCTCAAATTGATCAATCCTATTGGCAATAATTATTGTACTGTATGTGGCACTATTATAATGTAATACTGTGAGCATCTTTAGTATAATGCAACACAGAAAAGCATATGATATCAATATTGACTTACAAGCATAATGGTTGCATCGGCCATGAAGAATTTGCAGGTCACTTTCGCCGCCATCTTGCATCTTCGGTTTCGATCTATCATCCAAATAAGTTGCATATTACAGTGGTGTAGGATATCATTTGTCGATGTTCGTCCTGGTAACTCATAGATTGTGCAAGTCGCTTTCACTGGCAATGTTTATCACACGACTTCCATCAGTTTGGCGCAGGAAAATCTTTCCATTTCGTGTCCAGATGTATTTGTAATGTTGCTCCTTTCTTATCTTCAAGGCAGCGCCAAAAAGTTCCTTGTTTCTACGACTAATGCTTTCATTGATAAAGAGCTTCGATGCACTGCGTTCGGAGATTAGGCCAAGATCATGGGTAGTGACTTTCTTCAGGTGTGACCTCTTGGAGAGAACAAGATTTCGTAATTTCCTGTTGGTGAACATGACTATTATATTCGCTGATTCCTTTGTTGAGGTTCTGTGTGCAGCTTCAATATCCTTGGAGCTAACTTCGAGATTTAACTTGCTGCATAAGTTGATTACCAGTTGTTCTGTGTTTTCTTCTGATGTTCTTGGGATTCCTGCTATTTCAAGCATTGAGCGACGGCCATATTGTTCGAGGTCGTTCGTGGCAGCATGTGCAGCTTTGATATCTTTCTCCAGAGCAATTACTTTGGCGTTCAAGTTGTCATTCTCTTTTCTGAGGGCAATGTTGTCTGTCATGACATTGTCTGTTATAGTCTTAAATTTGTCAAACTCGTTTGATATAAAGTTCTGGCTGTCGATCACTTTCTCCAGTCGCTTGTCAATTTCTTCGTATTTTGACGTGAGTGTTGATTTCAGGTCCAGTATCAGTTTTTCAATGGTATCGAATCTCTGTGTTGTCTCGTCATTCATTGTGGGTAAACTAGGCCAGGTCGGCTGGTTGAAAAATGTTGTTCAGGTGCTTTAAACGGTTTCTGTTTCAAAGCGTGAAAAACGCACCTTCACCGCCGCCATCTTGATCTACTTCAAAAGGTCCAACGCCCTGCAGCAGGACAAAGGACATGACGCCTTTCCAAGCCTCTCCGACTTAGTTAAAGAAGTCACCTTCCATGCAGAGCGCATGAACATACCTCAGATTTCTCGCTGTGCAGCCAGCAACACATCTCCCGCAGCTCACGGTTTTTCGCGGCGCAGACAAACAGGTTCTGCTACTACACTGCTGTCCAGGACAACCGAGCAGAAGAAGTTATACTCTTCCCCTAAAAGGAGAGACAACGCCAAAAACAAAACATCGACAGTGAGCCCGGAAAACCCAGTCACGCAGAAGCTATGCCTCTATCACAATACCAGGTCTCACACGCTCAACGAGTGCAAGAAGTTTCGAGAACTTACGTCTGACGAGAGGAAAGATTTCTTTAAGAAGAACAAGCTCTGCTACAAGTGCGCCGCGCAAGGCACCCACATTGCTGGGGACTGTAGCGAAGACCCGCCATGCTGTGACATTTGTCGGCGAAGGCACCTAACAGCTCTACACAGTGACATACAAGACGCTGCAGACTCCTCTTCAGCCTGCACACAAGTGTGCGGAGGGGAGAGGTCTGGGCAATCGTGTGCCAGAATCGTGCTCGTCAAGTTGACGCACCAGTCTCAGCCTGGCAAGGAAATCCTGACGTATGCTGTGCTCGACGACCAGTCAACAGACGCTTTTATCTCAGATTCCCTGCTCGAAAAGTTAGAGGTTACAGCGTAGGAGTTTGACCTCAAAGTCAACACAATCATCGGGTCAAATACTATACGAACCAGGAAAATAACAGGTCTCTACATACAAGACATTAACAGCGAATACTCCCAAATCAGAGTCCCCTACTCCTATTCACGTGAGTACATACCAGCAACACACCGGGACTTCGCGACCCCACACGTCATTAGGCAATGGCAACATCTTGCCGCGATAGCTGACAAGATCCCCGACAGACAAGATCTCGATATTGGCATGCTGATTGGCAGAAATGTTCCCGCAGCCTTCCAGCCAATCAGCGTAATCTCCGGCAACGCAGAGGAACCATGGGCCGAGCAGTACAAGTTTGGCTAGACAGTTATCGATCGCGTTTGCAAAGATAGGATCGACGACCCTACGACCACACACACCGCCAGTGTTAACCGTGTTACGGTTGAAAGAGAAACTCTACTGGAGTGCGATTCCCCTAAACAGCACCTCGTCTCACCTCCGTTCGCCTCATCAGTGACGTCAAAGGACACAACGTCACTCAAACAAGTGCGCGAGATGATGGAACTTGATTACAACGAAGTTCACCACAGCCGTAAGATCCGCGGCACCAAACAAGTCGAGTCTATGGAGGATAAACGGTTCCGCAAGATCCTCACAAATGGTCTCCACAAGAACCAGAACGGCAATTGGGAGGCACCACTGCCTTTCAAAACTGATGACGTAATTCTTCCAAACAATAAAGGACACTGTCTAAGGCGGCTGCTGTCCCTGAAAAGAAAGCTCTTGAACGACGAGAATTTAAAAGCTGGTTACCTCGCCTTTATGCAGAAGAACCTGGATCGTGGTCACGCAAGTCGCGTCCCAGCCAGTCAATTGTACACGCAACCCGGAAAAGTCTGGTACCTACCACACTTCAACGTCTATCACCCCAGGAAGCCAGACCAGATACGAGTGGTATTCGACTGCAGCGCAGTCTACAACGATGAATCACTCAACAAGCATCTCCTGCAAGGACCGGACCAGATGAACTCACTCATAGGAGTATTAACTCGATTCCGTAAAGAAGTGGCCTTTACCTGCGACATCGAACAGATGTTCCAAAATTTCTATGTCAATCCCGAACACAAGGACTTCCTCAGGTTCCTGTGGTTTGAAAACAATGACTTGAACAGCCCGATCGTAGAGTACAGGATGGATGTACATCTCTTCGGGGCAGCATCCTCACCAGGTGTAGCAAATTTCTGTTTACACCAAACGGCAGAATCCAACAGAGCTACATACGGAGATCCTGCAGCAGACTTTCTTCGAAGGGATTTCTATGTGGACGACGGCTTGAAATCTTTCCCTACAGTCAGCCAAGTTCTCAAGCTCATCAAAGATTGCCAAGAAATGTGTGCTCAAGACAAACTCCGCCTACACAAGTTCGCAAGCAACAAAGAAGAAATTTTTTGAAGCCGTGCCCGCAGAGGACAGAGCAAAGATCTGAAAACTCTCGACCTGCACTATGACAGCATGCCAGTCCAGAGATCCCTTGGCACGTACTGGTGCATAGAATCCGACACTTTCGGGTTTCGAATAGAGCTGAAGGACAAAACCTCTAACTCGACGCGGCATCCTGTCGACCGTATCTCCAGTGATACTGACCGGTAAGCAGATACTACGAGCCCTCTGTCGACAGAACGCCAGCTGGGACAACCCTGTACCCGACGATATTGCAGCGCTGTGGGAGAAATGGCGAAACGAGCTACCACTCCTCGAAAAGCTCAAGCTGCCTCGATGTCTTAAACCACCTGGCTTCGGAACCCCAATCCGCACAGAAATTTGCAGTTTCTCAGACGCCAGCGACATCGGAATTGGCCAAGTCTCCTACCTTCGTATGGTCAACGAAAACCAGGAAGTACACGTCGCCTTCCTGATGGCTAAAGCAAGAGTTGCGCCGACCAAACCGATCTCTATTCCCCGGTTAGAGCTGACGGCCGCAGTTGTTTCAGTTAACGTTGCGTTTATGCTAAGAGACGAGCTAGACATTACGGATACACAATGCTTGTACTTCACAGACTCCGAGATCATCATTGGCTACATCAACAATGACGCCCGCCGTTTCCACGTGTACGTTGGAAATCGCGTCCAACATATCAGAGACCGCAGTACACCTGAAGAATGGTACCACGTCCCAGGTAAAGACAACTCTGCCATCGAAGCCTCGCGTGGCGCCACGGCCAAAGAGCTTCTGGAAAATCAGCGCTGGTTCCGTGGCCCACAGTTTCTACTGCAGCAAGATCCACTCTCGTGCCTCACACAGCCTGCAACCGCACTGAGTACTTCGGACGTGGAAGTCAGGAAAGAAGCTTCTACACTAGCTATCCAAGTTAGCGAAGTCTTCCCTACAGCGCTTGGACCCAACCGCTTCCAGCATGCCTCGTCTCTCAACCGTCTCAAGCGAGCTATTGTCATGATCCAGAGGATGATAGAGAGGCGACGCCCAAACAAGGAGTACAATTGGAGACCAAAGGACGGTCCGCCGCTAGTAGATGAACTAAACCAAGCAGAGAAAATAATCATCAAGACAACGCAGCAACATCATTTCCGGGAGGAAATCAAGACCTTACGCAATTTACGAGGCAATGAAGACAAGTTCCAAGATCGTCAATGCGCACGTGAAAGGAATCTCAAAGTAAAGCCTTCCAGCAGTCTTTATAAGCTAGATCCCTTCATCGACGAAGAAGGTCTCCTCAGGGTCGGCGGATGGTTGAAGAATTCAGCTTCACCCTTTGAGATAAAGTATCCCCTCATCTTACCCAAACTCAGTCAAACTACGATTCTTCTCGTACGCCAGTATCATCACGGGAAGCACCACCACCAAGGATATGGCATAACACACAACGCCATACGACAAGCTGGGTTCCACATCATCAATGGTCGCTCCGTCGTCTCCAACCTCATCACGAAATGCACCACATGTCGCAAGCTACGCGGCCGCACTCAAGACCAGAAAATGGCCGACTTACAAGCTGAACGCATCACTCCAGCACCCCCCTTCACTTCCACCGGGATGGATGTCTTCGGTCCTTTCTATATCAGGGAAGGACGAAAAGAACTGAAGCGATGGGGTCAGATCTTCACTTGTCTAGCATCCCAAGCGGTTCACCTGGAAGCTCTGAACGCCATAACTACCGATTCCTTCATCAACGCACTCAGGCGCTTTATAAGTCGCAGAGGTAAGATACGTGAACTCGGGTCCGACCAAGGCACCAACTACGTAGGAGCCAAAAACGAGCTCACCACCGCTCTTAAAGAGCTGGAAAGCGTGCCCATTAAAGAATTTCTGGAATCACAAGGGTGCGACTTGATCCAGTTCAACTTCATCGTACCACACACTTCTCACATGGGTGGTATCTGGGAGCGTCAGATTCGCACTACGCGCTCAGTGCTAGCCTCGCTGTTACAAGAATACGGCAGCCAGTTAGACGATGAAGCATTACGTACCCTCATGACGGAAACCAAGAGCATCGTAAACAGCCGCCCATTGACAGTGGAAACCCTCTCAGACCCATTGCCACCAGAACCACTAACGCCAAACCACCTGCTCACACTTAAGACGCAGATTGTGCTACCACCACCAGGCAAGTTCGAACCACCAGACGTTTACTCTAGGAAGAGGTGGCGCCGCGTCCAATACCTTGCCAACCAATTCTGGCTACGCTGGCAGAAGGAATGCTGCGCCCTTCTACAGCACAGACACAAATGGATTGGTCACAAGAGAAACATGCGAGAAGGAGACATCGTGCTTGCCACTGACAGTGAAATCCCAAGGAATCAATGGCCTATGGCAATGGTCAACAAAACCTATCCCAGCAACGACAACCTTGTGCGCAAAGTCCAGATACCACGTGTAGGGACGGACAGCGAAAGTTCTTTGACAGACCTATTCACAAGTTGGTCTTGCTGGTGGCCAAAGAAGACCACTAATAACTCTAAGCATGATTTGAAGACGTGAACGTTCAGATTCGTTTAGTTAATTCAGCCATTAGTAAATGTAGGCACATTTAGGGAAGCAGTGTCACGGCACCCGTGTGTGTTAGCCCTTTTGCTTTGCACCGCTGATCTTTACCGCAAATATCGCTGGCTAGTATTATTTTTACGTAATTTCCTGGCACATGATCTTTTATCAAGTAGTTTTAAGTTTCATTGTTACATTTGTGTTACTCCACGAGACTCTAAGAAATTCGACGAGTTCTAAACGAGTTTACGGATTGACTAGCATCTTCGCAATAGTCGCTTCATTGCTGTCAAACCTAGAAGCTACCTAGAGCCTTCGTAAACTACACGTCGTACACCGGATTTCTGTAAGACGGTTGACACAATAAACTCCGTCAAGCCCTGTGGAATTCAAGAATCGAGTCAGTTACTAGAGTCAGTCCTCACCCAACCAGTCATTCACGGAGCTCTCCGCTACCGGAGCTGCCGCCGCTACACAGGGCCTAAATAATCACACGAATGAAGCGAATTGCATTAGATGCACACTGAGCTGCAATGCTATTAAAAATATGAACAACATTAAAGAGTGTTATTCTGCCTCACAAGAGCATTCTTTCTTAAAAAGCATGATGAGAGAAATTTTCAGATGTACAGCACACAATAACTTGTCATGACCAAACATTTGTTATATGCAAAGCGACACTCATACTAGTGGAGCGGATATGTGCAGAATTTGGGCCGAATTGTTCACTTTCGGTTAAAAGCACCAAACTTGCACGAAATATACATTTTGTCATACTAATAAATATATGATATAGTGCCATTGCAAAACTTTCTGTTAAATCCAGTTAAGGAGGTTTCCAAAATGGTCGCCATCTTGACCGGAAGTCAAATTCGACATTGATGAAATTTAGACTTTAAATGTAATTTACATGTTCAGGCTTATTTCTTATAATATAATGAGCCTGAAAGTTAAAAAAATGTATGTCAAATAGCCCTAGACAGTGCATAGTTTGGTTGGTTTTGTGTCATCTACGTTAAACCGGAAGTGAATGTTGCTTTAATCGGAAATACGGTAAAGAGTTTGAAATCATGTCTCCTATTCAACTATTTTTAAAGTTTGCTTTAAATGTATCAAATTCCTGACATTTGGAAAATGATTTTTTTATTTTGTCGAAAAGTAAAGGACATACGTATAATATAAAAGTTGTTAGTACCCAGAAGTCCTTAGTCTGCGGAGCCGAAAATAGAATCCTAAAACTTTCTGAGTGGTCTAAGTGCGTGGCAAGAAAACACAAACAACTTTCACAGTGCTCCGCTAAATCTTAGCGCCAGTCGGATATAGGAGCAGGCCACAAGATCTTGGCTGGGAATATAGTAAAGTTCATTATGACCCATCAAATATTTCCTCTCACGCGTGATTGGTGGAAACGTGACACGTGACCGAATATTGTCCGCTCACGAGCGGACATTATCAGCGAATAACCCCCGCTTGGCGAACTTTCGCAGTCATAACAATAACAAAGTGACACATTGCAATTTTATTCATTTTGTCGCACAAAAATTACGAGATGGAGCGATTTGCATCGACTACTGAGGAGGACATCAATTCCTTGGTTGAAAAAGCGGTCCCCGAAAGCACTAAAAAGTCTACTTCTTTTGCCTTGAAAGTTTTTGATGGTAAGTCCACCATGAATATTTGACGGTCCAGTTATGCTTCAGTGCTTTTTGCAATACAGAGAAAACCTTCAAAAGAACAGTAAACAGCGTGAAACTGTTCTATTTTTTACAGATTAGCGTAAGCAGAAATGCATAAATACCCAATTGCAATTGCGAGCTTCGCTCTCGGGCAACTGTTCGCTTCTCGGAACAGATAATATCCTCGGACAATTATCCGTGCATATTTCCTCGCCAAGAGTAGTTTATTGTATATATAGTCTTTATTTGCATGCCAAAAGAGACAAAGTCTTTCAAGAACGGGCAAAGTGGTGAGAGAGAAGATACATTTTTCATGATGCAAATCTAGCTGGCACAGAAGTTTCTATTATATATTTAATTATACGAAGCCTGAACCAAGCAGAAAAAAAGACGCAGTGCACTGGAACCCGAGCAGGTAGTCGAAGAAAAGTACACGCGATCGAATTCTACCGCATCCGCAGAAATTGCCGCTGCATGCTTTGTATGTGATTAATTTTGTATCCGAAATATACGGCGAGTTTCCATTACAGGATGATAGGTTTTTAGCTAAGCTTTTGCGCCAATTCGACACTTCGAAAGGGGGATTTGACGCTCTCGTTTGTCTGGGAGGCGGGACTTTGACAGACGGCTCTGTCCATGGGGTGGAGTCGATTTCACCACTTCGACAGAGGGTGGGAAATTTGAATTCAGTGGCGGGGCTAGACTGGTCCCCTTAATTTCACTCCACTTTACGCAAAACCAGTTAGCTGTGCGCTTGGTGTGTGTTGAAAGAAACCTGCAAGCACAAGTTTATTCGTCGCAACTTTACGTGGAAGATCAATCTCCAGGTGTTGCACCGTTCGATAAAAGCAGAAAAGATTTTGAGTGCGTAAAGATTTTGAATGCATTAACTCGATCAAGGTACTGGTTTTATAACTGGATAAATAAACAAATACACATTGCCCTGGCGACTTTAATTCCGACGTTTATTACCGACATACCGTGATGAATCGATAAGAAAATATTTCCTTGTCGAGAGTTTATTCCTCTTTACCCAGTACGTTTATAGTTTATAGATCTTCGCAAATCACTCGTATTTAATACCTCAAAGGAATACTTCAAACCATCGGATAACTAGCTCAAAGAAACAATATCTCGTACGCGCATTTCACAAAATTTAATTGACTTAAAAGTCAAATTTTCAGGCTATTTTATTACCCTTTTCTCCGCGATGTTTTGCCCCGGGGGTGGGGCGTTTGACCACTGGATTCAGCCTTGAAGACGGGCATTTTAGTATTCCTTTTAGCCCGAGAATAAGGAATTTGTAGCGGAGGATACCGCGCCACTTGTCTAGCCTTGTTGTAAAAGTAGGCAAGGACAGTCATAGACGAGGATGAGGAAATTCAACTCCGCAAAAGCGTTTGATGCGGCTGTAAGAAAGGATGTCGAGCAAGCTGTTCCTACGTGAAGGTTCACTTACAGATGGCTCCGTGGACCTGCACTGATGAGTTCGGCAACAGAAATGCATGACAGCTTGACGTTAAGATGATTTACTTCTCCGCATTTTCAGCCTGAGAACTACCTTGCCTCTTGTATAGTAGAATCCGTGGAATATTATGCTCTTACCATATTTTTCGTGAGAAACTGAAGTAGAAAATCGAAGTTGATCACTTTCGGGAGTGAAAGGGTTAACGCAATCTTCAAACTGTATTGCATACTTGTTATAGACGAAACGAAACATTATACGATTATTGAAAGCCGAATACTATAGTAAGGAGAACTTGGCTTTTGATGCCTTGCCCAGATGATAGCTGATTGAACTATCAGTTCTCACTACATGACTCATACATTGGGAGAATCTGCATTTTGAACTTGGGAGTGAAAGGGTTAAGATGATGAGCCAATAATGTTACTAGAAAATGTATTGGTGATAATAAAACAGACAAACACGGTAAGCTCACAAAGAAAAGCATTTAATCTGACCACTTCCGCTAGAAATAATTTTCACTTCCGGTCTGTATAGATTGCCATTGTAAAAGCATTTTTGCTCGCGGGGTGTGGCCCCGGCGAGCTTAAAAATGGAGTTTTTTTTTCTTCTGGGTCGAGAATCAGCACACGGTGATTGGTTCATATGATCACGTGATATGCAATGACGTAAACCGCCGCCCGGCTGGCTCAGTTGGTTGAGTGCCGGTCTTTCGTGCGGGATGTCGCGGGTTCGAACCCCGGCCGGACCAGCACGCAGGGTCTTAAAATAACTGAAGAGAAGATGCTGCCTTTGTTTCTAACAGCAGATGCACGGATAAACTGGATTTTAGGGAACAATTTTGGCTTGCGTTCTTAAGTTCACCGCGGAAGCTTTGAGAATAGCCGTAAACAAATGTTTGATAGATACCGCTCGGGGATTGCAAATTTCTCTGTCGCCGCTAAATATTTAGTCCCGACAAAACTTTCTGTGGCGGCACGAAATACTTCTGGGAAGATAACAGGCCGAAAACGGAAACCAAAGCTACGATGAGCTTTAGCTGCAAAACAATGGCGATTTATGCTTTACTTTGTACATGACATCTGTTGCCTCATAAAATTCTTCTGCTTATCGTACTTTGCCTGTTAAAATGTTTCTTTCATTCGATCATGTAGCCTTTGTTTCGCAATGGTCATCGTATACCAGATGTGAAAAATACACCGAAATAGTCCTGAGCATTGAGTTTGCAGTTCACAAGTGACTGAACACACTGTGAACAAAACCGCAATAATATTGACGTAAACAAGTGTCGTGTTACATTCTTCGCTTGTTACAGAACACGAAAACTCAAAAGCCTGATAGAAGAAACGTATTCAGTTAATAAAAGAAAACACAAAAGTATTGAAGCGAAGGCTGGATTAATCGTGGCCTCTCGTTAGAAATAAGAGTCGAAGTCAAACTGTCAAAAATCAATTGTGCATAAAAAGATATGTCACGCATTCTCAAAATGCAGGGTCGCTCAACCTTTAAGAAGCAAGTGCACGAGTGTTGTAATGATAATTTATAGTTTAATCAGGTTTCATTTGAGCAAGGTGTCAACAGCCAAGTTCTCTATAACTGTGTGATATTTTTCTGGTGAGAAACTGGAAGTCCCTCTTGGGAGTTCCACTCTTGTCCCTACAGTTCCATTTTAGTATATTCTGGTCTCGACGCAACTCACACCGCGAGCTCACTGGCCATGCCAGTCTAGTTTATTTTTTTTTCCTTTTTGTGGGTCGAGGATCAGCACACGGTGATTGGTTCATATTATCACGTGCTGGGCGATGACGTAATTGACTTCGCTAAACAACTCGAGATGCGGCCAGTGATTGCTCGTTACTTGTGTGTAAAAGTTAACTGCATCCCATCCAAACTCAACACCATTTGGCTCTGTGGAATGCGCACGGATAAACTGGATTTTCGGGAACGATTTTGGCTCGCGTTCACCGCGGAAGCTTTGAGAATAGCCGTAAACAAATATTTGATGGTACCGCTGTCGCCGATAAATATTTAGTCCCGACGAAACTTTCTGTGGCGACACGAAATACTTTTGGGAAGATAACAGGGCGAAAGCAGAAACCAAAGCTACGGTGAGCTTTAGCCGTAAAACAATGACGCTTTATGCTTTACTCTGTACATGACATCTGTTGCTTCATAAAATTCTTCTGCGTATCGTACATTGCCTGTTGAAGTGTTTCTTTCATTCGATGATGTAGCCTTTGTTTCGCAATGGTCAGTGAATACCAGAAATGAAAAATACACCGAAATAATTCTGAGGATTGAGTTTGCAGTCACAAATGGACTGAACACACTGTGAACAAAAATGCAATAATATTGTAAACATCTCTCGTGTGACATTCCTCGCTGTCAATTTTATATTTGTTACAGAGCACGAATACTCGAAAGCCTGATAGAAAGAAACGTATTGAGTTAATAAGAGAAAACACATAAGTAGTGAAGCGAAAAAGTTAACTGCATCCCATTCAAATTCAACGCCATTTGGCTCTGTGGAATGCGCACGGATAAACTGGATTTTAGGAAAAGATTTTGGCTCGCGTTCACCGCACAAGCTTTGAGAATAGCCGTAAACAAATATTTGATGGTACCGCTGTCGCCGATAAATATTTAGTCCCGACGAAACTTTCTGTGGCGACAAGAAATACTTTTGGGAAGATAACAGGGCGAAAGCAGAAACCAAAGCTACGGTGAGCTTTAGCCGTAAAACAATGACGCTTTATGCTTTACTCTGTACATGACATCTGTTGCCTCATAAAATTCTTCTGCGTATCGTACATTGCCTGTTGAAGTGTTTCTTTCATTCGATGATGTAGCCTTTGTTTCGCAATGGTCAGTGAATACCAGAAATGAAAAATACACCGAAATAATTCTGAGGATTGAGTTTGCAGTCACAAATGGACTGAACACACTGTGAACAAAAGCGCAATGATATAGTAAACATCTCTCGTGTGACATTCCTCGCTGTCAATTTTATATTTGTTACAGAGCACGAATACTCGAAAGCCTGATAGAAGAAACGTATTGAGTTAACAAAATAAAACACATAAGTAGTGAAGCGAAGGCTGGATTAATCGTGGCCCCTGATTAGAAATGTGAGTCAAGGTCAAACTGTCATAATCGATTGTGCATAAAAAGATATGTCACGCATTCTCAAGATGCAGGGTCGCTCAACCTTTAAGAAGCAAGTGTATGAGTGTTGTAATAATAATTTTTAGTTTAATCAAGGTGTCAAAAGAGCAAGGTGTCAAAAGCCAAGTTCTCTATACTGTGTGATATTTTTATGGTGAGAAATTGGAAGTCTCTCTTGGGAGTTCCGCTGTTGTCCCCTACTATCCATTTTATATTCTGGTCTCGACCCAACTCACGCCGCGAGCTCACTGGCAAGGCCAGTCTAGTTTATATTGTTAACCCAACGTTTTTCTTCGAAACATGATACTTGCACGTTTTTATTGTTCCTATCTTTGATTGAAAGTGATTCAAAGAATAAAAGAGATAGTTCAAATGTATGTTCGGTCTATGTACTTTTACTTCCGGTCCAAGATGGCGGCCATTTTGAAAATACGCCTTAACTCGGAAACCCATTATTTTTTGCGGTGGCACTATATCCATAATTGATAGGCACACTAAAACCTGTCTTTCTGCCAAATTTGATGCTTTTAACCGAAAGTGAACAATCCATGCACATATCCGCTCCACTATACAGCTCTGATTTATAGGAAAGTCTTCATGAACAACACTTTTTAATTGGCTTCAAGTTGAATTTAAAATCATGAAAAAGGTAAATTGCAGACAAAAAGGAAGATTTAAGCATTAGAAACGATTGTTGTTTTGTTATATAGGTAACTTTTATTAGTCGATTGATGTTTTAATTTTCTTCCATACGAGCTCAGGCAAAAATAAATTGTCCATTAGTACTGTCAAAAGTAAATGTGTGATTGCTTCAGTTTTGTGTTTGCTACACATTGGCATTGGGGCTTTGAGTTTTGGTAGCATTCTCGATCAGTCAGGAATAAACGCAAAACTAGATTGCGCTCTGCTCACGTAATCAAACAACTACTGAGATAGCACATGGATATTTGTTAATAGAATATTTTTACTTCAAAGAAAAATTGATTGCAAATCATACTTGACATCTTCACGCGTGGTGCTACCGAGAGTGTGTGATTAATCTTCAACTATATAAATATTCAACCTAATGTGCATAAACTCGATTGTAAAATACAAATTATTGAACACATTTTTTATTATCTGCATTTTTCCCATAAGTGTATTCGATCATGCTAAAATTGATTCTGAGAAACTCCTGTGTATGGTGCTGTTTGTGAATCCTACACAATCATGGTGTATGCAGTACGTGACTGTTCAATCACCACCTTTCTATTATGCTTATATTGACTGCGTGGGAAGTTTCTCTTTCTGTGTAAAACTTGTCATGCACTCAGTCTTAAGATAATCATGAAAGGAATCATTTAACTAGCCATGTGTTATGACATAACTCTCTGGCACTTTTAATGAAACATAAGGTGAATATAATAGGATATTTTCTATAAAAGGTGCTAGCGCTCGACACTAGTTCACAAGCTTGGTTTACCTGTTGATCAAGTTACACATCACTATGAAGACCCAACTGTTTTTCTTAGCTTTTTACTACTTTGTCGAGCTGACGAGGGAGACTCAAGCGTTTATGGGGCCAATAACAGTTCCGCCACATGTAAGAAGAGAACTTCTAGATGAAAAGGTAATTTGAACAAAGCTTGGCTGAAAATCGTTCACCCAGTATCTAAAGTTTTTACTGTACGACAATTTTACAATTTCAAGTCTGATCCCGAAGACTATGAAGGACAAGGCTTTTCCTGATCATAAGTCTATGGCTTGGATTTATATGTTTAAAATATTTGTTGTTGGTTAGACTGATAAATCTATTAACACTTCTATGAGCCAAATACGCGGTAATAATCTTTTTTTCAACGCAAAAGTATAACACACACCATTCTTTTTCTCCTTCCTTTGTGTGTAGCATTTGACTTCGAAGAAAAGATTGAGTCAACATTTCGATAAAACAAAGGCTACTCTTCTTGGGAGTACCAAAGTAAAAGTCCCATCAATGTCAGAGCGAGGGGTATCTGCGATTATCGTATTTGTAGTATGTTTAAAATATTCGTTGTTGTTTAGACTGTTAAATCTATTAACACTTCTATGAGCCAAATACGCGGTAATAATTAATTAAAATAAAGAGAGTATGACCAAGAGAACGTGCACGTATTCGGGCGCCAAAGTAGTTGAACGACAAAAGACCGGGAAATGGAAACAGGACTTTGTAGTTCAGCACCCAACCGGTTGAAATATGTCGTGTAAAATTAGAAAAATGCAATTATGTGTCGTCGTGATCGTTCACTTACGTAGTTTGTAAACAAATATTTAGGGCTCTTCGCCAGCTACATAGCAATAGTGCATAGAAGTGAGAGCAGCAAGAGGAAACCGACATGCTTACAATTAAAGTATTTTATGCCACACATCCCATCAATTTGCCATACGGCTACTTGTATTTGCTCATACCTTAACGTAAAGGGCAGGTTAGAACGTCTTCCAATCTATTTTGTCTTTTTCCAAAATAGCTTTTTTACACATATTTGCCCTGTTTTAGCAGCATTTTATTTTTTAAGGGAAAAAAGCATTGGTTTTAGCGGACAATCCTGGGAAGTTTCTTAAAATGGATGAATCTCACTAAGTACAATCTTATGTCCGCTAAATTCTGCAAGCCTTGGCTAGGAAAATCAGGCTGCAGAAATTCTGCAGCCTCAGGCTGGAACACAGGCCGCAGAAATTCTGCAGCCTCAGGCTGGAACACAGACTGCAGAAATTCTGCAGCCTCAGGCTGGAACATAGGCCGCAGAAATTCTGCAGCCTCAGGCTAGAACACTGGTCGCAGAAATTCTGCGACCTCAGGCTGGAACATAGGCCGCAGAAATTCTGCAGCCTCAAGCTAAAACACTGGTCGCAGAAATTCTGCAACCTCAGGCTGGAATACAGGTGCAGAAATTCTGCAGCCTCAAGCTGGAACACTACAAAGAAAATGGGTATGCCAGTACACAGGTACACAAATACATTGGGGAAACATGATTGTAGTGTAGCAAAGGCACTTATTTTATTGCAAACAATATGATGAAATCGCAATATATTACATTAAACAGGATTCAGAGCAACTGCAGAATGCCCTGCCACTTCAGGAATTTATATATATTCTTTTGTCTTATTAATATATTCTTTTAACCCTTTCACTCCCAAGAGTGACCAACTTCGATTTTCTCCTTCAGTTTCTCACCAGAAACATGATACAGTAGGGAGAACTTGGCTTTTGATAGTTTGCTAAGATGAAAGGTGATTAAATTATCAATTCTCACTACATCACTCATACATTTTCTTTTTGAGCTTGGGAGTGAAAGGGTTAAAGAACGAGGCATTCAAACAATAGTGGTCAGAGGTGGCAGGGTATTCTGCATGTAAGCTAATACGACGCCTGAAACAAGGTAGAACTTCAGTCGTTTTACCCGACTGGCCCAGGCGCACAAAACGACGCCGTCGAACTTTATACAAATCTGACGAACTTAATTAAATTCAAACGTCGAACTAGAGTGTTTTCACCTGACGTCATCAAAAAGCTATCTCAGAAGTCACGCACCCCACAAGCCTGATACACTGACATTTTTGATGGAACATGTAATGAGTTAAGTATCACTGCGAAAATCTGGGTCGATACAAAGTTTCTATCGGGAACTATGGACGTTTGAACACCGTGACAACAAAGCCGTGTGTCACGCTTCGTGGCCGCCTAAAGTCGATGCTTGTGGTCTGAATTATAAAGTTTTTCTTCCCAAAACAAGTTAAATTGCACTGCTAAAAATTTACAGTAAAACAAAATCAAACTGATCAGTCACAAATCAGCTTCGAAACCTGGCGAAAGGGTCTCAATCCACTTGCATTTGGCCTTCATTTCACGACACATCAGAGCAAAGTACGCAAATGTAAATATTATATACCTTCTTCTTCTCATTTATATCGCTCTATTACACTGTTTGTGTCCGGTTGCCAGTTGTCATATAGACTTTCAATCGATGATGTGATGGAAACTGCCGCTTGCGTTTCAAAGCGATCCAGCTCAATTGTTTGGACGACATCATGTTACCATTTGAAAAATATGCTTCGCCGTTCCTTACTCTCAAAATACAACTCACAGCACCCTTTGGCGGCGTGGACTTCACTCTCGTTGCACGTGATTATTCAGTTTATTGAACTTTGGATGCTGTGATCAGCCAATCACATATCTTCGACACCTCCAAACATTGTTCCTTCACACGTCAAATCTGACAGCCGACAGGAAACCAAAGCCAGGCCGGATGAATCGGCCATGCATTTGTTTGTTGATTACTGACGGGGCGGTTTGCGCGAATTTCGTGAAGAGTTCCAATGCCTTCGGTCTTGCCAGTACAGTCCGAATTTGCATGAAGTTTTCTGCACCGTTAATGGCAACATGGACAGGAAAGATCCCGGTAAGAAATGCAACTGCTGAAGATTGGGCTTGATGGGATCAACAGCCTACACTGGTCGACTTCAGGTATGTTTCCGCCCTGATATCTTTTTAGAGATATATAACGCGCTGTTTTCGACGGCTTTATAATTAGACTGTATAAAACTTCGAATGGCGACTGACATGTCGGGAAATGTTCTTTGCGTTCATGTAGCCTGACACAATAAACTCATCTAAACACGCGGGCAGTTAGGAGAGTGTTTAGATGAGGCTATAATACTCTTGAAATTGTTATATATTTCTTTTATAAAATTAGACTGGCATTACCAGTGAGCTCGCGGCATGAGTTGGGTCGAGACCAGAATAAACTAAAATCCAGCAAGAAAAGCTGAGTAATGCGTGACTCTGGCACAATCGATTTTGACAGTTTGACTCTAATCAGAGGCCACAATTAATCCAGCCTTCGCTTCAATACTTATCTGTTTCTATCTTTTAACTGAATGCGTTTCTTCTATCAGGCTTTCGAGTATTCGTGCTCTGGGGACAAATATAAAATTGAAGACGAGGCTTGTTTACAATATTATTGCGGTTTTTTTCACAGCATGATCAGTCCATTTGCGACTGCAAACTCAATGCTCAGAACTATTTCGGTGTATTTTTCATATCTAGTATACAGTGACAATTCCAAAACAAAGGCTACATGATCAAATGGAAGAAACATTTCAACAGGCAATGTACGATAAGCAAAAGCATTTTATGAAGCAACAGATGTCATGTACAGTGCCAATAAAGGGCACCCCAATAAAGCACAAATTGTAACTGTTTTACGGCTAAAGTTCATCGTAGCTTTGATTTCCGTGTTCGGCCTGGTATCTTTACCCAGAAGTATTTCGTGTCGCCACAGAAAGTTTCTTCAGGACTGAATAATCAGCTCACCGTGTTGGCTAAAGTTTCTCGGCTCTGATAAAAACAGACTTTAGTTCTTGTCAAATCCCATCACAAAGTCACGCCATTCGACTGAGTGGGCCCCTGGGGGTTGGCATTTATGTATCGCATCAAAAGAATTCAAGCAAGTGATCTTTATAAGAGACAATCAGTGTTGTATCCAGAGTGCGTCATTGCGTCCTGGGACGCACAAATCTCAATTTGGACGCAAAAAATTCCAGCAAGTGCGTCCGCTTGGACGCACTCAAAAAATTAATTGACAAGCGACTCTTTCAGAACGCGACCCGCTAAGCGGAAAGCTGACGCTGATCCTTCACCAATGATAGCGCGTCGGTAAAGCCCGATTTACGCGTTGCAACTTTCGCTTACGACACGAATAAAAACCACTCCGTGATTTGGTTTTCTGTCGCATACGACACGAAAAAAAGTAATACAATTTGGTAAGGGTTAAATCCTGGAATGCGAGTGTGACTGAACAAATATTCAATCAAATGTTACTGTAAACCACTGGCTGTTCGAGCAGCTCAGTTTATTGCGACATGCACACCTTTTATCGATCACGACGACACTGCTTTTAATATGTCAAACGGTCGAAATCTGTCCGCAAACAAATCTTAAAACATTGACCTGTAGTCTTGCACATCGACTGAAAATCAAGCTGTCAATTTTTCGCGTAGCGTGGTGTAATTTGATAACCCAAAGAATTGAGTTCAGATTTGCATAAATATGTTTTGTGCGCATGGCGGACGTCAATAAAATACTTTTAGCCGAAAACCTCCTCGAAAGAGAACAAAATGTGGCAGGAACATAAAAAATGTCCTATGGGCTTGTTATTTGTTTGGTACAAAAATAAGCAATGTGAATAATGACGCGCCACAAATATTAATATTAAAAAATGAATACTAATTAGTTGGACCCCACAAAATCCTACTTGGACCCCTAAAATTTGGAAGAGGGAGTCCAAAGGACCCCCAGTTTTGAAATCTCGGATACAACGCTGGACAATTAGTTTTTGTGGTGCATACTGGTTTAAGCAATCACATAGTCCAGTCCCTCTAAAGCGGGCACCTCTTTAAGGCGGACAGCATACAGAGTTTGGTCCTTGCCGATTTTCATTTTTTTCTCTGTAAATGAACTCTCTCTAAAGCGGACACTAAATCTAGTCCAAAGAGTGTCAGCCTTAGAAAGAGTTGATTGTACCTTTAAATATTTTCGGCAGGTCCCTTCTTCAATAAAGCCGTGACAACATTTATAGTTGGCCTCTGGTCAATGGCCAGAGAAGTGACAGGGAGACGTTTGATGTATGGTGGGGATAATGTCATCCTGCTCGATAAAGTTCATACAGTAGTCCTGCCTGTCATGTTGCCTCAAAGGCCTCCGCGTGGCTTGTAAAGCACTTATCAGGAGAAGCTAGGTGACAATCTTGCTGATGTTAACAGCAGTACTGGAGGGACCCTTGCTGGTTCTCTTCAGCAAGAAAGAAATGCGGTGTGCTTGAGCAAAGCAGCTCTGAAAGACCAGCCTGAACTACTCAATCCAGGATCTTCAACAGTTGTACCCATATATGTAGAGTGATAATTCTGATATATAAACTGTCATGTTTGCTATTTTAGTAGCCAGCCACGCAATTTAATGTTTTAATTTCTGCAGAATTCCTGCGGCCTGGGGAAGAGGTTAGGGGTCACAGATTAATGTCTTGAGTTTAGGGCTGCTGGATCTTTGTATCCTTAGAACTGTTAGGGGCCACAGAATTTCTGCAGCCTGGGAGGAGTTTGGGGGATGCAGAATTTCTGCAACCCGGAAGGAGTTTGGGGGATGCAGAATTTCTGCGACCCGGAAGGAGTTTGGGGATGCAGAATTTCTGCGGCCTGTGAGGAGTTTGGAGGATGCAGAATTTCTGCGGCCTGTGAGGAGTTTGGGGGATGCAGAATTTCTGCGACCCGGGAGAAGTTTGGGGGATGCAGAATTTCTGCGAACCAGGAGAAGTTTGGGGGATGCAGAATTCCTGCGACCTGGGAGAAGTTTGGGGGATGCAGAATTTCTGTGACCCGGGAGAAGTTTGGGGGATGCAGAATTCCTGCGACCTGGGAGGAGTTTGGGGGATGCAGAATTTCTGCGGCCTGGAAGAATTTTGTAGCACAAAACTTGAGCTTTCTTGCTTCTAGTGGCACATTGTAATAATTTTAAATATATTTCTGCTGGGACATATCACTTGTCGTCTTGCATATTTGGGATTTTAGTGAAAGTGAGAGGTATTAGTTCAGCCATCAGAGATTTTTGATAGTTTAGAGCACTTAAACAGATTTTAATGACAATATGCTCTGATTTTTAGTATGAAAATATAACCTGCAGTAAATATTGCTTGGTTTAAGTTAGAAGCTATTGAAGAAATCAAGTCTTCAGAGAAAATATCTTAGAATTCAACTTGAAAAATTCAAGAAAAGCAATGTGGCGTTAAATATTGCATTAAAAGATTTGTTAAAATATTGCTTCATTATGGTGTTTTTGTGGTACTTTTGATGAAATAAATGACTCCTTCGGACAATGACAAGCTTTTTTGGGGGTCTATCCATTTTACACATCCAAAAAGGCTATATTTTAGCGGACATGCCCCAAATAGCAGCCCGTAAAGTATCCAATTTTGCGGAAAAAGCTATTTTGGAAAAAGACAAAATAGATTGGAAGACGTTTTAATATACTTTTTTTTCTTGCAGGTTTCTCGTGCAGTTTGCAATATGTGTGAAACAGCGAGAGAGCTCGGCTACGAGACGTTCGCAAAGAAACCAGTGACGTGATCCGAATATGAAACTATATCTCGTGAAAGCAAGTCAATAAACAACAACAAGTAATAGAATAAAGTTTTGATTATCTGACTTTGGTTTTAGTTATTAAATATATGATTGAAGAATTTTGAATGTTAAATAGTCATAGCCCATTCTGTGTATGTATGTGGAGTCAATTGACACTTTTCCTTGTTGCTCAATTACTATTTTGCTTGATGAAATATTGACGCATGACACCCCTCTTCAATTGGTATTGTTTCAACGCTGTTAGTGTTCAAAGAAGTTGAGAATGGGAAACGGCCTTATAACCCCGCCGTAACTGGAAAAACGTCGTTCAACGCAGAAACAAAAAGCCACAATCTAACACCGCAACAAACAGGAAAAATGAAGATCTTGAAAGTATTCATAAACCGTCTCTCGAAGTCACACCGTAAAAAAGTCGTTCAACACAGAAGCAAAAATCCACAATCTAACACTGGAGCAAACAGGAAAAATGAAGATCTGGAAAGTATTCATAAACCGTCTCTCGTCACTGGAAAAAAAGTGGTTAAGTCGTTCAACACAGTAGCAAAAATCCACAATCTAACACTGGAGCAAACAGGAAAAATGAAGGTCTGGAAAGTACTCAGAAATTGTGTCTCAAAATCAGGGTAACTATTCCCCATTGGTGGAGAGGATCGCCGAAAATGGCGGCAAACAACAATGGCAACAACGATGGGACTGACAATCAGTACAACTGAATCGAAATGTACCGTTAGATACCTACCCTAGCGAACTCCTCCCATAGTTTATTTGACGGCAAAGGGAAGAAACTTTTAAAGTCAAGAGATTGTCGGTTAATAGGGAGAGGATTGTCAGTTGCAGAAGATGTTAATGACGAGTATAGTGTGTTTAAGAGTTTTGTCAGAACTTGGGAATCCATTGAGGGGGGGGGGACTTTGACGAAGTGTCCGTTCAATACTTTGTGTCAGTTAGCTGTTGGTGTACTGTGAGATTTTTTATGTTAACAAATACGATTGATCAGAATTATATTTATGTAACGGCCCCTTTACTGTTTATTACAAGATATGCGATGAGCGAGAGTAACTGAGTTGACGAATTTATATTCAACGCCATATATTTGATACCCTGGAAAGGATCACAACGCGTTTTTCAGCGCCAAGCGAAGACATTCCGAGAGTATAGATCAAAACCCGTTCATTTTCAAGAATGTCCGAGAGCAAAGTACTAAACAATGTTGGGCGCGATGCCAACATTTAGGCGTGACGTCATTTAATTGATTGAGTGACGGAAATTAAAGCTTATCAGGCGTTAGAGTTTACCGATTGGATGCCGAAAAAATTGTCTTTCCCATGAGTGAACAATATCCACATCGAGGCAACCCAGATTGCTGAGTTTAGTCTGCTGACAATAAAACTTCAACTACAACTGAGCGAATGTATTATATTTTTTGCTGGTGGAATGTCAAAGTCTTTGTTGTATGGAACACAGGATTTTCATTTGTTCATTGATTAGAACTGACCACCACGCATTAGTCTACTCTGGCCCTTAAAGTTGGCTTCTTTGTGCTGCAGTTTTTCCTCGTTTCTTGTCAGCAATCAATCTTAGAATAAATGTACATAAGTGTAAAAGAAGTTGTCTTCGTAAAAAAATGCCCATCTTCAACTGAAAAAATTAAAAGACAATGTGTTTATAATTGTCCTCGGAACGCCAAAAAGCTTCCACGTCCACTTTAGTCACTTGACGTACTCACTCAAAAAAATAATTTATTACCACAACACACTACTTTCTCGCTCTCTATGTTGGTCGATTTACCGTGGTAAATCAGAGTCCAGACAACGATGCTGACGCCAGCTTAGGCCAGCATGTCACTCTTTGCAGCAAAATACAGCTTACGAAACTTTCCTGTATATTTCTAAATATTTTGGTAAAAAACAAATTTCCACAGGTTTGCCGTGGTGTGGACTCTTATTTACCACGCTTTACGTCAGTTAGTTGTAGACTCACTCTGCGAAGCGCCTCGTGAGTCCACAACATTTTGACCATGTGGTGACGTAACTCGTGGTAAACAAGAGTTCACACCACGGAAAAACTAGTGGAATTTACTAAATTTCTCTCGAATTAGTGGAGTTTGAATTTTGAGGAAAAAAAAATCTAATGACCAGGCTCGTGCCTGTTGTCGTAACTACCACCAGAGTTAAGGTTAAATTACGTCTTTCGAAAGGATCCTGTGTGTAATTTTGTGATGTATGCAAAAAGTCTAACGAATTGGGTGGATATGAATTGCTAAAAGTGACGGATCAAGGATTTCGGCGCGCAATAAGGACTGTGGTTGAGAGGGATTGCTTTTTAAAGAATTGCCCATTAGGAGTTCCTGAAGTACGGACACTTTGTCAGAGCACAAGATGCAGCCCGTATTTCCTTAATTCCGCCATGAACACTTAGTCATACTGCAGAGTGGAGAAAGATTAAGGTGGAGCAATATTCTGTACACACACACATCATTCACTTTGCCCAATACTTATGATATTTGATTTAAAACTCTTAAAAAAGCCCTATGGTAAATTTTATGAAAAACAACTGATAATCCGACCAGCGCATGCGTTCTAATTTTAACGCTTTGAAGATGAATATCTTCCTTCCAAGGTTGGAGAAGGCACGAAAAAAAAAAAAAAAAAAAAACCGACTCTTTTACTAATGTATTTTTGCTGCCTGGTTCTCAAAAAGGTTTCACTAATCCATTCTCAGATTGAAAACAAGACTCTCGACATCACTAAGATAATGGGATTTTTCCATTTGTTAAGCCAACAATTGATAGTCAATTTGCTCTTCAATATACTCACAAAGTATGTTAGTAGTAAGAATGTGCCATATACATTTTAACGAACTTACGAGGCTAAAAACCACGTCTCCCACGCAATAACAATAAAAAATTAATGCAATGTTTAAGTAGTCAAGAGCTGTCACTATACATGCCCATAACATATGGTAAAGATACTGCTCACTATCGATTTTATCAGTGCAGAATACAGTTTGGAGGAGTGCTAGCTGCACGTAAACGCTTGTTTCTTGAATTTTTATTTTGAGCGAGCAATGGACCATTTTGTGTCTGCAATCACATTTGTGCTACCTTTTAGCAAAACCGTCTTCTCTTCGCGCAAGACGCTGTATTACGCACTTGTGAAACCTCAAGAGCCAACCCTTGACCATTACTATAGAGTTAGCAACACCCAAGGCCATTAAATGACCATATCGTCGGTGTCTTGTTTCTCGTCACTGCCTTGTTATTGACTGAGAGCAAAAGCTTCACTGGACCTATCACTTATGGAAAGAGAGAAACGGAGAAGGTAATAGCCACACGCCGATTATCAAGACAGTTCCTTGAACATTTTTTTAGTCACACAATATTCCTTGCTTTTACTCTTATGTAGTATTGTTTTGCAGATGTATGAATGTTAACTTGCAGGACAGCTGCATGCAAACAACATGAAAGAGAATAGAAAGGCGATTGAAAAAATGTGATAAACGTCATGGTGTATTTAACCCTTCCTCTGTCAGTGGTTAACTCAACCTTGAACATGTTATCATTTAATAAATTGCAATAGCATAGTACGTGCGTACGATGCTGTCGACGGCATTTGTGTACTTTGAGTGAAATTTGGACAGATAATTTAATATTTTTACTAGTATACTTCACTGTTTCCAAATCCATTTGATATATAAACGAGTTGTGCAGTAGGGCAAATAAATATAGAAAACGGAGGGAAAAAAAGACTCAGGTCAATGCTGAATAGTAAATTCATCTTTTATTTACACTTACACATGCAGCCAGACTTTAAAATTAAATACAACAAGCTGGATGTGCTGGCTATGGTTCATTTTGTCACAAATGTTTTCCGGCCATATTCTTTAGCATTGGACAATATTAGACGTTTCTATGCACATCTGGCCTAATTACTTGTAAATTTGATTTAAATTGTCTTCTTCTTTCCTTTTTGTACAGTTTACTCCGCGTGCAATTCACAATATGTGAGGCAGCGAGGGAGCTTGGCTGCGGAAGATTCGGAAGAGAAGCTGATGGACAGAGCATCCGCTTGAGTGTCTAAGATCTCGTAAAACGAGTTAAGAAAGATTAAGGAAAAGCGTAATGTTGTGTGTTCATTCCGAGAATAAACCCAAAACTCAAAATGTTTGATACATTTTACGTCTCTTGTTTCATTAGCGAAACCTATTTCAGTCTGCGTTTTATGACCGTACTAGCATGAAATACTTTGGACCGGACGCCGTATTATTTTGAAGGTAGAATAAGCAAATTATAAGAAATATTTACACCGTCCCATTTTGCGTGTACGTGAGAGTTATTTATGTTTTACTATTTTATTTATTGCAAATATTTATCCCCGTGCACCGATTGATGGTCTAGTGCGATATAAAAATAATAATAATAATAATTAAATAATAATAATATAGTCAGTATAGGGCAATATAGTCAGGCAATAGTCGAGAACCATAGAATTGTGGAATCTGAACAGATAAAACATAATGTTTTTGGCACTTAATTATACAAACGGATATGGGAACTGTTCGAGAAACAAAACCATTACAAGCTATTACAATCTCAATCACTAAAAAGCTGTAAGACAAATCCTACAAAACGCCATTGTTACTTGCTTACGCGAGAAGAGCGCAATTAGGATTGCTTTTCTCTCTGATTGGCCAAGAATGCAAAACTTGTTTGGATCAATCCAAACTACTTCAAAAGACTGAGAACACCGAAAAGCTAGAGAATTATAAGACTCAGAGTTTGCAGTTTGCAAGTATGTAGAGTTTTGATCAAATACTAACAAAAAGTCTACTTAGTGATCTTGTTCAAAAGATTTCGACTTAAGTCGTGTGGTAAGAGATATTCTTAAACTGACAGCAAGGTTTACACCTAATCCAGGATTATTTATTATGAGTGCTTTAAACAACCGGACCCAGCTTTTTAGTAAATGAGTTTGAAATGTGCATAATTTTTTCAAAATAAATTTCCTGATCATCTTTGTGCCAAGCAGAATTTAAGTCAATCACAAGTCGGAATAAAACACATTGTAACAGCAGTGCCATTCAATAATAAGATGACGCCCATAATAATAATAACAAGGATTCAGAATGCTCAAAACACTTTGGGCCGATTTTTTCAAAGCCTAACTTAGACCTGGTTTATCGGTAAATTAATGTTTAAACGGACGCTGTAAAACAGGGTTGGTAAAACGTTAAATTGCATTTTTAGAACATGGATCGGAGTCAGTTTACAAAGACAACGTTTGGCCGTTGTCCTTTAAGCATGGCTGTTGCTTAAATCTTGTTTAGACCAGGACTTTCTTAACCGCGGTCTAAACCTTGCTTAAAAAATCGACCCTTATGGTTCGGCGAATAAACTATCATATGAAATGTTTGCCTCGTGTTTATTTAAAGTTGTTATAAAACTCACTTGTAATTTATTTAAAGTTAGTTTCAAGGAAATGCATACTCTTATGCTTCTAAATAATACTAGTATTTTATATTTTTGTGCCTTTAGTTTATAACAAAGGAGTTTAAAGGTCCCGTTTCGGAACCGAAATCCCTCACAGCAATAAAATAGTTCTATTTTGTGAATGCACATTGGAACTGCGGTTTCATCTGGCAAGATGACCCACATGATGGTTTCACAATGAATTGCGCCACATAAGTGCATTCCTTGAATAGTATGAGGGGATCCAGATGTAGTACTGCTGATCCACATGTTGAGGTTAACTCACAAAATATTTGTAATACAAAAGAAAAGCAATAACAAACAAAAAAGAAGCTAATGTTATGGGAAAAAATATCGATAAGGTAGCGCATACAGCGTTTCGTCACAACCTAGATACTGAGTTGCATTATTGCAATGTGTTCAACAACTAAAAGGGCAGTGAAAAAGTTTTTTCATTCAACATAGCTTTGAAAGTACATTAAATTCAACTTAGTATTGAGTATTGATTTTCCTTTGACCGTTTAGATTAATATATTTAAACTCACACAGCTCACTTAGCAATGGATTCTCCTCATCCTATATTCATAGTGTATGAAATGTTCTCTGCAAGGTGGCTATAGTGAAGTAGAAATCACTTAAGGACTTTAAATTATCCAAGAGTCATGAAACATATGGTTAATCAAACAGCAATATATTCTATAAACTGAAATCTGTAATCGCCAGCATTTATCTGAAGCAATCATTTTTCTGTTCGCTGCATTTAGAATAATCCTGAAGAAACTATGAAGACGCAGTTGTTTGCATTTATAAGCTGTTTAATTCTCTTTGCCGTGTTCACGACAGAGACTCGAGCGTTCAGTGGTCCCTTCAAAGTTGGCCGAAGAAGGGAATTAGATCAAAAGGTAATCGTAACACGGAGTAACTAGAAATACGATAATCGCAGATATCCCCTCGCTCTGTAATGGGTTTGCGGAAAGCGGAGTTCTTGTTTACTTTCCGCTTGGAGATTATTTAAAAATATTTTTTTACAAACCACGGGTTTGTGTTGCGACGTCATCATTCGGCCGCTAAAAAAGTTATTGTCGCACGGCAGTCTGGTTTAGTTCAGACAACGTGCACAGTCTGCAATTTTCGTGGACACTATCTGAACTCCAAAGTTCGCTGACACAACTTTTACACGCAACTACAGAATACTCCCGAGACTTGAAAGGCAAGAAAAGCGCAACTAGAATCGTGACTCGATCAGTTTTGCACAGTCAGTAAAGTCGATCTTCGACACAAAAAGTTTTATAAATTTCTCCAGCCAACGCTGTATCCTAACCTCATATATGTGTATTTTTTTTCACTTCATAAATTTAAAATGTGCTTCTTCGAGTGTAAAAATTTTCGAACTGTCAAAGCGAGAGCGCTTGTTTACACGCGTTCAAAGTCTCGCAAAATGTGTGAAAGTTGGCAAGGATTCAATTTTGAACACAACAACTTTTCAAACCGCGTTTGACGAATTTAAAATCTTTGAAAGAAAAAAAATCACTAAATAATCTAAGAGCCGATTGTACTGAGCGAGGCAGCCCGGTCATGAAATAGTACAAGGTCCGATTGTATTGAGAGAACAAATTGGGCCATCCATAGGCAAGAATATTGAAATAGACTGTCATTGTTTAATTTGGAAAGCAGTGGCCCCTGGCCGGGTTTTTTATACTTTAATAGCCTTCAAAAAGCAAGAGCACTTCAACCCGGTTATATTTCATCCTTGAATACAGTGTGCCAACAAACACGGTGAGAAAAAAGTCAGACTGTCAGTGAAATTATGCAAATATGTCACGAATCGGATGACACAATCTTGTACGAAGGCAGTCTGAAATAGCTTTAAAAACTTGCGAAAAGATCACAATATAATCTACTTGGCCTTCATCACAGTTCCCGGGGCATCAAACGACAAATTATACGGCGATTGTTGAAATACCATAATGATAACACTACTAATAGCATACGCGTACCGTACATAATTTTTTAAAACTCACCGGTACTGAAAGCCATAGCTTTAGCTCTTTTCCAGCAAAGGAAACAAAACCCAAAACACTATTGTTTATGTATTCAATGATTTCAAAATACACTGTATAGAGCAGTCCTCATACAATGGGAAAATAGCACTTTCTATTGTGTTGTGCATCGTCATCTTGTCAAAACTTGGATTCTGAAAACTACATTCCTGTTATTGTAAAAGGTGAAATTTGCCACGGTGATCGTTCGAGTTCCACCGACTGTATTTTGCTATTCCTTTACGAATGGGGGATGAAGTGTCCGCGTTTTAACACAATACTGGCGTCTGGGATTGTGTTCAGGTCGACCAGCGGATGCCTTAAAGAATTTGATTCACTGCTAGCAAGTTTGCCTCCGATACACTGGCAAAATATCCGGGAAGTTTAGAGCCGTCCGTCGAACTGCTTGGCCTTGTATCTGCATCTTGTTGTACAAAATCACGTTCGTTCGTACTCCATCGCATGTCACCTAAAAAACAAAAGGCAGTTTCTGGCCTAAGAGCCTGGGAACGAGGTCGTACGCCAGACTGACTGACTGATAGACTGACAGACTAACATTAAATTTCGAGATGGCGACCCGCTTGGAGTCTCCAAATACGGCGATACTACTGCATTAGCGTTGTGATTATTTCCGTCGCTTCGGTCGGGGACTAAATTTTGTTCACCTTGTACCTTGAGTCTAGTCACTCTTGTACTATCTCCAAGGTGTGATGTGAGGCTTTTCCTAATAAAATATGATTCTTTCTTTGTACTGTAGGCTGGTAATGCAGTTCGCAATGCGTATGAGGCAGCGAGAGGACTCGGCTGCGAAAGGTTCACAAGAGAAGACGATGAACCGAATATACAGTAGAAACAAAACTAATACATAATAGATTGTAAACAAGTCACTCTTACAGTTATACTCAATTGGAACAAGAAATAAGAAGAAACCGAAATGTTCACTGATCGTTGTAGATCCTTGTTATGTTGTTTACTGATTAAAAGTTTGAATCATGCGACTGTTGTTTAAGTGAATAGACGTTCTCCCTTTTTTGCATTTTAATTTACTGCAACAAAATTGGCTTCACTAATTTTTTAGTTTCTCTTCAGTGAAATGATTGTGCATCCCATAATTCTAAAGTAGGCTTAGTGTTTGTTACTGGTCAGAACTCATCAGGGTTATCAAAAGAGTCTTCATTTAGGGCAATCAAATTATTCATCTTTGAGCCCGCTATGAAACCTCCATCGAATGTTTGTTCTGAGAGAATGAGCCAGGGTCTAAATAATCACACGAATGAAGCGAATTGCTTTAGATGCACACTGAACTGCAATGCTATTAAAAATATGAACATCATTAAAGAGTGTTATTATGCTTCACAAGAGCATTACTCTTTAAAGAGCATGATGAGAGAACTTTCAGATGTAGCACACAATAACTCGTCATGACCAAACATTTGGTATATGTAGAGTGACACTCACTCATACAGCTTTGATTTATAGAAAAGTCTTCATGGACAACACTTGTCCCGATAAAGCATCACATACTGTACGTTTCAGTTACAATCATAGTAATTCTTTTCAATTGGTTTCAAGTTACATTTAAAATCATGAAGAGTAAATTAGAAGGGTAAATTGCAAACAAAAAAGAAGATTTAAATATTAAAAACAATTGTTGTTTTGTGATATAGGTAACTATTATTAGTCGATTGATGTTTAAACTTTCTTCCATACAAGCTCAAGCAAAAATAAATAGTCCATTAATACTGTCAAAAGTAATCGTGTGATTGCTTTAGTTTTGCGTTTGCTACACTTTGGACTTTGGAATTGGGTTTTGGTGGCATTCTCGATCAATCAGGACTAAATGCAATTCTAGATTGCGGTGTGCTCACGCAATCAAGCAAGTACTGAGATAGCACACGGATACTTGTTGATAGAATATCTTTACTTTAAAGAAAAGTTGATCACAATTTATACTTAACATATTCACGCGTGGTGCTACCGAGAGTGTGTGCTTAATCTTCAGCTATAAAAATATTCAACCTAATGTGCATGCACTCAATGTCAGAGCGATTACAAAATACAAATTATTGAACACATTTTTTATTATCTGTTTTATTTTTCTTTTTCGATAAGTGTATTTGATCATGCTAAAATTGATTCTGAGAAACTCCTGTGTGTGGTGCTGTTTGTGAGTCCTACACAATCATGGTGTATGCAGTACGTTCAATCAACACGTTTCTATTATGAACGACGAAACCACTGACGACACAACTCCATTGACCTCGGGCACACTACCCTATATCAGAGGCACCTCTGAGACGATAGCACGTATTCTATGACCCTACAACATCCGGGTAGCCCACAAACCCATCACGACTCTACGCAACTTACTGACCAACGTAAAGGACAAAGACGAACCCATCAACAGACAGGGAACAGTATAAAGAATATCTTGTACTGACTGCGAAGCCACCTACATCGATGAAACTGGCAGAAACCTGAACACGAGACTTACTGAACACAAACGAGCTACCAGAAACGGCGACGTCAGAAATCACATTTCTGAACACCACCGACAGACTGAACACGACATCAACTGGGACTCTGTTGAATGCATCAACCACAGTATCAACTACTACCAACAACTTACACTGGAAAGCTGGTACACAAACTTAGAACGGAAACCACTCAACAGATGCCAACAATTACCGGCACCTTACAAAAGACTGATAGATGACACCAAACGCAACTGAACGAACAACAGACAAATCAACAGGACAACAGAACATCAACTGACCAATAACGAAACACAACCAAGCCGACTCGACCAACCATAGGCCGACATAACGGACCAATCATTTCAACAACCAGAGACATATATACCGCCATCTGACGAATACTTTCACTTGACTCTGAAGATGACTTCCGCTCAGGTAGTCGAAACGTCAGTCACCAACAACTTTCTGGAGACTACTCTAACCCGGACAATCACAACCAAACTAAGTTTATCTGTTGATCAAGTTACACATCACTATGAAGACTCAACTGTTTGTCTTTCTTAGCTGTTTTCTACTCTTTGCCAAGCTGACGAGGAAGACTCAAGCGTTTATGGGGCCAATAACAGTTCCGCCACATGTAAGAAGAGAACTTCTACATGAAATGTAATTTGAACAAAGCTTGGCTGAAAATCGTTCACCCAGTATCTAAAGTTTTACTGTGTACAATGATTTTACAATTTCAAGTCTGATCTCGAAGACTATGAAGGACAAGGCTTTTCCTGATCATAAGTCTATGGCTTGGATTTATCCCCGAGCGAAGCGAAGCGAAGCGAAGCGAAGTGAGGGTAATAATCACGGCGCTAATGCAGCAAATTCGCTTTGTGTGGAGACTCCAAGCGAGTCGCCATCTCGAAATCTAATGTTCGTCAGTCAGTCTGTCAGTCTGTCAGTCTGTCATAGGGCGACCTCTAAGGCAATGACGTAATAATAATTATCGATTAGCGTCAAAGCGAGGTCAAACAAAGGTTTGAACGAAGCAGCAACTGTACGTAACTGCGTTCACGAAAATTAATTTGAAAACTGGAAAACTTGACACAGCACGGTCTCGCGAAGCTCGTCTGCAAAAGAGAAGGGCAAGGCGAAATCGTGAAACAATCGAACAGAGCCAAATACGTCTAGAGAAAAGACGACAAACATTTGATAATCGACAGCATCATGAACGGAAGCGTACCGAAGAAACGGCTCCGCAAAGGGAACAGCGCTTGGAAGCAAATCGGGAGCTTCAGACGCCGTCTTGTGTTAAACTCAGATCCTTATTCAGAAAGGACAAGCAACAAAGGTCAGTCAGTGGAAAGCGAACAATCACTGTGACAAATATATTCTACCCGTATCTTGTAACTCGATCACTTCAAGAATGTATCAAAATCTGTATGCTGATCATTTTCCCTCGAAGTATTGTTTTAACACGCTTCTGTCGCCAGTTTCGGCTACCGTATTGGCTCAGAGCAATCGGAACCTGGAGTTTTGAATGATTTAGTCAGATGTCTTATTATTTAATTCAAGACTAAAACTGTAACAAATACTGTAATTTGACATGTGGTGATTGCAGCGAGAATCGTTCACAAGCCCTTAGAAGTATGACTAGGTCTGAAGCCCGCCGTGTATAATTTGAAGTAAACCGTTCAAGTTTTGCTTTGATTCTGGGAGAAATCATGTTGTTTTGAGCGAGTTCACGTACAAAACAATTCGAGCTCATTAAACATGCATGCCTGAGTCTTTGTGCATGCAGTCCAGAGTAAAAACAAATTGCATTGGAAGCCTATTTAATTTTATTATATGGCACTGATACTACGCACGCTACGATTGGTTAATTTACCGGTCCATACTTTCCTGTACGGACCGCAAATTGATTTTACGCACGTTCTGATTGGTCAAATTTACCGGTCCATAACTTACTGTACGGACCGCAAAATCAGTTTGCACATGTGGATCGCAAATGATTACTCGAAAAGTTTCTAAACGTTTGTCATAAAAGGCCCAGAAGTGCAATGGGAAGTTTAAACGTTCCGGATACTCACTGTTAAGTTATGATGATCGGGGAAAGCTTACAATCTTGGAAATGACCGTTACGAAGAAGGAAAACATCCGAGGAAAAAATTGCTTGCGACTTCAGC
This sequence comes from Plumapathes pennacea, assembly GCA_964036295.1. Classification (NCBI taxonomy): domain Eukaryota; kingdom Metazoa; phylum Cnidaria; class Anthozoa; order Antipatharia; family Myriopathidae; genus Plumapathes; species Plumapathes pennacea. Next base: position 9,671,402 of record OZ038469.1, on the reverse strand, counting down.
CGTCATTGACAACAACCGCTGCAGAGTATGGAGGGTTCTTTCACCTCTGTGTTAAAATTTGCACACTTGCCAGGAAGAAAGTGGAAAGCGAACAATCACCGTGAACAGTTATGACTAAAACCGTGCAAGAATCAAGTTTTGCAGACATGTTTGCTCGTCATGGCGCACTATGAAGACTGTAAATAAGTTTTCACAATGCACGAGAACTCTGTATTTCGAAATCACTGACTGGGACAAAAACGCCGTGGTGATTTGAGGACGTTTATTTTGCTGGAAGAAACCTAAACGCTCCACGAGGAGGCAGGAAAATTAAGCGGTGAGTTTTGAATAATATAACTTTCAACGATGTGTCGGTCACAGTTTGTGATGAAATGATTTTCTTTTAGTGCCATTTTGACTTCTACATTATTGTACGTGTAAGAAACTTATTCAAAAGAATAAAAAATACTCTGAGTTACAAAGCAGTTTCTTCTGGAAAGAGATAAGACTGCAGTTTTTTTAAATCTTTAGTGAGCAAGCAAGGGCGAGTTCGAGTCGTTCACCGAATAAAGTTCACTGCAGTGTCGTTGTTTGACACACGCTATGGGCCATTTCATTCAGCTCAGAACAAATTAGTATTTATCCAGGCAGTTGGTTCGACAGACGCATATTTTCTTTCAAGATTTTCAAATCGGTAGAATTGTAAGCTGTTAACTGAATTTGTTGTGAAAACAAACGTGCGTAATTCATGCCTGATCGCGATTGATGTTGTTGAATGAACGAGACGAGTACTCGTTGGGGCCTTGTTTTGTGTTTGCCGAAAGATCTAAAGCCATATAATAAATATCTTATTAACCTCGTTTGCTTGGTCCGTACTGTAAGTTATGGATCCTCGTTTTTTTCGTCGCCTTATGGCCCTCGCGCGAAGCGCGCTCGGGCCATAAGGCGACGAAAAAAACTCGGTCCATAACTTACTGTACGGACCGCGCGCTCGGTTAATAAGATCTATGTACTGCCTACGAATTCAAAATTGGAAAATCAGTGGTTTTTTTTTCCCGTACTACGACGGCCGACCAACTTCAAAATTTGAGTATTAGATTTTGAGAACGTGCTTGGCAGACTGTATAAATTAATTTGTCGTGCGGACCGACCGTGGGAAATACGTACTTCGTCACGCAATCGATTCTCTTTTTCAACGCAAAAGTATAACACACACCATTCTTTTTCTCCTTCCTTTGCGTGTAGCATTTGACTTCGAAGAAAAGATTGAGTCAACATTTCGGTAAAACAAAGGCTACTCTTCTTGGGAGTACCAAAGTAAAAGTCCCATCAATGTCAGAGCGAGGGGTATCTGCGATTATCGTATTTCTAGTATGTTTAAAATATTCGTTGTTGTTTAGACTGATAAATCTATTAACACTTCTATGAGCCAAATACGCGGTAATAATTAATTAAAATAAAGAGAGTATGACCAAGAGAGCGTGCACGTATTCGGGCGCCAAAGTAATTGAACGACAAAAGACCGGGAAATGGAAACAGTACTTTGTAGTTCAGCACCCAACCGGTTGAAATATGACGTGTAAAATTTGAAAAATGCAATTATGTGTCGTCGTGATCGTTCACTTACGTAGTTTGTAAACAAATATTTAGGGCTCTTCGCCAGCTACATAGCAATAGTGCATAGAAGTTAAAGCAGCAAGAGGAAACCGACATGCTTACAATTATAGTATCTTATGCCACTCATCCCATCAATTTGCCATACGGCGACTTGTATTTGCTCAATCCCCATACCTTAACGTAAGGGGCAGGTTAATATACCTTTTTTTCTTGCAGGTTTCTCGTGCAGTTTGCAGTGTGAAACAGCGAGAGAGCTCTGCTACGAGACGTTCGCAAAGAAACCAGTGACGTGATCCGAATATGAAACTCATCTCGCGAAAACAAGTCAAGAAACAACAACAAGTAATAGAATAAAGTTTTGATTATCTGACTTTGGTTTTAGTTATTAAATATATGATTGAAGAATTTTGAATGTTAAATAGTCATAGCCCTTTCTGTGTATGTATGGAACAAACAGGAAAAATGAAGATCTGGAAAGTACTTAGAAAATGTGTCTCGAAATCAGGGTAACTATTTCCCATTGGTGGAGAGGATTGTCGACAGTGGCGGCAAACAACAATGGCAACAACGATCGAACTGACAATCGGTACGACTGAATCAAAATGGTACCGTTAGATAACTACCCTAGCGAACTCCTCCTGTAGCGGCCAAGTATCCCGCTTCTCAAAGGTTGGCTTGACACGGAGATTTGATTACAACACGTATTTTTAAACACTCCAAACGAACGAAGAAGACATGAAATACACTGTAGAAGTCACTGTAAATAACACGGTTAAATACACGAATACGAATACAAAACTTACGTCTTACGCTACGATGAAGTACGATAGGATATGGTGCTGTACGGTTGAAAAATCATAGAGAAATCCAGCGCCAAGCGAACACACAAAACGAACCAAACTCCAAAGACCAACTGAAAAACGAGTTATGAATATGATAATATAGCTAGTAAGGTTAACGAATCGAAACGAAACAGGCGGACAAAAGACAAAATACAAAAGCTATCTAATTAGTAACATTCCGGCAATAACACCTCCTATAGTTAATTTGACGGCAAAGGAAAGAAACTTTTAAAGTCAAGAGGTTGTCGGTTAATAGGGAGAGGATTGTAAGTTGTAGAAGATGTTAATGACGAGTATAGTGTGTTTAAGAATTTTGTCAGAACTTGGGAATCCATCGAGGGGTGGGAGGGGACTTTGACGAAGTGTCCGTTCAATACTTTGTGTCAGTTAGCTGTTGGTGTATACTGTGAGATTTTTTATGTTAACAAATACGATTGATCAGAATTATATTTATGTAACGGCCCCTTTACTGTTTATTACAAGATATGCGATGAGCGAGAGTAACTGAGTTGACGAATTTATATTCAACGCCATATATTTGATACCCTGAAAAGGATCACATCGCGTTTTTCAGCGCCAAGCGAAGACATTCCGAGAGTATAAATCAAAACCCGTTCATTTTCAAGAATGTCCGAGAGCAAAGTACTAAACAATGTTGGGCGCGATGCCAACATTTAGGCGTGACGTCATTTAATTGTTTGAGTGACGGAAATTAAAGCTTATCAGGCATTAGAGTTTACCGATTGGATGCCGAAAAAATTGTCTCTCCCATGAGTGAACAATATCCACATCGACGCAACCCAGATTGCTGAGTTTAGTCCGCTGACAATAAAACTTCAACTACAACTAAACTGAGCGAATATATTCTATTTTTTGTTGGTGGAATGTCAGTGTCTTTGTTGTATGGAACACAGGATTTTCATTAGAACTGACCAACGTGCATTGATTTACTCTGGTCCTTAAAATTGGCTTCTCTGTGCTGCAGCTTTTCCTCGTTTCTTGTCAGCAATCAATCTTAGAATAAATGTACATCGGTATAAAAGAAGTTGTCTTCGTAAAATAATGCCCATCTTCAACTGAAAAAATTAAAAGACAATGTGTTTATAATTGTCCTCGGAACGCCAAAAAGCTTCCACGTCAACTTTAGTCACTTGACGTACTCACTCAACAAAATAAGTTTTACCACAACAAACTACTTTCTCGCTCTCTATATTGGTTGATTTACCGTGGTAAATCAGAGTCCAGACAACGATGCTGACGCCAGCTGAGGCCAGCATGTCACTCTTTGCAGCAAAATACAACTTACGAAAATTTCGTGTATATTTCTAAATATTTTGGTAAAAAACAAATTTCCACAGGTTTGCCGTGGTGTGGACTCTTATTTACCACGATTTACGTCATCACATGGTCTAAATTAGTTGTAGACTCACTCTGCGAAGCGCCTCGTGAGTCCACAACATTTTGAACATGTGATGACGTAAATCGTGGTAAATAAGAGTCCACACCACGGAAAAACTAGTGGAATTTACTAAATTTCTCTCGAATCTAATGAGGCCCATGCCTGTTGTCGTAACTACCACCAGAGTTAAAGTTAAATTACGTCTTTCGGAAGGATCTTGTGTGTACGTTTTTGTGATGTATGCAAAATAGACTAGTAAAATTCTAGAAAAAAGGGAACATTGGGTGGATATGAATTTCTAAAAATGACGGATCAAGGATTTCGGCGCGCAATAAGGACTGTGGTTGAGAGGGATTGCTTTTTAAAGAATTGCCCATTAGGAGTTTCTGAAGTACGGACACTTTGTCAGAGCACAAGATGCAGCCCGTATTTCCTTAATTCCGCCATGAACACTTGGTCATACTGCAGAGTGGAGGAAGATTAAGGTGGAGCAATATTCTGCACACACACATCATTCACTTTGCCCAATACTTATGATATATGATTTAAAACTCACCGACTCTTAAAAAAGGCATATGGCAAATTTTATGAGAAACAACTGATAATCCGAGCAGCGCATGCGTTCTAATTTTAACGCTTTGAAGACGAATATCTTCCTTCCAGGGTTGCAGAAGGCGCAAAAAAAAAAAAAAAACAAAAACAAAAAAAAAAAACAAAACAAAAAAACAAAAACAAAAAACAAAAAAAACCGACTCTTTTACTAATGTATTTTTGCTGCATGGTTCTCAAGTTTCACTAATCCATTCTCAGATCGAAAACAAGACTCTCGACATCACTAAGATAATGGGATTTTTCCATTTGTTAAGCCACCAATTGATAGTCAATTTGCTCTTCAATATACTCACAAAGTATGTTAGTAGTAAGAATGTGCCATATACATTTTAACGAACTTACGAGGCTAAAAACCACGTCTCCCACGCAATAACAATAAAAAAATTAATGCAATGTTTAAGTAGTCAAGAGCTGTCACTATACATGCCCATAACATATGGTAAAGATACTGCTCACTATTGATTTTATCAATGCAGAATACAGTTTGGAGGAGTGCTAGCTGTACGTAAACGCTTGTTTCTCGAAGTTTTATTTTGAGCGAGCAATGGACCATTTTGTGTCTGCAATCACATTTGTGCTACCTTTTAGCAAAACCGTCTTCTCTTCGTACAAAAAGCTGTGTTACGCACTTGTGGAACCTCAAGAGCCAACCCTTGACCATTACTATAGAGTTAGCAACCCCCAAGGCCACTAAATGACCATATGGCGAATTTTTGCGAATAAAAATCTTGTTTTAACATATCTCAGCACTAATTCTTTTTGATTAAGATATGCACTTTCGCGGCTTGCTGCATTTTCCAATTCCCAGCAAAACCAAAGAGAATGAAGAGCCAGTTGTCCTTAATCGTCGTTGTCTTGATTCTCGCCACTGCCTTGTTATTGACTGAGAGCGAAAGCTTCACTGGACCTATCACTTATGGAAAGAGAGACACCGAGAAGACAGTTCCTTGAACATTTTTACTCACACAACATTCCTTGCTTTTACTCTTATGTAGTATTGTTTTGCAGATGTACGAATGTTAACTTGCAGGACAGCTGCATGCAAACAACATGAAAGAAAAAAGAAAGACGATTGAAAAAATGTGATAAACGTCATGGTGTATTTAACACTTTCACTGTCAGGTTAACTCAACCTTAATGTTATTATTTAATAGATTGTAATAATGTAGTACATGCGTACGATGCTGTCGACGGCATTTGTGTGTTTTGGGTGAAATTTGGACAGATAATATAATGTCTTTACTATACTTCACTGTTTCCAAATTCATTTGATATATAAACGAGTTGTGCAGTAGGGCAAATAAATATAGAAAACGGAGGGAAACAAAGACTCAGGTCAATGCTGAATAGTAAATTAATCTTGTATTTACACTTACACATGTAGCCAGACTTTAAAATTAAATACAGCAAGCTGGATGTGCTTGCTATGGTTCATTTTGTCACAAATGTTTTCCGGCCATATTCTTTAGCATTGGACAATATTGGACGTTTCTATGCACATCTGGCCCAATTACTTGTAAATTTGATTTAAATTGTCTTCTTCTTTCCTTTTTGTACAGTTTACTCCGCGTGCAGTTCACAATATGTGTGAGGTAGCAAGGGAGCTTGGCTGCGGAAGATTCGGAAGAAAAGCCGATGGACAGAGCATCCGCTTGAGCGTCTAAGATCTCGTAAAACGAGTTAAGAAAGATCAAGGAAAATCGTAATGTTGTGTGTTCATTTCGAGAATAAACCCAGAACTCAAAATGTTTGATACATTTTACGTCTCTTGTTTCATTGGGGAAACCTATTTCAGTCTGCGTTTTTTGACCGTACTAGCATGAAATAGCTGTAAGATAAATCCTACAATACGCCATTGCCACTTTCTTACGCGAGAAGAGCGCAATTAGGATTGTTTCTGAAAAGTTTCTGAAAAGTTTCTGATTGGCCAAGAATGCAAAACTTGTTTGGATCAATCCAAGCTACTTCAGAAGACTGAGAGAACACCGAAAAGCTAGAGAAGTATGAGACTCAGAGTTTGCAGTTTGCAAGTATGTAGGTTTTAATCAAATACTAACAAAAAGTCTAGTACTTTTAGTGATCTTGTTCAAAAGATTTCGACTTAAGTCGTGTGGTAAGAGATATTCTTACACTGACAGCAAAGTTTACACCTAATCCAGGATTATTTATTATGAGTGCTTTAAACAACCGGGCTCAGCTTTTTAGTAAATGAGTTTGAAATGTGCATAATTTTTTCAAAATAAATTTTCTGAATATCTTTGTGCCAAGCAGAATTTAAGTCAATCACAGGTCGGAATAAAACACATTGTAACAGCAGTGCCATTCAATAATAAGATGACGACCATAATAATAATAACAAGGATTCAGAATGCTCAAAACACTTTGGGCCGATTTTTTAAACAAAGTCTAGCTCAGACCTGGTTTATTGCTAAATCAATGTTTAAACGGACGCTGTAAAACAGGGTTGGTAAAACGTTAAATTGCAGTTTTAGAACATGGATTGGAGTCAGTTTACAAAGACAACGTTTGGCCGTTGTCCTTTAAGCATGGCTGTTGCTTAAATCTTGTTTAGACCAGGACTTTCTTAACCGCGGTCTAAACCTTGCTTAAAAAATCGACCCTTATGGTTCGGCGAATAAATCATCATATGAAAATGTTTGCCTCGTGTTTATTTAAAGTTGTCATAAGACTCGCTTGTAAGTTAGTTTCAAGGAAATGCATACTCTTATGCTTCTAAATAATACTAGTATTTTATATTTCTGTGCGTTTTTTTTATAACAAAGGAATTTAAAGGTCCCGTTTCGGAACCGAAATCACTCACAGCAATAAAATAGTTCTATTTTGTGAATGTACATTGGAACTGTGGTTTCATCTGGCAAGATGACCCACATGATGGTTTCACAATGAATTGCGCCACATAAGTGCATTCCTTGAATAGTATAAGGGGATCCAGATGCAGTACTGCTGATCCACATGTTGAGGTTCACTCACACAATATTTGTAATATAAAGAAAAGCAATAACAAACAAAAAAGAAGCTAATGTTATGGGAAAAAAAGTATCGATAAGGTAGCGCATACAGCGTTTCGTCACAACCTAGATACTCAGTTGCATTATTGCAATGTGTTCAACAACTAAAAGGGCAGTGAAAATTCAACATAGCTTTAAAAGTACATTAAATTCAACTTAGTATTGAGTATTGATTTTCCTTTGACCGTTTAGATTAATATATTAAAACCCACACAGCTCACTTAGCAATGGATTCTCCTCGTCCTACATTCATAGTGTAGAAAATGTTCTCTGCAAGGTGGCTATAGTGAAGTAGAAATCACTTAAGGACTTTAAATTATCCAGGAGTCATGAAACATATATGGTTAATCAAACAGGAATATAATCTATAAAATGAAATCTGTAATCGCCAGCACTTATCTGAAGCAATCATTCTTCTGTTCGCTGCATTTAGAATAGTCCTGAAGAAACTATGAAGACGCAGTTGTTTGCATTTATAAGCTGTTTAATTCTCTTTGCCGTGTTCACGACAGAGACTCGAGCGTTCAGTGGTCCCCTCCCACTTGGCCGAAGAAGGGAATTAGATCAAAAGGTAATCGTAACACGGAGTAACTAGAAATACGATAATCGCAGATATCCCCTCGCTCTGTAATGGGTTTGCGGAAAGCGGAGTTCTTGTTTACTTTCCGCTTGGAGATTATTTTAAAATCTTTTTTTACAAACCACGGGTTTGTGTTGCGACGTCATCATTCGGCCGCTAAAAAAATTTTGTCGCACGGCAGTCTGGTTTAGTTCAGACAACGTGCACAGTCTGCAATTTTCGTGGACACTATCTGAACTCCAAAGTTCGCTGACACAACTTTTACACGCAACTACAGAATACTTCCGAGACTTGAAAGGCAAGAAAAGCGCAACTAGAATCGTGACTCGATCAGTTTTGCACAGTCAGTAAAGTCGATCTTCGACACAAAAAGTTTTATAAATTTCTCCAGCCAACGCTGTATCCTAACCTCATATATATGTTTTTTTTTTCACTTCATAAATTTAAAATGCGCTTCTTCGAGTGTAATAAATTTTCGAACTGTCAAAGCGAGAGCGCTTGTTTACACGCGTTCGAAGTCTCGCAAAATGTGTGAAAGTTGGCAAGGATTCAATTTTGAACACAAAACTTTTCAAACCGCGTTTGACGAATTTAAAATCTTTGACAGAAAAAAAAAATCACTAAATAATCTAAGAGCCGATTGTACTGAGCGAGTCAACCCGGTCATGAAATAGTACGAGGTCCGATTGTATTGAGAGAACAAATTTGGCCATCCATAGGCAATAATATACAAATAGACTGTCATTGTTTAATTTGGAAAGCAGTGGCCCCTGGCCGGGTTTTTTATACTTTAATAGCCTTCAAAAAGCAAGAGCACTTCAACCCGGTTACATTTCATCCTTGAATACAGTGTGCCAGCAAACACGGTGAGAAAAAAGTCAGACTGTCAGTGAAATTATGCAAATATGTCACGAATCGGATGACACAATCTTGCACGAAGGCAGTCTGAAATAGCTTTAAAAACTTGCGAAAAGATCACAATATAATCTACTTGGCCTTCATCACAGTTCCCGGGGCATCAAACGGCAAAATATACGGCGATTGTTGAAATACCATAATGATAACACTACTAATAGCATACGCGTACCGTACATTAGTTAGTGTAATTTTTTAAAACTCACCGGTTCCTGAAAGCCATAGCTTTAGCTCTTTTCCAGCAAAGGAAAGAAAACCCAAAACACTATTGTTTATTTCTTCAATGATTTCAAAATACACTGTATAGAGCAGTCCTCATACAGTGGGAAAATAGCACTTTCCATTGTGTTGTACATCGTCATCTTGTCAAAACTTGGATTCTGAAAACTACATTCCTGTTATTGTAAAAGGTGAAATTTGCCACGGTGATCGTTCGAGTTCCACCGACTGTATTTTGCTATTCCTTTACGAATGGGGGATGAAGTGTCCGCGTTTTAACACAATACTGGCGTCTGGGATTGTGTTCAGGTCGACCAGCGGATGCCTTAAAGAATTTGATTCACTGCTAGCAAGTTTGCCTCCGATACACTGGCAAAATATCCGGGAAGTTTAGAGCCGTCCGTCGAACTGCTTGGCCTTGTATCTGCATCTTGTTGTACAAAATCACGTTCGTTCGTACTCCATCGCATGTCACCTAAAAAACAAAAGGCAGTTTCTGGCCTAAGAGCCTGGGAACGAGGTCGTACGTCAGACTGACTGACTGATAGATTGACAGCCTAACATTAAATTTCGAGATGGCGACCCGCTTGGAGTCTCCAAATACGGTGATACTATTGCATTAGCGTTGTGATTATTTCCGTCGCTTCGGTCGGGGACTAAAATTTGTTCACCTTGTACCTTGAGTCTAGTCACTCTTGTACTATCTCCAAGGTGTGATGTGAGGCTTTTCCTAATAAAATATGATTCTTTCTTTGTACTGTAGGCTGGTAATGCAGTTCGCAATGCGTGTGAGGCAGCGAGAGGACTCGGCTGCGAAAGGTTCACAAGAGAAGACGATGGACCGAATATACAGTAGAAACAAAACTAGTACATAATAGATTGTAAACAAGTCACTCTTACAATTATACTCAATTGGAACAAGAAATAAGAAGAAACCGAAATGTTCACTGATCGTTGTAGATCCTTGTTATGTTGTTTACTGATTAAAAGTTTGAATCATGCGACTGTTGTTTAAGTGAATAGACGTTCTCCCTTTTTTGCATTTTAATTTACTGCAACAAAATTGGCTTCACTAATTTTTTAGTTTCTCTTCAGTGAAATGATTGTGCATCCCATAATTCTAAAGTAAGCTTAGTGTTTGTTACTGGTCAGAACTCATCAGGGTTATCAAAAGAGTCTTCATTTAAGGCGATCAAATTATTCATCTTTGAGCCCGCTATGAAACCTCCATCGAATGTTTGTTCTGAGAGAATGAGCCAGGGTCTAAATAATCACACGAATGAAGCGAATTGCTTTAGATGCACACTGAACTGCAATGCTATTAAAAATATGAACAACATTAAAGAGTGCTATTCTGCTTCACAAGAGCATTACTCTTTAAATAGCATGATGAAAGAACTTTCAGATGTAGCACACAATAACTCGTCATGACCAAACATTTGGTATATGTAGAGTGACACTCACTCATACAGCTTTGATTTATAGAAAAGTCTTCATGGACAACACTTGTCCCGATAAAGCATCACGTATTGTACGTTTCAGTTACAATCATAGTAATTCTTTTCAATTGGTTTCAAGTTACATTTAAAATCATGAAGAGTAAATTAGAAGGGTAAATTGCAAACAAAAAAGAAGATTTAAATATTAAAAACAATTGTTGTTTTGTGATATAGGTAACTATTATTAGTCGATTGATGTTTAAACTTTCTTCCATACAAGCTCAAGCAAAAATAAATAGTCCATTAATACTGTCAAAAGTAATCGTGTGATTGCTTTAGTTTTGCGTTTGTTACACTTTGGACTTTGGAATTGGGTTTTGGTGGCATTCTCGATCAATCAGGACTAAATGCAATTCTAGATTGCGGTGTGCTCACGCAATCAAGCAAGTACTGAGATAGCACACGGATACTTGTTGATAGAATATCTTTACTTTAAAGAAAAGTTGATCACAATTTATACTTAACATATTCACGCGTGGTGCTACCGAGAGTGTGTGCTTAATCTTCAGCTATAAAAATATTCAACCTAATGTGCATGCACTCAATGTCAGAGCGATTACAAAATACAAATTATTGAACACATTTTTTATTATCTGTTTTATTTTTCTTTTTCGATAAGTGTATTTGATCATGCTAAAATTGATTCTGAGAAACTCCTGTGTATGGTGCTGTTTGTGAGTCCTACACAATCATGGTGTATGCAGTACGTTCAATCAACACGTTTCTATTATGAACGACGAAACCACTGACGACACAACTCCATTGACCTCGGGCACACTACCGTATATCAGAGGCACCTCTGGGACGATAGCACGTATTCTACGACCCTACAACATCCGGGTAGCCCACAAACCCATCACGACTCTACGCAACTTACTGACCAACGTAAAGGACAAAGACGAACCCATCAACAGACAGGGAACAGTATAAAGAATATCTTGTACTGACTGCGAAGCCACCTACATCGATGAAACTGGCAGAAACCTGAACACGAGACTTACTGAACACAAACGAGCTACCAGAAACGGTGACGTCAGAAATCACATTTCTGAACACCACCGACAGACTGAACACGACATCAACTGGGACTCTGTTGAATGCATCAACCACAGTACCAACTACTACCAACAACTTACACTGGAAAGCTGGCACACAAACTTAGAACGGAAACCACTCAACAGATGCCAACAATTACCGGCACCTTACAAAAGACTGATAGATGACACCAAACGCAACTGAACGAACAACAGACAAATCAACAGGACAACAGAACATCAACTGACCAATAACGAAACACAACCAAGCCGACTCGACCAACCATAGACCGACATAACGGACCAATCATTTCAACAACCAGAGACATATATACCGCCATCTGACGAATACTTTCACTTGACTCTGAAGATGACTTCCGCTCAGGTAGTCGAAACGTCAGTCACCAACAACTTTCTGGAGACTACTCTAACCCGGACAATCACAACCAAACTAAGTTTATCTGTTGATCAAGTTACACATCACTATGAAGACTCAACTGTTTGTCTTTCTTAGCTGTTTTCTACTCTTTGCCAAGCTGACGAGGAAGACTCAAGCGTTTATGGGGCCAATAACAGTTCCGCCACATGTAAGAAGAGAACTTCTACATGAAATGTAATTTGAACAAAGCTTGGCTGAAAATCGTTCACCCAGTATCTAAAGTTTTACTGTTTACAATGATTTTACAATTTCAAGTCTGATCTCGAAGACTATGAAGGACAAGGCTTTTCCTGATCATAAATCTATGGCTTGGATTTATCCCCGAGCGAAGCGAAGCGGAGTGAGGGTAATAATCACGGCGCTAATGCAGCAAATTCGCTTTGTGTGGAGACTCCAAGCGAGTCGCCATCTCGAAATCTAATGTTCGTCAGTCAGTCTGTCAGTCTGTCAGTCTGTCATAGGGCGACCTCTAAGGCAATGACGTAATAATAATTATCGATTAGCGTCAAAGCGAGGTCAAACAAAGGTTTGAACGAAGCAGCAACTGTACGTAACTGCGTTCACGAAAATTAATTTGAAAACTGGAAAACTTGACACAGCACGGTCTCGCGAAGCTCGTCTGCAAAAGAGAAGGGAACTAGCACGGGCAAGGCGAAATCGTGAAACAATCGAACAGAGCCAAATACGTCTAGAGAAAAGACGACAAACATTTGATAATCGACAGCATCATGAACGGAAGCGTGCCGAAGAAACGGCTCCGCAAAGGGAACAGCGCTTGGAAGCAAATCGGGAGCTTCAGACGCCGTCTTGTGTTAAACTCAGATCCTTATTCAGAAAGGACAAGCAACAAAGGTTAGTCAGTGGAAAGCGAACAATCACTGTGACAAATATATTCTACCCGTATCTTGTAACTCGATCACTTCAAGAGTGTATCAAAATCTGTATGCTGATCATTTTCCCTCGTAGTATTGTTTTAACACGCTTCTGTCGCCAGTTTCGGCTACCGTATTGGCTCAGAGCAATCGGAACCTGGAGTTTTGAATGATTTAGTCAGATGTCTTATTATTTAATTCAAGACTAAAACTGTAACAAATACTGTAATTTGACATGTGGTGATTGCAGCGAGAATCGTTCACAAGCCCTTAGAAGTATGACTAGGTCTGAAGCCCGCCGTGTATAATTTGAAGTAAACCGTTCAAGTTTTGCTTTGATTCTGGGAGAAATCATGTTGTTTTGAGCGAGTTCACGTACAAAACAATTCGAGCTCATTAAACATGCATGCCTGAGTCTTTGTGCATGCAGTCCAGAGTAAAAAAAAATTGCACTGGAAGCCTATTTAATTGTACTACCTATGAATTCAAAATTGGAAAATCAGTGGGTTTTTTTTCCCGTACTACGACGGCCGACCAACTTCAAAATTTGAGTATTAGATTTTGAGAACGTGCTTGGCAGACTGTATAAATTAATTTGTCGTGCGGACCGACCGTGGGAAATACGTACTTCGTCACGCAATCGATTCTCTTTTTCAACGCAAAAGTATAACATACACCATTCTTTTTCTCCTTCCTTTGCGTGTAGCATTTGACTTCGAAGAAAAGATTGAGTCAACATTTCGGTAAAACAAAGGCTACTCTTCTTGGGAGTACCAAAGTAAAAGTCCCATCAATGTCAGAGCGAGGGGTATCTGCGATTATCGTATTTCTAGTATGTTTAAAATATTCGTTGTTGTTTAGACTGATAAATCTATTAACACTTCTATGAGCCAAATACGCGGTAATAATTAATTAAAATAAAGAGAGTATGACCAAGAGAACGTGCACGTATTCGGGCGCCAAAGTAATTGAACGACAAAAGACCGGGAAATGGAAACAGTACTTTGTAGTTCAGCACCCAACCGGTTGAAATATGCCGTGTAAAATTAGAAAAATGCAATTATGTGTCGTCGTGATCGTTCACTTACGTAGTTTGTAAACAAATATTTAGGGCTCTTCGCCAGCTACATAGCAATAGTGCATAGAAGTTAAAGCAGCAAGAGGAAACCGACATGCTTACAATTAAAGTATTTTATGCCACTCATCCCATCAATTTGCCATACGTCGACTTGTATTTGCTCAATCCCCATACCTTAACGTAAGGGGCAGGTTAATATACCTTTTTTTCTTGCAGGTTTCTCGTGCAGTTTGCAGTGTGAAACAGCGAGAGAGCTCTGCTACGAGACGTTCGCAAAGAAACCAGTGACGTGATCCGAATATGAAACTATATCTCGCGAAAACAAGTCAATAAACAACAACAAGTAATAGAATAAAGTTTTGATTATCTGACTTTGGTTTTAGTTATTAAATATATGATTGAAGAATTTTGAATGTTAAATAGTCATAGCCCTTTCTGTGTATGTATGGAACAAACAGGAAAAATGAAGATCTGGAAAGTACTTAGAAAATGTGTCTCGAAATCAGGGTAACTATTTCCCATTGGTGGAGAGGATTGTCGACAGTGGCGGCAAACAACAATGGCAACAACGATCGAACTGACAATCGGTACGACTGAATTAAAATTGTACCGTTAGATACCTACCGTAGCGAACTCCTCATGTAGCGGCCAAATATTCCGCTTCTCAAAGGTTGGCTTGACACGGAGATTTGATTACAACACGTATTTATAAACACTCCAAACGAACGAAGAAGACATGAAATACACTGTAGAAGTCACTGTAAATAACACGGTTAAATACACGAATACGAATACAAAACTTACGTCTTACGCTACGATGAAGTACGATAGGATATGGTGCTGTACGGTTGAAAAATCATATAGAAATCCAGCGCCAAGCGAACACACAAAACGAACCAAACTCCAAAGACCAACTGAAAAACGAGTTATAAATATGATTATATAGCTAGTAAGGTTAACGAATCGAAACGAAATAGGCGGACAAAAGACAAAATACAAAAGCTATCTAATTAGTAACATTCCGGCAATAACACCTCCTATAGTTAATTTGAAGGCAAAGGGAAGAAACTTTTAAAGTCAAGAGGTTGTCGGTTAATAGGGAGAGGATTGTAAGTTGTAGAAGATGTTAATGACGAGTATAGTGTGTTAAAGAATTTTGTCAGAACTTGGGAATCCATCGAGGGGTGGGAGGGGACTTTGACGAAGTGTCCGTTCAATACTTTGTGTCAGTTAGCTGTTGGTGTACTGTGAGATTTTTTATGTTAACAAATACGATTGATCAGAATTATATTTATGTAACGGCCCCTTTACTGTTTATTACAAGATATGCGATGAGCGAGAGTAACTGAGTTGACGAATTTATATTCAACGCCATATATTTGATTCCCTGGAAAGGATCACAACGCGTTTTTCAGCGCCAAGCGAAGACATTCCGAGAGTATAGATCAAAACCCGTTCATTTTCAAGAATGTCCGAGAGCAAAGTACTAAACAATGTTGGGCGCGATGCCGACATTTAGGCGTGACGTCATTTAATTGTTTGAGTGACGGAAATTAAAGCTTATCAGGCGTTAGAGTTTACCGATTGGATGCCGAAAAAATTGTCTTTCCCATGAGTAAACAATATCTACATCGAGGCAACCCAGATTGCTGAGTTTAGTCCGCTGACAATAAAACTTCAACTACAACTGAGCGAATGTATTATATTTTTTGTTGGTGGAATGTCAAAGTCTTTGTTGTATGGAACACAGGATTTTCATTTGTTCATTGATTAGAACTGACCACCACGCATTAGTCTACTCTGGCCCTTAAAGTTGGCTTCTTTGTGCTGCAGTTTTTCCTCGTTTCTTGTCAGCAATCAATCTTAGAATAAATGTACATAAGTGTAAAAGAAGTTGTCTTCGTAAAATAATGCCCATCTTCAACTGAAAAAATTAAAAGACAATGTGTTTATAATTGTCCTCGGAACGCCAAAAAGCTTCCACGTCCACTTTAGTCACTTGACGTACTCACTCAACAAAATAATTTATTACCACAACACACTACTTTCTCGCTCTCTATGTTGGTCGATTTACCGTGGTAAATAAGAGTCCAGACAACGATGCTGACGCCAGCTGAGGCCAGCATGTCACTCTTTGCAGCAAAATACAGCTTACGAAACTTTCCTGTATATTTCTAAATATTTTGGTAAAAAACAAATTTCCACAGGTTTGCCGTGGTGTGGACTCTTATTTACCACGCTTTACGTCAGTTAGTTGTAGACTCACTCTGCGAAGCGCCTCGTGAGTCCACAACATTTTGACCATGTGGTGACGTAAATCGTGGTAAACAAGAGTTCACACCACGGAAAAACTAGTGGAATTTACTAAATTTCTCTCGAATTAGTGGAGTTTGAATTTTGAGGAAAAAAAAATCTAATGACCAGGCTCGTGCCTGTTGTCGTAACTACCACCAGAGTTAAGGTTAAATTACGTCTTTCGAAAGGATCCTGTGTGTACCTTTTTTTGATGTATGCAAAAAGTCTAACGAATTGGGTGGATATGAATTGCTAAAAATGACGGATCAAGGATTTCGGCGCGCAATAAGGACTGTGGTTGAGAGGGATTGCTTTTTAAAGAATTGCCCATTAGGAGTTCCTGAAGTACGGACACTTTGTCAGAGCACAAGATGCAGCCCGTATATTTCCTTAATTCCGCCATGAACATTCAGTCATACTGCAGAGTGGAGAAAGATTAAGGTGGAGCTGTACACACACACATCATTCACTTTGCCCAATACTTATGATATATGATTTAAAACTCACCGACTCTTAAAAAAGGCATATGGCAAATTTTATGAAAAACAACTAATAATCCGACCAGCGCATGCGTTCTAATTTTAACGCTTTGAAGATGAATATCTTCCTTCCAAGGTTGGAGAACTCAAGGCACGAAAAAAAAAAAAAAAAAACCCAACTCTCTTACTAATGTATTTTTGCTGCCTGGTTCTCAAGATGTTCACTAATCCATTCTCAGATCGAAAACAAGATTCTCGACAGCACTAAGATAATGGGATTTTTCCATTTGTTAAGCCACCAATTGATAGTCAGTTTGCTCTTCAATATACTCACAAAATATGTTAGTAGCAAGAATGTGCCATATACATTTTAATGAATTTACGAGGCTAAAAACCACGTCTCCCACGCAATAACAATAAAAAATTAATATAATGTTTAAGTAGTCAAGAGCTGTCACTATACATGCCCATAACATATGGTAAAGATACTGCTCACTATCGATTTTATCAGTGCAGAATACAGTTTGGAGGAGTGCTAGCTGTACTTAAACGCTTGTTTCTCGAAGTTTTATTTTGAGCGATCAATGGACCATTTTGTGTCTGCAATCACATTTGTGCTACCTTTTAGCAAAACCGTCTTCTCTTCGTACAAGAAGCTGTATTACGCACTTGTGAAACCTCAAGAGCCAACCCTTGACCATTACTATAGAGTTGGCAACACCCAAGGCCATTAAATGACCATATCGTCGGTGTCTTGTTTTTCGTCACTGCCTTGTTATTGACTCAGAGCTAAAGCTTCACTGGACCTATCACTTATGGAAAGAGAGAAACGGAGAAGGTAATAGCCACACGCCGATTATCAAGACAGTTCCTTGAACATTTTCTAGTCACACAATATTCCTTGCTTTTACTCTTATGTAGTATTGTTTTGCAGATGTATGAATGTTAACTTGCAGGACAGCTGCATGCAAACAACATGAAAGAGAGGCACATGATGGTTTCACAATGAATTGCGCCACATAAGTGCATTCCTTGAATAGTATGAGGGGATCCAGATGCAGTACTGCTGATCCACATGTTGAGGTTCACTCACAAAATATTTGTAATACAAAAGAAAAGCAATAACAAACAAAAAAGAAGCTAATGTTATGGGAAAAAAATATCGATAAGGTAGCGCATACAGGGTTTCGTCACAACCTAGATACTGAGTTGCATTATTGCAATGTGTTCAACAACTAAAAGGGCAGTGAAAAAGTTTTTTCATTCAACATAGCTTTGAAAGTACATTAAATTCAACTTAGTATTGAGTATTGATTTTCCTTTGACCGTTTAGATTAATATATTAAAACCCACAACGATAAGATGACGACCATAATAATAATAACAAGGATTCAGAATGCTCAAAACACTTTGGGCCGATTTTTTAAACAAAGTCTAACTCAGACCTGGTTTATCGCTAAATTAATGTTTAAACGGACGCTGTAAAACAGGGTTGGTAAAACGTTAAATTGCAGTTTTAGAACATGGATCGGAGTCAGTTTACAAAGACAACGTTTGGCCGTTGTCCTTTAAGCATGGCTGTTGCTTAAATCTTGTTTAGACCAGGACTTTCTTAACCGCGGTCTAAACCTTGCTTAAAAAATCGACCCTTATGGTTCGGCGAATAAATTATCATATGAAAATGTTTGCCTCGTGTTTATTTAAAGTTGTCATAAAACTCGCTTGTAAGTTAGTTTCAAGGAAATGCATACTCTTATGCTTCTAAATAATACTAGTATTTTATATTTCTGTGCGTTTTTTTTATAACAAAGGAATTTAAAGGTCCCGTTTCGGAACCGAAATCACTCACAGCAATAAAATAGTTCTATTTTGTGAATGCACATTGGAACTGTGGTTTCATCTGGCAAGATGACCCACATGATGGTTTCACAATGAATTGCGCCACATAAGTGCATTCCTTGAATAGTATGAGGGGATCCAGATGCAGTACTGCTGATCCACATGTTGAGGTTCACTCACACAATATTTGTAATATAAAGAAAAGCAATAACAAACAAAAAAGAAGCTAATGTTATGGGAAAAAAAGTATTGATAAGGTAGCGCATACAGGGTTTCGTCACAACCTAGATACTGAGTTGCATTATTGCAATGTGTTCAACAACTAAAAGGGCAGTGAAAATTCAATATAGCTTTAAAAGTACATTAAATTCAACTTAGTATTGAGTATTGATTTTCCTTTGACCGTTTAGATTAATATATTAAAACCCACACAGCTCACTTAGCAATGGATTCTCCTCGTCCTACATTCATAGTGTAGAAAATGTTCTCTGCAAGGTGGCTATAGTGAAGTAGAAATCACTTAAGGACTTTAAATTATCCAGGAGTCATGAAACATATATGGTTAATCAAACAGGAATATAATCTATAAAATGAAATCTGTAATCGCCAGCACTTATCTGAAGCAATCATTCTTCTGTTCGCTGCATTTAGAATAGTCCTGAAGAAACTATGAAGACGCAGTTGTTTGCATTTATAAGCTGTTTAATTCTCTTTGCCGTGTTCACGACAGAGACTCGAGCGTTCAGTGGTCCCCTCCCACTTGGCCGAAGAAGGGAATTAGATCAAAAGGTAATCGTAACACGGAGTAACTAGAAATACGATAATCGCAGATATCCCCTCGCTCTGTAATGGGTTTGCGGAAAGCGGAGTTCTTGTTTACTTTCCGCTTGGAGATTATTTTAAAATCTTTTTTTACAAACCACGGGTTTGTGTTGCGACGTCATCATTCGGCCGCTAAAAAAATTTTGTCGCACGGCAGTCTGGTTTAGTTCAGACAACGTGCACAGTCTGCAATTTTCGTGGACACTATCTGAACTCCAAAGTTCGCTGACACAACTTTTACACGCAACTACAGAATACTCCCGAGACTTGAAAGGCAAGAAAAGCGCAACTAGAATCGTGACTCGATCAGTTTTGCACAGTCAGTAAAGTCGATCTTCGACACAAAAAGTTTTATAAATTTCTCCAGCCAACGCTGTATCCTAACCTCATATATATGTTTTTTTTTTCACTTCATAAATTTAAAATGCGCTTCTTCGAGTGTAATAAATTTTCGAACTGTCAAAGCGAGAGCGCTTGTTTACACGCGTTCGAAGTCTCGCAAAATGTGTGAAAGTTGGCAAGGATTCAATTTTGAACACAAAACTTTTCAAACCGCGTTTGACGAATTTAAAATCTTTGACAGAAAAAAAAAATCACTAAATAATCTAAGAGCCGATTGTACTGAGCGAGTCAACCCGGTCATGAAATAGTACGAGGTCCGATTGTATTGAGAGAACAAATTTGGCCATCCATAGGCAATAATATACAAATAGACTGTCATTGTTTAATTTGGAAAGCAGTGGCCCCTGGCCGGGTTTTTTATACTTTAATAGCCTTCAAAAAGCAAGAGCACTTCAACCCGGTTACATTTCATCCTTGAATACAGTGTGCCAGCAAACACGGTGAGAAAAAAGTCAGACTGTCAGTGAAATTATGCAAATATGTCACGAATCGGATGACACAATCTTGCACGAAGGCAGTCTGAAATAGCTTTAAAAACTTGCGAAAAGATCACAATATAATCTACTTGGCCTTCATCACAGTTCCCGGGGCATCAAACGGCAAAATATACGGCGATTGTTGAAATACCATAATGATAACACTACTAATAGCATACGCGTACCGTACATTAGTTAGTGTAATTTTTTAAAACTCACCGGTTCCTGAAAGCCATAGCTTTAGCTCTTTTCCAGCAAAGGAAACAAAACCCAAAACACTATTGTTTATGTATTCAATGATTTCAAAATACACTGTATAGAGCAGTCCTCATACAGTGGGAAAATAGCACTTTCCATTGTGTTGTACATCGTCATCTTGTCAAAACTTGGATTCTGAAAACTACATTCCTGTTATTGTAAAAGGTGAAATTTGCCACGGTGATCGTTTGAGTTCCACCGACTGTATTTTGCTATTCCTTTACGAATGGGGGATGAAGTGTCCGCGTTTTAACACAATACTGGCGTCTGGGATTGTGTTCAGGTCGACCAGCGGATGCCTTAAAGAATTTGATTCACTGCTAGCAAGTTTGCCTCCGATACACTGGCAAAATATCCGGGAAGTTTAGAGCCGTCCGTCGAACTGCTTGGCCTTGTATCTGCATCTTGTTGTACAAAATCACGTTCGTTCGTACTCCATCGCATGTCACCTAAAAAACAAAAGGCAGTTTCTGGCCTAAGAGCCTGGGAACGAGGTCGTACGTCAGACTGACTGACTGATAGATTGACAGCCTAACATTAAATTTCGAGATGGCGACCCGCTTGGAGTCTCCAAATACGGTGATACTATTGCATTAGCGTTGTGATTATTTCCGTCGCTTCGGTCGGGGACTAAAATTTGTTCACCTTGTACCTTGAGTCTAGTCACTCTTGTACTATCTCCAAGGTGTGATGTGAGGCTTTTCCTAATAAAATATGATTCTTTCTTTGTACTGTAGGCTGGTAATGCAGTTCGCAATGCGTGTGAGGCAGCGAGAGGACTCGGCTGCGAAAGGTTCACAAGAGAAGACGATGGACCGAATATACAGTAGAAACAAAACTAATACATAATAGATTGTAAACAAGTCACTCTTACAATTATACTCAATTGGAACAAGAAATAAGAAGAAACCGAAATGTTCACTGATCGTTGTAGATCCTTGTTATGTTGTTTACTGATTAAAAGTTTGAATCATGCGACTGTTGTTTAAGTGAATAGACGTTCTCCCTTTTTTGCATTTTAATTTACTGCAACAAAATTGGCTTCACTAATGTTTTAGTTTCTCTTCAGTGAAATGATTGTGCATCCCATAATTCTAAAGTAAGCTTAGTGTTTGTTACTGGTCAGAACTCATCAGGGTTATCAAAAGAGTCTTCATTTAAGGCGATCAAATTATTCATCTTTGAGCCCGCTATGAAACCTCCATCGAATGTTTGTTCTGAGAGAATGAGCCAGGGTCTAAATAATCACACGAATGAAGCGAATTGCTTTAGATGCACACTGAACTGCAATGCTATTAAAAATATGAACAACATTAAAGAGTGCTATTCTGCTTCACAAGAGCATTACTCTTTAAATAGCATGATGAAAGAACTTTCAGATGTAGCACACAATAACTCGTCATGACCAAACATTTGGTATATGTAGAGTGACACTCACTCATACAGCTTTGATTTATAGAAAAGTCTTCATGGACAACACTTGTCCCGATAAAGCATCACGTACTGTACGTTTCAGTTACAATCATAGTAATTCTTTTCAATTGGTTTCAAGTTACATTTAAAATCATGAAGAGTAAATTAGAAGGGTAAATTGCAAACAAAAAAGAAGATTTAAATATTAAAAACAATTGTTGTTTTGTGATATAGGTAACTATTATTAGTCGATTGATGTTTAAACTTTCTTCCATACAAGCTCAAGCAAAAATAAATAGTCCATTAATACTGTCAAAAGTAATCGTGTGATTGCTTTAGTTTTGCGTTTGCTACACTTTGGACTTTGGAATTGGGTTTTGGTGGCATTCTCGATCAATCAGGACTAAATGCAATTCTAGATTGCGGTGTGCTCACGCAATCAAGCAAGTACTGAGATAGCACACGGATACTTGTTGATAGAATATCTTTACTTTAAAGAAAAGTTGATCACAATTTATACTTAACATATTCACGCGTGGTGCTACCGAGAGTGTGTGCTTAATCTTCAGCTATAAAAATATTCAACCTAATGTGCATGCACTCAATGTCAGAGCGATTACAAAATACAAATTATTGAACACATTTTTTATTATCTGTTTTATTTTTCTTTTTCGATAAGTGTATTTGATCATGCTAAAATTGATTCTGAGAAACTCCTGTGTATGGTGCTGTTTGTGAGTCCTACACAATCATGGTGTATGCAGTACGTTCAATCAACACGTTTCTATTATGAACGACGAAACCACTGACGACACAACTCCATTGACCTCGGGCACACTACCGTATATCAGAGGCACCTCTGAGACGATAGCACGTATTCTATGACCCTACAACATCCGGGTAGCCCACAAACCCATCACGACTCTACGCAACTTACTGACCAACGTAAAGGACAAAGACGAACCCCTCAACAGACAGGGAACAGTATAAAGAATATCTTGTACTGACTGCGAAGCCACCTACATCGATGAAACTGGCAGAAACCTGAACACGAGACTTACTGAACACAAACGAGCTACCAGAAACGGCGACGTCAGAAATCACATTTCTGAACACCACCGACAGACTGAACACGACATCAACTGGGACTCTGTTGAATGCATCAACCACAGTACCAACTACTACCAACAACTTACACTGGAAAGCTGGCACACAAACGTAGAACGGAAACCACTCAACAGATGCCAACAATTACCGGCACCTTACAAACGACTGATAGATGACATCAAACGCAACCGAACCAACAACAGACAAATCAACAGGACAACAGAACATCAACTGACCAATAACGAAACACAACCAAGCCGACTCGACCAACCATAGACCGACATAACGGACCAATCATTTCAACAACCAGAGACATATATACCGCCATCTGACGAATACTTTCACTTGACTCTGAAGATGACTTCCGCTTAGGTAGTCGAAACGTCAGTCACCAACAACTTTCTGGAGACTACTCTAACCCGGACAATCACAACCAAACTAAGTTTATCTGTTGATCAAGTTACACATCACTATGAAGACTCAACTGTTTGTCTTTCTTAGCTGTTTTCTACTCTTTGCCAAGCTGACGAGGAAGACTCAAGCGTTTATGGGGCCAATAACAGTTCCGCCACATGTAAGAAGAGAACTTCTACATGAAATGCAATTTGAACAAAGCTTGGCTGAAAATCGTTCACCCAGTATCTAAAGTTTTACTGTGTACAATAATTTTACAATTTCAAGTCTAATCTCGAAGACTATGAAGGACAAGGCTTTTCCTGATCAGAAGTCTATGGCTTGGATTTATCCCCGAGCGAAGCGAAGCGAAGTGAGGGTAATAATCACGGCGCTAATGCAGCAAATTCGCTTTGTGTGGAGACTCCAAGCGAGTCGCCATCTCGAAATCTAATGTTCGTCAGTCAGTCTGTCAGTCTGTCAGTCTGTCATAGGGCGACCTCTAAGGCAATGACGTAATAATAATTATCGATTAGCGTCAAAGCGAGGTCAAACAAAGGTTTGAACGAAGCAGCAACTGTACGTAACTGCGTTCACGAAAATTAATTTGAAAACTGGAAAACTTGACACAGCACGGTCTCGCGAAGCTCGTCTGCAAAAGAGAAGGGAACTAGCACGGGCAAGGCGAAATCGTGAAACAATCGAACAGAGCCAAATACGTCTAGAGAAAAGACGACAAACATTTGATAATCGACAGCATCATGAACGGAAGCGTGCCGAAGAAACGGCTCCGCAAAGGGAACAGCGCTTGGAAGCAAATCGGGAGCTTCAGACGCCGTCTTGTGTTAAACTCAGATCCTTATTCAGAAAGGACAAGCAACAAAGGTCAGTCAGTGGAAAGCGAACAATCACTGTGAAAAATATATTCTACCCGTATCTTGTAACTCGATCACTTCAAGAGTGTATCAAAATCTGTATGCTGATCATTTTCCCTCGAAGTATTGTTTTAACTTTTAGCTTCTGTCGCCAGTTTCGGCTACCGTATTGGCTCAGAGCAATCGGAACCTGGAGTTTTGAATGATTTAGTCAGATGTCTTATTATTTAATTCAAGACTAAAACTGTAACAAATACTGTAATTTGACATGTGGTGATTGCAGCGAGAATCGTTCACAAGCCCTTAGAAGTATGACTAGGTCTGAAGCCCGCCGTGTATAATTTGAAGTAAACCGTTCAAGTTTTGCTTTGATTCTGGGAGAAATCATGTTGTTTTGAGCGAGTTCACGTACAAAACAATTCGAGCTCATTAAACATGCATACCTGAGTCTTTGTGCATGCAGTCCAGAGTAAAAACAAATTGCATTGGAAGCCTATTTAATTTTATTATATGGCACTGATACTACGCACGCTACGATTGGTTAATTTACCGGTCCATACTTTCCTGTACGGACCGCAAATTGATTTTACGCACGTTCTGATTGGTCAAATTTACCGGTCCATAACTTACTGTACGGACCGCAAAATCAGTTTGCACATGTGGATCGCAAATGATTACTCGAAAAGTTTCTAAACGTTTGTCATAAAAGGCCCAGAAGTGCAATGGGAAGTTTAAACGTTCCGGATACTCACTGTTAAGTTATGATGATCGGGGAAAGCTTACAATCTTGGAAATGACCGTTACGAAGAAGGAAAACATCCAAGGAAAAAATTGCTTGCGACTTCAGCCGTCATTGACAACAACCGCTGCAGAGTATGGAGGGTTCTTTCACCTCTGTGTTAAAATTTGCACACTTGCCAGGAAGAAAGTGGAAAGCGAACAATCACCGTGAACAGTTATGACTAAAACCGTGCAAGAATCAAGTTTTGCAGACATGTTTGCTCATCATGGCGCACTATGAAGACTGTAAATAATTTTTCACAATGCACGAGAACTCTGTATTTCGAAATCACTGACTGGGACAAAAACGCCGTGGTGATTTGAGGACGTTTATTTTGCTGGAAGAAACCTAAACGCTCCAGGAGGAGGCAGGAAAATTAAGCGGTGAGTTTTGAATAATATAACTTTCAACGATGTGTCGGTCACAGTTTGTGATGAAATGATTTTCTTTTAGTGCCATTTTGACTTCTACATTATTGTACGTGTAAGAAACTATTCAAAAGAATAAAAAATACTCTGAGTTACAAAGCAGTTTCTTCTGGAAAGAGATAAGACTGCAGTTTTTTTAAATCTTTAGTGAGCAAGCAAGGGCGAGTTCGAGTCGTTCACCGAATAAAGTTCACTGCAGTGTCGTTGTTTGACACACGCTATGGGCCATTTCATTCAGCTCAGAACAAATTAGTATTTATCCAGGCAGTTGGTTCGACAGACGCATATTTTCTTTCAAGATTTTCAAATCGGTAGAATTGTAAGCTGTTAACTGAATTTGTTGTGAAAACAAACGTGCGTAATTCATGCCTGATCGCGATTGATGTTGTTGAATGAACGAGACGAGTACTCGTTGGGGCCTTGTTTTGTGTTTGCCGAAAGATCTAAAGCCATATAATAAATATCTTATTAACCTCGTTTGCTTGGTCCGTACTGTAAGTTATGGATCCTCGTTTTTTTCGTCGCCTTATGGCCCTCGCGCGAAGCGCGCTCGGGCCATAAGGCGACGAAAAAAACTCGGTCCATAACTTACTGTACGGACCGCGCGCTCGGTTAATAAGATCTATGTACTGCCTATGAATTCAAAATTGGAAAATCAGTGGTTTTTTTTCCCGTACTACGACGGCCGACCAACTTCAAAATTTGAGTATTAGATTTTGAGAACGTGCTTGGCAGACTGTATAAATTAATTTGTCGTGCGGACCGACCGTGGGAAATACGTACTTCGTCACGCAATCGATTCTCTTTTTCAACGCAAAAGTATAACACACACCATTCTTTTTCTCCTTCCTTTGCGTGTAGCATTTGACTTCGAAGAAAAGATTGAGTCAACATTTCGGTAAAACAAAGGCTACTCTTCTTGGGAGTACCAAAGTAAAAGTCCCATCAATGTCAGAGCGAGGGGTATCTGCGATTATCGTATTTCTAGTATGTTTAAAATATTCGTTGTTGTTTAGACTGATAAATCTATTAACACTTCTATGAGCCAAATACGCGGTAATAATTAATTAAAATAAAGAGAGTATGACCAAGAGAACGTGCACGTATTCGGGCGCCAAAGTAATTGAACGACAAAAGACCGGGAAATGGAAACAGGACTTTGTAGTTCAGCACCCAACCGGTTGAAATATGACGTGTAAAATTAGAAAAATGCAATTATGTGTCGTCGTGATCGTTCACTTACGTAGTTTGTAAACAAATATTTAGGGCTCTTCGCCAGCTACATAGCAATAGTGCATAGAAATTAAAGCAGCAAGAGGAAACCGACATGCTTACAATTAAAGTATCTTATGCCACTCATCCCATCAATTTGCCATACGGCGACTTGTATTTGCTCAATCCCCATACCTTAACGTAAGGGGCAGGTTAATATACCTTTTTTTCTTGCAGGTTTCTCGTGCAGTTTGCAGTGTGAAACAGCAAGAGAGCTCTGCTACGAGACGTTCGCAAAGAAACCAGTGACGTGATCCGAATATGAAACTATATCTCGCGAAAACAAGTCAATAAACAACAACAAGTAATAAAATAAAGTTTTGATTATCTGACTTTGGTTTTAGTTATTAAATATATGATTGAAGAATTTTGAATGTTAAATAGTCATAGCCCTTTCTGTGTATGTATGGAACAAACAGGAAAAATGAAGATCTGGAAAGTACTTAGAAAATGTGTCTCGAAATCAGGGTAACTATTTCCCATTGGTGGAGAGGATTGTCGACAGTGGCGGCAAACAACAATGGCAACAACGATCGAACTGACAATCGGTACGACTGAATCAAAATGGTACCGTTAGATAACTACCCTAGCGAACTCCTCCTGTAGCGGCCAAGTATCCCGCTTCTCAAAGGTTGGCTTGACACGGAGATTTGATTACAACACGTATTTATAAACACTCCAAACGAACGAAGAAGACATGAAATACACTGTAGAAGTCACTGTAAATAACACGGTTAAATACACGAATACGAATACAAAACTTACGTCTTACGCTACGATGAAGTACGATAGGATATGGTGCTGTACGGTTGAAAAATCATAGAGAAATCCAGCGCCAAGCGAACACACAAAACGAACCAAACTCCAAAGACCAACTGAAAAACGAGTTATGAATATGATAATATAGCTAGTAAGGTTAACGAATCGAAACGAAACAGGCGGACAAAAGACAAAATACAAAAGCTATCTAATTAGTAACATTCCGGCAATAACACCTCCTATAGTTAATTTGACGGCAAAGGAAAGAAACTTTTAAAGTCAAGAGGTTGTCGGTTAATAGGGAGAGGATTGTAAGTTGTAGAAGATGTTAATGACGAGTATAGTGTGTTTAAGAATTTTGTCAGAACTTGGGAATCCATCGAGGGGTGGGAGGGGACTTTGACGAAGTGTCCGTTCAATACTTTGTGTCAGTTAGCTGTTGGTGTACTGTGAGATTTTTTATGTTAACAAATACGATTGATCAGAATTATATTTATGTAACGGCCCCTTTACTGTTTATTACAAGATATGCGATGAGCGAGAGTAACTGAGTTGACGAATTTATATTCAACGCCATATATTTGATACCCTGGAAAGGATCACATCGCGTTTTTCAGCGCCAAGCGAAGACATTCCGAGAGTATAAATCAAAACCCGTTCATTTTCAAGAATGTCCGAGAGCAAAGTACTAAACAATGTTGGGCGCGATGCCAACATTTAGGCGTGACGTCATTTAATTGTTTGAGTGACGGAAATTAAAGCTTATCAGGCATTAGAGTTTACCGATTGGATGCCGAAAAAATTGTCTCTCCCATGAGTGAACAATATCCACATCGACGCAACCCAGATTGCTGAGTTTAGTCCGCTGACAATAAAACTTCAACTACAACTAAACTGAGCGAATATATTCTATTTTTTGTTGGTGGAATGTCAGTGTCTTTGTTGTATGGAACACAGGATTTTCATTAGAACTGACCAACGTGCATTGGTTTACTCTGGTCCTTAAAATTGGCTTCTCTGTGCTGCAGCTTTTCCTCGTTTCTTGTCAGCAATCAATC
The DNA here is from genome assembly GCA_964036295.1 of Plumapathes pennacea. Classification (NCBI taxonomy): domain Eukaryota; kingdom Metazoa; phylum Cnidaria; class Anthozoa; order Antipatharia; family Myriopathidae; genus Plumapathes; species Plumapathes pennacea. The sequence continues at coordinate 9,642,631 of OZ038469.1, read as the reverse complement.
TTAGAATAAATGTACATCGGTATAAAAGAAGTTGTCTTCGTAAAATAATGCCCATCTTCAACTGAAAAAATTAAAAGACAATGTGTTTACAATTGTCCTCGGAACGCCAAAAAGCTTCCACATCAACTTTAGTCACTTGACGTACTCACTCAACAAAATAAGTTTTACCACAACACACTACTTTCTCGCTCTCTATATTTGTTGATTTACCGTGGTAAATAAGAGTCCAGACAACGATGCTGACGCCAGCTGAGGCCAGCATGTCACTCTTTGCAGCAAAATACAACTTACAAAACTTTCGTGTATATTTCTAAATATTTTGGTAAAAAACAAATTTCCACAGGTTTGCCGTGGTGTGGACTCTTATTTACCACGCTTTACGTCAGTTAGTTGTAGACTCACTCTGCGAAGCGCCTCGTGAGTCCACAACATTTTGAACATGTAGTGACGTAAATCGTGGTAAATAAGAGTCCACACCACGGAAAAACTAGTGGAATTTACTAAATTTCTCTCGAATTAGTGGAGTTTGAATTTTGAGGAAAAAAATCTAATGAGGCCCATGCCTGTTGTCGTAACTACCACCAGATTTAAAGTTAAATTACGTCTTTCGGAAGGATCCTGTGTGTACGTTTTTGTGATGTATGCAAAATAGACTAGTAAAATTCTAGAAAAAAGGGAACATTCTCCTTAAACGAATTGGGTGGATATGAATTTCTAAAAATGACGGATCAAGGATTTCGGCGCGCAATAAGGACTGTGGTTGAGAGGGATTGCTTTTTAAAGAATTGCCCATTAGGAGTTTCTGAAGTACGGACACTTTGTCAGAGCACAAGATGCAGCCCGTATTTCCTTAATTCCGCCATGAACACTTGGTCATACTGCAGAGTGGAGGAAGATCAAGGTGGAGCAATATTCTGCACACACACACATCATTCACTTTGCCCAATACTTATGATATATGATTTAAAACTCACCGACTCTTAAAAAAGGCATATGGCAAATTTTATGAGAAACAACTGATAATCCGAGCAGCGCATGCGTTCTAATTTTAACGCTTTGAAGACGAATATCTTCCTTCCATGGTTGCAGAAGGCACGAAAAAAAAAAAAAACAAAAACAAAAAAAAAATAAAAAAAAAAACAAAAACAAAAAACAAAAAAAAAAACGACTCTTTTACTAATGTATTTTTGCTGCATGGTTCTCAAGATGGTTTCACTAATCCATTCTCAGATCGAAAACAAGACTCTCGACATCACTAAGATAATGGGATTTTTCCATTTTTTAAGCCACCAATTGATAGTCAGTTTGTTCTTCAATATACTCACAAAGTATGTTAGTAGTAAGAATGTGCCATATACATTTTAACGAACTTACGAGGCTAAAAACCACGTCTCCCACGCAATAACAATAAAAACATTAATGCAATGTTTAAGTAGTCAAGAGCTGTCACTATACATGCCCATAACATATGGTAAAGATACTGCTCACTATTAATTTTATCAATGCAGAATACAGTTTGGAGGAGTGCTAGCTGTACGTAAACGCTTGTTTCTCGAAGTTTTATTTTGAGCGAGCAATGGACCATTTTGTGTCTGCAATCACATTTGTGCTACCTTTTAGCAAAACCGTCTTCTCTTCGTACAAAAAGCTGTGTTACGCACTTGTGGAACCTCAAGAGCCAACCCTTGACCATTACTATAGAGTTAGCAACCCCCAAGGCCATTAAATGACCATATGGCGAATGTTTGCGAATAAAAATCTTGTTTTAACACATCTCAGCACTAATTCTTTTTGATTAAGATATGCACTTTCGCGGCTTGCTGCATTTTCTAATTCCAAGCAAAACCAAAGAGAATGAAGAACCAGTTGTCCTTAATCGTCGTTGTCTTGATTCTCGCCACTGCCTTGTTATTGACTGAGAGCGAAAGCTTCACTGGACCTATCACTTATGGAAAGAGAGACACCGAGAAGACAGTTCCTTGAACATTTTTAGTCACACAACATTCCTTGCTTTTACTCTTATGTAGTATTGTTTTGCAGATGTACGAATGTTAACTTGCAGGACAGCTGCATGCAAACAACATGAAAGAAAAAAGAAAAAAACGAAAGAAAGAAAGAAAGACGATTGAAAAAATGTGATAAACGTCATGGTGTATTTAACACTTTCACTGTCAGTGGTTAACTCAACCTTGAACATGTTATCATTTAATAAATTGTAATAGTGTAGTACGTGCGTACGATGTTGTCGACAGCATTTGTGTATTTTGAGTGAAATTTGGACAGATAATATAATGTCTTTACTATACTTCACTGTTTCCAAATTCATTTGATATATAAACGAGTTGTCGGGCAAATAAATATAGAAAACGGAGGGAAACAAAGACTCAGGTCAATGCTGAATAGTAAATTAATCTTTTATTTACACTTACACATGTAGCCAAACTTTAAAATTAAATACAGCAAGCTGGATGTGCTTGCTATGGTTCATTTTGTCACAAATGTTTTCCGGCCATATTCTTTAGCATTGGACAATATTGGACGTTTCTATGCACATCTGGCCCAATTATTTGTAAATTTGATTTAAATTGTCTTCTTCTTTCCTTTTTGTACAGTTTACTCCGCGTGCAGTTCACAATATGTGTGAGGTAGCAAGGGAGCTTGGCTGAGGAAGATTCGGAAGAAAAGCCGATGGACAGAGCAGCCACTTGAGCGTCTAAGATCTCGTAAAACGAGTTAAGAAAGATCAAGGAAAATCGTAATGTTGTGTGTTCTTTTCGAGAATAAACCCAGAACTCAAAATGTTTGATACATTTTACGTCTCTTGTTTCATTGGGGAAACCTATTTCAGTCTGCGTTTTTTGACCGTACTAGCATGAAATAGCTGTAAGACAAATCCTACAATACGCCATTGCCACTTTCTTACGCGAGAAGAGCGCAATTAGGATTGTTTCTGAAAAGTTTCTGAAAAGTTTCTGATTGGCCAAGAATGCAAAACTTGTTTGGATCAATCCAAGCTACTTCAGAAGACTGAGAGAACACCGAAAAGCTAGAGAAGTATGAGACTCAGAGTTTGCAGTTTGCAAGTATGTAGGTTTTAATCAAATACTAACAAAAAGTCTAGTACTTTTAGTGATCTTGTTCAAAAGATTTCGACTTAAGTCGTGTGGTAAGAGATATTCTTACACTGACAGCAAAGTTTACACCTAATCCAGGATTATTTATTATGAGTGCTTTAAACAACCGGGCTCAGCTTTTTAGTAAATGAGTTTGAAATGTGCATAATTTTTTCAAAATAAATTTTCTGAATATCTTTGTGCCAAGCAGAATTTAAGTCAATCACAGGTCGAAATAAAACACATTGTAACAGCAGTGCCATTCAACGATAAGATGACGACCATAATAATAATAACAAGGATTCAGAATGCTCAAAACACTTTGGGCCGATTTTTTAAACAAAGTCTAACTCAGACCTGGTTTATCGCTAAATTAATGTTTAACGCTGTAAAACAGGGTTGGTAAAACGTTAAATTGCAGTTTTAGAACATGGATCGGAGTCAGTTTACAAAGACAACGTTTGGCCGTTGTCCTTTAAGCATGGCTGTTGCTTAAATCTTGTTTAGACCAGGACTTTCTTAACCGCGGTCTAAACCTTGCTTAAAAAATCGACCCTTATGGTTCGGCGAATAAATTATCATATGAAAATGTTTGCCTCGTGTTTATTTAAAGTCGTCATAAAACTCGCTTGTAAGTTAGTTTCAAGGAAATGCATACTCTTATGCTTCTAAATAATACTAGTATTTTATATTTCTGTGCGTTTTTTTTATAACAAAGGAATTTAAAGGTCCCGTTTCGGAACCGAAATCACTCACAGCAATAAAATAGTTCTATTTTGTGAATGCACATTGGAACTGTGGTTTCATCTGGCAAGATGACCCACATGATGGTTTCACAATGAATTGCGCCACATAAGTGCATTCCTTGAATAGTATGAGGGGATCCAGATGCAGTACTGCTGATCCACATGTTGAGGTTCACTCACACAATATTTGTAATATAAAGAAAAGCAATAACAAACAAAAAAGAAGCTAATGTTATGGAAAAAAAGTATCGATAAGGTAGCGCATACAGCGTTTCGTCACAACCTAGATACTGAGTTGCATTTTTGCAATGTGTTCAACAACTAAAAGGGCAGTGAAAAAGTTTTTTCATTCAACATAACTTTGAAAATACATTAAATTCAACTTAGTATTGAGTATTGATTTTCCTTTGACCGTTTAGATTAATATATTTAAACTCACACAGCTCACTTAGCAATGGATTCTCCTCGTCCTATATTCATATTGTAGGAAATGTTCTCTGCAAGGTGGCTATAGTGAAGTAGAAATCACTTAAGGACTTTAAATTATCCAGGAGTCATGAAACATATGGTTAATCAAACAGCAATATATTCTATAAAATGAAGTTTGTAATCGCCAGCATTTATCTGAAGCAATCATTTTTCTGTTCGCTGCATTTAGAATAATCCTGAAGAAACTATGAAGACGCAGTTGTTTGCATTTATTAGCTGTTTAATTCTCTTTGCCGTGTTCACGACAGAGACTCGAGCGTTCAGTGGTCCCTTACCAGCGGGCCGAAGAAGGGAATTAGATCAAAAGGTAATCGTAACACGGAGTAGCTAGAAATACGATAATCGCAGATATCCCCTCGCTCTGTAGTGGGTTTTTGGAAAGCGGGGTTCTTGTTTACTTTTCGTTTGGAGATTATTTTAAAATCTTTTTTTTTTTTACAAACCACGGGTTTTTGTGTAGCGCCGTCACCATTCGGCCGCTAAAAAAATCTTTGTCGCACGGCAGTCTGGTTTAGTTCAGACAACGTGCACAGTCTGCAATTTTCGTGGACACTATCTGAACTCCAAAGTTCGCTGACACAACTTTTACACGCAACTACAGAATACTCCCGAGACTCGAAAGGCAAGAAAACCGCAACTAGAATCGTGACTCGATCAGTTTTCCACAGTCAGCAAAGTCAATCTTCAACACAAATTTTTTTATAAATTTCTCCAGCCAACGCTGTATCCTAACCACATACGTGTGTATTTTTTTTTCACTTCATAAATTTAAAATACGCTTCTTCGAGTGTAATAAATTTAGAACTGTCAAAGCGAGAGCGCTTGTTTACACGCGTTCGAAGTCTCGCAAAATGTGTGAAAGTTGGCAAGGATTCAATTTTGAACACAACAAGTTTTCAAACCGCGTTTGACGAATTTAAAATCTTTGAAAGAAAAAAAAAATCCCTAAATAATCCAATGTCCGATTGTACTGAGTGAGCCAACCCGGTCATGAAATAGTACGAGGTCCGATTGTATTGAGCGAGCAAATTCGGCCATCCATAGGCAATAATATACAAATAGACTGTCATTGTTTAATTTGGAAAGCAGTGGCCCCTGGCCGGGTTTTTTCTACTTTAATAGCCTTCAAAAAACAAGAGCACTTCAACCCGGTTACATTTCATCCTTGAATACAGTGTGCCAACAAACACGGTGAGAAAAAAGTCAGACTGTCAGTGAAATTATGCAAATGTGTCACGAATCGGATGACACAATCTTGTAAGAAGGCAGTCTGAAATAGCTTTAAAAACTTGCGAAAAGATCACAATATAATCTACTTGGCCTTCATCACAGTTCCCGGGGCATCAAACGACAAAATATACGGCGATTGTTGAAATACCATAATGATAACACTACTAATAGCATATGCGTACCGTACATTAGTTAGTGTAATTTTTTAAAACTCACCGGTTCCTGAAAGCCATAGCTTTAGCTCTTTTCCAGCAAAGGAAAGAAAACCCAAAACACTATTGTTTATTTCTTCAATGATTTCAAAATACACTGTATAGAGCAGTCCTCATACAGTGGGAAAATAGCACTTTCCATTGTGTTGTGCATCGTCATCTTGTCAAAACTTGGATTCTGAAAACTACATTCCTGTTATTGTAAAAGGTGAAATTTGCCACGGTGATCGTTCGAGTTCCACCGACCGTATTTTGCTATTCCTTTGCGAATGGGGGATGAAGTGTCCGCGTTTTAACACAATACTTGCATCTGGGATTGTGTTCAGGTCGACCAGCGGATGCCTTAAAGAATTTGATTCACTGCTAGCAAGTTTGCCTCCGACACACTGGCAAAATATCCGGGAAGTTTAGAGCCGTCCGTCGAACTGTTTGGCCTTGTATCTGCATCTTGTTGTATAAAATCACGTTCGTTCGTACTCCATCGCATGTCACCTAAAAAAGAAAAGGCAGTTTCTGGCCTAAGAGCCTGGGAACGAGGTCGTACGCCAGACTAACTGACTGATAGACTGACAGACTAATATTAAATTTCGAGATGGTGACCCGCTTGGAGTCTCCAAATACGGCGATACTACTGCCTTAGCGTTGTGATTATTTCCCTCGCTTCGCTCGGGGACTAAAATTTGTTCAACTTGTACCTTGAGTCTAGTCACTCTTGTACTATCTCCAAGGTGTGATGTGAGGATTTGATTCTTTCTTTGTACTGTAGGCTGGTAATGCAGTTCGCAATGCGTGTGAGGCAGCGAGAGGACTCGGCTGCGAAAGGTTCACAAGAGAAGACGATGGACCGAATATACAGTAGAAACAAAACTAATACATAATAGATTGTAAACAAGTCACTCTTACAATTATACTCAATTGGAACAAGAAATAAGAAGAAACCGAAATGTTCACTGATCGTTGTAGATCCTTGTTATGTTGTTTACTGATTAAAAGTTTGAATCATGCGACTGTTGTTTAAGTGAATAGACGTTCTCCCTTTTTTGCATTTTAATTTACTGCAACAAAATTGGCTTCACTAATGTTTTAGTTTCTCTTCAGTGAAATGATTGTGCATCCCATAATTCTAAAGTAGGCTTAGTATTTGTTACTGGTCAGAACTCATCAGGGTTATCAAAAGAGTCTTCATTTAGGGCGATCAAATTATTCATCTTTGAGCCCGCTATGAAACCTCCATCGAATGTTTGTTCTGAGAGAATGAGCCAGGGTCTAAATAATCACACGAATGAAGCGAATTGCTTTAGATGCACACTGAACTGCAATGCTATTAAAAATATGAACAACATTAAAGAGTGTTATTATGCCTCACAAGAGCATTACTCTTTAAAGAGCATGATGAAAGAACTTTCAGATGTAGCACACAATAACTCGTCATGACCAAACATTTGGTATATGTAGAGTGACACTCACTCATACAGCTTTGATTTATAGAAAAGTCTTCATGGACAACACTTGTCCCGATAAAGCATCACATACTGTACGTTTCAGTTGTAGTGAGGGACGACGCTTGTGTTCAGTACTGGGACAGCGTGTAACTTCAGCTCGGTCACTTTAATGAATATCGTGAGAGAGTCGTACACGAGCTTCTTAATACACTATAACATCTGGATTGATACGAGTGAGTGCACATAGTGCACGCATGAATATTATCATTACATCTTTCTTCGTCTGCAGAAAGATTGAGAAGTAGAATG